>CM038221.1:83153279-84403279 GCA_021442155.1 Cymbidium sinense | reverse complement strand
TATATATAATTTTGTTTGTAGATCAAATCAAAATATGATCACCAGATCAACTTCTTCTTAAGATATTAGCTTGTGAGCCTACTTTTGTAAAAAAAATGAACTTCTTGGATTTAATATTTTACTCTGTACATTATAGTGAGTGATCCCCAATGCGGTGTAGGGTAAACCATAATGTAGAATCAAGTGATAAAGTGTGAGTAGAATATCAATTTTATAATGATTGAACATTAAGTATTGAAATTAGGTTTACTTTGTATTATTCAGATGATGAAAAGTGACGTTGAGGTGAAAAAATATAACTACTCCAAAATCTACCAAAAAGATTAACTAACTAACAAGTGTAATAATTCATACGGTGATCTTAAGATGATTAAATTTAGATATAGTGTTTCACTAATGCTAATTTGTGTAGTTAATATTTTAATAAAGTCATAAGTTCATTTTTATCAAAGTCAGATCAAGGTGGCCACTATCTTTCTCTTAAAAGTTTAGGATCCCTATTTTCTCTTACGCAACCTACTTACCTCTCAATTGTAAATTCAATGCAAGAAAAATCTATCAAAGCTTTTTGAATCTATAAAAAATTTTACATGGATTCATTATAGTTATCTCTAACTTATGACCCATCAAGTGATTTTTATCTAATGAGTCCATTTTTCACTTCTAAATTCTATAAGAGCCTTTACTTTATTAAAAATGATGGTAAGTTAAGTCAATAAATATTAAATTTTAAAAAAACATGTACTATAACTAACAAAAATAAATCTCTAAACTTTTATTAAAATCAAAGAAAACATATATATAATATGGATACTCCCAACCACTAGAATAGGGAGTTCAGTTCATAGTGAAAGAAAAGAAAAACATGAAAGCTAAATATATGAATATTATTATAATAAATAAATGAAAGAAATAAATATAAAACTTAGATGAAGCGCATTTAGAATGCCTTCCTTTTAACCTTATCCCTTTGATCTTAAGATCTCCTTGACAGCCTATCCAAAAAAATTAAAAAGCCTTCAAAAACTTGAGAAAACTCTTGAGAATATAGCCAAAGAAGTCCCCAAATTTACTCTTATGATGTGTTTAAATAGGGCTGCTTTAAATCTCCCATAATAATTAAGAGTTCTATAAAAAAATTATGGAAAATAATAGTAATCATTCTATGCTTTCGAATTTCTAGCTCCATTTGAAATTCTGGGTCATGTGCTTAGGCACCAAAATTGGGGCTTAGGTGTTGGACAGTCTATCTTGGAATGCACTTGGAATCAGGATCTAGCACCTAGGCAACTAATTCTCTATTTAGTTTTTACTATTCCTAAGAATGTGGGTTTGGAACCTAGGTGCTAGCTTAACTCCAAGCATCAATTCTTTGTACATTCCTCTACATGATTTTACATATTAATGATTGAAATTTTTGATGGCATACCTACAAAAATTCAAAATTCAGGCAATAAGTGCTAAAACTTAAAAAAAAAAATAAAGAAATACACATGGAAAATTCATAGTCTAAGGATGGAAAATTTTATGTAAATTTTAAGGCTATCAAAGTCCCCACACTTATACTTTGCATCTTTTAGGAAACTGAAAGACATAATAAGAAGATAAGAAATAAATCTAGCAAGATAAAATCTTAACTTGATTTAGATGATGTTATGTGTTGAACTCATTTTTGGATAAGGTTAACATGACTTCTGAAATTAACAATTAGGATACCTAATCTTAGATTAAGAATCTCCTAATTAAAGTGCTTAGGACACTACATCTAGTGACCTAGTACATCTTCCTCAAATTTGATCTAACCTATTGGGCTTAGGTGAACTCAGTCCAAATTTCAAATTTAGATTAAATTAAATCAAATCCAAATAAACCAAAATAAATTCAAATTAAATCAAAATGAATGAATCCAAAACTAAGTCAAAGTCAAATCCAGTCAACCCATTTGACATTTGACTTAGGTGGGTCCCACCAAAAACTTGACCAAATGAAATCATTCCAAATGTTTCAAATGATAAAATAAACATTTTAATCATGAATGTAAAAAAGAAATTTAAATTTATTTAGGCCTTACTTAGGATAATTAGACCACTTGGTCTAAATGAACCTAAATGGGTCCTATTTGGTTCAAACCCAAATCAAATTGACATCAACACTTGCTTAAAATCATTGGAAAATGATATTCAAACACAATCCAACCCATCATAGGGTTAATTTGGTAAAATTGGTCATTTGACTCAAATGAACCCAAGTTTAACCCATTAAGCTCATTTTGGGTCAAATGGGTTCAAATTGAAATCCACTTGAAATTAAATAAAATTAATCACTCCAAATCATCTCACATATGTGATTAAACATAATTGGAGTGTGAACATAATTTAATTGAGTTAAATTTGGTCATTTGACTCAACCAAATCCAACTTAACCAATTTAAGGCAAGATGGGTCAAGTTACATGGAATTGGGTCAAACCCTCATGTGGCATGGGTTAAGTTAATTCCTAATCATCCAATGGACAATCAAAGATGATTTAAACCATAAATAAAACCAAAAGGAAATAAGTGGAGGTTTTTGACCAAGTAAAGATGCTTGGTGGATTCATCTCCTTCCTTTCATCCAAATTCCTTGGATTTTATCTAAGTGAGATTTAACCACCTCTTGGAGGATGGTTCCAAGGCAAAAAAAAAAACCAATGGATCAGCCCTCAAGCAAAAAGGAACTTGGCTTCTTCCATGAGCAAAGTAAGAAGGAGGTAAGGGAGAAAGCCAAAACAAGCTAGCTCTCGACCAAAAAAGGAAAGGGGAGGAAATAAATTCCTCCCCTCAAACTTCTTATCCCAAGATGCTAATAAGACTAAAGGGCACAAAATACACCCTTTGGCTGACCCTCCTGCCATTGGTGACCAGAATTCGACCAAAATACATGGCTCTCGACCATGAATGGAAAGAGAGGAGAGAGAGCTTTTCCTCTCCCGCTTTTCATCCCAAAACACTCATAAAGGGAGGAGAAGAAGAAGGGAAGCATTACCCAGACCCCTCACTACTGGCAAGCCAGAATTTAGCCAAATCCAACGACATCCATTTGGCCTCTAATGAAAAATTGATAGGGAGTGCATTTCACCTCAAATTGAACATTCCAACACATTCTAGAGTTTGAGGCGTCCTCAAATGAATACTCAGATGACTCCTCACCATCGGTGAGCTGAAAAATGACTAAACCCAATGGAAAATGGTCGCACATTGGTCTCCAAGGTATTTGGTACAGAGGCAAGCCACCAAATCACGTCCATGACTTCGTCACATCGAGGCAAAGGTGTTCGAGTCGATCCCACCATCAGAAATCACCGAAATTGAGGTATGCCTCATAACCAACCTATATAGCATTTAGTTTTGGTTCTTCATGAAGGAAATTTGATCCCCATAAGGATCAAACTGTATAGATTTCTTGCAACTTGATCCTTAATAATTTTGCAATCAAAATTATGTCAGAATTAGTCTTACATCACCAAAAATTTGTCAAATTTGACAGACGACATACATCTCTCATCAGAGATATTCGAGAAATGATCTTCTCCATCTCATCCTTCTATTTGGAATGGACGGCTGAGATCTAGCTAGAAAATCTGATTAAACCCATTAAGGAAACCTTAGAACGAATCGGGATAGTCTGATCTTTGAGATCTATCCCGCGTGATGCAACTTTTGATGTGTTTTCCATCGGGATCCGGGTGGCCTAATGGCACCCGCCTCACATGGCAAAGGTGTCTCACCACATTAATGCCGCCATTTTAAAATGGTAAATCCCATTTTAAATAATTAAAAATTATTAAAAAATTCTTGAAACTTCATAAAATCATAAAAAAATTAAAATATAAATTCAAAAAAAATGCAAACTTGGGCACTATGGATTCATCTCAATGAGTAGAATCCATTAAACTAAAAATCCCAAATTAATTTTGAGTAAATTTGGCTTCATTTGACTTTAAATGAAATTAATTAAACCTAAATTAATCATAAACCACTAATCCAATTGAAATCAGACTTTGGAGAACTAAAATTGAGGTTAAAATGCACCTTAGAAAACTTTTCATGAATTATTGCAAGTGTAATTCACGATATATCAAATTTCAAACCCCAAACTTCAAATTTAATTAAATAATTTAATATAAAATGAAATAAATAATCAAAATTGATCAAATCACCTCAAATTGACACAACAAACCTTAATGAACTTTAAAACATCAATGAAACCATTCAAACTTAATAAATGACAAATTAACTTAATTTGGTAATTAAGTTAATTAAATAATTTAAATAATTAAACAGAACTTAAATAAACCATAATTAAATCAACCAAAGTTTCAAAAATTATGAACAACACCACCTTGGAAGCATCTTTCAGAGTGGAATTAAAGAAAAATAAAATTCTCAATTAATTCTCATTAAATTAGGCTTAATTTTGATTTTTAAAAATAATTAAAACCTTAATTACACCCTAATTATGCATAAGATCAAAATGAAACTTTGAAAATATAAAATAGGTATGAAACCCCACTTATCATAAAAATTTCAAACTCAATTGACCTTTAGATTGGGAATTGTTGAATTTCCAAATCTCTAGGTCAATATAAATCAAACAATAAATCAAAAAAATCATAAAATAACTTGAAATAATCTTCACCAACATGAGAACATTCAAAGATTATTCTCCAACATTCTAAATCAAAGAATTTGATTATTTTCATACTTAAGGGTTAATGAAATTAATAATTAATGTTAAGATTAATTATACCTTAAGGTTAATGAACTCATGATCAAACAAATCAATGAAATCCTAATCCATAATCAATGTAACCTAAGACTGGATTAAAACACTAACCTAAGTGTCTTAGGTTAACATAATTCAAACTAAATGAACTTGAATTCAATAAAAATAAAACATAATTCAACAAACATAAACATAACTCAAATTAAAACATTAATGCTAACAAATGTTAAACCAATTCAAACCAAATATAATTAAAAATCAAACTTGAATAAATTAAATTTCTAAAGAATTAAAATATTTATCCAAATTCCAAACTAAATTTAGACCCAAATCATCTAAATGAATCTAAAAGTATTAATTAAGACACTTAAGGATCTTAGTTAAATCTTCGGGATGAGTCTTCATCTTAAGATGAAGGTTTCATTCCATGAGAGTTTAGCATGTTAAATATAATGGGGTTCTCCCAAAGTGAAATCTATTTTACTCTTCAATCTTAAAAATCTAAACTTCACCTTTAACAACGTAAAAGTAAACCTAAAAATGAAAATAAAAATCATTAAATCATTTTAATTGAAACCATCTAAAGGTAAATCAAATAAATTCAAAACTTCAAATTGAAACTTGAACTAAAAAGTCGCAGCAAAGTTTTGCTACCTAAGCCTATTCCCTTCACACACTAGATCATTAGGTCATGGACCCTAGACTTAGGTTTGATCGTTCTGTGATACTTTATGATACTCTATGTTGTGATGTGATATTTTACATGTCTTTGTGGGGTACTGTTTTAGACTGCATGTCTAGGATTATTTTCCTATTAGACTAGATGATATGATGTTCTTTTTAGAACTAACATTATCTTTTGCAGAAGGCTATCTTAAAAAGGACTACTATCATAAATAAATTAAAAATTGCTATTTTTGTAGTCGTACTTAATTCTTTAAGCATAGCCCATTGGACAGGTGGGCTTAGCAAACAATTAATGTTAATCCTATATGTTTGTGAAATATAACTATTGTGTGATGTTTGTATTTTTCTAACATCTATTTTCTAGAGCTTAAGCTTTATTTTTGAATTTAAAATATAAATTTGAGCTTAAAATTAAGTTAGGATCTATGAGGTCTAGGATTAGCATGAGCTGGCCTACTAGGAAATGATTGTAGTGGGCCCTTGAGAAGCCTAATAGAGGTCCCTAAAGAAGGAGACGATCCTGAAAGAAGACTCATAGATCTAAACTTAAAGTTCTAGGCTGGGCTGTATAATTGTAGAGTTTGGTTGCCCATTTTCTCTTTCTTCCAAGGTGTACAGTGGTACCCGGCCACATTGGGCTTTCTTTTAATTAAAATTGTCTTGATTTACTTTTGAGTGTGTAATATAATCAATATTTTTTTCTAGGTTTCTTCTTGCGTTGTGCTTTCTGTGATGAAAGCCTAGACATAGGCTCATAGAAAAATTTAAATTTTCTACCCAATTTATTCTAATCAACTGAAACACAAAAATAATAAAATTTAAAATTTCACTTAAATTAAAGCCCTAGGAAAAACTTAAAATCAATTAGAAATAACTAGCTAAAAAAAATCATGATATCATATTGATCACAATTCTTGAATTGGGTACTTCACCCATTGCACATAAGGGACATCTGACTTGTGATGATGACCAACTTATTGGGGAAGTGTTGACCTCATTTTTAGAATGAGTTCTCAATCCCTCCATCTTAGACATAGGACTCCTCTTAGACTTTAAGAGTTCCTTAGTCTTAAGACACATCTAGTGATTAGGTGGACACTCAACCTAACCCTAGAGACTTAGAAGAGTTAGCCATATGAGTAGGTCATGCCTTGGGGTGTTAGGAAAATTTGCCTACCCTATAGCTTGGACCACTTTCCTTACTTTCTTCCTTCAAGTCAAACTCCAAATCAAATCAACATCAAACCTAAATCAATTCTAGTCTAATTGATTTTCTGCAAACTCAAATCAATGCCATATAATTGAAACCCATGATTGAATTCCAAGTTGAAATTCCAAATTCCAAATCTTTTCTAAGTCCTTAATTTCCATCTTAAGGACTTAGCTTAAATCATCTTTAAATCAATTAAAATTCATAAAATTTTTTCACAACCTATTTATAATCTCATTTATATTCACATATATAAATAAAATACAAATTCAAATCAATCAAACTAAAATCAAAATTCAAGTTCAATTCACAAATCTTTCCTAAGTCCTTAATTTCCCTCTTAAGGACTTAGCCTAGATCATCTTTAAATCACTTCAAACTCATAAAATTTTCTCATGACTCATTTATATTCTCATTTATATCAACATATATAAATGAAATATAAATTTAAATCAATCAAACCAATTCCAAAAATCAAGTTCAAATTCAATCAAAATCTAACCTAAGCCTTTCAAGTCAAACTCTTGAACTTACCCAAATCAACTTCAAATCAAGCCAAACTCTTGATTTCCCTTCTTGATTCAATCAATACTTCAATAATGAACTCCAAATACAATAAAACTTGGCAAATCCTCTTTTCTCAACATACCAAACATACCCAAATTCAAAAATCAGCCAAATGACTATTTTACCCCTGGGCCATAGGATAAATTTTGACCAATTCCACTTGGAATTTGGTTAAATCCTCTTCATACCCACTTGGCACTATCCTAGTAGATCAAGTGAACACTAGGGAGGGTGGTGCACCCAACCCAATGGGTTTGGGTCAGCCCAACTAACCCAATGGCCAAACTGACCATGTGCATGGGAATGGCCACATGGCAACCCTCTTCCCACTCAATTGAAGCACATGGCCACTTCACCATTCCACTCCTAGACAAAAAAAAATTCAAGAACATCTTAAACAACCTAACAAACTTTTTGAGTCAGGGTAATTGGTCAAAAATGGCTTCTCCTTGCTCGGTCGTTCGATTGCCAAAGGGGGAGATATACTCCCCCTATTTCACTCTCATTCCATGAGAGCCATTGACGATTGAGTGTTAGGAAGCCATAGGAGCCATTTGATCCTAATCTTCTTAGAGGGAGATTGAAAGTTCATCTTCGGTTTTCACACTGAAAATAGGGGAGCTCAGCTTGATTGCCAACTAGCTCTACACTAAACCTCAGCCTAATTCCTTTTTCAAGCACTCTTATAGGACCAAGTTGAGCTCACCTAAACTCTTTCCCAAGCTTCAAAGGTAGAGGATGAGTGTTCTAGACCAAAGTTGAGCTCAATTGGAGGAGGAGTTGGTCCATAGGAGAAGTTACTCAACCTCAACCCCTCAAACTTTCAACAAAGCTTCGTCTCAACCAAACGAAGCTTCTCCAAGGGAATCAAGCGTTAGTGATCACCTCTGATGAGGTTAGCCATTTTTTGGAGCTTAATTTCAATGTGTGTTGGTCCTTTGTGAAAGGAATTTTAATCTCATGGAATTTCAGCCGTTAGGTTTAGATGGTGTGGGCTAAATTTTAGCCCAATCTGAGCTCAATCAGGCTCAGATCTTACCCTAGAACATGGATGACCTCCATTGCTCACAGAGAATAATAAGGACAGATATCTGGCCATCCATCCATGCATTTTAGATGCACGACCGAGATTAAAATGCATAATATATTTATATTTATTCCTCTGATCTGCGACTTTAATCTCAGCCATTCGATCCTTACGCGTAGCACCACCGCCACGTGATGCTATGATGTGATAGGTTAAGTATCCAGTTAGGCAGTGATGCATGTAAAGTGCATGCCACATCAGCGGCATGTGTGGCACCAGTGGATTAATAATAGGATTAGGGAATTATTTAATTCCTAATTAATCACCTAAATTTCTAAAATTCGTATCTCAACATTAAAAAATTAGAAAAATATGAAATAAATTGTATTAGAAAGATAATTGAATATAAAATATTATAAAATTAATTTTGATTGATTTTGAATAGTTCTTTTCTCTGAATTTAGGTTTTATTGAGAATGTTAATTTGTAAATTATTCTCTAAGTAATCCACTGATTAATCCCAAAATTCTTGGGTATAATTAGAGGGGTTACTTCTACCTCCCCTAATTTTCTTGAGATTTATTGGTGGCTTAATTAAGGGAATTGCTAGTTTATTCTTTAATCACTCTCTTAATATAATTAGACTTAATTAAGGGTATAATTAGTCATTTAACCCTCTTATTGACCCAATTAAGTTTTGATTAAGTGAATGTGAGGTTTAGGGAATAATTTTGGGATACTCTTCTTAAGATAGTCCTTAAACCCCCTTTATTCCATAATCTTACCTTAATTAAAGGCTAATGCACTAATTATCTCCATAATTAATTTCATAAAATTCTAAAACTTTCCAAAACTCAATTAATTCTTCTTGGGTAGATTCTTAGGTATTCAAGAGCCTAAGTATAATTTATAAAATCAAAATTCAACTCATATGTGTGAGGGGTGTTTTGAAATTACTTAAGTTAAACCCCTTTAACTTAATTAATCATTAATCATGAGCTAAATTGCATTAGGCCTTTTCCTCCTAGGTGCATTGCTAATTTAAATTCCTTGTGTATTTTTATGTCATCTCATTAGGTCATAATTATTTGATTAACTATGCTAAGGTGGTGTAGGTAAGGGGTAATTAACATGCTTAATTCATACCTTAACTTAATCAAACTATAAATAAATATAATCACCTACAAATTGAACAAAAATATCAAACATATGTGGGAATGTGTTTGGAATAGCAAACTCACCTCACATTTTCCAAATTAAATCAAACAAAAATCACATTAAACAAATTTTGATTTGCTTTAAGCTTTCTTATTTCATAAGATTATATAGGATTTAATCAAGCTGAATGTGTTTACATGCTTTCATTACTTTAGTTCTTTCCTAACAAGCTAAATGTGTTTGTCATATGATTTCATACATTTATGCCTTTCAAAAATAAAATTTAAAATGAAAATGTTTCCATTATGTCAAATTGCATGTTTTGGCTAAAGTAAGAATATGAGTGGCTATTATCACTATTAAATCTAGATTATTTTCAAAATATATGAATCAAATATCAAAAATAAAAATGTGTTACTTATATCCTACTTACAAGCTTGCATGTGAGTAAAATATAAGGATGTGCTTAGTGTAGTTTTCCTTCTCCTCTCTTTTGGTACAGTTTTGAATAGGATTTGGCAAAGTGTATAGTTCATTTGAAAAGAACACAATACTTGCTTAATTCTATTTCATATTTATTCCTATGCTGTAACTTAAGAAGGACACCAACACTTACATATATAAATTGCATAAACAAACCAAAATAAAATAAATACAAACTTTAGCATTTTTCCTTTTCCATTCATTTATTTTGTACACATGCTTGTATTTAAGGAAAGTGGTACATTAGTCTGGAAAATTCTGGGGTTGCGAGGCTTAAAGTAGTCCTAAGTAGGTATTTTACCTTACACCCCTGGTTAACAATGGCGACGTACTCTCTTATGCCTTTCATACATTCATATGTGCTTGTGAAAATTGGATAAAAAACCCTTTTGCTAATGAAAATCATGCATCATAAATATTCAAATTTTCTTACGTAAGTTATTTACCATGCATCATAAAGTGTGCTAAACATTCCCATTTAGTATGTATAGATATGCTTAGGATTCATTCATATGCATGTTATACATGTTGGGAAACAAATGAAGTGATGTGTGTTTTGTGATCTTAACTCACTTTATTTAATCTTAAAATGCCTTTCTTTTTGAATAAGTTTGTTTAGAGTTCATCTAAACTTAGAATTAATTAAAAAATAATAGAATATTCACTAAACAAAACTAAAACCTGAATCCACTTTAGGAATTACTTAGATTAGGGAAGTAAAGAGAAGTTCTCTTCTCTTTCCCTCTCTTTATAACTTAGTAATTAATTGTAGGATTCACTTGAATCTAATTAAAATATAAAATAAAATTAACCCAGAACAACTAAACCACTTAAATGAAACCCTCCTCTAAGTTGAACATTCTTCACACTCAGAAAATTTTAACTTAAAGCCATAGCTAAGCATACCACACAAACCTTAAAAGCACACACTTTAGACTATGTCACCACTTCTAGCTTTAGGTTAGGGCAGTGCATGACTTGATGTTTGCTTTTATTTTGTGATATATATTTTAGTCTGGATGTTAGGGTGACTGTGCATATGTAGTATTTATTTTTGAGATGTGGGACACCACATAGATCTCAGGGGTACTTATTGAAGTGATCGGGTACGACATTAAGGAATGATGTATTATCTCAAAAGATAGAAATCACCACCCTATAATGGACCTAATCACCTAATAAAGACTCTTAAAGTATGATGGGTCTTTAAATATACCAGAGATCTTTCCCCTACTTTACATGAAAAAGTAAAGTAGGGTTTATTTTAAGTCAGGTTCATTAAGTTCCTTATGGAGATAAGCCCCCATAGTTAATTACATCATAAGGAATGAGAATTCCTTAAGAATACCCTCAATTAAAGTAGACAATTAGGGTCTCCAAATATTTCAAGGTTAAGACTATCAAAGGATTGGTTATTTTAGAAAATCAAATGGTATAGATCAAGGGGAGGACTTATTTTTAGAATCCATAAAGAGAAAGTAAGAAATGCTCATGCCTAGTGAGCATTCCAATCTACCCTATAATTGGGCTTTATATTTTTGATATTGAAGAGAGTTAATTATTTGAGCTGACATTTTATTAGATTGTTATAGGTTATAATGCCGCAACATAAGATTATGAAAATACCTAAAAGATGAGGATTTATGCTTGTAGCCCGCAAAGGGAAACAACAATCTCAGATCTTAAATCTAGGGGAGAGGGCGATGACCTAAATCTAAGGAAAAAATGGGTATATGATTTACCTCCACAAGAGAATAAACCACCACTTGGACTTAATCTGAAGTGGCCTAACTCCTCCTACACTTTAAATCTATGTAGGCAAGTCTTATGCTTTACAAGATGGCTAGGTTGTTGTTCATTTAGAAAAGAGACTAAGTCCTTAAACTCACTCTCTAAGAGACTAGAGCATGAGTGGTATGAATCCATGACTTAATCTAATACAAATTTAATCAAATTATTTGATTCTTTTAGACTCTTTTTTTTTGACACAAGCTATGGGATTTTCTATGCCTAAATGCATGAGAATTTGATTATGGGCCAAATCAAGAGAGAATGGGGTGTTCTTCTATCAAAGGCAATCACAGGTTAATCCTTCATTCTCTAGCAAAGATGGAAGCCCCCTCTTAACAAGAGTGGAATAATATGACATGCATGATATTATACATTCATTCATCCAACAAAGGGGTTGCTAAAAATTTTATTATCTTGATTTAATTCCTAGGCTTTTATGTGAGGTCATGAGTTGTTTTAAAATTTTAGTATGAGTTGTTAATTGGGGTAAAAAAATTAATTTCATCCTAAGAGCCTATCGCATCCAGGCCACACATTCAAGCATCAATCATAAAGAAACTATGAAAAGCATGCTATTCTAATGTGCAATATAAACACAACATCAAACAATTTTATAGACTACAATAAAAGAATAAAAGGCCAGTGCGGTCGGGTTCTGACGTACACCCCGAAAAGAGAAAAAAAAGATAGGCAGCCGAGCTCTACCCTTATACAACCTGGATAATAAAAAATAATACATGCTATGGGGGTCTTCTTTTCTTCATTTCTTCCTTCTCTTTCTTTTGATTGCTCCAAAAGCATCACAGGGCACCCCAGGGACTAAGCCTTCTGGCCACTGCTCATCCTAATCTCCCATAACACTAATCCTAATTCTTAATGCAAAATTATATCAAAAATAGAAAAAGTAAATCTAGCTACACCTATAAAATAAATATTGGCTAAAAATACCATACAACCCAAGCAGTTATATGAATAATTTGGACTTAGCACCCCACACAAGGGTAACCAAGCCCACTTGTCCTAACATGAGTTATGCTCAAGGGCTAAGCAACTTGCACAACAAACACATTTATATTTTTATTATAGCAGCCTCTTAAGCACAACCCCCTGCATAAAACATGATTAGGCTAATAATGGCCTAATATCCAATCTATAAAATATACACCCTAACATCCAATCTAAAATATTACATCACAAAATAAAACACAACATCATACATACAATGCCCTAACTTAACAGTAGAAGTGGTGACTTAGTATTCTAATGTGTGTGCTTAAGGCTTCTATGGCAAGACTTTTCTAGGCTTCTTTAGTTTAAGTTTCAATTTGGAGTTTGAATTTGTTTAAATTTTACCTTAGGGTGATTTCAATTTAAATGATTTAATGATTTATTTTTCATTTTTATTTCACTTTTATTTAGTTAAAATGATGTTTAGGTTTTCAAGGATGAAGAGTAGAATGAATTCCACTTGTAGATGTAACTCACCCTATCTTACATCCTAATTTCTAAAGAATCTAACTAAGGTCCTTAAGTATCTTAATTAGCCCATTTGAATTTGTATAATTTATTTGATTTGATTTAGAGCTTAGAATTTGAGTTGGTTTAAGTATTTGATTAATTGATTTTGATTTTGATTTAAATGTTTTGATTTAATTACATCTTGATAATTTAATATCCTTGATATCTAATGAAGTTTAAGTTTGTTTAAATTCATGTGTTTTTGATTGATTAATTTCAGATTAGATGTTTTGGTTTAATTAAATCTTGATAATTCAATATCCTTGATCTCTAATGAAGTTTAAGTTTATTTAAATTCATGTGTTTTTGATTGATTAATTTCATATTATATGTCTTGGTTTAATTAAATCTTGATAATTCAATATCCTTGATCTCTAATGAAGTTTAAGTTTGTTTAAATTAATGTGTTTTTGATTGAATAATTTCAAATTAGATGTTTTGGTTTAATTAAATCTTGATAATTCAATATCCTTGATCTCTAATGAAGTTTAATTTTGTTTAAATTTATGTGTCTTTGATTGATTAATTTTAGATTAAATTTTTGGTTTAATTAAATCTTGATAATTCAATATCCTTGATCTCTAATGAAGTTTAAGTTTGTTTAAATTCATGTGTTTTTCATTGATTAATTTCAGATTAGATGTTTTGGTTTAATTAAATCTTGATAATTCAATATCCTTTTAAGTTAATATTTAATTCTTTTCTTTGATTATGGTTATGTGACTTGACTTTATGTTTACTTGATTTGATTATGGTTCACTCATTTGTAGTTTGCTCAGATTAGATTAATTGAGATTTTATTTTGATTTTAATTGAGTTTGATTCCTTGTAATTAGGATTTTATCTTTTAATATCATCCATTTGTCATGTTTATCAAAGTTTGATTTGCATTTTGATTTCATACATTGGATAGTTAATTAGTTTATCTTATTTAAGTTGATTGAATGAGATTTGATTTGATTGTGTATTAAATTGATGAGAGCCTTCCTTAATTTAATTTAATTTGATTTTATTAGCTTTATTAGTCTATGGGTTTGCTTAGGTTCAATATGATTATGTAATTAGTTTAATTAAGAAGTGTATTTATGTTAATTATAAAGATTTATTTAATTTTCAATTTGATTTCATATTTGTTTAGATCAATGATGTAATTAATGACTTAATAATTTAAGTTTAATTTAGGTTTTGATTAGTATTTAATTGAATTTTGATTATGTTCAAATTTATGTTTAATTAAGCATAAGTTTAATATGATTAATTTGATTAACTTAATTAGCTTGTTTAAGATGAATGATCAATTATTAAAGTAAGAAAAGATTTATTTAATTTTTTTTTAATTTGATTTCATATTTGTTTAGGTTAATGATGTGATTAATAACTTAATGGTTTAAGTTTAAATTAAGAATTGATTGATATTTAATTGCATTTATGTTTGATTAAGTTTAAGTTTAATATGATTAATTTGATTAACTTCAATTAATTTACTTAAGATGTGTAATCAAATTAATTAGTAGATTAATTAAGTGTTTGATTTGAATTCATTTTAATCTGATTTATAAAGTTAATTTGGTGTATTAAGTTGGTGGATTAATTTATTAAGTTTGCATTAATTAGATGTTTGATTAATTAAGTTTGATTAAGGGTAATTAAATTTTTAAATCAATAGATTAATTAAGGGCTTGTTTAATTAGAGATTAATGACTTAATTATCCACATGTGAGTGTTTTACTAAGTTTGATTTGATTAAAGGATTATTGTTATTACCATCATTATTATTAAGTGAATTAATTATTTATTTCATTTCAATTAAGTTTGATTATTTATGATTAGAGTTTTATTTGATTTGATTCATTTATTATGTTTGTTTGATTTCATTAACATGTTAGATTTAGTTATTAGGTTGAAATATTTAATGGTTAATTAATTATCTTATTCCAAATGGATGTGATTTAATCATATGTTAATTAAGTTTACTTTAACTTTATTTGGTTTAATTCGATTAGTATTAAATGATTATGTTATATTGGTTTATTAATCAATTTGATTTTTTAGTTTATTTAATGATTAATTAGTTCCAGTTTATTTATACTAATTAAGGGGTTTCCTATGATTAAGATTCCATGCTTAGTGTAGGTTTAATTATACTAATTTCACCCATGTTAAAGTTTTCTAGATTTGTTTAATTTTAAGTTTGATTTAAGATTTAATCACTTAATTGAGTTTTATTAGCTTAAATCATATTTAATTTAATTCCCTCTAAGGATGATATTTTTTTTATTTGAGGTTTGATTAATGATTGCTTAAGTGCTATTTCATTTCTGATTTTGATTTGATATTTAAATTATTTTTAGATTATATTTAATTAACTCTTTAATTGATTAAAATTTAATCTTAAGTGTTTGTTTGGGGTTCATTAGGATTCAGAAATCACATTATTTTCTTGAGAGTCATAGATGTCAATTGAAGTGATTTAAGCCATTTTGAAGATTTTTGTAAATTTTTGAATTTTTATTTGATTTATTTTATTAAAATGGGAAATCGGAACTTTAAAATTTAATTTCTCCCAATCTAGAAATCCTTTTCACATGACATTTTTATGGTGGGTGTATTTTAACTTTAGTTACAATCCCTAAAAATGTCAACTTAATTTGACTTATATTTTTTTGTTTAATTAATAAAATTTAATTTTCACTAAAACTCAAATTAAGCCCAAAATACTTCATGAAATTTGGGGATTTTAGGTTTGTTGGATTTCTCTCGGAAAGATGGATCCAACATGCCCATGGTTTGCAATTTTTGGTTAAGTATTTTTTTTTCTATAAATTTTTGAAGTTTTAGGTGATATAAATTAATTTTTTAAATAAAAAAATGCACGACGTCCGCCATTAGGCGGAAAGACCAACGGCTTGAGAGTGACCTCTCTTGACCGTCGATCATAATCGACGGCGATTAGATCGCGATCAGAGGCTAGGATCACGTGATCAACACGCAATCTGAGCCGTCCGATGGTCCAGATCGCATCAGGCAATCGGAAGGCCCGTATCGCATAATCCACATGTGATCTGAGTGGTCCGATCCCACGAACCATGGGATTGGACGGCGGTTGTAGCCCCGCCGGTGATAAACAGTGTTTTCACGCTTTTTTAAAAGAAAAATGGGATTTCTAAGTAAAAATTTATCCAAATGGACCCATTTTTGCGTTGATTTGCACTAAAAAATTCTATTTTCTAATTGAGATGATTTAAAGTAAAAAAAACATGAGATTATCTAGGGGAATTTCTAAAATTGCAAGAAAATTAACACAAAAAGCGAGAAATCCTAAGGTTGGTTAAAGTTTGGGAAAATTTATCTCATCGGAGATGGTTTTCGGCGGCGGTGAAGATTCGAACAAACTCCTAGGTATGTGAGGAAGCTTTGGAATGATCTTTAACTCTTGCCTCCCTTCAGAACATCGACTTCTTCGATGTTTACCGTCGCCTCACCGGAAAAATAACTATTTATATTTTTGAGCTCAAAAATGGCTCAAAGAGGTGGGAGATGGGTTCCCTTTTACTTTGGGGAGCTTTTGGGGGCTAAATAGTGGTGGGAGGAAGAGATCTAAAGTCTCATTTCCCCTCCTTTTTTATTGGCCAAAAATCCATTCTTTTTTTGAATTTTTTGGCTCCAAATTGATTGTCATCTTGCTTGGGGGGGATGGATGATGGATTGATAGAGGACTTTGGCTTTTTGCTCCAAAGTCCTCTCTTGTTGTCATATGATCAGCTCTATTTAATACAAATGTTGGGGAGGAGTTAAGTGCATGTGATGGGGGAAAGTTAAATGAGGTTGGGTGGAATTATTGTGCGGGGGATCCATGAGAGATTTTAAATAGATTGGGTTGATTTTGGGCTGATCCCAAATGGGTTTGAGTCAGATTTGATCAGCCCTCAATGAGTAATGGCTTGATTTCAAGGGATTTGGCTCAATTTGGGTCATATTGGGTCAATTTACCAATTTGACCAAAATTAGCCAAATTAGCTTAGGTCATGGGTTGATTCATGTTCAGTTGACTAAATAAAGATAAATGTGGCCTTTGGTTTGAATTAATTTAGATTTAATTTGGATTTAGGCCAAATTGACCCTTTAGGCCTATTGGGGCTTAATGGTTCAATTGGCCTCGATTGATCAAATTGGGTTTAATTATGGCTTTGGTCAAGTTCAATGATCAATTTGGAATGAACTTGAGTGATTGTTTGCAATCAATTTGGGTTAGATCATGATTTGACCCAATTTGGCCTTTTAGGCCAATTTGAGTCAACTTGGATCAAATTTCCAATTAGGCTTGGTTTGGCCCAATTGATTGCAACTGATCAACCTAGGGTGATCAATAATCATGGTGGAAGATTTTGGTAAGCTTGGTTCAATCTAATTTAGGTTGGATTGGAAGTTGGCTCAGATGGGTCCTTTAGATTACTTTGGGTCAAGTGGACCTAAGTGGGTCAATTGGTTTGGTTTTGGTTTGATTCAATTTTAGTTGAACTTATATGTGAGCCCTAGGGTGAAATATAAATTCAACGGTAATCAATTTGGAGTCCAATAGGCTTTGGCTTAATTGAAAGTTTTAAGTCAAAAGGGCTAAGTTAGGCTTAACTTGGATTGATTTGAATTTGGTTTGATGATTGTAGGTTTTATTTATATTTGGATAAATGATCAAATGAATGATTGATTCGAGAGAAAATTCATTGGTTTTGACTTGGTTTGGATAGAATTTGGCTAAGTCCAAAGAATTGGCTTAAAGGGCTTAGATTGAGTTTGGATTTGATTTTCAATATAGTTTTGGTCATTTGAATTTGGATTTTATTTATATTGGTGAATATAAATGAAGGAATAATTGATTTATAAAGAGATCAATTGAGTTTGATTTGATCTAAAGGGAGTTTTGGCTAAGCTTATGAATGTGATTCATATAGCTTAGGAAGGGTCTTAGGATTTGAATTTGATTTTGGGTTTCAATCATTTGGAGAGATTTTAGAATTTGAATTTGAATTTGAGATTTGGTTTGAGAATCGAATCTGGGTTTGATTTGACAAAATGTATCTAGATTGGGTTTAGGCTATGAGATATGTAATTTCCTTAAGCCCTAAGGTATAGCCTAATCTTATGTTAACACTTCTAAGTCTCTAGGCATAGGTTAAGTGTTCACCTAATCACTAGAAGTGTCTTATAACTAAAGAGTTCTTAGTGTCTAGAAGAGTCCTAAGTGTAAGAAGAGGAGGTTAAGAGCTTACTCTAAAAGTGAGGTCAACAACATAGAATGAATGATAGGACGATTTAGTCTGATCATTATTTTCTGTAGGGGATTGTGCTTAAGGGGCGATGTAATATATACAAATATAAATACTTTTGTTGTGTAGGTGCTTATATCCTAAGCATAATCCAATATGCTAGGTGGACTTAATCACCCATGTGTGGGGTGATAAGTCTAATATACATGCTTAGGATTTATGTGGTTTGTTTAACTAATCTCTATTTTGTAGGTGTTAGCTAGATTTAATTTTCCTTTTCATGTAATTTTGTAATTAGAATTTTGAAATGATTGTTATGGGGATTAGGATGAGAATTGGTCATAAGATCTTATCTTATGTACCATGTGGAGTAACCACCTTCCAATCATCCAAAAGAAGGAACCAAAGAAGAAAGAAGAAAAGAAGAAGAAACAAGAAAAGAAGAAGAAAAGAAGAATGAAGAAATGAAACTTGAAGTCCCCCATAATAATGAGTTCCTTGCTTAATTGTACTTAATTCATTTGTAATTCAGGTTGTATAAGAGTAGAGCTCGGCTACCCAATTTATTTTTGGATTTGTGCGGTGGTGCCCGACCACAAATGACCTCTTATTCTTTTGTGTTAGCTTTATAAATTTATTGATGATTTGTTTAGCTTGTGCATTAAGATGGCATCTTTTTCTTAGTTTCTTCCTTGCTTGATGTATGGCCTGGATGTGGATTAGGCTCTTAGAGAAAAATAAATCTTCTACCAAATATAACATTTCAAAATTAAAATAAAGAACTCATAACCTCACCAAAAGCTTAGGCTAAAATCAAGATAAAAGAATTAACAATCCCATAGCTGGATGACTATTTCTTGTATAACATCATGCACAAATTCATATTAATTTCACTCTTAATTGGAGGGCTTTCACCTTTGCCAGAGAAACTTGGCTTGACCTTTGAGAGCCATGGTGGAAACACACCTCCTCCCTTCTCATTGATTTTGGCCAATAATCTTATTTCTCATGCATTAGGCATATGAATCCTATTAGTCTGAGTCAAAATTATTGTCCAAAAATAAAAAATAAAATGTAATCTGAATTGCATTTGATTTAGGTCATTTAAAGCATACCCTTACATGATATAGTCTCTTTACGGAGTGAGTTTAAGGACTTAGTCTCTTTCTAAATAAATAACAGTCTAGCTATCTTACATAAAGCATATGACTTGCTTACATGAATTTAAAATCATAAGAGGAGTTAGTTGGCAGCCACCCCATGCGGTTGTATGTCCAAACAGTCGGGTGGTTTATCCTCTCTTGTGGAGGCAAACCAAATACCCATTTTCACCATAGATTTAGGTTGTGCTTTTGGCCCTCACCAAAGCTCCCTAGATTTTAGTTATGAGGTTGCTTCTCCCTTCCATGGGTCATAAGCATAAATCCTCACCTCTTAGGCATTTTCACAATCTTGTGTCATGGAATCATAAGCCCTAAATTTCTAATGAAAAATTCAACTCAAATAAATTAAATCAATTTTAAAACTGTAAAGCCCATCCATAGGATAGTTTGAGATGCTCGCTAGATTTCCTAGCATCGTGAGCATCTCCTACTTATCTTACTTTGGCTTCGATAATAACTCTCTCTCTTTGATCAATCCCATTTGATCTTCCAAAATAAACTAATCGATTGATAGTCCTACCTATTGAAATCTTTGGAGACATCGATCATTTACCTTAATCAAGAGTATTTCTAAGGGATCTCATTCTTTATGATGTAATTAACTATGGGGGCTTGCCCCTATAGAGAACTTAATGAAACTGTATTAAAATAAATCCCACTTTACTTTTCTATATAAAGTAGGGGAAGAATCTTTGGTACATATGCAGACTCGTTGTCCTTAAGAGTCCTTATTTAGGTGATTAGGTCCATTGTAGGGTGGTGACTTCTATCTTTCGAGATTGTACACCTCTCCTCAATGTCATACCTGATCACCCCAATAAGAACATCTGTGGATCTATGTGGTATCAAAATTGCATAAAAAGAAGAGATGTATATTTTTATCTTCATTTTATCCCGCATAGAGTGAAGATGGAAGTATGCATTTCTCTTTTAGAAATTCTATAACAAAATTTCACCACAGGATGTCTACCTTCTTTTAATGATTTGGCCCATAATCAATTTTAATTGCATGACATTTAGGCATAAAAATGCATACCCAAGACCTGAAAAGAATCTTTAGTCAAAACATATAAAATTTGAAAATTTACATTAGTTTATACATTTCATGCCTTACATGATCTTAGGGATTATGGAGTGAGTCTAGGAATATTAGATTTTTTTTCCTAAAAAGACAATAGCTTAGCCAACTTGCATACATAAGACTTGGCATCATAAATTTAAAATATGCTTAGGTGGTGTTAGCTAGTAGCCTCTCTACGTGAGTTGTAAGTCCAGAAGAGTCAGGGATAGGTTTGTTCCTTCAAGTGAGAGGGATGGCTAATAATTCTCAAAAATAAAATTAGGCCGAGCATCTGATTTGTGTCAGAAGTACATATAGACTTTAGTTATGAAAAATGCTCTTTGGAGTAATTCTTCAACACTAGGCATTTCTATAGTCTTGTGCTGCTAGAACCTAAGTCCTAGATTTCTAAGAAAATGTTAACTCAAAATTTAACTTAGATTCTAAAATTTAAAGCCCAATGATATGATAGTTGAAATGCCTACTGGGCATCCTAGTATCAATAGGCATTTCCTACTTTATCCTAAATTGGCTTCCCAAAAGAACTCTTTCCACTTTGGATCATTCCCAATTAAAAATTCCAAATATCATTCCTTTGAAAGCCAACTTAAATATCCATAGGAATAATAACTTATTTCTATAATCGAAAGTATTCTTAGGAAGAGATCCTTCCTGAGATGTAATTAACTATAGGGGCTTTTCCTTATAGAGAACCATTTACCCAATTTAAAATAAATCTCATTCTACCTTCCATGTAGTTCAGGAGAAAACTCTCTGGTACATAAAAAACCCGTTAGCCATGGGAGTTTTTTATTAAATGATTGAATCTATTATATGATAACATGTTTATCTTTCAAGATAATATATTTATTCCTTAATGACGTATTTGATCATCCAAATAAGAAATTCCTGAACTCTACATGTTGTCATAAATTATCCTCTCATTATGTTATAAAATATATATTATTTATTTATTTGAAATGTATTATTTTTTACCATCAACTAACTATCATAATGTTCTTAAGTTAACTACTATTTAAAATACTCTACTTTACCATATGTTATACATTAATTTGACCTAAGTTATAATACTCTAACGTAGGTTTGCTATAGATTATATAAATTATATAAAAATAAGTTTATCCTTAAGCAAATAGCCTTTCAATAAAACTAACTCTATAATCACATCCATGCTTTAACAAAAAATATATAAATGCTTTGTTATGAATGGATATTTAAGTCTCAAAGCATAATGCCCTATTCAACTTTTTGTAAAGTGGATTCATGTTCTTCATTTTCAATTTTTGAGTGTAGAATCACAACCCTTTTTAGCGCTAGAGACACCCAACTTACTTTGCCTTTTTTCTTTATCTATCACTTGCTACTTTTAATTGTTTATGTATACAATCATTCAATAAAACTTTTAATTCATATTTTGAGTTTTAAAGTGTATACATTAGTAAATTCATACTTAGCTTAGCTTGTTTTTAAATGCAATGTATATAGTTATACACAAACATGACCAATAATACTATAGTCAATGAATTATGCCATATATAATTTACATAAACTATTTCACACAAGTAATTAAATTAGTATCAAATGCAACAACAATTTTAATCTCAAGACTTTACATTTGTTTATAAATTGATAACTATATTTTTTTGACATAGATTACAAAATATAAGAATGAAATATACAATCTTTACTTTCATCTTCCCTCATAAAAATTTAAAAATTATAGCAAAACATTAAAAATTGAAAAGATTAAGCATAAAATAGATTGGTTTGAGACTAATAGGTCCAATATACTAATAACAAAAATAGATATAAAAATAGCAAGCTAAAATAGAAGTATAACGCAATAATAACATAAATAAATACAACATAGCAAACTAAAATAAGAGCTACCTAAGAGTACAATCAAACATCATAAAGCATCTAACATATCTTTCACACTTGAATTATGCATTATCTCAAAAGCATTAATGTAAAAACAAGAATAATAAAGTAATGCAAAATAAAATTAAGGGATAAAAACTTTTCAATGAGGTGGAGCTAATCATCATCAACCTTGTACTCCTCTTCTTCTTCTTCTTCTTCCCTCTCTTCATGGACAAGTTGTGCAATATATTTGTCAGAGGTGAAATTTTGACATTTCTTGATATAACATTCAATTTCTAGATAGAAAACATGTTTGTTGGAAAGGTATTGTATCTCCCCACAGAGTCATAGTGCACCATGCTACTTTCCATCAAATGTTTCATATTTATATCCATTGTTTACTACATATGCTACTATCACCATTCAATCTTATTAATGTAATTATTGAGCCCTTCAAAGAGTACCTCCTAGTCTTCAACTCTTGACACTGAATATCTCCTTAGTTCTTGATATTGTGGGGCCTCCAGTGCTTGGAGCATCTACTTCTCCTCAAAGTTAGGCTGGCGGTACTTGCTCTAAGGCATCATCTGAGCAATCTACTTTTAGTCAATGGGCACGTAAACTAGGCCACCTCCTCCAATGCACTCATTGGTACTTCTAACTATAAGAATGATCCATGAAATTGAGCAGGGTAGCCCAAACCTCTAGTGGTCATGGATCTCATCATATGTAATATGTTGGAGCAAATAAGTGCACCAACGTCAATCGGCATGTTGTGCTAATTTATAAAATTCAACACAACCCTCTCTTTGGTGACATCACTCAGGTGGTTGTTGAGCAGTAGCCTGGTTCAATTGAATGCATGTCAGGCATTAGTTTCAATTGTGAGTCCAAAGGTAGAAAAATTTACAATGTTTCTACTGTACCTTTTTCACTATGTTGCTAGCACTAGGAAGTGAATAATTTTGTTATAAATTTTCCCATTTGCTAATAAATTAAAGACCATATTGTCCAAATTATCTATCAAACCATAAAAAGTATTTATTCAATTTCTATTAAAGAGTACATATTTGCCTTGAGTGAAGTATATGTTATCTACATGTTCCAAAACATTAGCATAGAATTCTCAAACTATTGGAACAAAGGTGGATCTTGGTTGTTTAACAAAAATTTGCTACCTTCTTATAGTAAATCTCTCTTCAATCGAGTGCTTCAAAGCCTTATTCTAGGGTGCAAGGCTTGGAGATAAAAACCTTTCTGAACCATTCTAATGCAGTGTGCCAGTAGAACTTCTTTGCATCATAGGATATAAAAGGTACGATGATAGAGGAGGCTCCTTATGCTCTCTTTACTATCTTTGTAGGAGAGAACGAAGAGAAAAAGCTATGGAGAAGCTAAGGATGCTAAAAATGGCTTGATGACCTTTCCCTTTCTCTCTATTTACAATATCTTCAAAGAATCTTGTACGTCATGTCATGATTTAAATTCTTATCCTAATTTTTTTTTTAGCTTGATGTGCTTTGAAATCTTTTGATTGTGAAAACTTGCCCAACTAGATCAATTACTTCAAGAAGTACTTTTAGTATAAGGAGCTTGAAGAAGGAACCAAGGACCCAAGGAGATTTAAAATTAAAGTCACCCAATTTCTACTAATCAGTGTCAAATTATATAAGAGGTCAGCAACTTTATAAAGTGTGTAAAAAAAAGGAAAAAGTAAGGT
Source organism: Cymbidium sinense (assembly GCA_021442155.1). Lineage (NCBI taxonomy): Eukaryota > Viridiplantae > Streptophyta > Magnoliopsida > Asparagales > Orchidaceae > Cymbidium > Cymbidium sinense. Next base: position 84,378,984 of record CM038221.1, on the reverse strand, counting down.
ACTTGGTGAAATACATTTAGGCTATTGCCAAAGTTGTTCAATGTATGATAAGAATATTTTTGTCCAACATTAACAAAGGATGCCAAAGATTTTGTAAAGAGATTCAAGCAATCTCAGAAGTTTGGTATTTTGTAGCAACAACTACTATAACCTCTATAGCCCATTACAAGTCATTGGCCCTTATTAACATGGGGAATGGACCTGATATGCCCTCTATCAGTCACCAATGGATAAATAAGAATCATAATCATCATGGTCAGCTACTTCAGCAAGTAGATTGAATCTAAATCACTCACCAAAATAACCACCTAGGTAACTTTAAATTTTATATGGATTGATTATTTACAAGTATAAACTATCCATGTCAAACATCATGGATAATGGTCCATAATTTGTTAAGTGGAAGTAGTGAATAAACATATCTTAATTTATTAAAAAATAAAGCGGAAGTCATCAGAGCTCAGTGGGCTGATGTGTTACTCAATGTACTTTGGGCCCTTAAGACAACTCCATCATTGTCTACTAGCTAAACACCATTCGCCCTATCGCATGGAACAAAAGCTATAGTACTTATTAAATATGAATTGTAGAGTCAGAGGGTACTATTGTTAGATCATGAAATCACTAAATGGGAAAGGTAGAATGTAGAAGCCATGAAAACTACACTTAACCCACTTAAAGAATTGTGGTTTGAAGCATCACTCAAATTAAAAAGAAAAACTAAGAGGGAGATGGCCAAGTACTATAACCACAATATCAAGAAATAAATATTATAAGGCTGGAGACTTGATGCTAAAGAACATAGATGTATCAACACATGAGAATGTATTAGGAAAACTCACCCGCATATAGGATGGTCCTTACATTATCATGGCGTGAGTTGGATCAAGAGCTTACCAACAATAAACACACTCAAGATAAGACATGTCATAGACTTGAAGAAGTTCAACCCATAAGGGAAGCATATTCTTATTCTATTTTCTCTTTACTAAATTATTGTTCTTTTGTTTTTGATTCCTAATTCAAATGAATGGAAAAAACACTTTGATGACTAGATTAAATTAAAAAAAATGTTCTCATTCCCACTCGCTCAGTAATTTTTGGCACATATAAAAATGTATTGTTCAAAATTCAAAGTATGGTAATTAAAGGTCTAAATTGGGTATGAAAAAAATGCTTGGTGAACCACACTGGATTGAGTAATTTGGTAAGTTATATTTGGCCCAATTCACTTAGCAAGCTACTTTGGCCCATATTGCTAAATGAGGCATGGTATCCCAAAAACACTTAAAAAAACTAGTGACTTGGTGAGCATTATTTACCCAAGCCACTAGATGAGTTGCAATAATTTGAGTTAAGACTCTGGGAGATGCATGTTGACTCAAGGCACTCCATGAGCTACTTTTTTTGGCCTAAGTGTACAAGAATTGGCTTAATGGATTCAAAAAACCATATGAACTCACTCTCTTTAAGCACTTCATAAAATATCAAGGGCATACAAAGAACAACACTCCATATGAATAAAAAATATAAATAAAAGAAATTACCATGTGTTTGGTGACTAAAGTGCAAGACCAACAATCCACGTGGTTGATGACTATGAATAAAAGACCAAAACTCGATGTGGTTGGTGATTAAAGTATAAGACAATTACTCTGTGTGGTGGTGACTATGAATTAAATATCTACAAACTAAAGTTTAAGGCTAATACTCTGTGTAATTAACAACTATGAATAAAAGACCAACTCTCTATACAGTTCGTGACTAAAGTGTAAGACCAATGCTCCTTGTAGTTGATGACTAAAGTGTAAGACCAGCACTGTGTGGTTAGTTCCAATAAGTAAAATACCAACACTCTATGTGATGGTGATTAAAGTGTAAAAAAAATACTCCATATGGTTGATGACTTTGAAAAAAAATAGCTTATGTGGTTGGAGACTTAAGTGTTAGACCAATACTCCATGTAATTTGAAACTATGAATAAAAGATCAACACTCTATATGGTTGGCAGCTAAAGTGTTAAACAACACTCCATATGATTAACAAATATGAATAAAAGACCAACACTCCATATGGTTGGTGACTAAAGTGTATGACTAACACTCAATGTAGTTAGAAACTAAAGTGTAAAACTAACTCTGTGTAGTTAGAAACTAAAGTGTAAAACCAACTCTGTGTGGTTGGCACCTATGAATAAAAGACTAAAACTGTGTGATGATGATTAAAGTGTAAGACCAATACTCCATGTGTTAGCAACTATGAACAAAAAATAGCACTTCGTGTGATTGGTGACTAAAGTATATGACTAATACTTCATGTGATTGACAACTATGAATAAAAGACCAACACTCTATATGGCTGGTGACTAAAATGTTAGACCAACACTCCAAATGATTAGTGATTATGAATAAAAAGGCCAATAATCTATGTGGTTCGCAACTATAAAATAACAAACTAACACTCCATATGATTGGAAACTAAAAACCCACATCCAACACTTTGTAGTTGGTGACTTATTCTTCTCATAACAATGTGAAGCGATTACTCAAAATAGTTATTCAAAAAGTACATTCAACAAGTATATTCAATCGATGAAAACTTTTAAAAAGTACATCCAGTGAGTACATTCATATAATGGATACACTTATTCAAGCAAATATGTTCATTCAATAAGTGTATTCGATAGATATGATCATTCAATAAGTGCATTTATAAAAAAAGTATATTTACGAGTAAATCAATGTAAAGACAAATAGCATGAACAAATTTTCTTTCATTAAAAAAATATTTATATAAAAGTGAGTACAGAGCATACAAAAAATTAAATATATTATTACTCTTCTAACTAGGAAAAATAATGGAAAATTTTACAAAAGCAAAAAAATAAACTAGCTGACACTTCCTTCTTCATCTCTCATTTAGATGTCAGACTCTATCTTAGCAAGAACATTATTAAAGTCTCAGAATTTGGAATCTAGTCGATGACGCTTCACTAACTTAGCAATGATGAATTTGATGCCTTTTTTATACTCATCATAGTTAAGGAAACCAAGCAACTTTACCTCCTTCCATTAAAACTCCTCGATGCAACGAGAAAGTTTTGCTTTCTGCCTCCAACTCTTTATTCTTCTTAGAAAAGTGAGTCAGTTCCATAATTACTTGATCATTATTTTATTTTTTTGGCATTTCAACTACTCTTGAAGGTCAACCATCTTGGACTTGATGTTCTGAAGCTCGTCCCTCGCTAAGTTGTGCTCTAACTAAGTGGATGCAAGGGATTTTCTTTTGAGCCTAAACTCTCTATCGAGCTCCCAAATCGAATGTCATGCCATTGTTTGAATTGTCATGGCTGCATAATGGAATAGCCCTCTAAGAAGATCTTCAAGTATTATGTCTAGATCATTTGAGAAAATTGGATGCCCTCACTTAAAGCTTTTCTTGTTAGATCAACTAATTAGAAGTATAATTATATTAGGGATAAATTTAGTAGTGTTATCTATTGGTTTCTTGCCTTTATCACTCTTTTTAATCAATTGTGCACACTGAATGGTACTCACTAGCCTCTTCTTGGACTTTTTGGGAATAAAAATTGGTTTAGGTGCCCTTGTATCGTTAGCCAACATTCTATGAGTAGCCTCACAAGGTACAAGCTTGTCTTTCTCTTCCTCACCTTCCTCAAACTCCTAAGAAACTTGATGACCTCAAGACCAGTAGAGAAGAGATTGAGACATCATCCCCTAAAAAAAGTGAGCATAAAGATTAATAAATTTAAAAGCAAAGAAAGAAAATAAATCTTTATAATGTTGAGTACTTACTATAGATATGATGGTGGATTTTGTCAAACTTGAGAAAAAGCTTTATGCTGAGCATCCTGCTTGATAGCTCTAAAATATCAGTCTTCTTAGCATTCAGCTCTTGAACCACCACTTTATCGATGGTGAAGGGAGTGGAAAATAGTTGGCATTACCCACCCAACTGAGTTCTTGATTAAACAAAGCTTGGTAAACCAGTTCCTAACATTGTTTAGCAAACCAATAACTCACAAGTGAACTACCATAAACTTTATAATCTCATCCTCATGACCCTTGATAGTGAATGCATGGCCAAAATCTATTAAGAACTAGGTCACCCTTCCTACCTTGAGAACAGAATAAAGGTCATGAGACCTATTATCAAGTTCAATAGCATGTGGGTGATCACCACTTCGTAGAAACTTAGAATCTTAACTAACTCAGCATAAAGAGGGAATCAGATGTCACACTAAAAGTTGAAAATGTTGCCTTCTCCTACCAGGAGGACTCTTTCTTCTTTAACTAACCGCTTTATTGATGAATCGACGAAGGAAAACTCATCATCATCTCATGAATTATTGCTAAAGTAAAGCTAGTCACTCCAGTGTTGAAAAAGGTGGAGTTACTAAATCCTTATATGGTAGAGAAAGATCTATTCCTAAAGAAAAACTCAAAACCACCAAGTCACCATTTGGCAGAGTTGCTTGGAGATCAGCAAAAGCAGGAACCTTTTTAATTGAAGTCACCCCTGCACAATGAGAAGTAGTATCATAAACTATAGGAAAATGAATCCCTAAAAGAAATTTGATAAATGGTGTCATCTTTGTGAAAGGAAGTCGTTATTGAAACAAATAAACTATCTCATCACTCGGATGATATCAAGCAACTCGCTTATTATGAAATGAATGATCATCTCAAATATAGCTAAAGAGAAATAGGGACTGGCCATCATCTCCCTATACAACCTCATGAATGCTTGATAAACTAAGTTACAATAGTAAAAGAACCATATAAAGTTAAAAAGGTGGAATTCATACCATAGCGATACATTCTTCTACAACCTTCTGTTAGGAGGGGGTTCTCGCTGACTTATTGACCAAGACCTTCCTTTACCAAACAAAAAGGAAATCCTCTCCAATTTCCCCTTAAGCACTAGTGTCATCCTCATGCTCTTCTAAATAAGGGGATCCACCCATTTTACAGGCACTCCCCTCTTCACTCACCCCTATTCGTGAGTCCTTGGTCGTGGAAAGGGCGATGAGGATGGGGGAGTAGTCTCACATGCAATCAATGCCACCAGCACTAAAGAACTCTTCTCATCAGTAGGTGTTATAGTAATTCCTTTAACATCTTTCTTATCCATTTTCTTCTTCATTTGCAAATCTAACCAAAGTTTAATGGGATATATATTACTACTAGGTCTTTTTGAGTTAATGGAAAGTGTCCACTTTATCAACAAAATAACTCAACAAGGTAAGGCAAGATATATTTTGCAAAGGTCATGGAAAAGAGAACCACCTCTAAGCTCTAACCTTTTTGTAGCCAAGACTGAAAGAAAAAACTTTAAAAGAAAAGTTCAAATCAAAGATGATGTGATGTAAATATCAGAAAAACTTTCTAGTCAAAATTTCCTGTAGTAAATTTGAATAACTAATGTATGCTTTCACTCCTTTATCCTTTTGTGAGTCATCTTTGTAAGTAGCAAAAGAATTGTGGGAGTTAACTGTATATCTAGAGTATGCTTGGACCTAGTGAGTACTCATAAATAATATAAGATCGATGCAGGAGCATCCATTAATAAGAAGCAAAATTTAGGTAAGTAATTCTCTCTTCACAAGAATTCACTCTAAGTGGATGAACATGAAGAACATCCCAATCGAGTGGCCAACATCAAGCAACTCGCCTTATATATGGAGACTTGTTTGCATACAAGACACTATGCAGCTAAACACTCACATCAGACAACTCGCCCCACTAGTGCTAACAACCACACTTGAATTTGTTACTAATCATAGATTACTCACTTACTCTTTAGATCATGGGTGAGTCCCTTCTTATGTAATCGACATAACTAATGTGTAGATTCTTTATATAGCCACTTCCTATCTTATAAAAGGGGGATTCTTGAGGAGGTGGGGACTTCTTATTTTTACTATTTCTAAGAGAGAGAGAGAGAGAGAGAGAGAGGAAGAGATTATTATACTCTTACCCATTACTTGTATTTTTATTATATGACATAGTGAAATCTCTAGTATGTTCATGCACTTTCTTATTTATTTTTTATTCAATTTGTCTCACCTGATCTAACCCTACTTCCTATGTGCATAAAGTAAGTTTTTACTTCACCTCATTGTCAAATTTGGATTCAACATTTATGACCAAGGAAAAGCTTGTATTACTTCCTTTCTTTTTTTTTTTTTATGTGTTTCTGATGTGGCATAAGATGCTAATGTTAGAGGAAGTTGCTATTCTATAAGACCACAAGCAAAAAAAAAGCTCAAGAACAACATAGAGTTCTAATCAGTAAGAACAGGGTCAGGACACTTATGAATTATTAGAAAATTTATCGCAATTGTATCTCCTATCATAGACATTTTAAAGAGGAATAAAAGTGTTCTATACTATCTTAGAAAGCTATAGAACAAATAAAATATATCACGACCACATCTCTTATTCATAAACTCCCAAGCTTTAATAATATATTTGAGGTCACTTGTGATGCTTCTATTATAAGAATAAGAGGCATAATTTTTCAAGAAAATCATCTGAAAATCTTCTATAGTGAAAAGTTCAATGATGCAAAATAAATATATTCTACATATGATAGGAAATTTTATGTTATCATTTAGTTTCTTAAATATTGGAGATATTACTTATTACACAGATAGTTTGTCTTCAAAAAAGACTACCATCTTAAATTCATACACTCAATGAAAGCTAACTCACATGTATTTAAAATGGTAGAATACCTTTAAGATTTTACCTTTGTGCATAAATATAAATCTATGGTAGGTAATAAGCTTGTAAATGCTCTTTTTCTCAATTTAATTAGTAATCACATCCTTTAAAGTTTAAATTCTTAGATTTGAAAGGGTAAAAGATGACTCTAGACTTTCATTTGATATATTTAGAGCATGCGTAAAGGAATTTATCATTACATGGCTAGTGTGATGGATATTTTTTCATTTGATGATATTTATACAAGGGGAAGATGTTACACATTCATAAAACTGCTATGAGGACATTCCTAATAAAAAAAATACATTTATGGGTAGTAATAAAATATTTTAAAATTTTAAAGACTATACATTGCTAGAAAATTGATTTGTTTGGCCTTCCTTCAAAAGAGATATTAAGAGTAGTCAACTAGTGTTACACCTATAAGTACCCTATAGGTATAAAGCAAAAAACAAAAAAAATAATGTGATGCACTTGTGCCATTTAGACCTTAGTAAGATATTTTCATTAATTTTGTGTTTATGTTACCTAGGACCTCAAAAGGACATGAAAGTATGTATGTTTGTTATTTGAAGACTATTTTTATAAAATAACTTACCTTTTACCTTGATAAAATTAAATGATTTATGTTATTTAGAAAGATTATTTTTCAACAAGAATGTTAGATTTCATGAACTTCCTTCATAATAATTTCTAATAAATATTTTAAGTTCATATCATATTTTTGAAAAAAATTGTGGAAATTAATATGCTCATTATTAAATTCTTCTTAGCATTCTACCCTTAAATTAATGGACAAATAAATATATTGGAAGAAGATTAAAAATCTCTTGAGAGGTTTAATGGGTAGAAACATATGCAATTGAGATATACATCTTTCTATAGCTGAATTTTCCTACAATAACATTATTAATAGAGCGCCGAATAAAACACTTTTTTGAAATAATTTATGATATTAATATAAAAAAAAAACTCATTGAACTTATTAGCATTCCTTCACATGCATTTTTTTACTCTACATTTTTATTTGCATATGATTTTTAGAGCCATCATTATAGTGTTAGAAATCAATTGCAAATGGTTAATACAAAGTATGCCAAAGCAAAGAATAAAAAAAACTTTTAAATAATTTAATGTAGGAGATCATGTGTTGATTAGGATTTGCCTTGAGAGAATCCTTCTATAAAATTTAGAAAATTATAAACAAAGGCATATGGACCATTTGAGATTATTTAAAATTGATGCAAATGCATATGTTTTCTAATTACCAAAGATATATTTATAAGCCCAACTTTTAAAATAAAAGATTTGATAATAAAGGGAGTCAACAAATCTCCAAATTTATAAGATGATTTGTTTCTAGGGTAGATCATTTCACATATCATTACAGATGGGGTGCTAATAAATTAATAAGGTCATTGATTTTTTGTGAACTGAAAAGACAAACCACCAATAGTGATATTTTAGAGCAGTTAGCATGAGCAAGTGTCACAGTGAATGGAAAAAGAAGGCATGCTCTAGATCTTCACTAAAGCGGAAGAGGTGCGAAAAGTACTCATCTCTAAGTAGAATGGTAGCAAGAAATCATTGAATCCCTCAATCGGTCGGCCACTAAGCTTAAAACAAAGAGTCTTCACTCAAGTTTTTCACACAAAATAGTCTAAAGTCCTTCCTTGTATAGAATAAAATGTTTATATAAGTTACAACAATCTAAGCGATGTGTCCTTTTGGGAAAACCATTCAAAAACTATCATTTCACAGTGCCTAAGCACCATAGGATAGTGCATAAGTGCCAATTTTGTATCCATAGACTAATACATACCACAATATAGTACCGTGGTGCCATATAGGTAGCATCGTGGTGCTATAGAGTTAATGGCTTCTAGCACTAAAACACTTAATGATCTCAATCACAACTTACATACAACACATAATCATGATTAAATACATGCCTAACATTGATACAACACATGAGACACAATCACAACATGTAAAATATAATAAAAGTCTTCACAACCTTAAGCTTCTGGTTTGATACCTTGTGACAGGTCCTTATCTCCTTTGATGTGTTATATCAACTCTCTCAGACTATAAAGAGCTCTTTTCTAAAGAGTTAGTTAAGAAGCTCAAGGGAAAAGCTCTATAGCTCGTCAAAGGTCATCTAAGTATTCTCACTTGGTAGCTTGTCTTTTTACCTAATTAAGAATCCCTGAATGGTGCTATCATCTGTTAGTGTTTCAGCTGTGATGATATTCTCCACTACAAAGAATGATGGCTGGATAGGTAACTCCAAATAATTTCTATCTTCTCTTGCAAAAGTATCATTATGTAAATTTAGAAGTTTGGTAACTCCTTTAAAAGATATTAGATCTTTCACATTAAAAACAGAGCTAATAATCATGTGAGGGGGAAATTCAAGAATATAAGTAACAAGTTTTCTAATAATTTTAAATGGCCCACATGCTCTCACGTGCAACTTTTTATATTTGATAGAAGAGAATCTTTCAGGATGGATACAAACAAATGCATAATCACATATCTCATATTCTGTAAAAATTTTATTATTCTTCTTTTATTTAACACACTTAGTATTTTGTATTTTTCATTTTTTTTATATCATCATGAAGGCTATAAAAATCATATGCAAATGTATATACTGAATTAGAAAATGCATGATTAGGTATATTAGCTAAATCAATAGGAATTTTAGGGTTATATCCTTAAACTGTCTCAAATGATAATTTGTGGGTTGATCTGAAAATGAAACTATTGTACATAAATTTAGATGTATGTAAGATTAAATCATAGTTCCTAAAACTTTTTCAACTAAACATCATATGGAATTTTCTAAGGTCCTATTGATGGTTTTCATATGTCCATCAATTTGTGGATGAAATGTAAAGAAGAATTTTAGTTATGTTTCTCATTAGTTTTTACAAAGTTTTTCAAAAATAAGATATAAATTTGACATCTCTATCAAAAGTTGCAGTGAACGGGACTCTGTGTAACCTAACAATTTCCTTAAAGAATAACCTTGCATTATGATATGCATCATTTGATTTTGAACAAGATAAGAAATGTGCCATATTAAAAAATTTATATATAATAATAAATGTACTATCATGTCCATCAGATGTCCTAGATAAATCGAATGTAAAACTTATGGATAGGTCTTCCCTTATTCTAGAAGGAGTAGGTAATGATACATATTGACCTATTTTTTGTTGATAGTTTTAGCTTGATGACAAGTGCAACATTGTGCTACAATACATTCAACGTTCTTTCATAGAGACAACCAATAAAATCTTTGTTCAACAAATATTTTAATTTTTAATTTACTAAAATGTCATAATATACCTCTCGAATGAAGTTCAAAATAAGGAATTCTCTTGTAGATGTTTTGGAAATGCATAACCTCCTACCTATATAAAGATATCCATCTATAATGATAAAGAAGATATCAAAATCAATGATTTGGATTCATGTTCCAAGTAAATCATATGAAAATCATGAAAAATTTATAATCTTCCTTTAAAGTCTTAAATCCAGGTATTTGCAATTCTAAGGATGAAAACATTAGAGATACTTTAGATAAAGCATCTGCTATTATATTTTCTATTTTAGGTTTATGTTTAAGCATAAAAGAAAAGTCTGAAGGTATTCAACCCATTTAATGTGCCTATAATTCAATTTCTTTTGAGACTTAATAAACTCTATAGCTTAATGATTTGTATTAAGAATAAATTAATTATGTAATAGATAATATCTCTAGTGCTTAAGAGTTTGAATAATCACATAATACTCTTGATCATATGTAAAATATTTTTATCAAGCGTCATTTGATTTTTCAGTGAAGAAAGTAATATGATAGCTTTATACACTTAATATTCCACCAATTTCGATACTTGACACATCAAAAGTTACATTAAATACTTTATTGAAGTCAAAAGGTTTTAATATATTTGAAGAAATCATAAGGATTTTAACTTATTTCATGAATTTTTATACATCTATGGTCCAAGTAAACTTATCTTTTTAAGATGTCAGTGATAAGAGCTACAATAGTACGAAAGTTCTCTAGAAATCTTCTATAAAAAGTCTCTAATCCATGGAAAATTTTTAACATTCATAAAAGACTTCAGAGTTGGTCAGTCTATAATGAACTTAGTTTTTGATTGATCTGCTTTTAATCCATTTACAAATACAATGAAATCTAAGAAGATAACTTCAAATTGACAAACAAAATATTTCGTAAGATTTATATATAATTTTGCTACTCTAAATTCTTTTAAGACCATTTTCAAGTAATATAGATGTGACTTCTCATCTAGTTTATAGATAAGCATATCATTGAAATAGACTATAAGGAATTCACAAATGAAAGATTTCACTATAGTGCTCACCAGTCTCATGAATGTACTAGATACATTTGAAAGACCAAAGGGCATGACTAATCATTCATAAAGATCATCGAGATTGAACGTTATTTTCCATTCATCACCTAGTCTAATTCATATTTGATAGTATCCACTTTTCAAATCAATTTTGGAGAATAAAGATGAACCTGAAATAAGATCTAATATGTTGTATATCTTAAGTATAAGAAACCTAAATTTTATTGTGATCTTATTTACTACTTTACTATAAATAGACATCTTCCAAATTTCATCTTTCTTAAAAGTTAAAAGAGCTGGTACAACATAAAGACTAAGGCTTTCTTGGATGAATCCTTTCTTCAGGAGTTCATCTACTTACCATTTTAATTCTTCATACTCAATTGAATTCATCCTATAATAGGGTAAGTTAGGTATTTATGAATCATGAATCAAGTCTATAACATACCATATATCTCTTAAAGGTGATAGTTCATTAAGTAAGTCACTAGAGATCAAATTAGCAAATTCAGATAGTAAATCTAAGACCATAGCATGTATGTGGTGATCTTTGCTATCAACAGAGCCTTTCCAAAAGTGTAAGATAAATAGAGAAGCAGGATCAGTGAACTCTTTAATTAAGCATCAAAGCATTAAGACTATGGTTTGAATTCTAGAGAATTCACACATATTAATATATATTAAATCTATCCTTCTTATTGTTGGATGGTGATATCATTATCAACTGAAGTTTCACAATTTTCTTTTGATTGGTTTTAGGTTGTAGTTTATAATTGGGTTTATGTAGAGGTGTAGGAAGAATTCTATGTGATGGTGTAATTGATCTCTTTTTATTAGGCTTTATGAGGAATAATTTAATTATTTTCTCATTATGTTTGAATACATAAGTATTTTCATGCCATAATAGATTACATTTAAATTATAAATCCATGGTCTTTCTATTAGGATATTAATGATTTCTATATGAAGAGCATCACACTAATTTTGATCATTATAGTTACCTATCTTAGTTAGAATAAGATATCTATTTGTGATAGGTTGGGATGTGTGATTTACCCAACATACTTGAAATAGTTCTGGATGAGGTTCATTCATAAGATTGGCTCTGGTGATAACATGGGTTGATATAATATTCATATTGCTTCCTCCATCTATTACAATTTTATATCTCTCTTCTTTGCATAAGATATATATTGAGAAAATATTCCCTCTTCTACAATCTTTTTCTTTCCTAAAAGCAGTATATACCTCATAATTGATATTGGATATTCTATATTGAGATCTACTTCTTCATTTGATAGAAGTGTATCATCATGCATCTTTTCAATATCATCTTCTTCTTTTAAATCTTTTAATTCTTCTAGAAACATGATTTTAGCTCTACATTGACTTTGCATTTGAGACTTTTTATGACATTTGAAGTTAACTATTTCTCTCACATTTTTAGAAGTAGGTTTAGTGGGGATCTATAAAAGGGTTGTTCAATGTAGAAGAATTAAGTCTAATAATAGATTTTTAAGGTTGGGACATGGTTGAATATTTAGAAGATATTTTGAGCTTTCATTTTAAATGCGGATGTAGCGTTCTTATGCTTTTCTAAGAGTAAAGCATAATGAAAGGCATTTTCTAAAGCTCAGGGATTTTGTAGTTCTACCTCATTTCTATTATCTCTTATTAGGCCAATGACAAATTTGTTAACTAACTGCCACTCTTGATTAATGCAGTGGGTTCTAGCTATTAACTCTTCAAATGTACTCATATATTTCACTGCTGACATATTTCTTATTTAAAAATAATCAATTATTCATGGAGTTTTTTATCATGATTTCTAGGATAATATTTAGCCCTTAAATTTTTTTTCATTTCTACCCATATCATAAGATTTTTATCAAATTTCTCTTCTTTAACTAAAATATTATTCCAATAGATTTTTGCATGACTTACTAATTTTATTTTAGCAAATATAGTTCATTGATAATTATCAATATGATATCAATAAAAAGCATATCCATTTGGGTTAACCAATCTAAAAATTATTATGGTCATGAACACCATCATAGGTTGGGCTTCTATTTTAACTTATTTTGTTGGCTCTGTAATGGTTCATGGATTCTGAGATGTTCATGTCCATAGTTGTTCCTTATATTTGGTCTTCTATCGGGATAGTCTTCTCTAGGAATATCAATATTTTTTTCTTCTATAAGTTTTGGGTCATCTTGACGTGGAATAGTTAGTGGGGTTTGAACCCTATTATTTAAAGTTTGAAATTAGGTATTTAAGTTCCTAATGAGGTCTTCAATCTTAGTAAATTTCTCCTCATTTTGCATAGTATTTTTGTCTACTTTTATAGTTAAATTCTCACATTGATCTAGGCTAACAGATTTTGACATCATGATTAATGCAAATGGAATGTAAATATACCACTCTCTCAAATGAAATTTAAAAAAGGCATTATGTGAACTAAAATTAACACAATAAAATACAAAAGTTTTAAAATAATTAACTTTCAGTAGACACAAATTAACTTTTGGATACTACAAAATATTAAGTAAATAAACAAAGAAATGAACATAAGTTCTTTAAGGATATGAGTTCAATTTTTATGTGAAATTTGTATACTAGGTTTGGTTATTTTAGTGAACTTTCCCCTTCTCAAGTTATCACTCAAGTATTATGGCTTGTAGTTAGGTTAAGTAGAAAAAGACTAGATTTTATGAGTAGAGATAACTAGTTGATAGTAAAATAAATGCTTATAATTTGAATAAGTTTTCCAAACAAAATTACTAAAATATGTAAAGAAAAATATACAAAATCCGAAATACAAACTAACATTACTTAGATTTATATGGATTATTTACAAGCACTTTTTCCAAGCCTCCAAACCTTAAGTCTAATACCAAAATGATGGTGTGCGTAGCATGAGTGAGCATCACAGTGAATGGAGGAAGAAGGTGCGCCCCAAATCTTCCACTCACTAAAGCAGAAGCAATGTGAAAAGTCTTACTCACCCAAGTAGAATAGTAGCGAGAGATCACTAAATCCCTCAAACTATCGGCCACTAAGCTCCAACTAATGAGTCTTCACTCAAGTTGTTCACACAAAACAGTCTAAAGTTCTCTATTACATAGAATAAATTTGTTTATATAAGTTACAAAGGGACATGTCCCTTCAAAAAATCACTAAAAATTTGAAAAAAAATTTAATCTGTCATTTCACGACGGCCAACGTCTAGGTGCTAGATTCTCTATCTATAGACTAATACATACCACAGTATAGTGTCGTGGCGCCATATGGGTAGTACCTAGGCACTATAAAGTTGATGTACTTCCAATACTCAAACAATTAATGAGCTCAACCACAACTTACATACAACACATATCCTAATATTGATACAACACATGAGACACAATCGTAACATGTAAAATATAATAAAAGTCTTCACAAGCTTAAACTTTGATTTGAGACCTTTTGACCGGTCATTTTCTCCTTTTGATGTGCTACATCACATTTGGTTCACTAGAGATGGCTTAGAAAAATTAGTACTACTGCCTTGACTTCGACTTTATAGAGATGTGGATCTAGAAAAATTTCTATGGTATAAGAAACTATGGAAAGACGAAGTGACCCTACTATAAGAGCACAAGTCAAGAAAGCTCAAGCACACTATGGAGATCTAATCACTAATAGCAAGTTGAAGATGTAGACATAAAAATTATTTATTAGCATTTCTATTTTTTGTGAACATATTATAGAAGATTATGTTATTAATATGTATTTTGTGTGAACAAATGATACAATAAGAATTTCAAATTTCTTAGTTCATTTTTTATAGATTTATGAAATTTATAATTTCTATTGGGGAAGACTCATTCAAATATTTTAAAAAAAATATAATAATTTAAATGAAAATATGTTTACCCTCTTTTGTTTAGATAGCCAAAGAGCATTGGAATTCAAATAAGGCTTCTAGATAGGGCGACCAAGTGGTTTGTGTAATTATATGATTAGTCTCATGGAATAAGTAGTTTTGGTTGGCCCCTCCATCTTCCTTCTTCCCTCTTAATTTTAAATCTAAATGTTTTAAACATGTAAGAACACTTTTATTAGTGAAATGAAGTTTTACTTGATGTTTTTGGTATTTTTCACTGAGATTTTGAGTGTTAAGTCAATAAGGAAGGCTTAGTGGTTGAATTCCTCAAAGGGTTGGTCTAGTGGCTTGTCTCCTTTCCACTCTACTTTGATGACTAGGGTTATGAATTTTGTGATATTTGTTAACTTATTTTTATTAAACTCTTATATCATCTTCTTTCATCATCTCTTATCATTCCATTAATAATCCTCTCAAAAATCTATATTTACAAGTCATTAAAGGATCTCACCAAAGAAGTGATTCAACAAGGCCTACTTTTATTCCCTTAAACCCCACCAAATATTGGTATTGCTCCAGAATTATCTTACACACATTCATCTATCAGAATCAAAAGTTTATGACCTTTTGACCCCATCATAAATTCTCTTTTCTAAGGCCTAAGCCATACCTGAAGCTATCATCTAGAGAGAATTTTCTTAAGAACTTGATTGATTCTATTTTACTTTATACTAGCATAAACTCCATAAAAAGTATGGGAAACTCCAAAAATCAAATAGAGGCTTTCTTTAATCCACTCAAAATAATTTCTAAGGCTATTTCTTTAAAAAAAATTTTAGAGAACTAAGTCCAAATCCATAATAAGCCTTTCTAGTTTAGATTTAACCTAATTAGGTGAATATTCACAATTCACTCATCAAATCTCCTCGGAATAGCCACCAACTTCATAATTATATTAGATATTATCTCCTAACATTTTAAAAAAATTTCATTGAAATTTGAAACCCACATCACTCACCAATATTCATAAGATAAGATTGTATTATGATGTATGCAGAAATTGAATTTGCAAAAATTTCTATTATCTATTATGTGGACTAATTACTACTTACATTATGTGATAACTCTAAAAGGTTGGAGAGAGTGATCAACTGTGTATGAAAAAACTGTACATAATAATTTAAAATAAATTATAAATATACGATCAATTTAATGAAGCCAAATGATCTCAATTGATTGAATGATGTCATGAGAGAGAGAGAGAGAGAGAGAGAGTTGAGAGTAAGATTCATGAAAGTAGATCGCCGAGAAGAAAACCCTAGGAAAGACCTTATAAAACCGTTACATACGCTATTATATTCGAGGATCTGTGTGATTGTTATTGTTCCACGTTTCCAGAGCACTTTAGTATACATTGGGAACTACCCCCACAATCTAAATATACGGACCGTATACCTCTCCTCTTTCTCTCTTCGGAGACACCATCTTCTCGTCTATGTAAACGCCCCGAGCCTAACCCATCACGCTTTACCTCTTCCGATTCCCAAATCGAGGTTCCTGAAACCCTAACGGCTCTCGCATTACTCGACCTTCGCTGTTACAACTTGTCGCGTATATCTGGACATTCCGCCCTCCGATCATTGTTTGCGGTCACGTCTGCGTCTGATCCTATACGCTTTCTGATTTTGCATTTTATGTCAGTAATTGAAGAATCGGAGAGGCTGGGGTTTGAAGGGATGGGGCGTAATTCGTAAGCGATGCCGGTTGGAGTGCGGAGGGGTCGTGGTCAGCTGAATCAGATAGTACTGCCAGAAGGGCAGACAACAGGGGCGACGAGGAGGATTGGGCTGCGGAACAGGAATCCTTGTCATGAAAAGGTGCTGACTGAGGCTAAAGAGGAGATCGTTTTTCTTGAAGGCGTGGGAGAGGTTGGGGAGATCAAGGAAGAGGTTGGAGAGAGGAAAATGGATGAGTTTGATAGCGGTGCGAAGAGCGCTGATAAGGTCCCCGGCGCGGAAGAAGAGGGGACGACGGCGCCACTGCCTGAGAAGGTTAGCGCTTGCTTGTTTTGATTTTTCTTTTATTTTTCTCTCATGAGATTGGAACTGTTTCTTGTTAGGACAATATACCTCAAGATTACGAACTGGAAGCAGTCTCGTTTTTTTACCCGTCCCTTTTGCAACCTTTTAGCCCACAGAGACCTCTCTTTTGATTTGCATGCCTTGGTTGATGATTGCATTTTTTTTTTTTTGGTTCAATTATTAATGGATCTGTTTACGATGATAGGGTATGTTTTTAGTTGATTGCGGGGACATGGTTTGATCTTATTATAGGTTTGTTCCTTTGTGAATGCCTGTCATGGAAATTGTTTGGCAGACAGGAAGGATATGTGAGCGAATTACTGAGAAACTTTTTCTTGACTTGGATGCTATAGTAAGACAAGGTGGGAAGCGATTATCCCATCGCTGTTAGGACTAGTCGCATTTTATTAGATGGTATTTTCTATATATTCGTAGCCTCATATCAAGGTTAATGAAATGCAATTTTGTTCAGAAAGCTATTATCTACCAGTTGAAAACTTGAATATCTGCAGGATTTAACGGCTAAAGATTTCTCATCACGTGCTCGTAACTTTATTTTTTATAATGTAACGGTTTTATACCATTTTATTTAAATGAACATGCTGCATTCAAAGCATAGGGCTTGCTTTATTGTTGCACTAACCTAGACAGTTTGATTCACCGTTTTTCTAAGTTCCATTGACTTACTTAATAACCTCTCTCAATTAATGCTTTGCTTGCTATAGGTCCAAGTGGGAAACTCACCAGTATATAAAATTGAAAGGAAGCTTGGGAAGGGTGGATTTGGGCAAGTATATGTTGGGCGTCGCATATCTGCCACCAATTCAAATGATAGAATGAGTGGTTCTAATGCTGTTGAGGTGAGCTCCCTTATTAAACCATAAGCTCTGCTTCACGCAATAAAAGTTACTTTATGAAATTGTGCATCATAGGTGGCTCTTAAATTTGAGCATAGAAACAGCAAAGGCTGCAACTATGGACCACCATATGAATGGCAAGTCTACAAGTGAGTGATCTTTTACCCTGGAAGCTGGTGTTTTACCGATAATCATTTGCCAATTATTTTTATTTTAGGTGTTGTATATCTAAGTTTAGAGATTGTAATTATTTTTGAGTGATCTATGCCTCTATTTATGTAGCATTCTTGGCGGTAATCATGGTGTTCCTCGTGTACATTATAAGGGACGTCAGGGCGACTACTATGTTATGGTATTTAATGATATTCTACAAGCTTATACAAGTGTTTTTTTTCCTTGTAGCATGCTTACAGTGTAATTTGAAAATTATGCAGGTTATGGATATGCTTGGACCAAGTTTATGGGATGTTTGGAATAATAGTTCTCACACGTGAGTCCTTGAATGCTTATAAAACATAACTTTTAGGCTCTCCCCTAACAATATTTTCAATCATTTTTGGTACTTATAGGATGTCTATTGAAATGGTTGCTTGTATTGCTATTGAAGCAATCTCTATTCTAGAGAAGATGCACTCTAAAGGGTTGGTTCATCTCTTCCCATGCCTAACAGATACATTTGTAATCCTTTGTAATGGCATATATTTTTTTTTTTCGCATTTTCATTTCAATAATACCCCCAACTTATCATAGGTATGTTCACGGGGATGTGAAGCCTGAGAATTTTTTGCTTGGTCCTCCTGGCACATTGGAAGAGAAGAAGCTTTTCCTGGTTGATCTTGGGTTAGGTAATTGATTTTTACTTTGCTTTGAGTTTACATTCTTGAACATGATTTGTTTGACTTCATTATTTATTCTTTTTTGGGTTGTCATCTTAAATATTTAATACTTCAAATCTGCTTTATTTGTCAGCCACAAAGTGGAAGGATAGTACTACAGGTCAGCATGTCGAATATGACCAGAGACCTGATGTTTTCAGGTAAGCTTGTCAGCACTGCTGACTTTTTAATTTTTGATTTACTTTTCTCTTGAAGAGCTACATTTCTATCCTTATTATATTTTATATTAAATTTGTTATTCTGCTTCATCCACTACTGCTTTTGTCAGGGGAACTGTACGATATGCTAGTGTGCATGCTCACCTGGGAAGAACAGGAAGTAGGAGGGATGATTTAGAATCTCTTGCTTACACACTTATATTTTTGCTTCGTGGTCGTCTACCTTGGCAAGGATACCAGGTGTGTGGGTTTACACTTCACTGGTTATGTGGGATCTGCTTGCAATTATTCTTTTATCACATGTCTGTTTTCTATTTTCAGGGAGATAACAAAGGTTTCCTCGTTTGCAAGAAAAAAATGGCTACTTCACCGGAGGCTCTCTGTTGCTTTTGCCCCCAGCCATTTAGACAATTTGTTGAATATGTAGTCAACCTGAAGTTTGATGAAGAGCCAAATTATGCTAAGTGCATTTCCCTTTTTGATGGCATAATAGGTCCAATTCCTGACTATAGGCCAATAAATACTGATGGCGCTCAAAAGGTATCTTGAGGTCCTGCAATCTTTTTGTAGTTCCCATTTAAGTTTATACTCATGAGCGTCTTGATTGAAGAAAAGAAGAAAAAAAAATACTTATGTTCATCTTTCTATAAAGCTCATTTATCAAGTTGGTCAAAAGAGAGGTCGGCTGATGATGGAAGAAGTGGAAGATGAACAACCCAAAAAGAAGGTCCGAATGGGGATGCCTGCAACTCAATGGGTTAGTGTCTATAATGCAAGACGGCCAATGAAACAGAGGTTTGTGCTGCTGATGCTAGGCTTGTGCAACATAGCGTGAAATTGAGGAAGTTAATTTTATTATTTTACTTCTGCTTTTTTAGGTATCATTACAATGTTGCAGATGCTAGGCTTGTGCAACATATCGAGAAAGGAAATGAGGATGGTTTATTTATTAGTTCTGTTGCTTCTTGCACCAATCTATGGGCACTAATTATGGATGCTGGCTCTGGTTTCACAGCTCAAGTTTATGAATTATCACCACATTTTCTTCACAAAGTGAGTATATGGTTTCCTATGCTGCTCCTCGCATGGTATGCATGTACTTAGTGGAAAGAATCCTTTTTGTTCAATATTTTTGCGTTATTTGGTTATCATGAAGGAATGGATAATGGAGCAATGGGAGAAAAACTATTATATTAGCGCATTAGCTGGAGCAAACAATGGCAGCTCTTTGGTAGTAATGTCCAAGGGTAATTTCCTTATGATCCCTGATATGGCTTTTGTTTCTTGCTTCAATCTGTTCATACTACTCATTGAACTGCTTTTTCACTCTAGGTACACAATATGCACAACAATCTTACAAAGTTAGTGATTCATTTCCTTTCAAGTGGATAAACAAAAAATGGAAGGAAGGCTTCTATGTTACTTCCATGGCTACTGCTGGAACGAAATGGGCTGTAGTGATGTCCCGTAATGCAGGTTTTTTAGATCAGGTTAATTATGCTTCCTTTTCAGTTCTTATTTTTTTTCCTTTCACTTTACATGTGGGTTGGGGGTAACACATGTACAAGCAAAGTATGTATTTAGTATGGGTATGTACTGACAGTGTAGAATAGTTCATCCCTGTGTGATTTTAAAGGTAGTATGTAGTAATTTTTATGCATGATTGGCAGGTTGTTGAGCTTGACTTCCTATACCCAAGTGAAGGAATTCATTGTAGATGGGATAATGGTTACCGTATAACAGCCATCGGTGCAACATGGGAACAAGCTGCATTTGTCTTAAGTGTGCCAAGAAGGAAACCTACTGATGAAACACAAGAGACATTGAGGACATCTGCTTTTCCCAGTCAACACGTTAAGGTGAATCCACCTTTTCACATCCCTTTGCCCATAAAAAACGTGCTTGCAATAAAAAATGAATCTCAACGCTTACAAAGTTATGATATGTTTTCTCCTGAATGTAACCTGAAAAAGAATTGTTTTATTGCAGGAAAAGTGGGCAAAAAATTTGTACATTGCATCCATTTGTTATGGAAGAACAGTTTCCTGAAAGCTTTCCCAAATCAGTTTGGAGCTGTACTTGCCCATTAGGCAATCATCAAATTAAATTTGTTTGTCTTGCAGATGATGCGGAAAGATTTTGGTTAGTGAATTTTGATGGGCAAGCTTTTTTTTTGCTTGTTACTCCTCACATCTTCTTCAATTAACTGATGATGTGTTATTGATGTCTAATCATGGACATGCCTATGCACGATTTAGGTTTACCGTGCATAAGGGCACTTGTAAGAATCGTTAAGCTTGTATAGTACTAGCTATTTAATATTTTACTTGGCATTGAATCTGTTGGTGTATTTAATGCATTAGAGAATTGATTTTTATTACATCAATATAATATTTTCACTGCCTTATCCTATTTACTAGTGGCATTTCACTACCCTTAGCTCTTTTCTACTGTCTTTTTTGTAGTTTTGCATAATTAGCATATACTTTCTGTTGTTATATAGAGCATTTCCTTTTTTTATTTGGTTCTTTGCCTTTCTATTGTAACATCACCAAATTAATGCTATGCGATAGTTTCTAGTTAGTGCACATTTCAATATGATAAATTTATGTGTACCTTAAAATTTTCATGATGTGAGGACATCACCAGTCGATGTGCTAAGAGACCCAATTCCTTACATGGTTTATAACATTGTTATGTTGTTTTGAGTGTTAATTCTCATCTTTTTCTTTTTTGGGTCACCTTTTTTTTTTTTCATATCAATTCAGTTGAATCTCTTCTTTAATGCAAGATTTTAACTGATCATATTGTGGGTTATGAATATCTTATAATCTTTGGAGAGATATACTAAATATTTTGGATTTTTTTTTGTCTCCATTTGTCAATCTAATATAGAACACCTTAGTACCACCTGATATCACTTGGAAAAACCCATTATTAAGATAAAGGATTCAACAATTCTAATGAAGTAAATTTCTACAACTTCAACATTGAAGAAGAGGTTGGGAAGGTCAGTAGTTAGTGAGAAGGGATAGAGGGAGGGAGATAATGATTGAGGGAACTATATGTTGTCCTTTGGTAAGTGTAATGACATCAGTGTCTCTTCCTTTAGTTCTTAACTTCTACATCTGGTGGATGTATAATCCTTTTATTCACAGTCGCTCTTAGCAGATTGTTGCATTCAGCTCTTTAGATTTATCCTTCACTTCGTAATTTTTATCAAGCTATAGGTTTCATCACCTCCATTAATAAAGTGAAATCCTCAATGTGCTCCTTTTTTTTTTAATAATGGAATTATTGGTCTCTATGTGGCTACAAATATTGGAGGATTTCATTAAACCACAAAATATTGTGTGCTTGTATTTGTGTTTATTGCGATTATTCTCATTTTATGCTTTGCTCTACATATTTTCTAACAATTGGTATCAAATGGTTGAACACATCGTGATTTGAACAATGGAAGATGAAAAAAATCAAAATGATTTGAACATAATAATGAGTTTAACTTAATTACAAGTTAAGATTTGTGGACATCAATATTAATGAAAAAAATTCATAGATTAAGATTGTTGTCAGTTCTGCTTGAAAGCTCTCATATGGATCAAACATATTGAAGCCTAAATGATGCTAAAGTATTCATCCTTGATGAAGATATTTGATGGCACGGGATTTGCAAAATCTGTAATTCTTTTGCTTTGTGCATACCTCAAACTAAAAGCAATATTGAGGCAAAGGCAGATCCAAATTAAGAAGCAATAGCTAGCACACAATGTAATATAAGCTATTTTTGAGGTTGCTCGTGTGAATGTTAGCACTGTAAAGCTAGGATATAATGAAATATTGATTGAAAAAGGCATGAGGAAGGGCAAAAGTAGAAAGAAGAAATATTGAATGTTGTAGTAGAAGACATTTATGATACATGATTCTTAGGGCTAATTGTGGATGTTTGGATTGATGCACATTTCCTTTATTTTCACAAAATAACTAATAGCAAAATAATTTATAGATAGTTTTATAGAAAGAATTTTGTAGTGATAATGAGCCCTTAAATATTGTGAGCATCGAAGACTTGAGACTTCAAGTTGTAAACAAATTCAGATGGAAGCTAAATAAGATTTGACATGCTCATGTATTTGATTTCTATAGGACAACTTGTTACATAAGTGCTGCACCACTGTATATGCTAGCACCTAGAAGATGATTAAAGAAGCCATAGGATTGCCTAATACAGTATAACATCCTCTATATGCCACCACAAATATACAAATAACACAATATATTCAATGCTATCCCCCAGAAGATAATTAAAGAGGCCATTGTGATTGCCCAATACTATAAGACATTCTATATACCACCACAAATATAAGACTGATAAGAGTTGCAATAATCTCAAACACAGACAAACATTTGCCAACAATGGTAAGTTACATGAGCAAAAGATTGCTAACAATCCTCTAATCCTTTGTCAAAATTCTAGATTTGAAATTTGTTGAATCTAACCATCACGAGGATTGTATTCTTTAAAAGCAGAATAGGCTAGCATCGTAAAAACTAGAAGATAACTCAAAACCAACATCCTAGAGTTGGTTCATATTGATTTATAGGTTTTTTCTCAGTCGCATCCTTGGAGACTCCATACATTGCATCACTTTATAGACAATTATATTGGAAATGTATGGTTTTATTTTGTTAAAAATGACATGATTCCTATTTTGTAAGATGAAAAAAAGTTTGGTTGAAAATGAAACTAGTACCAAATTCCAATGTTTTAAAAAAATATAATATAAGGTAATTTTTTTAATTGAGCTGAAACGTAGGTTTTGAGTCTAATTGAGGTATGGGTTTTGAATTAAAAGTGCAAAAGTAATAAAATTATAAAAAAATAGAAAACATACAAAGTTCTTAAAAAACATAGTTTTAACTTAAATAAGACAATAGAAAAAAAAGTATATAAACTTTGAAAAATCAAATAGAATTTTCATGTTAAGAAAATATAAGAATTAACTGCATAAGATAGAACTACATTCTAAATAAACTCTTTTTTATTCTAAAATTAAAATCATCAATTTCATCATCACTAATAGGATTGTCTAAAGAATCATCATGATGTTTAATTATCTTATCATTCTCCCCATCACTCATATGTGAGTAATTCCATTTATTTTCTTTCTCATTCGACACTATTTTTACTTTATTGCATCAAGATTTTCATAATAGGAACAATCATTAATAATAATTTATTATATATTTCTTAACGGATATATTTTGTTGACCTTATTTGATGTGTGATCTCATTAACATGTTGTGCATCTTTGCTAGCTTTCAATAACCTCTATTACATTAGCATTGTAAATATCAATGTCTTCATTATTATTTGATCCAACAACACTATTTACATCTTCTTCATCCTAGTTAATCATTCATTCATCATTGGATGGCAAGTCTGCAAGAATTAATGGATCACCATCTTTTTTGCATGAACTTAATTTGATATATCTATCTTTTAATTTCTTATTATGTATGACATAAATCAATTTCTTCATCCTAGCCACAACCACATGATTTATTCTTTTTTATGCACTTGGTTGAATGCATTTTTTTACATGCAGAAGCTGAACACATTAGACCTAGGTCTCTAATTATAAATGCTTTAATTCGGATGTTTCATCTCCAAAGTGCGTCCATTAATGCTCTAAATCAATGTTTAAAATTGCACTTTTGAGTTTTGAGGCATTTTTTATTTGTCACACAATCAAAACATCGCACGTACTAAAAAAATATCAGAAACTAGATAAAAGTTAAATGCTAACATCCTAACATTATAATATTAAACTATCAAGTAAATAATTTCAAAAAAAAAAATAAGTTCACCACATAACAATTTAAAATAACATAATAATACAATAACATTCTCCTTAAGATAAAGAACATAATAAAACATCAATACAAAATTATAAATATCTGTAAATTTAAAAATCTCTATCACTCTCATCATTTAATGAATTTTCATTTGAATCATCATTATAATAAAAAGCCTTCTTGCCTGTCTCATCTTAGATAATATCAATATTTACCAATCTTCTTCTTCATCTTCAGCTTTCACCATTTTTTTCTTCCTTAATAAAGAAAAATCAATAAGAATATTATTTATGCTTTAAAACAAAGATTATTGAAGGCTACAACTACAACTACAACTACAACTTTTAATTTTTCTATTAATTTTTTTATTGCAATGTATTTGACCTATTAATATTGGCCTTGCTTTTGTCCCCATCAAAATAGTCTATATTGTAATCTTTTTGCAAATTTCTAGAGTAATTTCATGCACATCATCAACTAGTCATTCATTAAGCTAAGTGGTTTTCACAAGTCTCTACATGCCCTTTCTTCATACGTATCCTTTAATCTTCTATTATACATAATATATACCAAAGAGTTTATTCTTAATATTGTCAGTCTATTTTTTCTTTGATATACACTTGATTATATATACTCTATTTTTGTTCATAGCTATATGATTAACAGGTAAGCTTAAGTATTTTGATAGTGAATCATTATAGGTATGGAACACACAACAATTTAAAATAACATAATAATACAATAATATTCTCCCTAAGACAAAGAACATAATAAAACAAAAATACAAAATTATAAATCTTTGTAAATTTAAAAATCTCCATCACTCTCATCATTTAATGAATTTTCATTTGAATCATCATTATAATAAAAAGCCTTCTTGTCTCATCTTCGATAATATCAATATTTACCAATCTTCCTCTTCATCTTCAGCTTCCACCATTTTTTTCTTCCTTTATAAAGAAAAATCAATGAGAATACTATTTATGCTTTAAAACAAAGATTATTGAAGGCTACAACTACAACTTTTAATTTTTCTATTAATTTTTTTATTGCAATGTATTTGACCTATTAATATTGGCCTTTCTTTTGTCCCTATCAAAATAGTCCATATTGTGATCTTTTTGCAAATTTCTAGAGTAATTTCATGCCACCATCAACTAGTCATTCATTAGGCTAAGGGTTTTCATAAGTCTCTAGATGTCCTTTCTTCAAATACTTATCCTTTAATCTCCTATCATACATAATATATACCAAAGAGTTTATTCTCAATATTGTAAGTCTATTTTTTCTTTGATATACACTTGATTATGTATATTCTAATTTTGTTCATAGCTATATGATTAATAGGTAAGCTTAAGTATTTTGATAGTGAATCATTATAGGTATGGAATAATATTATCAAATTGAATCTACTATTCAACTATTATTGAAAAAATAAATTAAAATAGGTATTAGGCAATTGTAACAAAAATTTTTCAAGTTTAGAACTTTAATTAGAGAAACTATAAAAATTACCTATGGACCGTTTTGTGATAGTATCTTTAACTTTTTGCAATCCAAAGAAACCTTTCTTATTTCTAAATGCAGTAAGTTGTAGATCTACTCTTGACACCTTACTTACATTTGCAATCAACCTATCCATGTAGTAGCATAAACCTAATTTGATCTCATAGTTAGTTGACTTATTCTCAACAAATAAAAATTAGGGATTCAAATAATATCCAGTGACATTTAAATGACAATGAAGCTGAAGCTCTCACTTTTCATTAATAATCTCTTAAATTTCTTATAGTTTGATTTCTCTCTTCCCAAATTATGTACAATCATCTCCTTAGCCTCATCCATGGCATTATAAATGATGCCCATGGCTAGCTTTTGTTTTGCATCTACCATGTTTAGGACTTGAACTAAGAACTTGATTGTCATAATAGCATAACACATACTCATCCAAAATCTTTTATTCAATATAAGTTTTTTTATTTCTCTTCCTTCAGACTTATTGGTCTGAGCACAACCCAACCATTCAGTAGAGGTGAATATAGCCTCTAAAAGTTTCCTTCCATCCAAAGCGTTTTAGCAATGCCAAATTTCGTAATAGCAGGTCATATGAGCTCATTCTTTGTATATGAGATCTTATGCAAGCATCCAACTATGGTTGTTGATAAATTTACTAATATTATTTACTTTGATCAAAGCATTCTTATGCTATGGCAAGTCACCAAGTCTCTCAAGCATAAGATCTCTACTATGTGCTGCATATGGTGTCCAACATATATGCTTTGTCTTCTCCATCAATTTATTACAAACAACTCTATAAGCATTACGATTATCAGTGATAACTTGCACAATTAAGTACTCTCTAATTTCTTCAATTGCTCCAGCCAAAATGCCAAAAAGATTATTTGCATCTTTCACCATATCTGATACTTCCACAGACTTAAAAAAGATTGCTCCATATAGTTATTCACCAAGATATTAATCAAGCTTCTGCCTTCATATTTGACCATTCATCAGATATGATGATAACTTCTATTTGAACAGATCTTATTCTAATTTCCACAACATATATTTTATTTCATTATCCAAGTTTTCAATTCATACATAATGTGATGTATTAGCTCTCAACCATAAGATCCTATAGAATGAACCATATTGATGTAAGTTGGAGATGTTGTTACATTGAATGGTATGGCAATTTCAAAGAAAGACATCTCGATATGCATGCATACATGTATCCTCATCTCTCTTACATGCTCAAGGAGAAATGTGATGGTTATTCTCGCTTTGTCATCATTTTCACTTTTCACATTATCACATGCATATCCATAGGTCTCCGTGTACCTCTGCTAGACTATGGTGGCAATGACAATAAAGAATCCTTGGCACCATGTTCACTATCAAAATATGAGCCTGTATTTACCTTATCATCAAATTGTCGTTATGTCAAATGTTTTGTCATTGTTGTCTTCTTCATGTGAGTATGGATTTCTTCTTTCATCTCATCTAGAACCATTGCAAAAGGTGTAACATTTTGTGAGAGCTAAATAGATGTTCTTTCATTCTAGTCACACCCATTTTCACAATCTTATCACAATAACTACATTTCAAATATTCATAAATCTTCTTACTGCCTTTAATATCAACTTGGACACTATACTTTTATGTCAAGTCTTTTTTATGCCTTGTTGTGCTCCTCTTTTTCTCTTAGCATGTTGTAAAACCCTAAAAATATTTAAAATTAAAGAAATATACAAGTTATATATGAAAAAAAAAACCTTAACTGAGCAAATGAAAAAAAATAAAGTCATAGAAAAGAGGAAGATTACCTTACTAAACTATAATGGAAAAAAAAATACAAAGAAATGTGTGCTTTTGTAAATGTGGTAGCTAGCGATGATGCTAGTGGCAGTGAGCAGCAACGCCAAAGGCGGCGAATGGCTGGGTTGCGAGAGGTCGGGCACAACAAATTATGCTCATGCATCTCTCGATTCCACTTCTAGGGTGAGCGGAATTCGATTATAAAAATCAGAGGTCGGCTGGCTTAAATTAAAAGAAAATTTAATTTAAATAGTGAAGTGTGTGCCTCACCCAAATTACACTAAGGAATGCCTCAATAGTGGTGAGATGCATGCCTCATCAATAGTATTATGAGGTTGACACCTCATTGCACCTAGGGGCTGGATTGCACAGAGGCACTCTTATTGTGCAATTTTAAACCATTTCTCTAAATCATGAGTTAGAAAAATTAAAATTAGAATAATATTATTTATATGTTTAACAAACTTAATCATAAGTTTAATATTAAATAAACTTGACAAACATTTTATTAGGTGACTGTATTTTGTATGATAATTGGGTAGCTCTCATGCCCATGTATTCTTGTTTTTTTTTTATGAATTCCTTAAGTTAGTATATCAGATTTCTCAAAATCTTTTGTGGACCTTATTATTCTTTTCAGTCATTTATACATTCAAAGAAGATGCTATCAAAATGAAATAGAGCATTTAGATCAACTGACCGAATATAAATTATGATGTGATGGTTGTCCCATTTTTATCAATAATTCTCTTGATTTTTTTATAAACTGATTCTTCTCCACATAAGTTCATTGTTATTTTTTGTTTTGCCTTGTCTATTGCATCATAGATGAAGCCTATTGTAGGGCACTTTTCACCTTCAACCATTCTCAACACTTCAATTAATTGTTTTGCGATAAAGTATTATTTCTTAAGATAATTTTTATTAACTTGTTTTCCTTCATATTTTTGGCTTATATACTATCATTCCATTCATAGGAAGTAAACATTGAATCTAATTGATTCTTCGCTCTATGAATACTTGTAAAGTTAAATAAGCAGTAACAAGTTTTGTGATGGCTATTCTATTAAAATCTTTATTAGTAAATTATTTCATTAAACTCGACACCAAATTTTAATTGTAGATGAAATTGCAAACTTTATTTTTTGACTTTAATCAAACTATTTTAATATTGTGGTGAGTCTCCAAGTTTTTATAGCATTAAATAATGATAGTGCGCTACATGAGGAATCCAATATAGATGTTTTCTTTTCTTTATTAATATTTTCCTTACCGCCTTCTATAAACTTGCATTATTTGTTACCACTTGCACAACAAGATGCTTTCTAGGTTTTTCAACAATATCATTAAGCAGTTTGAATAACAATGGTGCATCTAATAAAATTATATCATCAATACATCTCAAAAACACTATTCCATTATGATTGTTGATAAGTTTACCAAGCTTCGATCTCTTATGTCATCTCAACCATCTGATAATATTAAAACTTCTTGTTGTGCCCATGTATTCTTTCTTTCTTGAACTACCCTATCAATAGTATTTCTTTCTTCCTTCAAGATCCATGTTTGAAGCTCAAGCATGCTTGAAGGATGCAATCCTTGGCCATAGTTCTCAATGAAGCATGCCATACTAAGAAAGATGAGCTCCTCACAGCATTGAAAGAAATCTTATTTTCATTTAAAAACTCTTACAATATCCATACAAGCGTACTTTTAGATTTTATTTAGTCACATGAAATTAGGTTTTTAATAAAAAATATTTGAACAAAATAGGTTCGTTTTCAAGGTGTAGATTTTGAAAGTTTTTTTTTAAAATGATGCCAAATTCAAATGCTTATGATTTCAGAAAATAGTGTAATATAATAGTATGGAGTTGAAAAATTACTATGCTATAAGATGTGATTCGTATGGAGAAAATGGTTCTTTGAATTCCTTGAGAGAGCATATTCGATGAAAGGTTTATGACACTTTAAATGTGAAGGCAAGAGTACAACGCTGAATGCAGTATTGCTAAAGATATTTGGAGTTGATGCATTAAACACAATTGCGTACCTTATCAATTTAGGATTGTCTGCAACTCTTATCTTTGGAATTCCTCCAAGAGCCTTTACAGGAAAGGATGTCTATACACATTAAAATATTTGGTTCCTTTCTTATGTACACATTAATCAAAATGGTGGGGCAAAACTCAAACCTAAAAAAAATTGTATTTTTTTATTGGATACTATATTGATGATTTCAACAATAGAATTTGTGCTAGTGAAAATTATTTGCAATAGGAATGAGATGTATAATAGGCCAAGCATCATTGGACAAACCTTTATTGTAGAATAATTTAAATTAGAAGAGCACAGTAATATTTATAAAAGATGAGATACCACAGAATAATCAATAGTAGCCCTAGCTCATTACTCATGTAATAAAAGTCAAGAGATCTTAAAGAATTTCAAAGCCTATTAACTATTATTCTTCTCTATACTATTTACTACTTATTGATATCAGAGAACATGATAGCTGTGAATAATCTATACATTTTAAAGAGTCATTAAGTGGGAGCTAATGATTAAAAAAAGTTGGATTTATTATTTAAAAATAGCATGTGGACATTGACTAATATATATAAAGAGAAGAAAACCAAAATAATGAGGCTACAATATCAAGGGGGAGTAAATTGCCACAAAAAAGTATCAAAGTGAGTTTGATCGAAAAGGCTTCCAACATAAGTTATTACTTTTTTAAAATTTTCTCTTACTATTAAAGTAACAATTATTCGGTAATGTTGAGCATCATAGCCATAAAAGATTTTCACCTTAAGCAAATGGATGTTAAGATTTCTTTTTTTATTGTAATTTAGAGGAAGCCAATCTATATGATTCAACTCAAAGGCTCCATTGTACAAAGAAAATAAGCTTAGTCAACAAGCTTAATAAAAGTCTATAAGGCTTGAAGTAAGACCCTCCCTAATGGCATCAAAAGTTTAATGGTTTTATGTACAAGATTGAATTTACAAATGCAACATTGATCAATGCTATTATGTAGAAGGCATTTCATGTAGGGGTGAGGCTAACAATGAGAAACATAGTAATTGAAAAGACAAATTAAATATTCAAATAATTTGATATGAAGGGTTTAGGGTACCTTGGAGATTCTCGAGGTGAGAAATAATTGACACAAAGATGCAGGTACTTTAAACATGTCACTCTCAATATAATGAAAAAGTGTTGATAGATTTAGTATGATAAAATGAAGAGCTTAGCATTCCCTTTGCAAGCCATTTGAAGCTCTCAAAGGAATTGTGATCAATGGCAGATAAAGAGAAAGACTATACGACTATACCTCTGCATGTTTTATCAATTCTCTTTGATGTATTCAAGGATTTTCACAGGGCTAAACTTTGCTTATGCAATGAGATTTATTAGTTGATACATATGCCAAATCCAGAAAATGAAAATTAGAAGATTGTAAAGAGGGTTTTACACTTCTTAAAAGATACAACTAACCAACCCACTAAAAGTTAAGAATAGTTTACTGGAAAATAGTTTAGTTGATGTGAATGTAGGAGGAGATCTTGATACATTGAGAAATAATATTGTGTCTACTCTTTGGGTGACTTTGCCATTAACCAGGTGTCATAGCTCTAGAAGATATTTGCATTTGTCAATAATAGAAATAGAGCATGTAGTAGTTAGCCATCCCATTGAAGCCTGCATTCGCTTAGCACTGAATGTTATCTTTCACTCATAGATAAACACATAATTAAAGTACCTCTACACAACTTTTTAGGAGGAAGCGCCTTATGGCTAATCATGATCTAGGTGGATAGACATACTGACTAAAGCTATGCTTGTAGAAAAGTCAAGACTCTATTTAGTATCAATTAACTTCTTTGAACCATGATCATGAAGTGCCATACAGAGGGTTTTTGGACATTGAGTACCAAGCAGATGCATTAGAGCCAATGCATCCTGATCAATATATTGTTGAATCCCCTCTTCATTGCAAATTTTCTGCTGATCTTATTTGTAGGGTTGGAAAATCTTGCAATTTTGGAGAGATGTAATTATTTTGGGTTTTCTATTTCTTTGCTCCATCCATCTCTTCATAGAATCTAGAACACCTTGAATTGTTCTTGGTATCACATGACAAATTAGCACCGAGAGAGCAAGGATTCAAGAGTTCGAACGGTGAAGAAATTTTAGCAGCTTCAACAAGAAAGAGTAGGTTGAGCTGTTCGACATCCAACAAAGAAGAGATAGAGGAAGGTTGATCGAGTGGGGATTCTCGTGCTGGGAAGAAATCTAATAATAAGGAAAACAGAGAAGATGGTGTATATAGGAAGAAGAATTTTGCTGCCTTTTGATAACCGCAGTAGCATCTGTGCCTTTTCAATTCTTGGTTTTTGCAGCAGGTTGCTGACAACTGTTATTCATACTCGTTTGACAGGTGATTGCATTCACCTCGTCAAATTTATTCTTTGCCATTTTAGGTAGTGGTATTTCTAATTCATCTCCTACATTGTGAAGTGAAATCTTATGTATGTTTTTAATATCTAGTGGAATCATTAAGCTCTGTGCGGCTATAAATATTGGTGGATCTCATTAAATCACGTAAAATGTTGTGTCCTTAAGTTTTTGTTGTGTTGTTTCTTGTCTTCGTGCTTTGCCACTTGTTCCTGATAGCTCACTCTTACATGTTCACGTTGGAATTTTGAGTTGTTTTCTTTGTTCTAGCATGAATTGTATGTCTACCGAAACTTTTACATATATTTTTTTTTATTTCCTGCAATGAGGATGGCCGCCACTGCTTCTGTTTGTTGCTGGCCTTTCAGTTCCACTTTCAGATTTCATGTGACGCATTTTTCAGCTTGTCATTTTTTTGTAATTATTATTATTATTATTATTTGCATTATATCACTTATATCTGAATGCATAAATGCTTTCAGTTTTTTTTCCTGAATTGTTTGCTATTCTTCCTATTTTTATTTTATTATTCATTTTCTGACAGGTTTTTTTCCCTTTCTTTGGAAAGGTAGTACGCAATCGGCAATGTGACTTACTAATTGCCTTTTTGAAGGTATTTCAGTTCGTGTGTTGTAGGATGGTTCGCTAATTTTATTTAATTGTTCTGTATTTAAATCTGCTGCTTGAGGACGAAATTTAGACAAAATGCTGGATTGCAAAATCAAATTTTATTTGTGCTGGTTGATGCACAATGGAAATTATTTTTTCATGAAAAAAGACCGATCACATAATAAGTTTTTTCGTATCTTCCGATATGGGGCTACTCAGGTAACATTTTGCTTCATTGAAAAATGCAATGGTTAAAAAAGAAGCCCGGGGTATATTTTCTAAGGCCTCTGAGATAAACTTATCTATATTGCATATGAAATTTGGATGATAATTAATATATTAAAAAATATGTTTACTTGCTTTTTTGAGCTTCGTGCGGACATCTTGATCAGTATTAGTGCATATGAAGATTAATTAATTAAAAAATATTTTTCAAGGAGAAGTACGAATGAGATGTTCAATGTTAGCAAGTCTAATTAACCCAATCAAAACTAAGTGTAATTAATTGTATTAATTTTAATATATTAATGTATTTTTTTTTTCATGTCGGTATATGTTTAAAATAACAGATAAACAGTTATTACGTAATAAATATGGTTTACAAATTCATCTCATAGAAAAATTATTTGAAGTAATGAATATGAAATTTTATATGGTGTATTAGCCTTTGTTTTTTTTTAAAAAGTAATTCTTGTAAATTATAGTTGTGGCTCTCTAAACTAACAGAGCATGTGTACGCTTTTTTCATTGCAGGTTTACAAATTTGCCTTGAGGCATATAGCCTTAAGGTGCATCATCTTCTCAGATTAATGTTTGGAAAAAAAATATTTTAAAATTATAAATAAGAAGATTTATTTTCAATAAAGTTTATTCTTTTTTTATCTTTTTTTTTTTCTTTTAAATAATTTTTCTTTTCTTTTTATTTTCTTAGTTTTTCTTAGTTCTTCAGTAGATTTATTTTAAAATTTTAATTAGTTTTTATTTTATTTTAATTATATTTGTATTACCTTTATAATTTACTTTTATTTCGTCTTGTTTTAGCTGTTCTTTCTTTCGAAGATTCAGGTTTTTAGTTTTGTTCTTAATTGTTTGTTAATGATATGTAGTATATTTATGAATATATAGAATCGTGAATTGATGGTGGTCTCCACCACCTACTAAAAAATTATGAGAAAAAGAGAACATGTAAAGAGGAAAAAAGTAATAATAAAATAAAATAGAGTGTACACAAAGAATCTAAGCCTTTAATTTAGAATCGGAGAAAAGCCCTTTATCCCATAGGGGTCCTCTTATCCTCTTTTATTTATAGTTTTGAATCTATTATTATTATTAGGCATCACATAATTGATTATATTAGATTCTACAAGTATAATGAAAAAAATCAAAGTAATATAGCCCACTAATTCACATAGTCAATTACACAGTTACTGTGGATTGTTCTATACAATTGTAATGAATTTTGATTGGTTTTTAGTATTCTTGGAATATTTTGAGTAAATCATGATCATTGTCTTGAACTTAATTGAAAGTGTTGACTTTATCTTGAATTTGACCCAATGATGATTTAGTAATGCATATGTAGTTCTCCAAATTTTTTTTCTCTTTTTATAGTGACACTTAGATAAGAATAAAAAAAAAAAAGTTTAATTAATTCAAAATATGATTGGGCATATCTTATCTTTGATGATGAGGCATGTATGTCTTTCAAATATAGAATCTCATGTTCTTCACTATGTTCTATAAATGAATAGTACTAGATAGTCTTTGTTCATCATTGCTAGAGATGCCTTTTTTTCCTTTTTCTCTTGATTCTCCTTATTTTCACCTTGCCTCTTGTGACAAATGGAGAAAAACACATTGGATCAGCTTGATATTTCAAAAGAATAACTTGGTGCCTTCCTCTTCCCCAACCGGTAAGAGGTAAGGAAGCTTGGGTAGAAAGATGAAGAAAATAAGAATTGAGAAAGAACATAAAGAAGTCTTTGAGGAATGAATTTCTTCTCTTTCAACTTCTAGGCCTTCAGAAGTTGTCGAGGTTCAAGAAATCATAGCTAAACCCTTAGCTAAAAGAGATAGTGCCAACTTCAGCACTTCGATGGGAGAAGTGTTCATAGGATTGAGCACTTTATCCATTCCCGAGACCATTAAAATCATGGTATGAAGGTAGAGTTTGCATTTGAATTACTTTGATATTAAATGAATAAAATTTTTTTTAAAAGTTGTCTAATTTTTTGTAGCACGCTTTAATGTTAGCAATCTTAAGGAGCAGTATGTTGATCATGGTGCTTCGCTTCTAGCTATCATTAAAACTATACCACTAGTAGTGGAGTATGCTAAAATAGCTTTGGAAGAAATCGCTCAGTATCTTATTGAACTTTCCATGTAGGCAACAAACTCACCTATTGAAGGTACCAATATGCTTCTTCATAAAAGGATATTGTAGATTCTTATAGAGCATGAATGTATACTACTTGTAGATGCACCTTCTCAAGAAGATGTACAGGTAGCATCTAAGAAGAGTGCTCAAGTAAAATCATGGAGGTGATTTCTCATGAAAAGATGAAGAAGCGTTTTAATCATCTTCTAAAGGCTCACTCAAGTCAAATAATGGAGGGTGGCAAGTATGTGCTACAATAGTTTTTGGATAAAGAAAAAAAACTGTTGAAGGTATGAAGATATGAATGACCAATGTTTGAAATTCTTTTAATTTTGTAATTATTTGAGTGAGGTCATTATCATAATATTTATGAACTGTTAGTGAAGTATGGTGAGTGAACCATTTGTAATTGTTTTGGCAATTTAAATAGTACTATTTATTTTTTTTGCCTCTAAGATATGAATTTTTTTTTAATAATTGAAGTGTCACATTTTGTCAATTACTACTTTTCCCCTTATTCAAAATTTTGAATTTATGAATAACATCACTTGGACATTTAGCCTACTTTTTCTTTTCGAAACTTTCTAAGTCCCGAGTGCTCTTCCTTTCCCTCCTTTAACTTTCCTCTATAAGAAAAAGCCTTAGGTTCTTTTTTTTTTCTCCTTCTTCTCTGCTAATCTTTCTTCCCATGTGCTTTGAAGGTAGAGTTGGATCATATTTAGCCAAATCTGTCTTCAATAGTGACTGCAAATTGTGCCTCGCAAAGTCAAATGAAAGGCATAATACCCTCCTTGATAAGGAAATGTATTGCTATAATGATCAGTTTAGGTTGGGGTTATGGTTCCCTCTTTATGTCGAGCTCGTGGACATCTTCAAATTCTATGAAGTTGTCCTTGCCTAAATTATGCCGAACTTATTTGTTAGCATGATGGCAGTCATCTTTTATATGAGGAATAATAAGATTCACTAGTCGTTGAATCTCTTTCGCCATCTCTTCACCATTAAGGCCTTCAACAATTGGTTGGTTCTCTTCTTTGCCACTGACATCCACATTATCAGGTTGGAGAACAAAATACTTAAGAGTGGTAGAGCTAATTCTGCTTTGTGAGCAGCTCTAGATAGTGGTTTATGTCAACCAAGCCTTGGCCATTCCAAGAGGAAATGACAGAGCTTCACCAGCTTACCTCAGAAGAAGAGGAAAGATTCTCAACTGTGAGCAAGTTGAGGTTAAGGATAGCTTGGCTATTAGATGATGATTTTCTCAAGTCCACATTATGTCATAAGTGAATTCACAGACTTATTTTATTTATACACTCTTTAACTCATTGAGTTCCCCAAGTTCTTATACAACTTTCCTTTCATAGATGCCAATAATTTTGGGCAAATTCTCCTTTCATTAGGTGCTGATATTGAAGCCAATTTGGAAGGGGATAATGAAGAAACAAAAGAGGTAGAGATTGAAATTCAATTGATTGAGCCTTTAGTGGCAAGTAAGCTTAGCTTTGTTTGTCTTGATTGTAATATTTATGTGTTTCATTTATATTTAACTAGGGCAATTTATTTTTCTTCTTTGTAGGAGAAATTAATAAGAAAATTGGGTTCTATGAAACTCTTAACTCTAAGTCCTCCATAGTGAAGGACAGTTTGCTCCCCTTACTGATTAGGGATAGTTTCCCTAACCTAGAGGTGGACTACAAATTGATTGAGGGAGCAACCATAATAAAAATATTACTTGCTCTTTAAGTTGACTAGCTTGCTCGACTTCCTTTGGCCATTCAGTAAGCTGTTTAATTTCTTTATTTACATTTGTATTATTTTAATTTTTTCACTTTAGTAACTCACATTGTTGGAAAAGATTGTAGGAGGGTCATCCTCTAGCAGCTCATTATTTTATAATAGCTAGTACACACCATTATCTTTTGATACTGACATAATGATTTATCTACAATTGAAGGAAGGAGAGAAGTATTAAGGAAAAAAAAAAGAAAAATACCTCATTGTTCTGCATAGCCATCAAATAAGGGCAATACCATGATATATATATTTTTGAGGATGTTAAGCCACCACCACCAAAAATTAAAGCATTTTTGCTCCTCCCAAAAGCCACCGATGTAGAAGAAGAGACATCTTTTGTTGAGGCATCTTCATCAGAGAGAAGAAGGATCTACACATATAATAAAGATATGAATAAATGTACAATAGATTTTTCTATAGATTGGTATAAGCCAGTCATTAAAGCTTCTCATCTAACTTTTGAACTAAAACTACCTATTTACTAGCCATAATATGGTTAAGATTTAAGGTAGATAATCATCTATCACTGATGATGAGCCAGGCTATCGTTTGGTAGAATGCTTACTAGGTAGCCACTTCCCACAAGCAAATGGCATGGGAAGAGATCTCCACTTTGTTATAGATAATAAAAAATAAGGATGAAGAGTTGATCATTTGAACATCAACAACACAAACTCACATGCCAATAATTTATTTGTTGGTAAAAAAGTGTATTAGCCTAATATAATAAAGAAGTTAGTAATATGAAGTCTAAATTTGGTTCTGAAGGTGTGCTACAAATAGATAGTTGACTTAAAGTCAGCTGTTACCATGAGTTTGAGATGACTAAATCCTCTATTAGAAGGTAGAGACTCTAGAGAGTGCTAATACTTCTCTGATGGAAGAGTTGAAGAACTTTGATAAGCAAATGTTTGGAATGAAAACTCTAGACTCACTTTTAGTGGACTCAAAAATATCCCTTCCTTCATACTTGAACTCACCAACAGGATCCAAGTAGGGGTACAATTTTGTATGGGAAATCATGTCAGAAAGGGGATGCTTGTTCTAGTATAGAAAGATCATAAAACTTTTTAAAATATAATAGAGAGGTTGAGTTTAGAGGATGAGGATGAAAATAAAGAAGACAATGACTTTACCAATATATAGGTAATTTATATGTATTTTCTTTTTAATCATTTTTTTTGCAAAGATTGTAATTTATTATTC
Source organism: Cymbidium sinense (assembly GCA_021442155.1). Taxonomy (NCBI): domain Eukaryota; kingdom Viridiplantae; phylum Streptophyta; class Magnoliopsida; order Asparagales; family Orchidaceae; genus Cymbidium; species Cymbidium sinense. The sequence goes on along the minus strand of CM038221.1, from coordinate 84,340,358 downwards.
TTTGAATGTAATCAAGGAAATTTGCTTTAAGGGATTATCTTTTTTCAATCTTAATGACTTGTTTGATTAAATGCCATTGATGATAATTTGTTGAGTAACTTTTTCGCTTTCATATAACTCTTTGTTGATTGAATCATGGAGAACTCCAAGAATTATTAAATGCGAACTTATGATAGTTTTAGAAATCCAATACAAATAATGTACTTTTTTTTATTCAAGTTTTACACCAATTCTTGTCCCTAGTTGGTCATATAGTTAGGTTATCACCTTTAATGTGATTATATGCTTAACTATAAGTCAATCTTATGGTAGTCATAGAAAAGGCTAACATTAAGACTCACCATAGAAGATACTTACTCGCTACTCAATGTGGATCTTGATCGCAAAAGGGGGAGTACTACCTTCCTAGCTAAACTTGTGGCTCAATAGGACATTTTTAAAAAATGATACGAATTTTTTTATGCTTGAAGTTGAAGAGAATGTGAATCAAAGATGAAATTCTTTGATAAACAAATAACCCATACTAAGAATTATATATATAATGGATTAGATGAAGTTACAAAGTCAATATGACAATTGAGTAGATAAGTAATACTAAAGATAATACTGTACATATCTTTGATTGAATAGTCTCAATAACATTAAGTCCACAAATGATTTGTAAATGGGCAAGTTGTCAAATAGCTAAGTTGTTGCATTGACAAATTGATGAGTTGATGAGTTTTTCTTCTTAAATAGAAGATGTTCATGAATTATGACTTAAATAAACATCTATTTGCTTCAATAATAATAACTGATACGAAGGATGATCTCCCTTGGGATAAAAATATATTTATATGAATAATGATAATTTTGATATCAAATGAAAGTTGATCCTTTGATACTCCATGCTTTCTTCTTTTAATATTGATCAATATGTTTACTTTTTGAATCATGAAGATGTAAATCTCCAATTAGAAAGTTACAAATAATGTTATTATTTATATTCATAATTTATATCCTTTTTAGTTCTTTTAATTTATAGAATCAATCATCAAGTATCATTGTTCTCTATAATTCTTAAAGAGAAATAGAATTAAATGACTTGGCTACGTGTTATCTGTCCTTCTATTATGGGCCTTCATCTCTCATTTAGGATTACTTCTGGGGGCTTTTGAGCTCCTATAGAACTCTTGGGGACTTCCAACATTCCTATAGGGAGTAGTCTAACGACTTTTAAGCATAGTTCATTTTATTCCACTTCATATTTATTAATTATGAGAAAAAAGAGATGTTTGTAGGACTAAACAAATTTTTAATGCATTGTACTTTTTTTATAAACACTAATTTTTAATAATGTAGATGAACTCGTTGGGAAAGTTATGTGAGTATTTTAATTTCAAAAATGCAAAGGAGCTGGGAATTTAGGGATAGAATATCTTTAAATCGTCTCCACTCCATATTCGTGTGATCTTTTTTCCCAATATGTGTAAATTGTTTCTATGCTCTTACTCTGACATGGTCCTTAATAATATAAGGCCCCGTTCATGTTTGCTCCAATTCATCAAGTTCCATGTTCCAATCCACTATGTCTGCTTTTTTTTAGCACCAAGTTGCTATGTTGGAATACTTCTCTCTAACATTTGTATTATAGTATTTGATGACTCTTATTTTGACTTCTTGGCTCATTGATGATCATATCCACAACTCCTCCAAAAGATCTAGAACTATCTGCATCACTTCATAATTAGCTGCTTTCCACTCTTCAAGATCAAATTCATCAAAATTTGATGCATCGATTACTCTCCAAGTATGAAGGTTATATTCTACTAGAAATATCACTTTTACTCCATGAGATAAAATGAATGGTGTTTTCCTAATTATAGTAGATGGAGTATTTCTTAATGTCTAGAGTATTAATGGAAATACTTCAATTAATTTGTTCTTTACGCCTTCGACTTTCTTTTTGAGAAGTTTGAGGATGAGTTAGTTTGTTGTTTGCACTTGATCTTTTTTTTTTAAATCATCAATTGAAGCAAATTTGAGGTGAATTTCTTGGTGTTAACCTCACTTTTAGTAAGGCTGACATTCATCCCCTCAACCCAAGGATTTTAATCTAGACATTAAGGAATTCACACTTACATCTTAAGACACTTCTAGTGATTAGTAGGATACCGAAACCCAAATCTAAAGTCTCATGGAATTCAAACTTAGGGTTAAGGCCATGGGACTAATAAATAGGCCACGGTTAGCCCAACTAGCCCAAATCCCGTACACTCCACCCAATTGATTCTAAACCAACCTTGACCTCAGAAACAACTACCCAAACACAAATCCAAACCCATTGACTCTAAATGGATTGATTGGCCCACTTAGCCAAAATCAACTCATTTAGATAATCGTGACCTAAACCTTAATCAAACCCAAATTGATTATAATCAATCAATTACATGACATCTAAAAAAATCAAACCTAAGCCACACCCAATTGAGATCCAATTTGACTAATTAATGCAATTGACCCAACTTGATCCATTTGAGCCTAAATGGGCCAAATAAAAAATTAGCCCAAATAATTTAGAATTAACCTTGCCTCTAAATAATCACAAGCATCATTTAAATTAGATTGAAGCTTGATTAGGATTAAATTTAGCCAATTTGCTCACTTAGTTAGCCCAATTTAAACCTTTTTAACCTCACTTTTTCTGAGGTTAATAATCACCTCTTTAGTCCAAATTAGTCTAAGTGATCAAAGTGACCTCACTTTTGGTGAGGTTGACAATCACCTCTTTAGAGAAAAAACTTAATCTCATTTAAATTGATTCAAACCAAAGCCCACAATCATCTTCAAAGTGACAACCATACATGAATCAACTCCCATTTCAACCCAATTTGGCCAATTTGACCAAATTGGTCAACTTAGCCCATTTTGGCCCATATGAACTCATATGGGCTAAATTCAAATCTAATCCAAATTGAATCAAATCATTTGCACTAATAAGCTTTAAATCATCATTTAAACCTAAACCATTAACCTCTTGAGCTCAATTTGATCAATTGATCAACCTAACCTAATTAGACCCAAATTGACCTATATGGATCCAAATGAGCCAAACCTAGCCAAACTTGGCATGACTCATCCTTGGATCTCTCTTGACCTATCTAAGTGGACCCAACCCAAAGTGAACTTAGTTCAGCCCAAACCAAGTGAACCAAGGTTTCCAAATAAGATAAAATCCCAAAATGGAATGGTCTAACCCTTCTCTTGGGTTAAGACATCCGCCTTAGCATACTTTGAGCTCACCCTAATTGAGCCAAGTAGACCTAAGGCTAGTTGGCTTAGCCATTGACCAAGAAGTGGTCACCCTCACCATGATCAATCCTTAGTTCAGCTCCCATGAGCCATCCCGTTCACCACTAACCACCTAACCTCCCCAATTAGTGGAGAAGGTCCACCTCACTAGTCCTAAGCCCCAAATGGTCGTACCCACTGCATGGTTAGCTGCTATGGCCTGAATTGACATGAAATGGTGGTTTACTTGGGGAGGAGGGTATATACTTTCTCCTACACACACCTTCTAGACAACCCTAGGGAGAGTCCATGAGCTTCTCAAAGCCTCTCAAACACCTAGTCTCTAGTGAGGCCAATACAACCTAAAACTCAAATGCCTCCCATACCTAACTCCATCAAAGCTAAACCAAAACTAATTTTAATACTTAAACACCTTCCCCACATGCTCGCAAGCAAGAACAAATTGAGACATGCTTGATTTGATCACTAGAGCACCTATTTTGAACAAACTCTGGTGAATAGCAATGGAGCTTGGTCTTGGGATCAGACGATGAGGGGGTAGAGGTTAATCTTCTTAGTAGGGCTTTACCTCTTCAAGGTGAAGCCACCTCACATGTTAGGCCAATGTTCTTGTGCTATAGTGAGGTAATATCTCCACACCATAGGCTTGGCCACTAGGGATTTGTCTTTTATGAAGTTAAATATTATGAAACATGAATCAAGCTATATGATCTCTTTTGAATCATTCCCTGATCGATTTGGAATTGAATTCCATTTTATCCAAGATATGGTGAGCTCAGATCAAGTGATGAGGGATGGATCAAATTCATCCTTCATTGGAGGTTGAAGATGAATCAGCAATCATTCATTCCACGTGATTAGAACGGCCAGCTATGATAAATCACATTAGATTTTTTTGATTTTATCCTAATAAAATTATGAGATTAATCATGGCCACTTGATTCATGATCAAACATCTGAGATAAAACCATATTTATTGCTAGCTAACTCAGTTTTCATGGCACCAAGCATAAAGTGTGGTTGAGTCAGTGCCACATGCGTAATTTGGTTAAATGGGCTTTAAAATGGTTTTAAATGCTCATAACTTTAAAAATTCATAACTGATTATAGAAAAATTTAAAAAATATAAAAAATACTCAATGGAAAGTTTAGATAAAGGAAAATCCAAGAAAAGTAAAGCCCCAATTTTTATTAAGTGTGCCATGACTAATTAGGGTTTGAATGTTTTGCTAATTGGTAAAATTAAATCTTAATCACTCAGATTGAAATTTTGTGTGAATGTTCCTTGGGATGACCTCTACCTCCCATAATTATTTTAGGTCAATTGGTGATTTAGGAAATCCAAAATTTCAAACCCTAAAGGATCATTTTGTGCATTTAATAAATTTGTATAATTAGAACAATTATGAAAATTATTATGGAAGTTAAAATGAATATTTAAATGTTAATAGCGACTGGAGAAATTAATTAGAGCCAATGTTCTAATTATTTTCCAAAAACACCATTAAAGGGGCCTTTATTTATTATTTAAATCATTAATTATCTTAGGACATAAAAAATTTATAACTAATTGCTTCAGTTAATAGAGAGGTTTCTAATGAAATCAAGATCCCAAATTGGTTTGGGATATTTAAGTGTAATTGATGATTTAGGGTTTTACCAATTTATTTAATTAGTCCAAAAATATAAGCTAATTTGTATTAAAATTTTTAAAGAATGTTTATTTGATATTTATTCATGTTCAATAATTTTCTCAAATTTTTTGGGCTTATATTTAAGGTCTAATTGAATTTTTGTGCTCTCTTGGGCTTAATTAAGTAAAATAATGAATTAACCCTAATTAAATAATAAAAATAACTTATTTTTTTTAAATCACTTAATGAATAGAGAAGGTTTAAGGGATAATCATATTGTGTTTGTCTCTTTATTAAGGTTAATAAATTCAAAAATTGGAGTCATTAAGTAAGAAAATTTTGGTAAGCTTAAGTGTTGTTATTTTCATATGGAAAGCCTTGGAATTTAGTTGTCTTAAATAAATTAAATCACAATGTGTAATTACTTTGACCTAACCACTTTATAAGTGAATCTTTCTTTTTATGTTTCATATGCATTCATATTTTAATAAGCAAAGATTTCATTAATTGCATGCCTATGATAAATTTCAAAAATTATTTTGTAAATTTAATAAATTAGCACACACACACACACACACACACACACACACACACACAATATATATATATATATATATATATATATATATATATATATATATATATATATATATATATATATATATATATATATATATATATATATATATATATATATATATATATATATATTATAAATTAATCTTTAATGAAGATAAATAAAGTAAATACATTTCCCATATGTGTGATCCACCTTTCTTGAAAGGTATATAATTTGTACATCCCAGAGGCATAGGGCTACTAGTTTGAAGGAGTTCTTAGATACCTCAATTCTCTAGTTTAATAATGGCACATACCTTAAGAGCTTTGTAGTGAAATGCATAAAGAGAATAGTTATTTTTAAAGCTTAAGGAATTTTAAAGTATAATCTATTCATTCCTATATATATAAATATATATGTGGATTAATAAATATATAGTCTAGACATCTCGGGAGCGTGAGATTTTCATTAGTCTCATGGAGCTTTTGTATTACCTTACTTCCCTACCATAATAATGACACACACTTCTATAAATCTAAATATGTTTGTGTATATACATCAATGCATAAGAATTCACAAAATTGTCTTTTCTATAAAATTCATGCATACACACATCACACATATGTATTTTTAAATCCTAAATTGATACAAAAAATAAAATGTATCAATTCATTCATGCATTAATATGTGAAGTATGTGAAGATCTCAAAATGATATATATATATATATATATATATACCTGAATGAATATTAAGAATGATGAAATAAACTTAAGAATATATTATTGCATTGATCATGGTTTATTTCCATCAATTATAAGATGACTTTTTTATGGTTATAATGACACTTAAGCTTGATCCAAAGTTAAGGATCTAATAAAATATACACTTCACTATGATTATTAAATATTATTAAATTTTCTTTTAACTTTAACCTAAGGATAGGGTATGGGATGGGACTCTTCCTTCTTCATACTCTTAAGAATCTAAACTCAAAATAAACATTAAACTAAATTTAAAATTAAAATTTCTTCTAAGACATTAATAATTTAAATGATAATCACCATTTTGTGATAAATTGAACACTTATTTAGAAGACATAACTCAAACATTAAAGCCTGGTTTTGTCACACCACATAAACCTAGCACACACTTGAGATTACTAAGCAACCAATACTAGAGTTAGGTCAGAAATTGATTTATATGGCTTGATGTTTTATTTTGTGATGTATTATTTTAGGCTGGATGTTAAGATGAATGCTCTTAGTCTGGATGTTAGGGCGATGATAGACTAATGATATTTTTTATAGGGAATTATGCTTAAAGGGCCACTATAAATAAAAGAAATTATAAATATTTTTTCATGTAGGTGCTACTTAAGTCTCTAAGCATAGTCTACTAGGATAAGTAGGCTTGGTGACCTAAGAAAGGTGAAGCTATGCCCTAATATATGGATTTTTCATAAATTACTTGATTTGAATATGTGTAAATCTAACCTTTATTTTGTAGGTATAGTTAGATTTTAAATTTCTTAAAAATATAATTTTTGCAATAGGTTTAGGATTAGATCTATGGGATTTAGGATGAGTAGTGACTAGAAGACCTTGACTTGGGAGGCCTTGTGATGCCTAAAGAACCAGATCCATGGAGATGAAGATTAAGATTGAAGATTGAAGGTCACTATAGTTTCTTTAAATTGTAATTATAATTCATGTTGTATAAGGGTAGAGCTCGACTATACATTTTTTTCTTTTCTGGGGTGTATGGTGATACCCTGTCGCACCATTTTTTTATTCTTTTAAGCAGTTAATTTGTTTATATTGATTATACAATATAAATAATATATTTTTATAAGTTTCTTAAAGTGTGTATGTTTACTATATGGCTTGGATACGGTAGGGTATTTTAAGGACTAAAATGTTTTACTCTCATTAATCAATTTCAATTAAAATCAACTAACTCATAACCTCACTTTAAAGCTTAAGCATTTAATCAAGATAAAATAATTAAGCAATCAACATGTCTATGATGAATTTTGTAACACCATGTATACATATCATTTCATTCTTTATAGATAGGGGGTCTCCACTCTTGCATGATGAGAGACATGGCTTGACTTGTGAAAGTAATTTTCTTGTAGTAAAAAACACCCATTTCTCTCTGATTTAGCTTGTAATTCTATTTTATCATGCATGCAAGCATAAATACTTCACAAGCCTGAGTTTAAAATGATGAGTCAAAATTGAATAAAATTTATAATCTCTTTATTGCATTAGTCTAAGACATGATTTTTATACCAACCATGATCATATCTCTTAGGCAGTGAGTTTTAGGGCTATAATTTCATTCTTAATAAACCACAACCTAGTCATATTATATTTACATAAGATTGACCCACATGATTTTGAATTGTAGGAGGTGTTAGCTAGCATCCACTTCAGGTGGTTGTAAGTCTAGGAGAGTCAAGATGGTCCAAAACCTTGAGTAAGGATGTGCCAAAATATCCCATTTTTGTCGAGTAGACTTGGGTTAAGTTCATAGATTATGTTGAAGCACCATTAGACATAGGGTTTGGAGATACCTATCTCTCTTTTACTATGGGTGTAAGTTCTAGCCTCTTAAGCATTTCCATATTTTTTTATTGTGAGAATATAAGCTCTGTCATTTTAATGAAATGTTAAGTCAAATAAATATAAATCTCTCTTCAAAAATATAAAGCTCAATCATAGGATAGATTGGAGTATCTCACTAGTCTTTCTAGTATCCGAGTACTCCCTACTTATTCTTCTTTGAACTCTTAAAAAAATAGCTCTATTTTAACTATCCCACTTGATTATTTGAATTTACAACAATCTCTTGATCATAATCATTGAAATCTTTATAGACATTGATTGATTATATTAATCGAGAGTAGTTTTAAGAGATCCACATCTCTTAAGATGTAATTAAATATGGTGGCTTTCCCCTATAGGGAACTAAAGAACATATTTTAAAATAAACTTTGCTTTACTTCATCATTACAAAGTAGGGGAAAAATCTCTAGTATATGTAGATCAATCTATCTTAGGAGTCTTTATTAAGTGATTGAGATAGCTTAAAAAAACCTTGTTTTAATTCATCAATACAAAGTAGGGCAAGAATCTCTGGTATATGTAGACCCATCTACTTTAGGAGCCTTTATTAGGTGATTGCGTTTATCATAAGATCATTATTCTATCTCTTGGGCTAGTGTTTCATTCCCTTTATACCATTCTTAATCATTTCAATAAGTACCCTCTAATATTTACAAGGTGTCCCTACAACTCCAAATTTAAACACCATAGATTATTTTAGCGTCTCTATTTGGAATAGTTCCTTTTCAATTTTTAGTCAATCATTTTCCCTAAGCATTGGTAGCGAGCTTATATTTTTCATGAGTTCAAGACTACCTTTATTTTAATTGGATTTCTTATTCATTTCGTTCTTCAACAAGTGTTGCAAACATTCTTTGCTTTGGTTTTAAAACTCAAATTAGTAGGTTCTAGAATTCCCATTAAATCAAATAAATTTGGATCAATCATGCTTAAGAAACTTTTCAAATTTCAAATTATGAAAGAATCCCAAACTATGTCTTTAAACCTATTTTCATACCCAAATTTGACAAATCATGTTATTGACTCTCCCAAAAACAAAAAAACTCTTGAACCTACTTCATAGTAAGGTTCAAATGAAAAATCTCTTCATATCAATCAAAATCTCACCAAATCATAAACCCATATAACATCAACAAATTTGTTGGATGTGGGTTTAAATAAAAAAAAATCAAAATAAAATAAGTCAACAAAAATTCAACAATCAACCCTTTGCTTTTCTCCAATAGAAGCACAACACTAGTCTTCAGGAACAACCAACAACAATAACAATAGTATTGTTTAGGAAGCTCATCTTTTATTTGCTTAGGGTGTTGATTTGGCCATGGATTAGGCCATGCTCATCTCTACTCCTATCATCAAATTTAGCTTTGGCTTTGAGCACTTCAAAGTCACTTATGATGGCCCAATACTCACCACTATTAGTAAGGAGGAGGTGGCAGACAAAAAAGTCACTTTTTCAATTCGATCGTAGTCTAAGGTCCTCCCCAGCCCCTCCCTTAAAAAACAAAGGTTGTAGAGGTTCCCCTATCAGGAGCATCTGTTGTTCCCACCATTAGGGTAGTTAGGACTACTACTACTTCTTAGATAGCCCTGACCCCTAAAGGGAAGGTAGCAGTTGTGTTGGAGGTTGTCTTATTTACTTTTAATGTCGATTTTAGCTCCTCAAGAAATTTTAAAACCTCCCTCAAGAAGCTTGACTTTCAACTACCTGTACCTAGAAAGCTAGAGGAAGTGGGTAAGAGTGATGATCTTAAGTTTTGCCTATATTATTGCATGTTAGGTCATATCTTAGAGGATTATTTTACCTTCAAATATTGGGCCTAACGTAGTTACAAGTCTGGATCCATCATGATACCCAAAGAGTGCTTAGTAGAATATTCTTCTAGTTCTATTAAAGTAATTTCTAGGGAACCACTTGATCCTTTTAAGATCAAAGAAGAATGGGATATCTCATTTTCTCAAACCTCTAAAAAGATGCTCTCTTAAATCAAAAAACTTTCTCTGTAGGTGATAAGTCTACCAATTACAAAGGATATCTCAAAAAGGGTGGAAGCCAAGAAAAAGTAGCCACTGAAAGCCTGAGATAGTACATTAGCACAACCACCATCCAAGTCTACTACTTTCACTATTGATGGTACCTTCTCCAGTACTGACACAACTTCTACTCATTCTTTTACTTCTTCTAGGAGAATTATATCAACAGATGGGGACACCAAGCCACTCATGTCGCTTACTTTGTATGACTTCTATGTTGTACCCCAATAGATAAATATATCACTGAAGAAGAACTTCACTTATATCTTATCTTTCTTTAATGAGCCTATCAATTTCATTCCAAGATAAAGCTCTTAAAGTTAAAATGATAATCTAAGTGATTCATATCACTCTCTTCTTGATTCAGAAGTGGACTTTCCTTTCTTGAATCTTCAAGGTTCCTCTCTTGAGATAGAGTTGGAGTCATTTGACTCTGAAGATCCTTCAGAAGTAATAGTTTCACAAGATGAATAGGTAGATCACACAAAGAATCCCCCAATCAAAGAGATCATTGAAGTTAACCTTTGTAGTGACAAAGTTCTACATCCTAGGGTACTACCTCTGGATAAGGGTAAACAAGTTATTGGTTCTAGTGAGTAGATAGCTCCTCCATAAGATGTTCCAGCATCAGATATGCTTGTGAAAGATTAGCCTAGACTTGACTACAACTTCTTTGAGCATCAAAGGAAGTTACCAGCTAAGTAAAGAATATATGACACCCTTATCTTATCCAAAGAGATGAGGGAGTCTTTAATCAATGCTTTGCTCAATTTTGAGATATGCTTAGCTCGGCTAGCCTCTATGAGCTCAGTTGAAGAAGATACACGTTTCTCAAAAGAGGTTCTAGGAGTCACATTTTTAGATGAAGATTTATTACTTTTGATAATAGAGCACAACCACCTGCTATACGTTACAGGGGATGTGGGAAAGTTTAGATTTGCTAGAGTACTTATTGATTCAGTCAGATTGGTCAATATCATGAGCTTAAGAACTCTTATCTTCTTAAGTATTGACATCACTAAAATTCAATCTTAAAAGATGATATTGAAATAATTCAATGAACAAGGAGAGAGGGCCTTAGCCTCCATTACACTATCATTAAAGATAGATGGTTGGAAGACTAAGGCCAAATTTAATATAATAGATTCAAATACATATTTAAATGCTTTGCTAAGGTGACCTTCAATACATGAGAACAACATGGTTTTGCCCTTACTCCACCAGTACATCAAGTTCATACAGGGTGCCTTATAGTATTGTGTCAATGGTGATCTAAAGCCATTCTCGATACATGAGGTTAAGATCTATAAAGATGTGGACTACTATCTCTTTAAGAAATAAAGTTTTTATATCACAAACTCATTCAAAAAGAAAGAGAAAAGAAAAAAAAATAAAAAGAAGAAAAAGATAATGAAAAGAGAAAGAAAAATAAAAAGAATAAAAAATAAAAAAGAGAAAGAAAAAGAAAATAAAAGAGAGCTAGAAGAAAATTTTGAAAAGGAAGTAGAGCTTGATGTTACTTTCTACCCACACTTTACCACTCCTTCCACTAAGTGGGAAAAATGTCCTGACCTCCCATAGGGCGAGGATGAGGCAAACTTATAGGAAGCATCAGAAGAGAGAGACTACAATACATACCACCAGCTTGGGGCTCCATCCCATCACCTTGAGGCCCTCCTAGAATCTACATAGACTTGAAATTTAGTTCAAATGATGAGTCTTGTATAGTGAACACACTAGCTACCTGCCCACTTTGAAGACTCAGTTAGAGATGACACTTAAGCCCAACAATGATGAGGATAGGCTCCCTAAATAAAGCATAAGTGTTTGTGAATCATCCTTACATGAGATTATGAAACAGTGTGTGAGCACCTTAGCTATAACCACACTTTCCCCATAAAATATTGAGGGTTTGGTAATTAAGGATGCTATTTAATTATATTCAAATGATAAGACTCAGTGGTTTTATCCAAAAGCAACATACTCAAGTTCAAGAGTCGATCTTGAACATGAGGACAATTTTTTTATAGAATTAATTAAACTTTTTTTTAATTAGTACTCGCCTTGTGTTTTGAATTTCGCATAGAAAGGTTTAGTACCATATAATTGATCTAAGCATATGTCAGAGTATTTTGAGAAGCTATGGAATAAAAAATGTAAGAACTCTCAATCAAAAGCAGGATTAGGCTTTGACATAGTGGGTGGTCCAGTAGACGACAATGAATACTTCTTAGTCATCGCCAACCACATAGAGTCTGATAGGATATTTTCCAATAGCACCAATTCATATGAGAAGTTATACTTAGAAATTTTAGATGATCTAGATGACCTCCAAGTTTGGGATGTACTCCCAGAACTAGAGGAATAGAATAAGTCAACCATCGACCAACTGAAGGAAATCAACTTGGGTACTGAAGATAATTTGTGTATGACATACATCAATTTCTTGTTGAATGAATCTTAAAACCAATGACTTAGTTAGGTTACTCTAAATATTTAAAATTACTTCACATGGAGTTATAAAAAAATGCTCAAACTAACTCTTAAAGTTGTAGTTCATAAACTAGCAATCTAGCTTGATTCAATCCTTATCATGCAAGCTCATAGACGCATGCAATTAAACATTGAGCAACATGTCATTTTAGAAGTTAAGAAATTGATCGATGTTGGTTTTATCCTAGATGAAAGATACCCCACCTGGTTATCCAGTGTCATCCAAGTTAAAATGAAGAGTGGCTAAAGTCACATATGCGTCGACTTTAGGGATCTTAATAAGGCATGTCCCAAAGTTGAGTTCCTATTACCCATACTAAAACTAATAGTGAACATAGCCTCATCTCATATAGTTTTCTCATTCATTGATAGCTCATCTGGTTATAATCAAATTAAGATGACATTTAAAGATGAATAAAACATTGTATTTATAATCCTAATCAAAATCTTTTGTTATAATGTCATGCCTTTCAGCCTAAAAAATACTAGAGCAACATACCAGTGGGCTATGACTCGAATCTTTGAAGAACTCATTTATTACAAAGTTGAGTGCTATATCAATGATCTAATGGTCAAAAATAAAGAAAAGGAAGACCATCTATATGACTTGAGAGTAGTTTTTGAGCGGTTGAGGCAATACAACCTTAAAATGAACCTTTCGAAGTGTGCCTTTGGGGTAACTTTAAGAAAGTTTCTAGGGTTTATCAGACAACACTGCAGGATTGAAATTAATCTCTAGAATATCAAAGAGATATTAGAAATGCCACCACCTAAATGTATAACCCAATTTAGATATTTTCAAAGAAGGTTGCCAAAATCTAAGATGATTCATATCAAACCTATCTGACATATGTCAACTATTCACAACACTTATCAAGAAAGATGTCAAATTCAAATAGAATAAAGATTGCCAATATGCATTTGAAAGCATCAAGTAGTACCTTATGACACCACCAATTCTAACTGCCCTTGTCCCGGGCAAACCCCTCATGCTCTATACAACTGCATTAGGAGATTCTCTTGTTGCTTTGTTGGCTCAAACCAATGATAAGGGGAAGGATAATTCACTCTATTACTTGAGCCATCACCTAAGTTTTTCAAAGGTGAATTATTCACCCATTGAGAAGTATTTCGTAGCTCTCATCTTCACTGCCCAAAAATTATGGCACTATATGCTTTCTTATAGAATCAAGTTAATTTCTATAGTCAATCCATTACAATATCTCATGAAAATTGATACTATCCAGATGATTGACATAACAGTCCATGCTTTTATTGCAATTTGACATCACCTTCCTACCCCTTCACATTGTGAGAGGCCAAGTGCTTGTAGATTTCTTAGCAGCACACCCTTTCCCCGCTGATTCCCCTTTAAACAATGACCTCCCTAACAAATACACCATGAATTTAAGAGAAATAAACAACCATAAATGAGAAATGTACTTTGATGGCACAACTTCATCTCAAAGAGGAGAAGAACCATAATCCATTCTCTTAGTTAAAGAAGGGATAAGAATATTTTTCTTAACTTCAGATTATGAGATGTTATGATTCTCATATCATCTATCATATCCTTGTATAAATAATGAAGCTAAATATGATGCTCTAATTGCTATTCTAGAGTTAGCCATCTCATTAGGTATTCAAGATTACAACATCTTTGGAGACTCACAACTAATGATTAATCAGATTGTTAGATCTTACAAAGTTCTCAATCCCAAACTCCATCACTACCATAAGTACTCCACGGAGTTGTTGAAACAAATTCTAGAGGTTACCATACATAGCATTCCTCGAGGAGAAAATGCTATAGCTAAGCTCGCTAAAGAGACGACCTGTCTAGAAGATGAGTCCATATGGATAGAAGTACGCAACCATCAGGTCCTTTCTTCTATCAATGCTAAATTAATCGATAGATAAGATCTTAATAGGAAAATTTCCTTATCGAGAATGATGCAGGAACATATTGGAGACAACCTTTCAATGATTATTTGAGTGGAGGTAAACTACCTCAAAAGAGTATTAAGCTCATCAAGTTAAATAAAGAGCATCATTATCTTATACTCTCATTGATGGTGCTTTGTACCGACAGTTCTTTAATCAAATGTGATTATATTATTTAAGCAAATACGAAGCCCAAAAATTTATGATTGAGATACATTCAGAAGTATATGGAGCCCATCAATCCAGTCCAAAGATGAAAGCCAAAATCAAAAGACTCAGATTCTACTTGCCTATGATGATCTTAGATTGAATGAATACAGTACATCGCTATCACCAGTGTCATGTGCATGGAGCAGTCTTACATCAGCCTCCTAACATTCTTCATCCAACTATAGCTTCTTGGCCATTTGAGTATTGGGGTACAAATATAGTGGGTCTGATTAACCCTCCTTATTTTAGGGGTCATCACTTCATCTTAGTGGTTATAGACTACTTCTACAAATGGGTGGAAGTAATTACATTAAGAGAAGTCAAAGCTTATCATGTTCTTCAGTTCTTCAGGAATCATGTCATACATAGATTCAATGTGCCCCAATAGATCATACCCGATATTGGTACCACATTTAAAAGTATAAAAATCAACAACTTTGTCAAACAACACAACATAGTTTGGAGATACTTTACCATTTACAACCCTCGATTGAATGGATTGGCTAAAGCCTTCAACAAAACTCTCGTTCAATCCTAAGGAAGATAGTTGATAACAACAAATGGTAGTAATACGAGTAGTTAGTTGAAGCTTTATGGGCTTACAGTATCACACATAGGATTCAAACGCAACCCACCCCGTTCTCCTTAGTGTATGGGTCTGAAGCCATTCTTTCCCTAAAAGTGGATTACCATAAGAAGCAAAATCACAATCGATCAGAATGCTAAGCTATGGTTAGAAGAACTCAAAGGTTTTGAGTAGAGCTCCTTCGAGTGTACCAAAATCTCAAGTTGTACAAAGCACGAATGGTTCAAGCTCACAACATGTTGGTTCACCCAAAATCTTTATAGGTTGGAGAGCTCATTTTACTACCTCTAAACTTTGGAGTCATCTCCAAAGTCTGCTCTTGCTGTGATTAGGGTAGGCATAAGAAAACCCTGAGTAACATCCTATTCTAGTTAGCAAAACACAAACATAAATATTTAACACAAAATACAAACATAAATACAACTACTTTAGACTACTTTAAGCTAAGATAAGACCCCTAGCGACCCTCATTTAGTAGTTACCTGAGGTCGAGTTTGATTTATTGCGCAACCAATGAGTCACATCACTGGTTTCTCTTGCTTAGGTAGATGTGAGTCCTTGTCTTTTTTTCCCTAGCTTAACCACCACAAATTGATGGGCACTCTTTGGTCGGGTATAACCTATTATGCAGTATATAAGCTAACTTAACGGTTGACCTTATTTAAGAGGATGTAAGTCCCCGAGATATCTTCTTGAGCTAGCCATTCTACTTCGATTAGGTCCAAATATATGTTTAGGAATTAGGGTAAGAACCCCATTGGATTTTTTTCCCTCTAACTGCTTCAAGCATGGGACTTAGCCCCTTTCAGCCCCCACTTGGTAGTCTCCCTAGGTCGAATAGTAAGTCTCCCGGCTTTCTTTCTAGATTGATCATCACAACCGATGGGGCCCTTAGGTTGGTGGTGCTTTGTTGGCGGTTTTCGATTGTGGATAAAACCATTTAGGCAAATATGAGTCCCTGTGCTTTCTCCCTTAATTAGCTGCCATATACCGACATGATTTACATGTTTAGAGATTAAGAAAAGACCCCCCATAGACACCTTTCCCTATATGTATTAAACTTGGATAACATCATTACGACCCCATTTAGACATGACCCAAGTTACTATCAGATTAATAATTCCCCTTTCCTAGTAGCCACCCCTTTGGTTAAATAGCGTCATTCTATAGATGTATGGACTCTCCCTTTGGGCTAGTGAATATAAAGTATGTCAAAATATAGGATCCAAACTAAACAAATAAACACAAAATATCTCAAGGATTAGGATAAGACCCCTAGCGACATTTTTTTCAAATAGATATTCTACTCTTAGACAGTGCCAAT
Organism: Cymbidium sinense; assembly: GCA_021442155.1. Lineage (NCBI taxonomy): Eukaryota > Viridiplantae > Streptophyta > Magnoliopsida > Asparagales > Orchidaceae > Cymbidium > Cymbidium sinense. The sequence continues at coordinate 84,323,651 of CM038221.1, read as the reverse complement.
AAAACTCCCTATAGACATGGCTTAGACTACATCAAGCTGAGATAAGACCACAAGTGGCCCTCACTTAGTAGTCTCTCTAGGTTAGGTTTGGCTTACTACGTAGTCAATACATCACCCGATGGTTGATTTTGCCTAAGGAGATGTGAATCCTCATGCTTTCTTCCTAATTCAACCGTCATAAACTAATTGACAACCCATAGGTTGGATAGTATTTATTGAGCATTTGGTTAACATTTTCTTTGAGCTAGTAAATCTAAGGTAGGTCCAGGCTCTATAGCCCCTCTATTGTAGCACATTAAAAGAGAAAATGACCTGTCACAAGCTCTCTGACCAAAGTTTGAGCTTATGATGGATTTATTAAACTTTATGTGTAGTGAATTTATGTTTCATGTGTTGTATTATGTAATAGTTATTGTATTTAATCATGTTTAAGTGTTATATATGATTGTAGTTGAAAACATGTGAGTTATGTTTTAAATTGCATAGGTGTCAATCTAGTGTCTAGGCGCTACATTCCATGATATTTGGTGTTTGGGGACAGAGAAGCTAGCACTTTGGCAGTGGTCTATGCACCTCAGTGAAAGTCTATGGCGATGCGGTGCTGGTCTATGTTGCCTCATCGCTATGAAATGAAGGTTTCAACTTTTTTTCTTCAAAATTTTGGTTGTTTTCTCTCTAAGGACATATCCTTTGAGTATTATACTTATTTAAACACCTATTCAGCCATAATGAAAAAATTTTGACTTCTGTGTGCGAAAATTGATTGAAAACTTTTAGTTGGAGCTTGGCGGCTGATCATTCAAAGGATTTGGTTATCTCTCACTGCCATTTTACTTGGGTGAATAGAACTTCTTCATATCCCTTTCACTTTGGTGAGTGGAAGATCCTTGGAGCATTTTTTCCTCCACTATGCTATGACGCTTTACTCTCTGTGATCCACATTTCTTCTCCATCAATATTTGATATAAGAGCCCAAGGTTTGGAGGCATGGAGAAAGTGTTTGCAAATAATCCATATCAAATCCTAGCAAATTTAGTTATGTATTTTGGATTTTGTGTAATTGTTTTTATAGAATTAGTGGTTTCACTTGAAAAAAAAAGCTAAATTCATGTGGTAGGTAGTTCTATAAATATTTGTGTTACTACTAACTAGTTGTCTCCACTTATAAGGCATAGCCTTTCACTACTTAACCTAACTACAAGCCATCATACTTGAGTAGGGGAGAGCTTACTAATTAGCCTATCTCAGTATACAAATCTGACATAACAATCAAAATCATATTATTAAAGATCTTATATTTATTTATATATATTTTAAGTTTGCTTAATATTTTGTAGTCTCCATAAGTTACTTTGTGTTTATTGAAGGTTAATTATTTTTAAAATTTGTGCAACTCATTAGTGTTAAATCAAGTTTACTTAACACATATTTAAAATTTTCAATTGGAGTGACATATTTACATTTTTGTTTACATCATGCCCCCCAAATCTATTAGTTTGGACTAACTAGAGGACGTAACAATGAGGGTAGATGAGATCACTACGCAAAATGTAAAGAAATTCACTAGAAGAAGACCTTCTCATGAACCTCACCGCACAAATTCAAACCTTGAGCACTAGGCTTCAAACCTCACTGATTATTCCACATTCAGATAACTTAGATTCCGTAGGAAGGGAAAATATTGAACTTCTTGGAGATGAATATCTTATGAGAAGACCAAACCTAAGGAACATTGTCGACCTCATTTTTAGAATGAGCTCTCAACCCTCCCATCTTAGACATAGGATTTCTCATAGACTTTAAGAGTTCCTTAGTCTTAAGACACATCTAGTGATTAGGTGGACACTCAACTTAGCCCTAAAGATTTAGAAAAGTTAGCCATAGGAATAGGTCATGCCTTAGGGGTGTTAGGAAAATTTCCTTCCCTTAGATTAAATAATTCCTCACTTTCCTTCTTTCAAGTCAAACTCCAAATCAATCCTATTTGATTTTCTCCAAACTCAAATCAAATCCATGATTGAAATCTATGATTGAAACCCATGAACAAAATCCATCAAAAATTCCTAAGTCCAAATTTTTCCTAAGTCTTTAATCTTCCCTTAACGATTTAACCAAAATCATGATTCAAACTTATTCAAACCTTTGAGATTTTCTCATAATTCATTTATATTCTCATTTATATTCACATATATAAATGAAATATAAATTCAAATCAATCAAACTAAACTCAAAATTCCAAATCAATTCATGAAAATCTCCTTAAGTCATTAATTTTCCATTAATGGACTTAGCTTAAACCTTAATCAAACCATTTCAAACTCATAAGATTTTCTCAAAACACATTTATATTCTTATTTATATTCATATATATAAATGAAATATAAATATAAACCAATTAAATCAAATCCTCAAATTAAATTTCCAATTTAAAATATCTTAAGTCATTAATTCTCCATTAATGGACTTAGCCTAAACCTTGATCAAACCATTTCAAACTCATGGGATTTTCTCAAAACTCATTTAAATTCTCATTTATATTCACATATATAAATAAAATATAAATATAAACTAGTCAAATCAAATCCTCAAACTAAATTTCCAATTTAAAAATTTCCTGAGGCATTAATTCTCCATTAATGGACTTAGCCTAAACCTTGATCAAATCAATTCAAACCCATAGAATTTTCTCAAGACTCTTTAATATTCTCATTTCTATTAACATATATAAATGAAATATAAATTCAAATCAATCAAATCAAGTCCAAGAATTAAATTCCCAATTTAAAATCTCCTTAAGTCAATAATTCTCCATTAATGGACTTAGCCTAAACCTTGATCAAACTATTTCAAAGTCATGGGATTTTCTCATAATTCTTTTATATTCTCATTTATATTCACATATAAAAATGAAATATAAATATAAACCAATCAAACTAAATTCAAAAATTCAAATCCCTACTCCAAATTTTCCTAAGTCCCTTAAATCCTTCTTAATGGACTTAGCCCAAATCATGATTAAACCACTTCAAATCCTTGAAATTTTCTAATGATAAATTTATATTGTCATTTATATTCACATATATAAATTAAATATAAATTTAAACAATCAAAACCAATTCCAAAAATCAAACCCAAATCAACTCAAAATCCAACTCAAGTCTTTGAAGTCAAAATCTTGAACTTTGCCAAATAATTTTCAAATTAAGCCAAACTCTTGATTTTCTCTCATGATTCAATCAACCCTACAATCATGAGCTCATATATAAATCCAAACTTCAATCACTCAATCAAAGCCTAAGTCAAAAATCAAAGCCAAAACCCTTTCATATTCTTCCTTTGAATATGAAATTGTTAAATGGATCAAAACCCATTTGACTTCAAACCACTTGTAAATGGATTTATATTTCAATCATGAGTCCATATACAAGATCAACCAACTTCAAATCAAGCTTTGACCAAGCCATTTGACCCACTTAGGCTCACTTGACCCAAAGTGACCTAAAGTACCATTATGAGCCAAATCGTAACCAATTGGATTGAACCAAACTCATATTTGCCTCTCATCATGATCAACAATCATCATGGGATGATCAGTCAATCTAATTGGGTCAAATAAAGTCAAACATTAGGGTTGACCAAGTCAACAGTTAACCCAAAATGAAACCTAACATAGCCAAATTCCACCATAGGTCAAATTAATTGAAACCATTGATCTAAGTTCACTCATGACTTATGTTTGAACTTGACCAAGCCAACACTTGAGCCTAACCTAGCCCAATTGGCTACTCGACCCAAGTTGACCCATTTTGACCTAAAGGGTCAAAATGTACCAAAACTTGATCTAAGCCAAATTGATTCAAACCAATGTGTCAAGTCTATTCCAAATCACTTGTGAAACTTGACCAAAGCCTCAATTGGCCAACTAGACCTAACCTAGCCCAATTGACCTTAGACCCAACATGACTTAAAGGGGTCACATTGAGTCAAATTTGAGCATAACCAAAATTGACTGGAAACAAAGATACTAATCCACTCCATATGACTAACCTAACATAAACCTACCCTTGACCTACCTCAAATAGGTCAAATGGGTCAAATAGGTTAACTTGGCCCATTTGACCTAAATGAAGTCATATGAGCCAAATTCAAAACTATACCAAATTGAATCAAACAAAGCCACCAAAATATTTCAAATGGTCATATGAACTTGACCCAACCCTTAGTTTGACCCAATTTGACCTATTGGTCAACTTGACCCAAGTTGACCCATTTTGACCTAAATGGGTCAACATGAGCCAAACCCTATCAAACAAATTCCAAATCTCATGAAACTTGGCCAAACCTAGTTTTTCCACATACCCAACATATCTAAAGTGAAAAATAGCAAAATAACCATTCTACCCCTAGGCCATAGAAAAAATTATGGCTTAATCCATGGGTAATTTGGTCATACCCTCTTCACATTCACTTGAGGCTTTCCTAAAAGCTCAAGAAGACCTAGGGGAGAGTGGTGCACTCAACCCAATGGGTTTGAGTCAGCCTAATTGGTCCCTAGACCAAACCTGACCCTATGGGTCAAAACTGAAAATTAAAACTCCCTCTCAAACTCAAATTAAGGCACATGGGAGGTTGGAAATCCACTCCTTGGCTCAAACCGACCATGTGCACACTCCTAATTGATTAAACAACCCACTGCTAAATTGGATCAAAATGGCAAGTGCATTGTCGGTCGTCCGATCCTTCAAGGGGGAGATATTCTCCCCCTAAACAAACTTGAATTGATCATTCATGAATTCAATTGAGTACTAGTAAGACTTAGGAGACATCAGAGAGTGATAGCAAGCATCCCAAAACTCTTGCCAATTTCCCATTTCTTAGTTTTTTAAATAGTGAAATAGGGGAGCTCAATCCATTCTCCAACTTTCTCCACACTCAAACTCCACTCAATTCCCTCTTCAAGCTTCATCAGAGGACCAAGTCGAGTGCACCCAAGCCCTCTTTCAAGTTATAGAAGCAAGGAAGGATTGAATTGGATCAAAGCCGATCTCAAGCTAAGGAGGAGGTGACCCATAGAAAGATCTACTCAACCTCAAGTGCTCAAAACTTTAGCAAGGCTTCATCTCAATCAGATGAAGCTTCTCCAAGGGAATCGAGCACCAGTGAGGTATGGAATTTTTTGACCATTAAACTCAATGTGGTGTGAAGCTTTATGAAAGACATTTTCGCCCCATCGATTTTTGACTATTGGATTTGCTGCTCTTTAGGTTTAGATGGTGTAGGTTGAGTTTGATTTAAATCCATGCTAGATCGAGCTTGGATCTTCCCCTTGATCATGGACGGTCTCTGTAGATCAAGGGGAAGAACTTGGGAGATCTCATCCGTCCATCTGCACATTTTAGATGGATGGATGAGATAATTCCACACGTTTAGATTTCCTTTTATTCTTTTTAAACCATGGGGAGATCCCTAGCCCTTTTGATCTTCGATCGGACGACAGGGATCAAACCGCGTGCACCATCAGACGACACCCAGGATTTGATAACTTAAGTAATCCCCTCATAGCGTGACGTGTAAAGCACGCTGACTGCCACTGCCATGCATCGCGCAGTGAGCTAGGGATTAGTTAGAGTTAATTAAAATGCCTTAATTAATTTCTATTAATTCAGGGATCTTCCAAAATTCATAACTCCTAGAAAATTCAGAAAAATATGAAATAAAATCCTATGGAAAGATAATTCAACCTAGAATATTTTAAAATTAATTTCAATGGGTTTTGTTATGATTTTCTCTGAATTTTAATTTTATTAGAAATTTTATTTTTCTAATTACTTTTTAATTAAGCCTATGATTAATCCCAAATTTCTTGGGTATAATTTAGGGGATGACTTTTGCCTCCCCTAATTTTCTTGGGATTTGTTGAAGGCTTGATTAGAAAAATTGCATATGGTTTCCTTAATTGCCCTCCTTATGTAATTAAGCATAATTAGGGTATGATTAGTGATTTTAACCTATGATTAAGGTTGATTAAGGTCATATCCTGTAAGTAGGAGGTTTATAGAATATTTTTGAGGCATTTCCCCTAAGCTATTCCCTAAACCCCCTCTTCTCTCCTTAATCTCCTCTTAATTAAGGGTTAATTCATTAATTATCCCCTTAATCCAGTTCTAAAAATTATAAAAAGTTCTAGAACTAATTTAATCTACTTTGGGTAGGTTCTTAGGTGTTTAATAGCCTAAGTTCAGTAAAGAAAATCAAAACCCAATTCACATGTGTGAAAAGGTATTTTGAAATTACTTAAGCTAAACCTCTTAACTTAATTAACTTTTAATTGTGAGCCAAATTGCATTAGGCCTTTTCCTTATTAGGTGTATTACAAATTTAAATTCATTGTGGGTTTTATGTCATCTCATTGGCTCATAATTATTTGGTTAATTTTTCTCAAGTGGTGTAGGTAAGGGTTAATTAAGTTACTTAATTCATACCTTAATTTAATTAACACATAAAAATAGATCTAATTATCTAAAAATTAACAAAAATATTAGACACCTGTGGGAAGGGGTTAGGAATAACTCACTCATCTCACCTTTTCAAAATTAAATCAAACTTCAATCTAAATAAAAATCACTTCGAATTCACTTTGATTTATTTTAAACTTTTTTATTCTATAAGAATGTCTTTAGGATTTAAGTGAAGTGAGTTTGTTTACATGATTTCATTACTTTGGATCTTTCCCCAACACGTTAAGTTGTATGCCATGTGATTTCATGCATTCATAGTTTTGAAATTCAAATTTTAAAATGAAATTATTTACTTTATGTCAAATTTGCATGTGTTGGCTAAAGTAGAAATATGAGTGGCTATTATCACTTCTAAATCCAAATTATTTTCAAAACATATAAATCAAATACCAAATCTAAAAGTATGCTACTTATATTTTAATTATAATTTTATATGTGATAGATTATAAAGATATGCTTAACATAGGTTTCTTTTCTCTCTTATGTTAGTATAGTTTTGAATAGGAATTGGTAAGATGTAGGGCTCATTTGAAAAGAACCTAACACTTACTTAATTCCACCTCCTATTCATCTCTATGCTACTACTTAAGAAGGGTTACTTATATTTTCATGTGTAAATTGCGTAAACAAAAGTGAATCCATTGAACAAGATTTTGCATTCTTCTTTTCCATTTCATTTCTTTTATACACATGTTTGTATTTAAGAAAAGTGGTATATTAGTCTGGACAACCCCGAGGTTGCAAGGTTTTAAGTAGCCCTAAGTAGGTCTTATACCTTACACCTCTAGTTAGCAATGACGTTGTACTCACTTATGCCTTTCTTACTTTCATGTGTATATGTCAAAATTTGGATAAGGAAAACCCTTTCTACTTAAGAAAAATAATGCATATTCAACTTCTAAATTTCCTTAAATGGATTACTTAGCATGCATCATAAAGTGTGTTAAATACTCTCATTTGCATGTATATATATGCTTAGGGTCCATACATATGCATGTTATATTTGTTGGGAAAGAAATGAAGTAATGTGTGTTATACAAATTTTGATTCATTTTATTTAATCTTAAAATGACTTTCTTTTTGAATAGGTTTGTTTAGAGTTTATCTAAACTTAGGATTGATTATAAGATTTAATCACAACATTCATCTAAATGAAACTAAAATGTGAATCTACTTTAGAAATTACTTAGGTTAGGGAAGGAAAGAGAAGTTCTCTTCTCTTTCCCTCTCTTCATAACCTAGTAATTAATTGTAGGATCCACTTAAACCAAATCAAAACATGAAATAAAATTGACCCAAAATAACTAAACATCTTAAATGAAACTCTCCTCTAAGTTGAACATGTTCTTCACACTTAGGAAATTTGAACCTAAAGCCATAACTAAGCATGCCACACAAGCCTTCAAAGCACACACATTAGCCTAAGTTACCACTTCTAGCCTTAGGTTAGGCTGGTGCATGGTTTGATGTTTATTTTGTTTTGTGATATATATTTTATGGATGTTTAGGTGTATGCTCATAGAATGAATGATAGGATGTTCTTAGTCTAACTATTCTTTCCTGCAGGGGATTGTGCTTAAGGGGCGCTATCATAAATAAAAATATAAATGCTTATGCTTGTAGGTGATTTATACCCCTTAGCATAATCCATAGGCTAGGTGGACTTAGTCACCCATATGTGGGGTGATAAGTCCAATATACATGCTTGGGATTTGTGTGGCTTGTTTTAGCTAACCTTTATTTTGCAGGTGTTAGTTGGATTTTCACTTTTCCTTTTCATGTAAATTTGTGCAATTAGGATTTTGGAATGATTGTTATGGGGATTAGGATGAACATTGGTCATAAGATCCTATCTTATGCATCATGTAAAGCCTTGGAGCACCTACCTTCCAACCATCCAAGAGAAGAAAGAGCAAAAGAAAAAGAAAGAAGAAGGAAGGAAGAAGAATAAAGACTGAAGACCCCCCCAATAACAATGAATTCCTTGCTTAATTGTAATTTAATTTTTCATAGACTTAAGACTTCTGACTTCAATAAAGTATTTTAAGTGACTTGTGATGCATTAGGTATTAGAATTAGTGGAATATTAAGTCAAGAAAACCATCCAATTACTTTCTTCAGTGAAAAGTTAAATGATGCTAGATAAAAATATTCTACATATGATCGAGAATTTTATACCATTATTCAAACTCTTAAACATTGGAGGTATTATATGTTACATAAATAGTTCTCTAATTCAACATGTGGATACATTTGCATGTAATTTTTATGTGGATACACTGGAGGTAAATACATTTGCATGTAATTTTCATAGCCTTCATGAAGAAAACAAAGTAATAATTGAAAATACAAAATGCTAGGTACTCTGAACAAAAGAATAAAAATAAATTTTTTTAAAGAATTTGAGATAGGTGGTTATGTATTAGTTCATATTTGTCTTGAGAGATTTACTTCCAACAAATATAAAAAGTTATAGGTGAGAGCATGTGGACCATTTAAAATTATTAAAAAAAACTAGGTGATAATGCTTTTGTTCTTCAATTACCCCCCACATGTTCATTAGCCATATCTTTAATGAGAAAAATCTAATATTTTTAAAGGAGTCACACAACCTCTAAATTTGCATAGTGATACCTTTATCGGAGGAGATAGAAATTATTTACAGGCTCATATCCAGCCAACATTCTTTGAGGTGGAGAATATCATTAAACACCCATAGATGATAGTATCTATCAGAGATTCTTAGTTAGGTGGAAAGACAAGCCACCAAGTGAGGATACCTAGATGACCTTGGAGGAACTACAGAGCTTTGACCCTAAAGTTCTTTAAGACTTTCATAATCTTAAGTTTTCAGAGAAGAGTTCTTTAAGGATCAAAGAAGTTGATGAAGCACATCAAAGGAGAAAGAGACATGTAATAAGGACTCAAACCAAAGCTTAAACTTAGAGGGTTTTATTAAACTCTATGTGTTATAGATTTCTGTTTCATGTGTTATATTATATAATAGTAGAAGTATTTGATCATATTTAAGTGTTGCATAACAGCGTGGTTGAAAACATGCGAGTTCATGTGTTAAATTGCATAGGTATCAATCTAGTGCCTAAGCGCTACCTTTCTGGTGGCTTGGCATTGCATTTAGTGCTATTTAATTTCTAAGAATAGAGAAACTAACACCTTGGCATTATTCTATGGTAACACTGGAATGTGGTGCCACAACACTAGTCTATGGCGCCTTGGCACTGTGAAATGAAGGTTCCAACTTTTTTCAATTTTATGGTAGTTTTCTCCCTAAGGGACACATCCCTTGAAGTATTATACTTATTTTAACACCTATTATGCCCTAATAAAATAACTTTTTGCTTCTGTGTGTGAAAATTGAGAAAAACTCTTAATTGGAGCTTTATGATCAGCCTTCCAAGGGATTCAATGATCTCTCGCTATCGTTCTAATTGGGTGAGTAGAACTTCTTCATATCCCTTCTACTTTGGTGAGTGAAAAATCCTCAGAGCATTTCTTCTCCACTATCTACTGTGACACCTACTCTCTACAATCTGCATCCCATCTCTATTACCCTCCTTAGTGTGACTCATCGCAAACCAACTAGGTCAATACTCATGTGTTTAAGGTTAAGATTAGTCCTTCGTGGTCCTTTTATCAGGTGATTACTCTAAGTTTGGATCAAGTCATTGAACCCCACTCTTTGTTGTTACCCCTTCAGGTTGGGTAGCATCATTCTGTGAATAAATAGGTTTCCCCTTTCGGCTAGTAAATCTAAGGTAGGCCTAGGCTCCCATAGCCCCTTAGTGTGGTTCGTCACAAACTGATAGGGTCCAAATCTATTCAACAAATCAACACAAAAATCAAAACAAAACAAAATTTAATTCAATCAAATGACAATAATCCTCAACAGATTTCCATTCAAGCACTTGACATAGATCAACTTATAAGCTGACCAAATTCATTCAATCTCTAGTGGATTTCATCTCATGTCCTTGGCATAAAATCAATTCTTAGTCAATTAAAGCAAACCAACTCAATTCTTAGGAAACTCTTCCCTTTGTGCCCTTGGCATGAAGCCAAATAAATCAATCAAATCAATCATCGACCTTCTTCTATAGGGGACCTTTTTTTTTCCAAATTCAGGATTTGGCGAATTCAAAACTTGTATTTCTCTAAACCCATAACCCACCTTATGTATCCTTGATGCTTGCTCCAGAATCACTGACATCTAGAAATCCTAATATTCTAAGTGAATCAATTTTATGGCTCCCACTAAATTCACTTTCCTTTCAAATTGGTACAAGCGCCTTTTGCTTTCCATCTCTTGGACATGTTCAGCTAGCTCAATCAATGCCAATATGTGCGGTGTGCTTGTTGAACTCATTTTTGGATGAAGTTTTACATAATTTTCAATCATATTGATTAGGACACCTAATATTAGATCAGGAATTTTCTATTCAAACACTTAGGACACTATATTTGGTAACTTATTGAGTCCTTCTAGGGGTTAGCCTAATCTAATAGGATTAGGTGAACCCAAACCAAACTCAAATCTAAATAAATGATTGAATCAAATGCATTCTAATTGAAACTTAAATCCAACTGAGCTTAGACTAAGATAATTGAGTAGGTCAACTTAATTAAACTCAAATCAAAATAAATTGAAATCAAATCAAATAAAAAAAGCGTAAATTCAATGCATGATTAAAAATGTACCTAAAATTAAATTCAAATGAAGGCCAAAGATGATCAACTATTTGACAAAAAGTTGACTTATGTGTCCCACTAGGTCAAAGGTTAAACCCACTAAAATTTGATCAATTCAAATTATTACAAAGGCTCAAAATCAACAAATGAACTAATCTAAACATGAATCTAAACAAATTTAAAATCAATAAAGTCTTAATTAGGTTAATTAGATCACTTGATCTAAATGGGCCTAAATAAATATTATTTAACCTAAACTCAAATTATGTTAAAATAAACTCAAATTAAATATCCAAAATTATTTGGAAATCATCATTAAATATAATTCAAACAATTATGGGGTTTAATTTGATCAATTTGGTCATTTGAGCTAATTGAACCTACGTTAACCCATTATGCTTAATTTATGTCAAAGTGGGTTTAAATTCAAAAATAACTTCAAATGAAATAAAATTAATTAATCTAAATCATTCCAAATACTTAAATAAATTTAACTAAAACCTAAACCTAGATAAAATCCATCAAATGAAATAAATCAAACAATACCAATGGGAACAAATGCTTAAGTGAACTAACTTATGGTGTTTGTGCCTAAACCTAATTGAATTGAGTTTGTTTTACTCATGAATCATCTTAAATTTGATTTGGATAATTAATTACTAATCTAAATGAATGAATAATAAATATTCTACATGCTTACCTAAATCCAAATCAAACTAAACCCAAATGGACCAAATGTGAATATTTGAGCTTAAACCTACACTATTTACATTACAATACACATAGATTCATTCTAGGATGAGTCTAAAAGGGTTGGCTGCCAAAATTAATAGAATTTAAAGGTTTCAAATCAATTCAAAAGTAAAGTAATATGCCATGGAAGGTGATGTGGAACATGAAGGCAAATTCTCTCTAATCCAACCATTTTCTCCTCCACTCCTCATCTTAGCTGATTTGGATTCACCCCAATCAGTTAACCACCTCTCCTAGCTAGCCTCCAAGGGTGGCAATCACCATGGCCAATTCATACTAGGGCTCCACATAAAAGAGGTTTTGGACTTATATAGCAAAAGGAGATAAAATACCTTCTCTTGGGATTTTAACATCACTCACACATTCCTCAAATAAAATGAAGAAGAACCAACTGCTTCCCCGATTCCCATGTCACCAGCAAGCTAAATTTCAAGTAGACCCGACAGCAAACAAGAGGAGATTAGCCTTTAAAGAATTGGTGAGGAGGCAATTCAATTCCTCATACCTAAAAGTTTGCCACATCCCCACAAAGGTGTTTGAAGCATCCCTACCACTGAGGATTGACCCCGGTGAGGTATGCCTCAAAATAGACTCCTCTTTCATTTCAGTTTGGTCCTTTGTGAAGAGGATTTGATCTCAATTGAGATCAAACCATATAGATACATTCTAGGTGAGACGTTGATAGATTTCAAATTGAAATTGAGAGATTTTGTAGACTAGATAGTCAGAAATCAAGTTGATTCAATGGACGATGCTTAGCCTACATTGTTGATGGAGGAGATGTAATCTCCACTGTGTGTTCCTTATGTTAAGAATGGATGACTGAGATCTAGTCAGATAAATTTAATAAAATCTACATAGGAACCAGGGGTGAAATTCAGGATTGGGTGATTAATTCGAATCTCGCATGGCCTATTAAATAATACGGGATCCACATGGATCTCGCATGGACGAATGACGCACCACCATGTGTAAAACAGTGTCGTATCAGTGCCACATGACACTGACCATTTTAAAATGATAATTTCAATTTTTGGATTTTAAAAATTATACAAAACCTTAAAAACTTTACAAAATTATAGAAAATAAAATACTTAACATAAATTACAAATAAAGGCTCTATAGATTCATCTTAGTGAGAACAATCTAACAAGCCAAAAATTCCCAAAATTTATTGTGTATTTTTGGATTAATTTGGGTTTAATTGAAAATAAATAAACCCAAATTAAACTCAAACTATTATCAATTCAAACTTTGGGAATCACAATTAAGGTTAAAACACACCACCAAAATTTTTAGGATTTTTTGAAAACTAAATCCATAGATATAAAATTTTCAATAATAAAGACTTAATTTAATAAAATAAATTTATAATGAATTCTCTAAGTTAAAAACCCTAAAATGATTTAAGTAGGTAATTAATTGAATTAATTAATCTAATTAATAGATCTGAACTTTAAGAAATTATAATAAATTAACCAAAATTTAAAAAAAAACCTAAATAGACCATTTATGGATTCATCTTTTAAGGGGGAATTTAAGAAAGTTAAAACCCCAAATTAATTATATCTAATTTGGGCTTAATTTAGGTCTTATTGAAATAAAGAAAATCCAAATTAATCTTAAATTGCACATTTGATTAAGATGAAAATCTAGGAAATTTAAATGGGCAAGGAGCTCCACTTTCCATAAAAATTTCAAAGCCGAATGATCTCTAAATAAGGAGTTATAGAATTTTCAATCTCTAAGACAATTTAAACGAAATAATCAATAAAAAATACAAAAATTTATGAAAATTTATGAAACCAAATTAAAACATCTTCATCAACATCATAATAATTAAGAGAAATTTCTTAATTCTCTGAAGTTAAAGAATTGCACACTTAAGGCTTTTAGGATAATTAAGAATACAAGAAATTAACTAAATCTTGAATTATAAAATTAATAAACTATAATAAATAATTATTCAATTGAAAATCAAGGTTAATTAACTTCTAAATTTCATACCCAAGTAACAAATTCATTAATAGATTTAATATTAATGAATAACATAAGTTCAAATATAAATAACTAATAATGATTAATCAAACTAACTAAAACCTAGAAAATTAAAGTGACCTAGATTTAGGTTTGCATAGCCAAAGTAGCTCATTTCTTAGGTTTCCAAGGTTTTGATTGATAAGCCAATCTTCATCTTAATAGGTTAAATTAAATAACTCATCCAAATTAAACTCAAACTATTATCAATGCATATGCTAATAATTTTTTTTTAAATTATGAAATTAAAATATAATGAATTCTTAGAGTAATGAAATAAAAAAATCTTAAAATTAATTAAAAAAATAACTCATCCAAATTCATAAACATAAACATTAATAAACATAAGCATTAATCAAATGAATAAATGAGATCAATTCAAATCAAATAAACTAAGTAATTAAAATATATAAGATCAAATGAACACTTAATCAAATCAAAAGAAACCTGAGATTACATATAAAGATAGGTTATGAAAACAATATAAAACATTAAATAATATAAAATATAAATGAATCAAATCATTTAAAAGGAAATCAAACTACAATAAAATTACATTAAACTTAATCATGATAACATACATTTTCAACAAAGATTTAAAGAAATATTTTAAATTTCAATAAATCAAACTTAAGAAATATTAATCAAAGAAATGAAATAGAATAAGAAAGAAATCTTCAAATCTTGATAAGATTACATAAACTCTAAATATTCAAAGAAAAATTAAGATAATCAATTAATCAAATAATAAATTCTTAATTAGTTAAGTCAAGATACATTAATCAATAAACCTCAAATGAAAAGAATAAAGAATCTTTAAACAACTTTTCATAAACATAAGATGAAAACTAAATAGTAATCAAGAATTTAAACTTTAATCAAATTACAATAACCTTAATGTAGATTCAAATTAACCCAACTTAGAATAAACTATTCAAATGAATTCAAAAGAGGTTAATTAAAATATTTAGAATCTTAGTTTGACCATTAGAATGGATGAAAATTTTAATCTATTAACATTTAATATGATTAAATAGAATGGATTCGACCCAAAGTGGAATTTATTTTATTCTTCATTCTCTAAAACCTAAATTTCAACTTAAACACAAAAGGAAACCTAAAAAATAGAAATAAACTCATAAATCAATTAAATTACTTAAATTGAAACCACTTATTGGTAAATTGAACAAATTCTAAGAACAAAAATAAAAGAAATCAATTAAAAATAATTTTTTTATAATTGTCTTATGGTATATAGTTTGGACACCCGAGGTGACAAGACTACTAGTCCAAAAGAAGCCATGATACCTCAAACTTCTAGTTTAATAATGACACATACCTATGAAGTAAAATTATGAAAAGTGAAAGATTAAATTTTAAATGAAACTAAAACTTAAACTTAAAAGGCCTAGTGAAGTCATACCACACAAACCCTTTCTCACACACTAGATTATTAAGTCATCGACCTTAGGCATAGGCTTAGGTTGATGATCTATGATGTTTTGTGATGTGATATTTTTTTTATTTTATGATGTAATATTTTAGACTAGATGGCTAGGATTGTTTGCAGATTAGTCTGAATGATAAAGCACTATTTTTAGTCTAACACTATTTTCTACAAGGGACTATGCTTAAAGTGACCATTATAATAAAAAAATTAGATAAATGCTATTTGCTTATAAATGCTGCTTTAGTCCTTAAGCATAGCCTTAAAGGACAGGTGGGCTTGGTACGCAACTAATGCTAAGGCCGTATGTTTGGACTATAAACTATTGGTGTGCTGTGTGTACTTCTTAACATTTATCTTACAAGAATTAGAAATTTATTTTGAAATTTTAAAATGTAATTTAAGTCTAAAATTAGGTTAGGATCTATGAAGTTTAGGAATAGCAGGAGTAGAATTTACCAGTTGGTGGTCCCATGTAAAGCCCGTAGAGGTCCCTGAAGAAGGTGATGATCATGGAAGAAGAACCCCATTGATCAAACTTTTAGTTCTAAGCTGGGCTCTATAAAGGTAGAGCTTGGCTGCCAATTTTTCTCATTCTTTCAAGGTGTATCATGAAACTTGATCGCATTGGCTTGTTCTATTAATTAATTTGGTTTGATTTATTTTAGGGTGCATAATTTAATTACCTACTTTTTCTAGATTTCTTTCTATGGTGTGTTTCTATGATGAAATACCTATAATGTTATGCTCCTAAAAAATTAAATTTTTTACCCCATTAAACTTAAACAACTCAAATATAAAATAAAGAAACTCAAAACCACACATTGGTACAACTTAAAAGTAACTAAAAATAATTAGCTTTTATGAAACATGATAGCAGATTGTCCATTCCTTTTAAATATGGTGCTTCACCCTTTGCACATAAGCGGGCATATGACCTATGAGGATGACCACCCTTCTTGGGAAAAGTGTGCCTTCTGTTTTTAATTTTGCTCATGATCACTTCTAATTGCATATCATTATAGGAATGAATTACATACCCCAAGCCTTAAAATGAATCATGAGTCAAAATACATAAAAAAAAATTGTTGCAATAGTTATGTACATAACATGCCAAACATTATCTTTGGGTTAAGGAGTGAGGTATGCTCTTAGCTTCCTTCTTAAATATAACAACCTAGTCATCCGTATACATAAGACTAGATTAATGGTTTTCAAAATTTCTTAGGTGGTGTTAGCTAGCAACCCTTCTAAGTGGGTTATAAGTCCAAAAGAATCAGGGATATGTTCATTTTCCTCTTATAGGATAAGAATCAATAATTCTTAAAAAATTTACATTAGGTTGAGCCTCTGACTTTTTTAGAAGCATTTATGGACTTAGGGTATGAAGCATCCAACTAGAATAAATCTTCAACCACTAGGAAGTTCTATAGTCTTATGCTACTAGAATCTAAGTCCTAGATTTATATTAAAATGTCAACTCATAATCTCAATAATTTTAATTATAAAAATATAAAACCTAATGATATGATAGTTGAAACGCTTACTGGGCTTCCTAGTATCTAAAAGCATTTCTTACTTATTCTCGATTGTCCTCTAAAAAGAACTCTTCCCCCTTTGAAGCATTCTCTATTGAATTTCCAAATTAATCATCTTTTTAAGACAAGTTTTGAAATCCATAGAAATGAAAATCTATTCCTCTAATCGAGAGTATTCTTAGAAATTGATTTTTTATTCCTAAGATATAATTAACTATAGAAGCTTGCCCTTATAAGGAACTACAAATCCTACAATAAAATAAACCTTGGTCTTCCCCTCCATGTAGTTCATGGGAAGAATGTATAGTACATCAAAGACCATTTAGCTTAGGAGCCTTTATTAAGTGATTGAATCCTTTATAGGATAATCTTTCAAATGATAAATTTATCTTTTACTAATGTATTTGATTACCAAAATTAGTACCCTCAAGATTTGCATAGTGTTCCAAATTAATTTTTTCAATAGATGTTTCTAATGACTCTGCTAGGGATATATTCTTCTCTCCCTCTTTAGAAATAGAAATATATTTCTATACATTGATAATGTACTTGTGTTTTTGAAGGGTCAAGATTGCTTTTCATTTCATTGGGTATCTCTCCATTTCATTCTTAGTAGAGTATACTCAACATCCATCAAATGGAGTATCAAACTTCTTTATTTGTTGAAGTCAAATAAGAGGGTTCTAACTCCTACATTTTTAAAAATAAACTTCTTATAAATACTTCTGTAAAAAAAGAAAAGCTAAATTTTCCTTATTGGTCAAAAGTTATGTTAATTAAAAGCTAGCAATAATTTAATCAATTTTCTTTTTTGAAATGCATAAAATGGTTGGACAACTTATTTTAGCTACTACATATGATATTAGCTTTTTTGTGGATAGTAGCAGATTACCTAATGGCTCTATTATCAAGTTCTGAGCTGGTTTTGAAGATTTAAATATTACTGAATAGAGTGACTCTTATGTTTATTAGTGATATGACTATTAAAGATAAGAAACATGTATTAGAGTTATCTAGAGTTCCCCATAATACCCTTGCCACTAGCATGGAGATGGTCATGGAGGTCCTTAGGGAGATCCAAACAGGCCCTGCATTATAGAAAGTAAGATTTCCTGTTGTAGAGACACCTGATCCACTCTTTTCTAGTACTTTTAAAATAGGTTCCACTTAAAAGTCAAAAGAAAAATCTAGGTAGAAGGTTTAGTAGGTAGGCCCATAGGGAGTGGAAATAAGAGGAAATGATAGAGATTAAACAAGCTAGAGTGAGGGAGGGGCATACCCTTCTAGATACTTCTCCTCCCCTAGGAGGTAGTAGATTCCACCCTCTTTTTACAACCCAGGGAGAGAAGGATGTATCTAGAAATCTGAGTTTTTCACCTCACCCCATTTCTTATGAAAGTAGAAAGAACTTTAGATTGTTGAATAGGGAAACTCATGGTAGATTGTAACAAATCTTTCGTAGAACCCCTGGGTCCTCTTCCTACACAAAGGAAGAGTTCCTTAAGGTCATAAAGGGTCAGATCTCTAGAGAGCTTAAGAGAGAGATCTTAGGGAGTCCTGTGACTACACAAAATGAAGAGAAGGAAAAAGTAGTTTTTCCTGATAGACTAAGGGCTTATCGGCCTATGCTTGTTATACCAGACTAATACCATCATTTAGGGGAGGTCACTAACTTATCATAGGGATGAGTCAGCTAGCTCAAGGAGAGATAGGGTTATCCCTTGCAAGGAAACCAAGAGGGTTTATGCCAAGAAAGCCCCATTGGTCCCTAAGCCAAAAACTCACTCACCATCATGGTTAGAAAGAACACTTGCCATCCTGCCTATTGAAGGAAGGCTTTCATCACCTTTGCTTTGGCCTCAAACTAAAGGGTCAACATCATTCCATACTTCTAATAAAGAGTTAAAGTCACTTCACCTATCTCCTTATAACAGAGAGATTGCAGTTGAGGGGCACCTTAGTTTGGGAGCCACTCTAATTATAAACAAAGTTCCCACTATATAGGGGAATCATGAAAGAGAGATATCTGAAACCCATGGACATAGAGGAAGAATCCAAACCTATCCTTGACAGCAACGGTATTCCACTTCATCTTACAAAAGAAGAAGTGGAGACTATTGTTTGAGAGAATGAAGAAAAAGAAAAGATTAGTAAGATCTAAGATCACTTTGATTTAGATCAGGATGACTTGTTAAATGATGACTTTAGGCTACCCATAGCACATGTTTTTATAGTAGATATAAGGACATCTTAAAAAGATCAAGAAGAAATACATGAGGATCTAATACCGAATCTTACTCAGTAGTTAATCCTTTAATTATAGAAGAATAATGATCAGATTCTAAGTATGAAAAAAAAGATGGAGATGATAATTGGCACTATGCAATTACTCCAAAGAAATACATGAGGATAATTGGCCACATTCTTTAGAAAGACAGGAAGAGTCCCATCCCACAGATGAGATGAAGCAAGCTCTAGGAGAGTATCATCGAGAACCTAAGCCAATGGATTATATACCTCCCAAAACTAACTTGAAGTCTCTAGTGGAATAGTAGGTGAAGGAGGCTTTGGCTCAATACTATGGTATAACTCTTATTCCAAAGGATAGACCCTACATTGAGGAATTTGATTATGTACCATATCCAATGGGATTTGTACCTCCCTTTTTTGAAACATTCCATGTATTATGATTTATATTGTTTGCCTAGGGTTTTTCTTTGACTTGTATATAAAGATACCAAATGGTTCAGTGTGCATTTCACTGAAATAGAAAATATATTTATAAAATGATTCACTGGCACACAGCACCAGATCACTATAGGTGGCCTAGTTGTTGAAAAAGAAAATCTAGGTGAATCCCTCATTGATTATATCCTAAGATGGAGGAATCTCAACCTCAAGTGTGAGCCTCAATAACAAGAACAACATGTTGTAGAAACACTCCTCCAAAATATTCATGGCCTTGTTACCTTTTATTGAAATAGTTTACTATTAAAATATTTGAAAAATTATTAAGTAAAGTCCTCTATATTACAAGAAGAAGCTCTGAAGATGTCATTTCTTAGAGATTAGTTTACTATGGAAATAACAAAACCTAGGAAAATACTAGAAAAGAGGCGCGTAATGTCTCTATAGTGGACAAAGGAAAAGCTCCAATTCAAGTTCGAGCAGAGAGGCCACCACCTTATAGGCCATCACAACAACAGTTATCACCACCATAGAAGAAAACTTCTACTAGCCGTTTCAATGAAAAAAATGAATAAGAATTATTCTTTCAAGAGAGAGGTCGTGAGGAAGATTTTCAAAAATTTAAAGAAGAAGTTAGATTTCAATCTACCTGATCCAAAAAGACTAGAAGAAGTCTACAAGTGAATGAGACAAAATTATTTCCCATATCATTAGATGTTAGGCCATACCATGGAAGACTGCTTCACTTTTAAAGACTAACTTGAAAGAAACTATAAGAAGGGTTTGGTGATAATTCTCAAGGAATACCTAGTAGTCCTTGGACAAGGGTCCATTAAGATAATCATAAGTGAATCTTCCACAATTTTTAGTTATTCTCCTTCAAATGATTGAGATATAGTTTTATCCCATTCTTATAAATAATATTTGATAAGGAAATTTAAAAATTTGATATAGGATCACATGAAGACTTAGAAGAAGATCATTTAGATTGATTTGCCGACATCAAGAGAGTTAGTTCCTCCTCAACCCCATGCAGCATTATTAGATGTCCAGATGTTTGAAGACAGTGGTGAGAGAGAAATATCTATTGAATCTAAAAGGATTTTGTATGATAATGATGGAAAGGCTATGCCTTATACTCATATATCTTTATGTGAACATTTTTAAATATGAATAAAAAGTCCACCTCTAAAAGCATTTCTTATGTTCTTACTATTTATAGTGATCATATTGTGAATGAACTAAAATAAGAAGATAAAAAGAAACTTCTCATACTGAATGTGACATACTTTGTGAATCAGGGTTGTGGGTAAGAGTTATATCGTTGATTTGCAAGGCACTCTTGTGAATATAGAAGTAGAACTTTTAGATTCTGATCAATCTTTAAAAAGACATCACTGATGGGGGACAGGTTGACATGACCCCTTTACTGGTTTAGAAGATGTCATTGAAGTTAATCTCTATAGTGGGAATGTCCTACCACCTTGCTTACCACCTTCTAAAGACAAAGGCAAATAACCTATTGACTAATGTCTCAAACTTCCATAGAAAGGGAAGGATCCAATAGTTGAGCCACCTACTCCTATGGTCGACTACAACATTTTAGCCCATCTTGGAAACTTCTTGATAGACTTAACATTTATGATGCCCTTATTCTATCTAAGAAAATGAGGGAATCATTAGTCTAGGAATTACTCAACCCAAAGATATGCTTGACTCAGCTAGCAGCAACTTCCTTAGAGAAGGCTTGTACTTCAAAGAGATCCTTGGAGTTACCTTCTCTAATGAAGATTTACCCCTGGAAACCACATATCATAATCAGCCACTTAATATTTCTATTAAGGTGGAGAACATCAGATTATCAAGAGTTCTTATTGACCATGGCGCGTCAGTCAATATCATGAACTCTGAGACTTTATCATTTTTGAGAATTGATACATGAAGATTAAGTTCATATAAAATGTTATTAAGGGGTTTCAATGAAATGGGTGAGAAAGCTTTAGGTTCAATCACTATATTATTGAAAATAGAAGGATTGAAAATTGAAGCAAAATTCCATATTATTGAATCAAAGACATCCTTTAGTTCTCTCTTAGGCAGGCCATGGATACATGAATATAGAATGATTTATTCATCACTCTATGAGTATATTAAGTACACTAGAGATGGAGTAGAATACATTATAAAATGTGATATACAATCATTCTCTATTCATGAGATTGAGCTTTATGAAGATGTGGCCTATTATATCCCTAAAAAGAAAAGTACCTAATTCTATGAAATGATGCATTGTTAAGGCATCTAAGAAAATAAACAAAAAAATTCAAACAAATGAAAAAGAAGAAATAAAAGAAAAGGAGGGAAAAGAAAACGAGAAAAAAAAGAACCTATAATAATACAAATTGACTTGGAATCTAGCTCTAATAAAGATTCCAATCAAAAGGATGCCTTGATAAAAATTGAGATTTTATTAAAGTTAGATAGCGAAGAATAAATAAAAGCATTAAAGAATAAACCTTAGTTGTCTACCTATGAAAAATTGAAAAGGTATGTGGATACTTTGACTTGAACTCCTTTTTCTCAAAATAAAATCTCACAGTTGGAACTCAAAGTAGCCCCTAACCTTTCAGGGGAAGTTGGAAAGTTGTCAAAGTTTTATTCTGTACCTCGATCCTCAAGCTCAAAAGGAGCTATAAAACTTGAAGATCCATTTTCCAATGAAATAATAGAACTCCTATTCAATTAGTATCCTAATTATGTTAAAAATGTTATAAAACATTGTTTGATTCCTAATTTTTGGCCCAAAGATATAGCTTAACGCATGGAAAGCATATGGAATACTAAAATTAAAAAATTGGAATCCAAAGCTAATGTTGGGTTCCATTGGACTTTTGGATAATGATGAGGATTATTTAATGATAATCAATTATATGAAATCTAATCGACTCTTTGGAGATGCTTTAAAGGGACTATATTTTGAAACATAAGATAACTTAGATGAATGCTTGATTCACAATGCACCACCATAATTTGAAGGATAGAAAAATAATCCACCATTAATGAATTAAAGGAAATAAACTTAGGAACTCAGGAAGATCTAACACCAGCTTTTATTAGTTCACTTCTAACTCCAAAAGATTATGATGAGTTGATTGACTTACTTTCTGAATATAAAAAATTTCTTTGCATGGAATTACAATGAAATGTCAGGTTTATCATTAGATGTTGCAGTTCATAAATTAGGAGTGAAACTTGATGCAATTCTAGTATAACAAGCTCCTATATGCATGCATTTAGAGATTTAACAAGTGATTATTGAAGTTAAAAAATTAATTGAGACTAGTTTTGTACAAAAAGATCAATACTCATTTTAGTTAGCAAGTATCATCTTGGTGAAGAAAAAGAATGTTCAAATTTGAATTTGTGTAGATTTTAGAGACACAAATAAGGCTTGTCCTAAAGATGAATTCCCATTATCGATATTGGAACTTATGGTAGACATAGCCTCATCGCATGGGATCTTTTGATTCATAAATGGATCATCTAGATATAACCAAATAAAGATGGTCCCAGAGGATGAAAGCATATGACATTCAAAACTCCTATTATGATATTCGTTTACACTGTCATGTCATTTCGTCTCAAAAATGTTGTGGCTACTTATCAAAGAACAATGACTAGAATATTTCAGGATTTAAATCATAATCACGTTGAATGTTATATGATCTAGTCATTAAAAGTAAGAAAAAAAAATCATTTATATGACTTACGGATTATTTTTTAACGATTGCGCCGTTACAACTTAAAAATGAATCCCTTAAAGTATGCTTTTGGAGTAACTTCAAGAAAGTCTCTAGGATTTGTAATGAGGCACCGTGGAATTGAAATTACTTCAAAAAAGATAAAAACTATCATATAAATACCACAACCAAGAAGCCTTACATAGGTAAGATCATTCCAAGGAAGGCTAACATATTTAAGAACATTTATATCGAACTTATCTAGAAGATGCCAACTTTTTGCAGTATTGACAGAGAAAGATTCTAAATTTATTTGGGATGAGAAATGACAAAGGGAATTTTAAAGTTTAAAATAGTATTTTATGAATCCTCTGATTTTGGCTGCTTCAATTCCAAGAAAGCCATTAATTTTGTATACTGTAGCTTTAGATGAATCACTAAGAGAGTTGTTAGACCAAGTTAATGAAGAAAGGAAAGAAAATTTTTTTTACTATCTAAGCCACAACCTCATCCCAACAGAGATGAATTATCCACCTATTGAAACATATTATTTAGCCTTGGTCTTCACCACTAAAAAAACTAAGGCATTATAATCTTTTGCATAAAATAAATTTAATTTCAAGAGTAAATCCTTTGCAATATCTTATGACCCGCCCAACATTGTTTGGATGTCTAGCACATTGGTCTATGATTTTATTGTAATTTGAGATAACATTTATTCCTCTACGTGATGTAAAGGGTCAAGTTATAGATGACTTTTTAGTATAACATCCTCTACTCCAAAGTTCTCTTTTAAATGATCTTTTGGATGAGCACATCATGACTTTAAAGGATGAAACTAATGTCACTTGGGAGTTATACTTTCATGGTGCAGCATCATTAAAAAAATATAAGAAATTTAATTCTTCTATTCCAAGGAAGTCAGGGATTGGAGTATTTTTATAACTCCAGACAAAGGAATGATGTGGTTTTCCTATCATTTGTCTAAACCTTGTACAAATAATAAAGCCAAATATAAGGCTCGTATAACTGGGCTAGAGTTAGCAATCCTTGTGGATATTAAAAATATTAAAATCCTTAGGGATTCCACCTAATTATTAACCAAGTGAGCAAAATCTATATGATTTTTCACCCAAAGAATTTTAGTTATTACTACTATACAATGAAATTTCTTGAAAAGGTTCTTTTTGTGATCATGTATAGAATATCACACAAAGATAATTCTATGACAAATGCTTTGGCTAAACCTATGTTCCTTGTCTAATCATATCTGATAATAGTCTACCATTTAAGTCCACTAAAATAAATGACTTTATAGCTAGACATAAAATTGATTGGAGATACTTGACCATCTTTTACCCTAGGGCAAATGGATTAGCTGAAGCTTTTAATAATACTCTTGTACAAATTCAAAAAAAATACTTGATGAAAATAAACGTTAATGGCATAAAAAGTTCGTTGAAGCCTTATGGGCCTATCGGATCACATAGAAGACACCAACTCAATCTACACAGTGTGCTTTGGTTTATAAAATTAAAGCTATTCTTCCATTAGAGGTACAACTACCTTTTTTAAGGATAGCAGTCAATGATGATATCACAACAAATTAGAATCATAAACTTCAATTGGAAGAACTTGAAAATCTTGAAGGAAAATATTTGAAAGCTCAACAAGACCTTGAACTGTACTAATTGCGTATGGTTCAAGCTCATGATAGATTGGCCTATCTTAAAACTTTCCAAGTAGAAGACTTGGTCTTGGTAATTTTAACTCATCACAGGATAGGTAGCAAATTTGAGCCAACATGGGAAGGACCATTCGTTATAGAGAAAGCATACGAATGAGGTTCATATTAGTTGATAACTTGTAATGGTGAACGTCCAAAACCATCTATTAATGAATATTACTTAAATAAATATTATATATGAAATATACCTAAGTTTAAACATGATGATCAATAAAAGTACTTTTGTCTTTGTAATTTTTTCAAAATCAAATATTATTTCTTTTAAATTTACATTTTATCTATGAATTTCTGTGCAATGTCTCTTAAACTTTTGCAAAATTTCTTAAATAATTTTTGAACATAATTTCTACATTAATATAGGATGGGAGCAAGCCCATTTAAGACACTCTTTCTATGAATCCTATAAGGTTAGAGCAAGGCCTCAATGGCATCATTCCTACTATTTATAGGTTATGATTAAGTCATTAAGACCCTTTTCCTATCAAATAGACTATTTTGGTTAGGAATAAGTCACTAAGACCTCTTTCTACTAGTCAAAAATTTGGGGTTTAGGATTAAATCTTCAAGACACCTTTCCTCAATCTAAGCTATTTAGGTTGAATTAAGTCCTTAAAGACCCCTTCCTAATAGCTAATTAGAGAGAAGTAAGTCCCTTAGTAGGCATTCTTTTTGAAAAATAAGGATAGAATTAAGTCACCAAGACACACCTTCTTCTCAAATAGACTGCATGGTTAGGATTAAGTCACCAAGTCCCCTTTCCTACAAGTCAAAAATTTGAGGTTCAAGAAGGAATTAAGCCATTGAAGGCTCCTTCATGTTAGCAGAATTTCACTATATTAGGATTTAAGTCCTTAAGACCCCTTTTCTAGCTTAAACAAAAGAAATTAACAAGTGGAAATATGTCATTGAAGGCCCCATTCCTATAAACTACTTAGGTTAGGAATTAAGTCCATATGACCTCTGCATATTAATCAAAATTTTGAAATTTAGGAATTAAGTCTTTAAGACCCCTTTTCTTCAATATTAGCTATTTAGGTTGGAATCAAGTCCTTAAAGACCGCATTCTAATAGCTAACCAAGATAAGAGTAAATCTCTAAGTGGCATCTTTCTCTAGTTAAAACTCATATAGTTTGGTTAGGGGCAAGTATCTAAATTGGCATCCTCTCCAACTATTACGTCCAGATAGAAGTAAGTATCAATGTGGAATTCTTTCTAGGAAAAGAAACCTTAGGGTCTACTTTTAGGTCCTTTCTTTTGAATTGGTTAGTCATTTAGACTACCTCCTGGCTAATTTCACTTAGAAAGATATGAGTTCTTGTGCCTTCTTTATAGTTAACCATTGAAAATATATTGTAGTCAGAGTAAAAATAAGTCCCTTGAAAGCATCTTTTTTTTTACTACCATGACTATGTTAGGATTAAATTCCTCATTGAGTCTTTTCTAAATGACATCTATATTTTGCTTGGAAAATAATGAATCTAAGTCTCTAACATTAAGTCATTCTAAATTGAAACAAATTCAGGCATGTGTATGGCTATCTTTAACAATAAAAGTCAAAATAAAATTTTAAATCAAAACCAAAATTTAAATTCCAAACTTCAAAACCCAATTCAAATTCCTTCAAGCCTATGCTTATAATCCTTATAGGATTTGTTGATTAGTTTGGTCAATGCCAATATGTGTGGTGTACACTAGTTAGTTCACCACACATATTGGGGGTACATTTGTTGACCTCATTTTTGGATGAGGTTTAACATCATTTTCAATCCTATTGATTAGGAAACCTAATCTTAGATTAGGGATTTCTTATTCAAGCACTTAGGACATTATACTTGGTGACTTAATAGGTCCTTCTAGGGTTTAGCCTAGCCTAATAGGATTAGGTGGACACAAACCAAACTCAAATCTAAACAAATGACTGAATCAAACACATTTTAATTGAAACCTAAATCCAACTAATCTTAGACTAATGTAATTGAGGTGGTAAACCTAATTAACCCACTTTAAGCTCAAACTTACCTAAGCACAAAGAAATTCAAATACAATCAAAATAAATTGTAATAAAATCAAATAAAAAAGTATAAAGTCAATGCATGAATAAAAATGAACCTAAAATTAAATCCAAATGAAGGTCAAAAGTCAACCCATCAACATTTAACCAAATTAAATTATTCCAAAAGCTCAAAATCATCAAATGAACTTCTCTAAATATAAACCGAAATAAATCTATACCCAATAAGGTCTTAATTAACCTAATTAACCCACCTAAGCTCAAAACCACCTAAACCCAAAGAAATTCAGAAACAATCAAAATAAATTGAAATCAAATAAAATAAAAAAGAGCATAAAGTCAATTCATGAATAAAAATAAACCTAAAATTAAATACAAATGAAGGTCAATGATGGTTAACCATTTGATAAAGAGTTGACTTATATAGGTCTCACTAGGTCAAAGGTCAACCCATCAAAATTTGATCAAATTAAATTATTCCAAAGGCTCAAAATCATCAAATGAACTTCTCTAAATATGAATCTAAATAAATCTGTACCCAATAAGATCTTAATTGGGTTAATTAGATCACTTGATCTAAATATGCCTAAATAAATCTTATGGAACCTAAACTCAAATTAAGTTAAAATCAACTCAAATTAAATATCCAAAATCATTTGGAAGTCATAATTAAATGTAATTCAACCAATCATGGGGTTTAATCTGATCAATTTGGTCATTTGACCCAATTTAACCCATGTTAACCCATTAACCCCAATTTATGTCAAAGTGAGTTTAAATTCAAAATTAACTTTAAATACAATAAATTTAATTAATCTAAATCATCCCAAATACTTAAATAAACATAACTAAAACCTAAACCTAGATCAAATCCATCAAATAGAATAAATCAAACTAAACCAAAGGGTGCCTAAACCCAATTAGAATGAGTTTGTTTGACTCATGAATCATCTTAAGTTTGATTTGGATAATTAATTACTAATCTAAATGAATAAATTATAAATATTATTTATGCTTAGCCTAATCAAAATCAAACTAAACCCAAATGGACCAATGTGAACATTTGAGCTTAAACTTACACTGATTACATTGGAATACACCTAGATTCAATCTAGGATGACTCTAAAAGGATTGGCTGCCAACATTAAGAGAATTCAAATGCTTCAAATCAATCGAAAAGTAAAGGAATATTCCATGGAAGGTGTTGTGGTATATGCAGAGAAATTATCTCTAATCTAAGACACTTCTTCGATTTTCTCCTCCACTTTCATTCTAGTTGATTTGAATTGATTTCAATTAGTTAACCACCTCTTGGAGGTAGCCTCCAAGGGTATTAATCACCATGGCCAATTAATACTTGAACTCCCCATAAGAGAGCTTTGTTGACCTCATTTTTAGAATGAGCTCTCAAACCCCTCCATCTTAGACATAAGACTTCTCTTAGGCTTTAAGAGTTCCTTAGTCTTAAGATGCATCTAGTGAATAGGTGGACACTCAACCTAGCCTTAGAGACTTAGAAGAGTTGGCCATAGGAATAGGTCATTCCTTAAGGGTGTTAGAAGATTTGGCCATGATTGGATTCCAAACTTCAAAAATATTTCCTAAGTCTTTTGATTCCCTCTTATGGACTTAGCCTAAAATAAATCTAAATTAATTCAAATTCAAGAAATTTTCTCACAACCCATTTATATTCTCATTTATATTCACATATATAAATGAAATATAAATTCAAATCAATAAAATTAAATTCAAATTCAAATCCAAATCAAAAATATTTCCTAAGTCATTTGATTCCCTCTTATGGACTTAACTCAAATCAAGTTCAAATCAATTCAAACTAAAGAAATTTTCTCACAACACATTTATATTCTCATTTATATTCACATGTATAAATGAAATATAAATTCAAATCAATCAAACTAAATTCAAAATTCAAATCCAAATAAAAAATATTTCTTAAGTCCTTTGATTCCCTCTTATGGACTTAGCTCAAATCAAGTTCAAATCGCTTCAAATTCATGAAATTTTCTCATAACCCATTTATATTCTCATTTATATTCACATATATAAATAAAATATAAATTGAATTATCATAACTAAATTCAAAAATCAAATCCAAGATCAAACTCAAAATCCAACCTAAGCCTTCAAGTCAAAATCTTGAACCTAGCCAAATCAATTTCAAATCAAGCCAAACCCTAGATTTTTCTTCATGATTCAATCAATCCTACAATCATGAATCTAAATATAAACATAAACTCCAATAATCAAACCAAAACTAAATTCAAAAATTAAACCCAAGTCAAACTCATGTTCACCCTTTTGAACTTGAAATTGTCAAATGAATCAAAACCCATTTGACGTCAAAGAACTTGCAAATGGGTTTATATTTCAATCATAAGTCCATATGTGAGTTCAATCAAACTCAAATCAAGCTTTGACCAAGCCATTTGACCCACTTAGGCTCACTTGACCAAAAGTGAGCTAAACTACCCCTAATGAGCCAAATTCTAATCCTAACCAAATTGGATAGAACTAAGCCCAACTAAGCCTCACATTGTGAGCAACAATCATCATAAGATGATCAATCACTCAAATTGGGTCAAACCATGTCAAACCTAAGGGTTGACCAAGTCAACACTTAGCCAAAATGAAACATAAACTAGCCAAAATTCACCATAGGCCAAATTGATTGAAACCATTGATCAAAACTCATTCATGATCAATGTTTGACCTTCACCAAGTCATCACTTGAGCCTAACCTAGCCCAATTGGCCACTTGACCCAAGTTGACCCAACTTGACCTAAAAAGTCAAAATATGTCAAAACTTGATGTAAGCCAAATTGA
Organism: Cymbidium sinense; assembly: GCA_021442155.1. NCBI lineage: Eukaryota > Viridiplantae > Streptophyta > Magnoliopsida > Asparagales > Orchidaceae > Cymbidium > Cymbidium sinense. The sequence continues at coordinate 84,293,616 of CM038221.1, read as the reverse complement.
TTGAAACCAATGGTTCAAATTCATTCTAAAATGATTGTTGAACTTGACCAAAGCCCCAATTGGCCAACTAGACCTAACCTAGCCCAATTGACCTTGAACCCAACTTGACCTAAAGGGTCAAATTGAGCCAAATTCAAATATAAACCAAATTGATTGGAAAAAAGATACCAATCTATTTCAAATGATCAACCAAACATAAACTAACCCATGACCTAACCCAAATAGGTCAAATGGGTCAAATTGGCCCATTTGACCTAAATGAAATCAAATAAACCCAATTCAAATATAAATTAAATTGAACCAAACTGATGATGCCAAAACATTTCAAATGCTCATATGAACTTGACCCAACCCTTAGTTTGACCCAATTTGACCAATTGATCAACTTGACCTAAGTTGACCCATTTTGACCGAAATGGGTCAACATGAGCCAAATCATATCAAACTAACTCCAAATTCAATGAAACTTGGTCTAACCCATTTTCCAATCATACCAAATATATTCAAACTGAAATCAAGGTCAAATGACCATTTTACCTCTAGGCCAAAGGGTAACCTAAAATCAAAACCACTTGGAATTTGGTCAATTCCTCTTCATGGACACCTGACATCCACTTAGTGGATGAAATAGTCACTAATGGACATGGTGCACATGACCCAATGGGTTTGGGTCAGCCCAACCAATCCCAAGGCTAAAACTGACCACTTCCTTCAAATTGAGCACATGGAAATCCTTCCTCCACTCAATTAAGCACATGGCAAGCTTCACCACTCCACTCCCCTGACCAAACCGAATGCCATGACACTTCAAATGGCCTAACAAACCCACTCAAGGAGGTGTATTAGATCAAAATGGCAAGGAAGCTTGCGACCATCCAATTCACCTAGGGGGAGATATAATCCCCCTAATTTCATTTAAAATTCATTCTCCCCTATTCGATTGAAGCATAGGAACTCAAAGGAAGTAATTCCAAGCTCCCCCAAGGTTTCTTAGGCATTTTTCATTTCCCCATTTTTGGATTTCTTTGAACTGAAAATAGGGGAGCTTAAGGGAAATTCAATCTCACTCAATACTCCAAGCTAGTCCAATTCACTTTACAATCACCTTGAGAGAACTCAATTGAGCTCACCCAGGCCTTCACACAAGTTCTCCAAGTAAGGGAGGAGTGTTCTTGATCAAGATCGAGACCACTTGAAGGTGAACTTGGCCCATAAGAAGATCCTTCCAATTTCAACACCTCAAACCTTCAACAAGACTTTGTCTCCACTAGACGAAGCTACTTCAAGGGATTCGAGTGCTAGTGATAGCCTTCGGTGAGGCATGCCATTAAACCAAGCATAATTTCATCTCCTCTTGGTCCTTTGTGAAGGGAAGTCTCACCCCTAGAAAAGTTAGACATCAGATGTGTTTCCCTTTACTCTTAGATGGTGTGGGTTGAATTTGGTTTCAATCTGAGCTCAATCGAGCTTGGATCTTATCTTAGAAGATGGACAATGGCCATTTCTCAGAGGAAAGATCAGGGATGGATCACGGGCCATCCATCCAAGCATTTTGGATGGACGTCCATGATCAAGATGCATAGGATATTCAATTTAATCCTTTAATACCACGAGCTTAATCTCAGTCGTCCGATCCTTGATTGGACAAATGAGGAGAAAGTACGTAGCTCCCCCGCTAATGCGGTGCTACAATGTGACAACTTAAATAGTCTCTCCTATCACACCACTTGGAAAGCGCACACCGCGTCAGCCTCCACGTGGCGCCGATGGGATTAGAGTTTTGAATAGTATATTTTCCTTAATTAGAGTTTTAATGAAAACCTAATAATCTTAATTACTTTCTAATTATCTCACTGATTAATCTCAAACTTCTCATGTGCATTTAGGAGTATGACGTCTACCTCCACTAATTTTCTTGTGATTTATTAATGGGTTAATTATGAGGATCAATTATTGAATCCTTAATTACCCTCTTAATGTAATTAAGCCTAATTAAGTGTGTGAATTGTGGTTTAATCCCTTGATTGAGTTAATTAAGTTTTATTTGAGTGATCAAGAGGTTTAGGTTTTGGGATATTTTTTCTAAGCTATTTCTTAAACCCCCTTTCTCTTCCTTAACATAAATTCAATTAAGGGTTAATCCACTAATTACTTACTTAATTAACTTGATAAAATTTTTTAGAACATTCCAAACTTAATCAATCCATCTTGGGTAGATGCTTAGGTGTTTAATAACTTAAGTGGCTTATGGAAATCAAAACCTAATCCACATGTGTGGGAAGGGGTATGAAAGTACTTAACTTAAACCCTTTAGCTTAATTAATCATTAATTGTGAGCCAAATGCATTAGGCCTCTTTTCTTGTTAGGTGCATTGCTAATTTAAATTCCTTGTGTAATTTTATGTCATATCATTAGCTCATAATTATTTAGTTAAATATGCTAAGGTGGTATAGGTAAGGGGTAATTAATACACTTAATGTACACCTTAACCTAGCTAAAACACAAAATTGATCTAATCACCTAAAAATTAACCTAAAATATCATACACATGTAAGAATGTGTTAGGACCAGCAAACTCATCTGACATTTCTCAAATTGAAATCAAACTCAAAATTAAACAAAATTCCTTTAAAACCAAAATTGATTGGCATTAAATAATTCTATTCCATAAAATTGTGTTTAGGAATTAATTAGGGTGAATGAATTTATATTTCTTTCATAACTTTATTTCTTTCTTATCATGCTAAACATGTATGGCATATGAAAATCATGCATTCATTCCTTTTAAAATATATAAATTAAAATAAAATATTTTCTTTATGTCAAATTGCATATTTTGGCTAAAGTAAGAATATGAATGACTATTATCACTATTAAATTCAAAATTATTTTCCAAACCTATAAATTAAACATTGAAACTGAAAGGTATGCTACTTATAATTATTTATAAGCTTGCATGTGAGAAATATAAAGGTATGTATTATGTGGCTTTGATCCTCCCTCTCTTTCTTAACATAGAATTGTATAGGATTGGCAAGGTGTATAGTCCATTTGAAAAAGACATAACACTTTCTCAAATCCATTCCTATATACTCGTATGTCATGACTTAAGAAGGAATTTCATATCACACATATAAATTAAATAACCAAACCAAAAATCAAATAAACATAAACTTTGCATCTTTCATTTTCCATTTATTTCTTTTATACATGCATTTGTATTTAAGGAAAGTGGTATATTAGTCTGGAAAACCCCGGGGTTGCGAGGCTTTAAGTAGCCCTAAGTATGTCATGTACCTTACACCCCTAGTGCTAACAATAGTGTTGTACTCACTTATGCCTTTCAAACATACATATGTGCATATGAATAAAGGATAAAAGAATACCCCCTTTTCTACTTAATGAAAATCATGCATCATAAAGCATCCAAATTTTCTTAAGTAACACTACTTGGCATTCATCATTAAGGTGTGCTAAACATTCCCATTTTCATGTATAGATATGCTTAGGATTCATCAATATGCATGTGATAAATGTTGGGAAAGAAATAAAGTGGTGTGTGTTTTGTGATATTATTTCACTTTACTTAATCTTAAAATGCCTTTCTTTTTGAATAAGTTTGTTTAAAATTAATTAAACTTAGGATTAATTAAAATATATAATAAAACATTCACTAAAAAAATCAAACTTGAATCTACTTTAGAAATTACTTAAGGTAGGGAGGAAAGAGAAGTTCTCTCCTATTTTTCTCTCTTTACAACTTAGTAATTAATTGTAGGTTCATTAAAATCTAAACAAATCATTAAATAAAATCAACCCAAGTAAGTTAAATAACTTAAATGAAACAACCCTCTAAGTTGAACATTTTCATACTTAGAAAATTTAAACCTTAAAGCCATAACTAAGCATACCACACAAACCTTACATAGCACACACATTAAACTAAGTCACTATGCCTAGCTTTAGGTTTGGGCGGAGCATGGTTTAATGTTTGCTTTTATTTTTTGATGTAATATTTTAGTCTAGATGTTAGGGTGTATGTGTGTAGACTGAATGGTAGGATGATTTAGTCTAATCATTATCTTCTACAGGGGATTGTGCTTAAAGTGATCTATATAAATAAAAATATAAATACTTTTGCTATACAAGTGCTTATACCTCTAAGCATAATCTAATAGGCCAGGTGGACTTGGTTGCCCATGTGTGGGGTGCTAAGTCTAATATACATGCTTACGATTGATATAGTTTGTTAAGCTAATCTCTATCTCACAGGTGTTAGTTAGATTCACTTTTTTCTTTTCATGTAATTTTATAATTAGGATTTTGGAAAGAAGAAAAAAGAAAGAAAGAATGAATGATTGCTATGGGGGATTAGGATGAGCATTGGCCATAAGATTTCATCTTATGTACCATGTGAAGCCTTTGGAGGAACCACATTCCAACCATCCAAGAGAAGAAAAGAAGAAAAAAAGAAAGAAGAAGTGAAGAATGAAGACCCCCCATAACATGAATTCCTTCTTAAAAGTAATTAATTCATTTGTAATGTAGGTTGTATAAGGGTAGAACTCGACTACCCATTTTATTTTCGGCTTTGTGCGGTGGTGCCCAACCATAAATGGCTTTTTATTCTTTTGTGTTAGGTTTATAAAAGTTTGATATTTTGTTTAGCTTGTGCACTAGAAATGACATGTTTTCCTAGTTTCTTTCTTGCTTAATGTATGGCCTGGATGATGATTAGGCTCTTAGGGAAAAACAAATCTTCTACCAAATTAATCAACTCAAAATTAAAAATAAACAACTCATAACCTCACTTAAAGCCTAAGTTAAAATTAACATAAAAGAATTAGTAACCCCTTAACTAGATATGTACTTTCTTTTCTAACATCATGCATAAAAGCATATTATTTCACTCTTGATTGGAGGGCTTCCACCTTTACCAAAGAACTTTGCTTGACCTGTGAGATCCATGGTGGAGCCACACCTCATTATCTTGCTGATTTTGGCCCATAATACAATTTCTCATGCATTAGGCATAAATAATTCTATAGCCTGAGTCAAATGATTATCCAAATGAAAATAAAACATATAAAAATTTTTCATTAGATTTAAGTCATGAATTCATGCCCTATATGATCTAGTCTCTTTAGGGAGTGTGTTTAAGAACTTAGCCTCATTCTAAATAAATAACAACCTTGTTATCTTGCATAAACATATGACTTATCTATATATTTTAAAATCGTAGGAGGAGTTGGTTGGCGGCCACCCCCAGGTGGTTGTAAGTCTAACAGTCAGGTGGTTTATCCTCTCTTATGGACTTAAATTAAATACTCATTTTCTCCATAGATTTAGGTCATGCTTTTTGGCCCTCGCCTAAGCTCCCTAGATTTAGGTTTAGAGATTGTTACTTCCCTTTATGGGTCACAAGCATAAATCCTCACCTCATAGGTATTTCGATGACCTTGTATCACAGAACTTTAAGCCCTAGCATTCTAATAAAAATTCAACTCAAACACATTAATTCAATTTCAAAAATGTAAAGACCAATCATAGGGTAGTCTGGGGTGCTTACTAGGCTTCCTAGTATGTTAAGTATCCCCTACTTATTTTCATTTAGCTTCGATAAGAACTCTTTCTTCTTGATCAATCCCACTTGGTTTTCTAAAAATAAACCAATCAATTGATAGTTCTACCATTTTGAATTCTTTGGAGATGATGATTATTTACCTTAAACAAGAGTTTTCCTAAGAATCCCATTTCTTATGATGTAATTAACTATAGGGGCTTGCCCCTGTAGGGAACTTAACAAACCCGATTTAAAATAAACCCTACTTTACTTCTCCATGTAAAGTATGGGAAAAATCTTTGGTATATTCCGAAGACCCATAGTCTTTATAGTCCTTATTGAGGTGATTAGATCCATTATAGGGTGGTGATCTCTCTATCTTTTGAGATAGTACACCTCTCATCAATGTCGTACCTGATCACCCTAATAAGAATATCTGTGGATCTGCATGGTGTCCCAACTAAATGCATTTTATATTTTTGTCATCATCCTCTTTTCCTGAAAGGGAATAGATGAAGGCAGAGATATAAAATATTTTCACCGTAGATTTTTCTAGCAACTCCGCTGGGGATGGTTCCTCTCTCCATCTTTTAGTGAATGATCATTGTCTCCAAATATCGATTTTGGGTTTGTACTTTTGTATGAATCCAAGACTATCTTTCTTTCCGTTGGCACTTAGCTTATTTCATCCTTAAGTTAAGCTAGCCAACATCTTTAGGTTTTAGGACCTCACCTTATGTAGGTCTTAAAACCCCTGTTGGGTTCCCCAATAGGTGAAAATAAAAATTTAATTAAAAGAAAAAAAAATCAAAGGCTTCCTCCTTACTATTTTTATGGTAAGGAAAGGTTCATTCTAAAAATAAAGATGAAATAAATCCTTCATAAAAAGTTTTGATTTCCAAAAGAACTCCTTAATAATAATAATAAAATATCAATTTTAATTATTACATGTAGAAACATTACGAAAATAAAACCAACAATCATGATTTTCAAAAGCACAAATGGACTTCTTCGCTCAATTCATTTTGATAAAAACTTCATTTTCAATAATAAAAATTCAACAATCCTAAACTTTCAAAAAGCATAAAATTTGAAGATGGGCCTTTCCATTCAATACATCCAAATGTGTTGGATGGATGTTACATCTTCAATCCAAAATCATAACTTTGAAATTCCACTCAACACATTCCACATTTGTTAAGTTCGAATTCTCACCTTTTCAAAAAGCAGATATGAAACCTCTCCATTCAGTATACCCACATCTATCGAGTGGAGGTTTCATTTTCAATCAAAATCAAAAATAGACTTCCAAAAAGTACATATGAACATCTCCATTCAATATACCCAAATTTATTGAATGAAGATTTCATTTCCAAATAAAATGACATAATTTTGCAATGCCACTTAACATATTCCATATGATTTCGTTGGAATTTCCTATTTCAAAAAGCAATAATCACACATGAAATACATATTTGAAAAAAATGAAATATAATTGACTTCCATCTTACATACCTAAATTTGTTAAATGGAAATCTCTCTTTTCAAAATCAACAAAACACAAAATTTTTCAAAACACATTTGGAACTTCATTCTAGCATACCACATTTGTTAAAATGAAGTTTCCATTTTCAAAAACAAAATTTTTCAAAACACATTGTAACTTCATTTTAGCATACCACATTTGCTAAAGTGAAGTCTCCCTTTTTCAGAACACAAAAATTTGAAATTTCATTTAGCATGCTCAAATTTGCTTTAAGAGAATTTCCATAACAAATTCTCATAACCCCATTTTCTAAATACCCCATTTCTAAGTCTCCCTTCTTCAAAATCCAAAACAAAATTTGACATTTTTTTTGAATTTCATACTCAAATTTGATCATTGAAATCTCCTCACAAAATTTCAAAACACATTGGAACTTCATTTTAGCATACCACATTTGCTAAAGTGAAGTCCATTTTCAAAACAAAATACAAATAAAAAAAGAAACACTTTTGGAACTTCATTCTTTAGCATACCATATAAAGAAGTTCTCATTTTCAAAACAAAATCAAAAACACAAAAATTTGAAACACATTTTTTGGAATTTCATTTAGCATACTCAAATTTGCTATGAAATCTCATCATTTTTAAAGAAACAAGTTGCATTTTAGCATACCATATTTGTTAAAGTAAAGTCTCTATTTTCAATCAAAATCCAAAACAAAAGAAACACATTAGGATTTCCTTACCATACCCAAATTTGCTAAGGATCCTATTTTTGAAAATTAAAATTTCTAAAAGTAAAAGAAACACATTAGGATTTCTTTAGCACCCCAAATTTGCTAAGGATCCTATTTTTCAAAATCAAAATTCTAAAAACAAAAGAAACACATTAGGATTTCCATAGCATACTCAAATTTACTAAGAGTCCTATTTTCAAAAAATAAAAAATACTTGATTCCTCACATTTAGCATACCCAAATTAAATGAGAATTCTATTTTAAAATCACAAATGATTCACAAAATAAATCAAACAAAGAAAAGGAAGAAACACCCCACTTAGCATATCCAAATTTTAAGTAAGTAGATTCCAAAATCTCAAATCAAAATCAAATTCACCCTTTACTTTAACATACCCAAATTTGTTAAATAAAGGGTCCTCAAAATTAAAATCTAAACTCAAATATGAACCTATGGAAGCATCTCTTCAAAAATATTTGAACTCATTTTCAACATATCTGAATTTATTGAAAATAAATTCTAAAATAAAAAAATTTCTCTTTCCAATCAAATCTCAAAAAACTATTCTAAATCATTTCAAGATGTTCAGTATTTTCAAATTCAAATTCAAAAATCAATAAAGTAAGAGAATCTGATTCAAGTTTATTTTTGGCATTGCAGTTACAGTTAGCTTCAACTAGTTTTTCAATCTCGCGATAACTTGATTCCATGGCGACTATGTGTGTTCACTTTTCCCCATGGGATGGATCTGGCCCTAGATCAGGCCAGCCTTCCCCACTCTAACTACACCCACCTCATCCACTTTGGATGAGGTTTTGAGGGGGCCCAGATTACATGTGAGGGGACCTCCCTCACGACTATTAGTAGTAGCATAGTGGGCAGATAGGAGCTGGTCATTCAAGTTGACATGCCATCAGATTCTGAGATTCCCTCGATGAAGAGGATGTATGTGGTGGTTCTCACAGCAACAGTGTCAATTCCAGCACCTGTGCGCCCCATGGTTCCCCGTGCTGCCCTAGTTAGGGCTAACAGCCACTCATTAGTACCTTCCAAAGGGAAGGCTCCCCTGATCCCAGGGATTATTTCCCCTACTTTTGAGGTTGGGTCTAGCTCTTACTATGCTCCCTACATGGACCCAAAGGAGGAACAAGAACTACATGATAAAGTGGTACGACACCCGTATTGCTAGGGAGATGGAGGAAGTAATGCAGTTTGTTGTTGAGGAGTTGCCCACTTTAGTTTCCCCGCTTGTTACAGCAAACTAGTTCCATCCTCTCTCTGGATCTGATAGAGAGGATGTCAGGAGGATTTCTGCTTCACCTCCACCAGCAGTTCCATTCCAGACACCAGTCAGTAAGAGGAGGAGGTCATATGCTAGCCTCTGATCTGTTCTACGCTGAGTAGGAGGAGCCTATAGATGATCTAAGTCTGGGGCTCAGTTTGATCTAAGATCTGTTATCCCCCGTAGTGTGGGGAAGCATATTAGATAGAAGAGGGCCAGGGAGGCCCATACCTCAGTTTATATCACTAGCTGGGATGTTTAGTCAGCAGTCAGTGGAATCTGCACTCATTGACTTTCATGATCGATGCTCCCCGTGTCGATCATACCGATAGTATTCAGCTCATGGGGACTACCCATCACCGGAGGAGAGCTCTTGTTCAGAGAGAGTCGGTGGTGTCTCCACCGCACCGCTCTACCCCCGTTCGCCATCTCCAATCCATGTTCTAGCATCTCTAATTCTACTAAAATCCATGAAAGACTGCATTAAGGAAAAGAGGGCCCCATTGGTGATCAGGCTACGGCTGAGAGATCTTGTCCTATCTACACTGGCTACTATGGTGAGGCCGAGCTCTCCTGCTCGACCTTTTTCCCTAATAGTGGTGAAGAAGGAGTGACGACCTTGAAGTATAGTGATTATCCTTTCACCACCACCACCGCAATAGAACATAGAATGGGTCGTAGCAGTTGCTAAGGGAGAAGGTGACATATGATGATAGAGCCTCCTAGGAGTGTCACCCCATGCAAATTCAGTGACAGTCATGAGCATATTTCTTCCAGTGAGTATAGCCCTCATAGAGTTGACTCTCTAGCAGTAGGGGAGGTCCGGTGCCTCACAGTACATGATAGTGCTCCCACCACCAGTCATTTGTGCCAATTTATAGATCATTCTCTAGATGATATAGTAATGCATTATTTCATGGAGAAGAAAGAGATCCTAGGATATGATTGGTCTTATGAGGAGGAGATCATCTTTGATCTTAATGAAGATGATTTATTAGGAGATTCATTAGGGAATTGCATGGTAGATACTAGGGGATCCCTCCTTAGAGAGCAGCAGATTATGGAAGGTGTTAAGGCCGAGCAGGAAGACACAGCCTACTCGACCCAACACCTCCTTCAGTAGATAAAATAGAAAGATAAAAAAATAGATAGGATGGAAAAGAGGCTCGAAGATTTATTAGCAGTTGTATTAGCACTTCAAAATCGAGCATTAATAGTCCATCCTACTATAGCTAAGACCAGCCAGGCAGAGTTGGTGCATGTCTTGGATCAAGCTAAGACCTTATCTCTAGTAGATCAAGGTAGTACCAACATGTATAGGAAGCTAGTGGATAGTACCTCCATGTAAGAAAAAGATATCAAAAGCATGGTTGAGTAGCAAGTGAAATAAGCGTTGGCTCAAGTCTGAGGAGGATCATCAATTCCAAAGGGTAGACCTTACCCGGAGGAATTTGATGCTTTCTAATATCCTAAGGGTTTTGTACCACCTTCTTTCAAGAATTTTGATGGCAGTGGGAACCCGAGGTAGCATATTATGCATTTTAGAGCTAGTTATTACAATGCTGGTGGCAGTGACACTTTACTCTTCCATCTCTTCATCAATAGCTTAGCGGGTATAACATTTGACTAGTATGCTAAACTTCCTAATAATTCAGTGAAGACTTTTGCTGAGTTAGAGCAACTCTTTATCAAGAGGTTTGCTGGAGCTCAGCAAAGGGTCACTATTGGAGATCTCCTTGTGGCTTAACAAAATCTTGGTGAGTCCTTTGTTGATTACATTCTCAGATGGCATAATTTGAGTGTGAAATGCAAACCACAGATGTCTGAATAGCATGCCATCGAGATTCTGCTTAAGAATATACATGGCCCAATCACCTTCATGCTCAAAGGTTTCACCATTAAAACTTTTGAGAAATTAATCAAAAAGGCAGCTAGCTTGCAAGGAGAAGCCAAACAATTACCTTCTCCAAATATACCAACAAAGCCAAAGTCGCAAAAGGTATATGAGAAGAAGCCCGGGGCAGTGATCGTAGAGGATAAGGAGAAACAACCAGACAAAGAGCAGTTTGAGAGACCTCGTGCTCCACAGTCGTCACTTCCACCTCCTCTACCACCACCGAGGTAGCCCTACCGGCCGCCACAGTAGCCTCCATAGCCTACACCACCTCCTCCTCAGCCACATCATTAGCAGCAACAGTATACATACCCGCCACTAGGTAATTATGATCCACCTACTCTTTTGGATACTTAATAAACCTTATTCATTTGAGAGGGAGGTAATCAGGAAGATCTTTAAGAATCTTATTTTCACGTCAGAGACTGAGGAAGTGGGCAAAAGCCATAATCTAACTTTTGCCCCTACCACTGCTAGGTCATATTTTAGAAGATTGCTTCACATTTAAGGATTGGTTGGCTTGAACATAGCTTCAAGATTGATGCTATAGTCATCCCGAAGGAATACCTTGTGGAACAACCATCTAGTTCCATTAGGGTAATCCTTGGGGATACTTGCGATCCTTACAAAACTAAAGAAGGTTGGGATATTTTCTTATCCAAAACCTCTAAGAAAATTGTATCAAAGATAAAAAACTTTCCTTCCAGGTGCCTGAGTCAGCTCAAACCTCCATCAAGGAAGGTTTGAAAGTTGCCAGATCCAACTCGTGGGAAAAAGATGGCCACTGGACTACATCTGAACCACCACGAACCAGTCCCCTTGATTACACCACTAATGGCTACCTCAATGGCTAGCTAGCTCTTCTTCTAGTAGACATTTTATATTGGCGGATGAGGGCATCAAATCTCTCACCCCACTTACTTTACTTGATTTTTACTTTGTACCTCTTATCAAATCCAAGAAATTGAAGAATAAAGCTAGCTTGAATTATATATGTGTCTCTACTGATGGGTTGTATGAATTTATTCCTAATAACTCTTCAAGTCTAAACAACAACTATACCAATTCTGATCTTCCTCTTTCTAATTTAGAGTTAGATTTTCCCTCTCTGAATATTACTGGTTTGCCTCTTGAGATAGACTTGGAATCATTCGATTCTGAGGGTCCCATAGGAGAAGTTACAGGTGAGCCAGATGTGTAGGTAGAATCTTCCATTACCTTGCCACAAGAGATCACCGAAGTCAACCTCTACGCACTTCCTGGGTAGCACCTCAATCAAGATGAGGGAAATAAGTTATTGGTTGAGGATCAGAAGCCCCTCCATAGGATGCTCCACCCTTGGATATGCTTATGGAGAAGGTGGACAATGTGTCCTCTCTCACTTAAGAAAGTTGTCATCTAAGCTAGCATATGATGCCCTTATCTTATCTAAAGAGATGAAAGAATCACTAATCAAGGCTCTCAACGAGATGCTTAGCTGGTCTAGAGAGGAGGCAGCCATAGAGAAGCTTAGGGAATCACTTTCTGATGAAGACCTACTTCTAGGGGACATGGAGCACCGTCCCCTCACATTAAAGCAAGGGACTGGACTCTGAGTTCAGATCCAAAGAACATTATAAGTCTAAAGACCACTTTATTTGAGGATCACATGTCGAGATGGATGATGTTGAGAAATGAACAAGGTGAGAGGCTTTAGGTTAGTGTTACTTTTGGAAATATGAGGTGAAGAAGCCAAGCTTTATATCATTGATTTGAATACTTCATTCACCACTTGAGGCCTTGGATACATCCTCTCTCTCTCCATCGGCATCAGCAGGGGGATGGGGATTGAGTATTATGCCAAAGGAGATGAAAATCCATTTTTAGTTAGAGAGAATGAGATATATGAGGATGCAACCTACTATCTTCCTCAAAACACCCTTTCTTGTGAACTTGGACAAAACTCAAATTCAAAAGAAAAATAAAATAAAGAAAAAGAAAAAGCTAAAAGCAAAAGAAAAGAAAAATGAAAATTCAAGTGAACAATAAAGGGAAATTGAAGAATAAATAAAGCCACATATCACATTCCACCCATAGTTCATTATGTCATATGGACATGTGGGTAGGATGACTCGACCTCCACTAGGCAGAGGCAGAGGAAAAAATAGAGATAGTTCTAGAGGTGGAAGACCCCCTGGTTGGCCATCAGCCAATAGGGGTTATGTTCCAGTTCATAGAAGTACCCATACTATGCACATAGACTTGGAATTCAACTCAGAGGATGAGTCTAATGTGATTAGCATACCAACCAACCCCTCTCAGCGGGTTTCATTAGAGGTGACACTGAAATGCACAATACCAGCCTCCCACAAAGCAAAGTATTCGAATCAGATCTATGTAAAACTATCAGGTAGTAGTTAGGAACCTTCGCTCTAACATCACTTTCATCTCAAAAAGCTGAAGGTTGAGTAGTTAAGGAATCCCCTAAGTCTTTCCAAGATATCAAGCCAAAGAGATTCTTTTTAGGATCATCCTCCTCAAATCCTGAAGTTGATGTAGAACTTGAGGAGAATTCATATAAAGAATTAATGAAATTACCATTTGATTGGTACTCACCTTGTGTTCTTAATCTTGCAAAGAAGGGTTTGATTCCTTATTCATGGTCTAAGCACAGGTTAGAGTACTTCAAAAAGCTATGGAACAAAAGCAGGGATGCACGATCAAGATCAAGACTAGGATTCTGGTTCTAGCGATGTTGATTATGGACAACCATCAAGTTTGATAGGTTATTTTTATACAAAACTAACTCTTATGAGGAAGTGTATTTTGAAATCTCAGATGATCCAGATGATCTCCAAATCAAACATGCACTACCAAAATTTGAAGAGGAGATTCATTCAACAATTAACAAGCTTGAAGAAATCAACCTTAGGACAGAAAATAATCCACACCCGATATACATCAGTTCATTATTGAATGAAGAAGAAACCAATGACTTAGCTAGGCTATTGACTGAGTTTAAGGATTGTATTACATGGAGTTATAAAGAGATGCCCGGATTATCTCCTAACGTAGCAGCACACAAACTAGCAATAGATCCTAGCGCTAACCCTATCAAGCAAGCTCCTAGATGCATGTGATTAGAAATTGAAAAATGGGTCACTTCTGAAGTCAAGAAATTGATCGATGTTGGTTTCATCAGGGAAGAAAAATACCCTACTCGGTTAGCCAGTGTCATACTAATTAAGAATAAGAATGGCCAAATTTGCATATGCATCGATTTCAGGGACTTAAATAAGGCATATCCTAAGGAAGAGTTTCCTCTTCTTATACCAAAATTAATGGTGGACATCGCCTCATCTCATGTAATTTTCTCCTTCATGGATGGGTCATCTAGCTATAACCAAATCAAGATGGCCCCCGAGGATGAAAGAAACACTGCTTTTCAAACCCCGATCAAAATCTATTATAATGGGGTCATGCCTTTCGGCCTTAAAAATGCTGGTGCTACATATTAATAGGCCATGACCTAGATCTTCAACGGACTCATCCATCATCAAGTTGAGTGCTATGTTGATGATCTAGTAGTCAAGAGCAGAGAAAAAGAAGACCATCTCTTTGACTTGAGAGTAGTTTTCAAACGGTTAAGATAATATAACCTCAAAATGAATCCCCTGAAGTGTGCATTCGGAGTAGCTTCAGGGATTCCTTAGGTTTGTTGTTCGACATCAGGGAATAGAAATAGACCCTGAAAAGATCAAAGTTATCTTAGAAATGCCACCTCTTAAGAGTTTAACTCAACTAAGATCTTTTCAAGGATGGTTGTCATATCTGAGATGCTTTATCTCCAACCTATCGGGGAGATGCAAGCCATTCTCAACACTTGTCAAAAAGGATTCCAAGTTCAAGTGGGATGATAAGTGCTAGCATTCCTTTGAAGATATCAAACAGTATTTGGTGAAGTCGCCAGTTCTAGCAGTCCCTATCCCATGTAGGCCACTCATCCTCTACACTGCCGTATTGGATGACTCACTCGGTGCTTTGTTGGCCCAAGCTAATGATGAAGGGAAGGAGAGTGCTCTCTATTACCTCAGCCATCATTTGATTCTTGCTGAAGTGAACTATCCACCTATTTAGAAATATTGCCTAGCTTTGATCTTTGCATCCCAAAAGCTACGACACTATATGCATTCTCATAAGGTGAACTTGATTTTCAGAACCAATCCATTGCAATATCTCATGACATGATGAACGCTATCTAGATGTTTTGCATGATGGTCCATGATTCTCTCATAGTTTGATATCACATTCGTACCCCTCTGTGTGGTAAAAGGGCAAGCACTAGCGAATTTCTTAGCAGCACACCCACTTTCTACTGATTCTCCACTTAGTGACGATCTCCCTTGATGAATAAATCATGAACTTAGGAGAGATTGGAAACTGCTAATAGAAGATGTATTTTTATGGTGCAACTTCTTTTTATAAAGGGAAAGCACCACGATCTACTCTTCCAGGAAAGGCAGGGGTAGAAATAGTTCTCATAACTCCAGACCGTGATTTGGTGAGATTCTCATACTATCTTTCCAACCCCTCTACCAACAATGAAGTTGAGTATGAGTCTTTGATCTGGTAGAGTTAGCTCCGGTCGAGCGCCAACATCTTTGGGGATTCTAAGTCATCAATCATTTATTCTGGTCCTCAAGCCGTCAAGCCCAAGTATACCATGAAGCTATTGGCCCAAATCCCTGAAGTCACCATCTGCAAGGTTCCCCGAGCAAAGAATGCAATAGCATATGCTTTGGCCAAACTTGCTAAAGAATTGGCATGTCCAGAGGATGAGTCCATTCCAATAAGGGTCCAAAATAGAGAGGTTCTATTCCTTATTAATGCTAAACTCATTGAGAGAATTTCTCTTGAAGGGGAGGTTATCATTGCCTATAAGGACAAGGACCTAGATTGGAGGCAACCGTTCATAGACTATTTGAACACCAACAAACTACCTCAAGAAAAGTGACAAGCCCATTAGGTGAAACAGAGAGCTCTTTCGTATGCTCTCATTAATGGTACTCTGTACTAATGGCCCTTTAATAAATGTGGTTACGTTATTTTAAAAAATACAAAGCCCGTGGCATTATAACTGAGGTACATTCAAGTCTATGAGGAGCACATCAATCCGATCCAAAGATGAAGATGAAGATTAAGAGACTTGGATACTACTAGCCTTTAATGATTACAAACTGCATGGATGTAGCTAGGAGATGCCATCAATGTCAGGTACACGGTGTGGTCCTACATCAACCACCCAACATTCTACACCCTACATTAGCCTCATGGCCATTTTTTACATTGTGGGTCTCACGATCCTCCTTCTTCTAAGGGTCATCAGTTCATCTTAGCTGCCACCAACTACTTTTCCAAGTGGGCAGAGGTAATCCCACTCAGATAGGTCATAGCTTAGTACATGCTTCTATTTTTTAGGAACCATATCATATATAGGTTCGGGGTGCCTCGATGAATTATATTCAATAATGGTACTGCATTCAAAAGTACCAATCACAGCCTTAAGCTAGAAGACATGGTATAGATTAGAGATACTCCATCTACTACCTGTGAGCAAATGGCTTAGTAAAACATTCAACAAAACTTTCATCCAAATACTAAAGAAGACTCTGATGATTAATGCGGAATGAGTTGAAGCCTTTGGGCCTACCGCACACATACCAAACTCAACTCGATCCCATTTTCCTTAGTGTATGGGTCTGAAGCCATTCTCCCTTTAAAAGTTCAACTCCTATCACTAAGGATAGCATTGGGTAGCAAGATCACTACAGAGTAGAATGCAAAGTTTCAGTTAGAAGAGCTCAAATGTTTGGAGGAGAGTCGCCTATGAGTGTGCCAGAACCTCGAGTTATACAAGGCCAAAATGATTCAAGCTCACAACAAGCTGGTCTGCCCTAGGTCTTTCCAAGTAAGAGAACTTTTGTTAGTCCTAAAGAGACCAATTGTTACCCATCAAAATATGGGAGGAAAGTTTGAACGCACATGGGAAGGCCCCTACATCATAGAGAAGGCCTACCAAGGAGGATCTTATCAGCTTATTGATTATAAAGGGGAACACCCGATGCTTCCAATTAATGGGCTCTATTTTGAAGAAATATTACCAATAAAAATCATTTTTGAAAAAAAATTCTATCAATGAACAAAAATTTCATTTCAATTCATCAAAATATTCTCTTCATTCTAAGCGTTGTTTGCTTGTCTTGTGAATCTGCCTTGACGTATTTAGGTTAGGTGTAAGAGAACCTAAGAGGCATCCTATCCTTCTTCACAACATGAACACATTCCCAAGCGCTACTAGAATAGGTGTGAGAGAACCCAAAAGGCATCCTATTCCTTTTAACATAAATGCAAAAATAAACACAAATCTTTTGTCTCAGGTTACTTTATTGGGGAGCAAACCCTTGTGGCACTCACTCATTAGATGCTCTAGGTCGGGTCTACATGATACCTCGCTAGTATGTCACCCCAGTGATCATTTATTAGAGGATGTGAGTCCCCATGATTTCTTCCTAACTTGATCATTACAAACCAACGAGTGCCTTGTTAGTATGGTAGACTTCACTGCCCAGCCAGTTGATTTTGTTTAAGAGGATGTGAGTCCCCGAGCTTTCTTCTTGAACTAATCATCACGATCTAACTAGGTCAAGTATGTTTAAGGTTTAGGATAAGTCCCCTAGAGGCACCTTTTCTCTTGACTACACTTGAGTCAATGTAAGTCCTGGAATTCACTAGAGCCCAGGTCGGATGGCTCAACCAAGACACTATCCCAACAATAAGTTCTACTATAAGAGGATGTGAGTCCCCAAGCTTTCTTCCTAGGCTGATTGTTGTAAACCGATGAGCACTTTAGGTTGGTTGATGTTCGCTATGCTGACAGCGACTCACCCGGTGGATACACCACTCTTGACAGATGTGAGTCTCTGTGCTTTCTCCTTGAGTTGGACACCGAATACCTATTTGATATATGACCAGCCATGTCATTTTTTCTCCAGGGTTTTGGATCAAGCCCTTAGCGGTCCCTCTCCCTATGGGTATTCTATTTGGATCATGTCCTTTGTGACCTCATTTAGACACTACTCGAGTTACTCTTGGATTGGATAGTCCCCCTTTTCTAGTAGCCACCCTTGTGGTTAGAGAATTTGTTCAGTGGATGTGCAGATTCTCCATTGGTTTAATAAATATAAAATATGTCTAGGCTGATATAAACTCTTTCTCAATTTGATCCCTTGCAAATTAACAGGGTCCACAATAAACTAAATAAACAAATAAAATATTCACTTGTGGATTAGGAATTCAAGCCTCCAAAGAGCCCCTTTTCCCAAGCAGGCATCATATCTTTAGGGCAGTGTTAGCAGAACTCCTTATAGGAATTTCTTGACTACCTGAGTTGAGATAAATCCCCGGGTCGATACTCACTCCATAGTCACCCTTAGGTTGGGTTCAATCTATTTTTCCACAAGTAGGTTACCCCAACAGTAATTTTGCTTTGGAAGATGTAAGACTATGATGCATTCTTCTAGCATGACTCGCAAACTGAAGGGCAGTCCTAGGTTGGGTTCAATTTGTTGACCAAAGCAACCGATCACCCCAGTAGTCTTTTGTAGTGAAATTTGTAAGTCCCCTAGCTTTCTTCCCTTGAATTGATCATTGCAAACCGAAAGGCACTCCTTTAGTTGGATAGTTCTCCCATCAGTCAGGAAGCTACTCCCTTTGGTTTAGTAAATCTGAGATAGGTCTAGGCTAATATAAGCCTTCTCAATGTGATCCATTGCAAACTAATGAAATCCATCATAACAAATTTAAAAAATGAAATTAATCTTTGACTATCTTTGAGCTGATTTAAGTCCCCCAATGGCATTCACTCAATAGTCAGCCCTAGGCCGAGTTTGATCTGTTGCCTTGCCAACCCAACCACCCCAATGGTTCCTTATTTTGGAAGATGTGAGTCCCCGCTTTCTTCCTAACTTGACCATTGCACACCGAAAGGCATCCCTCTAGTTGGTTAGTCCTACCTTGTGGTTGGTAGACTATTCCCATTAGATTGATAATGCTGAGTTAGCCCAAGGCCACCGTGACCCCTACTCAGTATAGTCCATCACAAACTAATAGGATCCATCAAAACAACTAAATAAAATAAAATTACTCTTGACTATCCTTGAGCTGATCTAAGTCCCCCAGTGGAATTCACTCGACAGTCAGCCCTAAGTCAGGTTCAATCCGTTGCCTTGCCAATGGATCACCCTAGCAACTGGCCCCTACTTTGGAGGATGTAAGTTTACTATGCTTTCTTCTTAGTACAGCTGCTGCATACCGAAAGGCACCCCTTTGGTTGGCTAGTCCTACTATGTGTTTGGTAGACTACCCCTTTGAATTGGTAAATCTAAGCTAGGTCTGGGCCCCCATGGCTCCCACTCAGTGCGATTCATCATAAACCAATAGGGTTCATCCCAAATCCAAAATTTAAAATCTGAAACAAATTCAACCCTCCTCTCTCAGTGGAGTCAAACAATAAACAAAATAAATTCAACAAAACTAATCTAATCAACCTCACCCAGTGGAGTCAATCAAATCAAAATAATCAAAACAAATTAAACAAATCAAATCAATCTCTCCTGTGTGAGATTCAAATCAAACCTCTCATCTTTCAGTGGATGACTTGAACTAGTTTCCCCAGTGGAAGTTTCACATACTCTATCCCTAGTGGATTCCTCCTTCCCTCTCTTATGTCCTTGGTATGAGTAGAGTCACATTGCACTAAGCTCCAAATTCTTTCTACACCTTGGGTTAGGAGTAGACCATTTCTGTTAATGCTTGTGATCATTCAGTATTTTTGATCATTTTGGTCAACACCAATACGTGTGGTGTTCCTTGTCAGTCACACCACACCTATTAGGCCCCCTTGTTGACCTCATTTTTAGAATGAGCTCTCAACCCCTCCATCTTATACATAGGACTTCTCTTAGACTTTAAGAGTTCCTTATTCTTAAGACACAACTAGTGAATAGGTGGACACTCAACCTAGCCCTAGAGACTTAGAAGAGTTGGCCATAGGAATAGGTCATGCCTTAGGGGTGTTAGAAGATTTGCCTACCCTATAGCTTAAACCAAATCCTCACTTCCTTCTTCCAAGTCAAAACTCCAAATTCATATCAACCAACTCTAAATCAAACCTTGAACAAATTCAATGGATTTTCTCAAATCACAAATCAATTCTAAATAATTGAAACTTATGATTGAAGCCCATGATTGGATTCCAAACTTCAAAAATATTTCCTAAGTCCTTTGATTCCATCTTGTGGACTTAGCCTAAATCAAATCTAAATAAATTGAAATTCAAAAAATTTTCTCACAACCCATTTATATTCCCATTTATATTCACATATATAAATGAAATATAAATTCAAATAAATCAAACTAAATTCAAAATTCAAATCCAAATCAAAAATATTTTCTAAGTCAATTGATTCCCTCTTATGGGCTTAGCTCAAATCAAGTTCAAATCAATTCAAATTCAAAAAAATTTCTCACAAACCATTTATATTCTCATTTATATTCACATATATAAATGAGATATAAATTCAAATCAATCAAACTAAATTCAAAATTCAAATCCAAATCAAAATATTTCCTAAGTCCTTTGATTCCCTCTTATGGACTTAGTTCAAATAAAGTTCAAATCACTTCAAATTCATAAAATTTTCTCATAACCCATTTATATTTTCATTTATATTCACATATATAAATGAAATATAAATTCAAATATCAAAACTAAATCAAAAATCAAATCCAAGTTCAAACTCAAAATCCAACCTAAGCCTTCAAGTCAAAACCTTGAACCTAGCCAAATCAATTTCAAATCAAGCCAAACCCTTGATTTTACTTCATGATTCAATCAATCCTACAATACTGAATCTAAATATAAACATAAACTCCAATCATCAAACCAAAACTAAATTCAAAAATCAAACTCAAGTCAAACTCATGTTCACCCTTTTGAACTTGAAATTGTCAAATGAATCAAAACCCATTTAACTTCAAACCACTTGCAAATGGATTTATATTTCAATCATAAGTCCATATGTGAGTTCAATCAAACTCAAATCAAACTTTGACCAAGCCATTGGACCCACTTTGGCTCACTTGACCCAAATTGACCTTAACTACCCCTTATGAGCCAAATTGTAATCCTAACCAAATTGGATTGAACTAAGACCAACTAAGCCTCACATTGGGAGCAACAATCATCATAAGATTATCAATCACTCAAATTGGTTCAAACCAAGTCAAACCTAAGGGTTGACCAAGTCAACACTTAGCCAAAACCTCAACTAGCCAATATTTACCATAGGCCAAATTGATTGAAACCATTGATCAAAACTCATTCATGATCAATGTTTGAACTTGACCAAGTCACCACTTGAGCCTAACCTAGCCCAATTGGCCACTTGACCCAAGTTGACTCAACTTGACCTAAAAAGTCAAAATATGTCAAACCTTGATCTAAGCTAAATTGATTGAAATCAATGGGTCAAATTCATTCTAAAATGATTGTTGAGCTTGAGCAAAGCCCCAATTGGCCAACTAGACCTAACCTAGCCCAATTGACATTGAACCCAACTTGACCTAAAGGGTCAAATTGAGCCAAATCCAAATATAAACCAAATTGATTAGAAATAAAGATACCAATCTATTTCAAATGATCAACCAAACAGAAACCAACCCATGACCTAACCCAAATTGGTTAATTTGGTCAAATTGGTCAAATTGATCAAATTGGTCAAATTGGTCAACATGACCCGTTTAACCTAAATGAAATCAAATGAATCCAATTCAAATATAAATCAAATTGAATCAAACCAATGATGCCAAAACATTTCAAATGGTCATATGAACTTGGCCCCAAACCATGGTTTGACCGAATTTGACCAATTGGTCAACTTGACTCAAGTTGACCCATTTTAACCTAAATGGGTCAACATGAGCCAAGTCATATCAAACCAACTCCAAATTCAATGAAACTTGGCCTAACCCATTTTTCAATCATACCAAATATATTCAAACTAAAATCAAGGTCAAATGACCATTTTACCTAAGTCATAGGGCAACCTAAAATCAAAACCACATAGAATTTGGTCAATTCCTCTTCATGGACACTTGGCATCCTCTTAGTGGACCAAATGGTCACTAATGGACATGTGCACATGACCCAATGGTTTTGGGTTAGCCCAACCCAACCCAAGGCCAAACCGACCACTTCCTTCAAATTGAGCACATGGAAATCCTTCCTCCACTCAATTAAGCACATGGCAAGCTTCACCACTACACTCCTCTGACCAAACCAAAGTCCATGACACCTCAAACGGCCTAACAAACCCACTCAAGGAGGCATATTAGATCAAAATGGCAAGGAAGCTTGCAACCATCCGATTCACCTATGAGGAGATATATTCCCCCTACTTTCACTTGAAATTCATTCTCCACTATTCGATTGAAGCATAGGAACTCAGAGGAAGTGATTCCAAGCTCCCCCAAGGTTTCTTGGGCATTTTCCATTTCCCCATTTTTGGATTTCTTCAAACCAAAAATAGGGGAGCTCAAGGAAAATTCAATCTCACTAGATACTCCAAGCTAGTCAAATTCACTTTGCAAGCACCTTGAGAAAACTCAATCGAGCTCACCCAAGCCTTCACACAAGTTCTCCAAGCAAGGGAGGAGTGTTCTTGATCAAGATCGAGCCCACTTGAAGGTGAACTTGGCCTATAGGAAGATCCATCCAATCTCAACACCTCAAACCTTCAACAAGGCTTTGTCTCCACTAGACGAAGCTACTTCAAGGGATTCGAGTGTTAGTGATAGTCTCCAGCAAGGTATGCCCTTAAACCGATCATAATTTTATCTCCTCTTGGTCCTTTATGAAGGAAAGTTTCACCCCAAGCAAAGTTAATCATTGGATGTGTTCCGCTTTACTCTTAAATGATGTGGGTTGAATTTGGTTTCAATCCAAGCTCAATTAAGCTCGAATCTTCCCCAAGAAGATGGACGATGGCAATCTCTCACAGGGAAGATTAGGGATGGATCATGAGCCATCCATCCATGCATTTTGGATGGACGGCTATGATCAAGACACATAGGATATTTAATTTAATCCTTTAATACTGTGGGCTTAATCTTAACCATTTGATCCTTGATCAACGAACAAGGAGAAAGTGCATAG
The DNA here is from genome assembly GCA_021442155.1 of Cymbidium sinense. Classification (NCBI taxonomy): domain Eukaryota; kingdom Viridiplantae; phylum Streptophyta; class Magnoliopsida; order Asparagales; family Orchidaceae; genus Cymbidium; species Cymbidium sinense. Next base: position 84,270,399 of record CM038221.1, on the reverse strand, counting down.
CACCGTCATTGACGCGGTGCTATGATGTGACAACTTAAATATCCTTTCCTATTGTGCCACATGGAAAGTGCACACCATGTCATCCTCCACGTGGAGCCGATAGGATTAGCTATTTTAATTATGGATTTATTTAATTCTCCTTAATCATTGATTCTTCATAATTGCATAACTAATTCTAAAAAAACCATAAAAATATAAGTTAAAAAACATTGGAAAGATAATTCAGAGGAGAAAATTCTAAAATTAATTTCACTAGATTTTAAATAGTATATTTTCTTTAAATAGGATTTTAATGAAAACTTAATAACCCTTATTACTCTCTAATTATCCCACAGATTAATCTCAAACTTCTCATGTGCATTTAGGGGGATGACTTCTGCCTCCCATAATTTTTTTGAGATTTATTGATGAGTTAATTAGGAGGATCAAATATTGAATCCTTAATTACCCTCTTACTGTAATTAAGCCTAATTAAGTATATGAATAATGGTTTAATCCCTTGATTGAGTTAATTAAGTTTTGTTTAAGTGATCAATAGGTTTAGGGAATAATTATGGGATATTTTTCTTAAGCTATTCTTTAAACCCCTTTCTCTTCCTTAACTTAAATTTAGTTAAGGGTTGATCCACTAATTACTTAGTTAATTAACTTGATAAAAGTTTTTAGAACATTCCACAACTTAATCAATCCATCTTGGGTAGATGCTTAGGTGTTTAAAAACTTAAGTGGCTTAAGGAAATCAAAACCTAATCCACATGTGTGGGAAGAGGTATGAAAGTACTTACTTAACTTAAACCCTTTAGCTTAATTAATCATTAATTGTGAGCCAAATGCATTAGGCTCATTTTATTCCTAGGTACATTGCTGATTTAAATTCCTTGTTTGGTTTTATGCCATATCATTGGCTCATAATTATTTGGTTAAATATGCTAAGGTGGTATACGTAAGGGGTAATTAATACACTTAATGTACACCTTAACTTAACTAAAGCATAAAATTGATCTAATCACCTAAAAATTAAACTAAAACATCATACACATGTGGGAATGGGTTAGGACCAACAAACTCATCTCACATTTCTCAAATTGAACTAAAACTCAAAATTAAATAAAATTCCTTTAAAACCAAATTTGATTCGCTTTAAATAATTCTATTTCATAGGATTGTGTTTAGGAATTAATTAGGGTGAATGAATTTACATTGCTTTCATCACTTTATTTCTTTCCTAGCATGCTAAAAATGTATAAAATATGAAAATCATGCATTCATTCTTTTTAAAAAATCAAAATTAAAATAAAATGTTTTCTTTATGTCAAATTGCATGTTTTGGCTAAAGTAAGAATATGAATGACTATTGTCACTTTTAAATTCAAAATTATTTCAAAACCTGCAAATTAAACATCAAAACTGAAAGTTATGCTACTTATAATTATTTATAAGCTTGCATATGAGAAATATAAAGGTATGTATTATGTGGCTTTGATCCTCCCTCTCTTTCTTAACATAGAATTGTGAAGGACTAGCAAAGTGTATAGTCCATTTGAAAAGGACATAACACCTGCTCAAATCCATTCCTATACACTCCTATGTCATGACTTAAGAAGGAATTTCACATTACACATATAAATTAAATAACCAAACCAAAAATCAAATAAATATAAACTTGCATCTTTCTTTTTCCATTTATTTCTTTTGTACATGCATGTGTATTTAAGGAAACTAGTATATTGGTCAGGAAAACCCTGGGGTTGTGAGGCTTTAAGTAGCCCTAAGTAGGTATTATACCTTATACCCTGATAATAATAATGTCGTACTCACTTATGCCTTTCATACATACATATGTGCATATGAATAAAGGGTAAAAGAATACCCCCTTTTCTTCATAATGAAAGTCATGCATCATAAAGCATACAAATTTTTTTAAGTAAACTACTTGGCATTCATCATTAAGGTGAGCTAAACATTCCCATTTGCATGTATAGATATGCTTAGGATTCATCAATATGCATGTTATAAATGTTGGGAAAGAAATGAAGGGGTGTGTGTTTTGTGATATTATTTCACTTTACTTAATCTTAAAATGTCTTTCCTTTTGAATAGGTTCATTTAGAATTAATCTAAACTTAGGATTAATTAAAATATGTAATAAAACATTCACTAAACAAAATCAAACAAGAATCTACTTTAGAAATTACTTAAGGTAGGGAGGAAAGAGAAGTTCTCTTCTATTTTCCTCTCTTTATAACTTAGTAATTAATTGTAAGGTTCATTCAAACCTAAACAAATCATTAAATAAAATTAACCCAAGTAAATTAAATAACTTAAATGAAACCATCCTCTAAGTTGAACATTTTCATACTTAGAAAATTTAAACTTTAAATCCATAGCTAAGCATACCACACAAACCTTACATAGCACACACATTAGACTAAGTCACTATTTCTAGCTTTAGATTAGGGCGGTGCATGGTTTAATGTTTGCTTTTGTTTTTTGATGTAATGTTTTAGTCTAGATGTTAGGGTGTATGTGTATAGACTTAATGGTAGGATGATTTAATCTAATCATTGTCTTCTTCAGAGTATTGTGCTTAAGGGGAGTTGTAATAAATAAAAATATAAATGCTTTTGTTGTGCAGGTGCTTATATCCTTAAGAATAATCCAATTGACTAGGTGGACTTGGTTGCCCATGTGTGTGGTGCTAAGTTCAATATACATACTTTGGATTGGTATGGTTTGTTTAGCTAATCTATGTCTTGCAGGTGTTAGTTAGATTTACTTTTTTTTCATGTAATTTTGTAATTAAGATTTTGGAATGATTGTTATGGGAGATTAGGATGAGCATTTGTCATAAGATTTCATCTTATGTACCATGTGAAGCCTTTGGAGAAATCACATTCCAACCATCCAAAGAAGAAATCAAAAGAAGAATGAAGAAAAGAAGAAAGAAGAAGTGAAGAATGAAGACCGCTCTTCCCCCATAACATTAATTCCTTGCTCAATTGTAATTAATTCATTTGTAATCTGAGATCTATAAGGGTAGAACTCGGCTACCCAATTTATTTTTGAGTTTGTATGGCGATGCCCAACAAAAAATGGCCTTTTATTCTTTTGTGTTAGCTTTATAAAATGTTTGATGTTTTGTTTAGCTTGTGCATTCGAAATGACATGTTTTCTTAGTCTCTTCCAAGCTTGATGTATGGCCTGGATGATGATTAGGCTCTTAGGGAAAAATAAATCTTCTACCAAATTAATAAACTCAAAATTAAAAATAAATAACTCATAACCTCACTTAAAGCCTAAGTTAAAATCAAGATAAAAGAATTAGCAACCCCTTAGCTGGCTACTTTCTTTTCTAACATCATGCATAAAAGCATATTGTTTCACTCTCACCTTTACTAGAGAACTTGGCTTGACCTATGAGAGCCATGGTGGAAACACACCACCTTATCTTGCTGATTTTTCCCATAATCTAATTTCTCATGGATTAGGCATAAAGAATCTATTAGCCTGAGTCAAATGATTATCCAAATGAAAATAAAACATATGAAAATTTTGCATTATATTTAAGTCATGAATTAATGCCCTACATGATCTAGTCTCTTTAGGGAGTGTGTTTAAGGACTTAGCCTCATTCTAAATAAATAACAATCTTGCTATCTTGCATAAACATATTACTTGCCTACATATTTTAAAATTGTAGGAGGAGTTAGTTGGAGGCCACTCCTAGGCGGTTGTAAGTTCAACAGTCGAGTGGTTTATCCTCTCTTGTGGAGGTAAACTGAATACCCATTTTCACCTTAGATTTAGGTTGTGCTTTTTGGCCCTCGCCTAAGCTCCCTAGATTTAGGTTCAGACATTGCTACTTCCCTTTACAGGTCATGAGCATAAATCCTCACCTCTTAGGCATTTTCATGACTTTGTATCACAGAACTATAAGCCCTAGCATTCTAATAAAAATTCAACTCAAACACATTAATTCAATTTTGAAAATGTAAAGCCCAACCATAGGGTAGTCTGGGGTGTGTACTAGGCTTCTTAGTATCTTAAGCATCCCCTACTTATTTTCATTTGGCTTCAATAAGAACTCTTTCTTCTTGATCGATCCTACCTAGTTTTCTAAAAATAAACCAATCGATTGATAGTCCTACCTTTTTGAAATTTTTGGAGACAATGATCATTTACCTTAATCAAGAGTATTCCTAAGGAATCATGCTCCTTAGAATGTAATCAATTATGGGGGCTTGACCCTGTAGGGAACTTAATGAACCTTGTTTAAAATAAATCCTGCTTTACTTTTCTATATAAAGTAGGAAAAAAATCTCTGGTATATTCTGAAGACCCATAGTCCTTAGGAGTCCTTATTGAGGTGATTAGGTCCATTGTAGGGTGGTGATCTCTATATTTTGAGATAGTACACCTCTTCTCGATGTCATACCCGATCATCATAATAAGAACATCTATGGATCTATGTGGTGTACCAACTAAAGGTGTTTTATATTTCTATATTCATTTATCCTCTTTTCCTGAAAGGGAATAGATGAAGGCTGAGATATAAAATATTTTCACCACAAGCTTTTATCTATATATAGCAAAGGGAGAAGAGAGACTTGCACTTGGTATTTCAACATCACTCACACTTTCCTCAAGTGAAATGAAGAAGAACCAACTCCTTCCCGATTTTGACATCATCAACAAGCCAAATTTTGACTAGACCCACCAATGAATAGGAGGAGATTGGCCACTAGAGAAATTGGTGAGGGGATAATTTAATTTCATGTACTTAGAGGTTCATCACATCCCCACAAAGGTGTTTGAAGCATTCCCACCATCAAGGATCGACGTTAGTAAGGTATGCCTCAAAACGGACCCCTCTTTCATTTTGGTTTGGTCCTTTGTGAAGAGGATTTGATATCAACTAAGATCAAACTATATAGATGCATTCTAGGTGAGGCATTGATGGATTTGTAATTGAAATCAAGTGGTTCCATCAACTAGATTACCAGAAATCACGTTTATTCACTAGACAGTGCTAAGACTCTATCATTGATAGAGGAGACATATTCTCCATCATATGTTCCTTATGTTAGGTATGGATGATCGAGACCTAGTCAGATAAATTGATTAAACTCTACATAGAAATCATAGGTGAAATCATGACCATTTGATATTCGATCTGATGGTCAAAATGAATCCCATGTAGCCCGTTTAATAATGTGGGATCCACGTGGATCCTGCATGGATGAATCACTCACTTCCATGTGCATAGTGGTGTTACGTTAGCGCCATGTGGCATTGACTGTTTTAAAATGATAATTTCAATTTTATAGTTTTTAAAAATTACATAAAACCTTAAAAACTATAGAAAATAAAATACTTTAAAAATATATAAATAAAGGCTCTATGGATTAATCTTAGGGACAAGAATCCAAAAAATTCAATACCCCCAATTTTTATTGGGTATTTTGGGTTAATTTCAATTTAATTGAAAATAATCAAACCCAAATTAAACTCAAATCATTAATCAATGTATTTCAAACTTTGCATAATTAAAATTATGGTTAAAATGCATCTTAGATAAATTTTTAGGGTTTACTAGAATAAATCCATAGATATAAAATTTTCAATCATATACCCTTAATTTAATAAAGTCAACTAATAATGAATTAGAAAAATTACGAAAAAAATATAAAATCAACTCCAATCATTATAATGAACCTTAATGAACTCAAAAACACCATTAGAACTCTTTGGAACTTAATAAACCCAAAAATGACCTAATTAAGTAATTAAGTGAATTAATTATTCTACTTAATTAATCTAAAATTAAAAAATCATAATAAATTAATCATAACCCTAAAAAACATTAAATGATCCCTCATGGATTCATCTTCTAGAGGAGAATTTAAGAAAATTAAAACCCCTAATTAAGTGTATATAATTTAGGTTTAATTTAAGTTTTCTTGAAATAATTAAAATCCCAATTAATCATAAATTACACATTTGATTACAATGAAATTTTAGAGAATTTAAATTTGCAAGGCACCCCACTTGCCATATAAAATTCAAAGCCAAATGATAACTAAATAATGAGTTATTGAATTTTCAATCTCTAAGACAATTTAAATGAAATAATAAATCAAAAAATTATAAAATTATAAAATTTTGTGAAACTAATTTAAAATATCTCCATCATCATCATAATAATTAAGATAATTTTCTTAACTCACCAAAGTTAAAAAATTAAATTAATTACACACTTAAGGCATATGGGAAAATTAAGAAAATAAGAAATTAACTAAATCATGAATTACGAAATTAGTAAGATTATGATAAACAATTATTCAACTCAAAATCAAAGTTAAGTAACTTTTGAATTTCATACCCAAATAACAAATTCGTTAATCTATTTAATATTAATGAATAACATAAGTTCAAATATAAATAAATATTAATGTTTAATCAAACTAACTAAATTTACACAACTTAGAAAATTAAAATGACCTACATTTAGGTTGGATACTTAAATTAGTTCATTTCTTAGGTTTCCTAGGTTATTATTGATAAGCCAAACTTCATTTTAATAGGTTAAATTAAATAATAAAACTTTAACATATAATATTCCATTAAAGTTAATCTAAATAATGAATTAAAAAAAATGCATAAGTAAATAAATTTTTTAAATTATGAAATTAAAATATAATGAGTTCCTTAAGTAATAAAATCAAAACATCTTAAACATTAATTAATTAGGTTAACTCATCCAAATTCGTAAACATAAACATAATCAATTAAATAAATGAGATTAATTCAAATCAAATAAACAAAGTAATTAAAATATATAAGTTCAAATGAACACATAATCAAATGAAACGAAACATGAGATTAAATATAAAGCTAAGTTATGAAAATAATATAAAATAGTAAATACTATAAAATATAAATCAATCAAATCATTCGAAAGGAAATCAAACTACAATAAAAATTACATTAAAGTTAATCATGATAACATAAATTTTCAATTAAGATTTAAATAAATATTTTAAATTTTAATAAATCAAACTAAAAAAATATTAATCAAAGAAAAAGAAATAGTATAAGAAAGAAAATTTCAAATTTTAATAAGGTTACATAAATTCTAAACCTTAAAAGGAAAATTAAGACAATCAATCAATCAAATAATAAATTCTTAATTAATTAAGTCAAGATGCATTAATTAATAAACCTCAAATGAAAAGAATAAAGAAGCTTTAAAAAAATTTCATAAACATAAGATAAAAATAAACACTAATCAAGAATTTAAACTTTAATCAAATTACAATAACATTAATCTAAATTCAAAAAACCCAACTTAAAATAAACTATTCAAATGAATTTAAAAGTGGTTAATTAAAATATTTAGGATCTTAGTTTGGCCCTTAGAATGGATGGAATTTCAATCTATTAGGATTAAAGATGATTGAATGGAATGGATTCTACACAAAGTTGAAATTATTTTATTATTCATGCTCTAAAATCCAAATTTCAACCTTTGCACAAAAGTAAACCTAAAAAATAGAAATAAACTCATAAATCAATTAAATCACTTAAATTGAAATCACCTAATGAAAAATTGAACAAATCCTAAGAATAAAATAAAATAAATCAAATAAAAATAAAATTTTTCATAACTATCTTATGGTATATAGTCAGGACACCCGAGGTTAATGGGCTATTAGTCCGAAGGAAGTCTTGATACCTCAAACTTCTAGTTTAACAATGACACATACCTATGAAATAAAATTATGAAAAGTAGAATATTAAATTTTAAATTAAACCAAAACTTGAACTTAAAAGGCCTAGTGAAGTCATACCACACAAACCCCATTCTCACACACTAGATTATTAGGCCACTAACCTCAGACTTAGGTTTAGGCTGATGATCTGTGATGTTTTGTGATGTGATATTTTTTTATTTTATGGTGTAATATTTTAGACTGGACAGTTGAGGATTATTTGCACATTAGTCTAAATGATAGGGCATTCTTCATAGACTAATAATACTTCTATTAGGGGTTATGCTTAAAGGGAGCATTGTAAAAAAATCTAATAAATTCTATTTGCTTATAGGTGCTACTTTAGTCCCTAAGCATAGCCCACTAGGACAGGTGGGCTTGGTAAGCAATTAATGCTAAGGTCGTATGTTTAGACTATAAATCATTGGTGTGTTGTGTGTACTTCTGAACATTTATCTTATAAGGATTAGGAATTTATTTTTAAAATTCAAAATGTAGTTTAAGCCTAAAATAAGGTTAGGATCTTGGAAGAAGACCTAAAAAAATCTATGAAGTTTGGAAATAGTAAGAGCTGACTTTACTAGTTGGTGGTCCCATATAAAGCCCATAGAGGTCCCTGAAGAAGGCGACGATCTTGGAAGAAGACCCCCATTGGTCAAAATTTTAATTCTAGCCTAGGCCGTATAAGAGCAGAGCTCAGTTGCTAATTTTTTTATTCTTTTGGGGAGTACAGTGAAACTTGACCACATTAGCCTATTCTATTAGTTAATTTAGTTTATTTATTTTTGGGTGCACATTAGAAATTGCTTGCTTTTTTTAGATTTCTTTCTATGGTGTGTTTTCATGATGAAATACCTATAATGTTAGGCACCTAGAAAAAAATAAATTTTCTACCCCATTAAACTTAAACAACTTAAAGATAAAATAAAGAAACTCAAAAACCACACTTTAATAAAATCCCTAGGTATAATTCAAAAGTAACTTGAAATAATTAGCTTTTGTGGTGTTCCAAATATTCAACATACCTTAAAATCTACATGGTATTGATCCTCTGACTTATGTTAGAAGCATTTAGAGACTTAGGATCTAAAGCATCCATCTGAAATAAGTCTTCAACCACTAGGCAATTCTATAGTCTAGTTTTACGAGAGTTTAAGTTCTAGATTTCTAATAAAATTTTAACTCATAATCTTAATAATTTCAATTTTGAAAATATAAAGCCCAATGATAGAATAGTTGAAATGCTTATTGGACTTCCCAATATCTAAAAGTATTTTCTACTTGTTTTTGATTGGCCTTTGAAAATAACTTCTTCCACTTTTTGAAGCATTCCTTGTTGAATTTCTAAATTAATCATCCTTTTAAGATAAGCTTTGAAATCCATAGAAATGAAAATATATTTCTTTAATCAAGAGTATTCTTAGGAATAGATCCTTCATTGCTAAGATGCAATTAACTATATGGGCTTGCCTTTATAGGGAATCACAAACCCTACAATAAAATAAACTCTATTTTACCCCTCCATATAGTTCAGGGGAAGAATCTCTAGTACATCGAATATCTATTAGCTTTTTGAGTTCTTATTAAGTAATTGAATCCACTATAGGGTAATACATTTATCTTTCGAATGATATATTTCTCCCTTAATGATGTATTTGATTATCTAAATAAGTTCCCTTAAGATCTACATGGTGTTCCAAATAAAAATTCCCATCAGTTCCTTATCAATTACACCACACCTATTGGGGGTCCTTTTGTTGATCACACTTTTGGTGAGGTTGACAATCACCTCTTTAGACCTAGGATATGATTTAGGCACTAAGGCTTTCTTAGAACTAAGACACTTATAGTGGCTAGGTGAACACCTATCTTAAGCCTAGAAGACTTACATGACTCAACCAAAGGGTTAGGCACTGACTTAGGCATGGTGGGACCCCCTGTGCCCTAAATTAAGACCAAGTATTATACCAAAATCAAATTAAAACAAAATCAATCCTAAAATCAAATACAACCAAATTTGATTATCATAGCCAAGTGCCTTGGCCTAGTAAGTTAGTGGACTCCACTAAGCCCGATCAGTCAATTTGACCCATGTGAGCCCTTTGAAACACAAGACCTTAATTCAAACCCAAGTCAACCCAATCGAGCCCAATCAGACCAATTGGTTAAATTAACTTAGTATGACCCATTTGGGCTTAAAGGGGATAAATCAAAAATTGATCAAACTCATTTGAAATTGTGCAAACTCCATGAGCCCGTAGACTTCTATTTTATATTTTGATGATAACAAACATATGTGTGAAATTATTAATGTCTTATTTTGAGATTTTCAAGAAAAATTACAAGACTCAACAAGAATCAATATATAAGAGAAATTCAAGTGCTGTTTCTTATAGGTTTGGCTAGGATTAGAGTCTTGATTTGTATATCTTATAATAAAGTTGACAAATGGTTCACTTTAAATCAAATTAATCATGTATCATTATTTTATAATTTTTTTAATAATATGTGAATTATCATTTACTAAATCATATGCACATTACTTAATGTGTAATTATTTCAATTGCAAAATTAACATTTAAAAGAATTATTTTTTTATTAAAAATAAATTTTGTAAAATCATGATTTTAATTACAACATTTTGTGCATAATTTATCCCATTTTCTAATTTTATTAAATTTATTTTGGCATGAATTTCTAGTATTTATAATTTTGCTATTTAATTAAAATTTATCTTGCTAAATGTCATTTAAATTAAATATAAATTTATGGCTTCATAGTTTTATTTGAAATCTTATTTTATTTTATTTTATATGAGATTTGTTTGGCATTTGATTATACATTTATAATTTATTTATTTATATGTATATACATTAATCCTTACTTTCAAATATATCTCAACCCTTGATCCCCCATGCATTGGCCAAATTTTTTAAGGTTTATTCCAAGTTTTTATTTTTTGATAAATTCCCTTTTATATAAATTCAAATCCTTTCCTTAATTTTTCTTAGCCATTTGAATTGATTCTTGCATTATTTATTTCCATAATTGCAAAATTATTAGGGCCAGACACCATTAATTAAAAAATCAAATAATTTTATGTTCAAAACCTTCCAAATATCACTCTTTGGCCATGGACTTCATTAGGGACATTTAAAATAATTTTATGGCATTAAAACCCCAATTTTTGGGTAGCCATAACTTCAATCCAATCCCAAAAATTGAGCTTTCTCCCTCTTGCAAAAATTTCAGGTTTTGAGATTTTGGTTTGTGATTTCATGCTAGATTTTTCTTTGGTGCATCAAGATCTTTTATAAAGTCAGTTGTACAAGCATTTTAGATGGTTCATTCCAAGGTTCTTTTCAAATTGGTTTAGATTTTCAAAGTCTTGAGTAAGATCTTCATTCTCATAATTTCTCTCTATGATATTTCATTACAAATGTTTGATTCATTTTTTTGATTTATTTAGTTATAATCAACTTGATCAAAATTTTAATTCTTAGTTTTATCTTTCAATTTGATTAGTTTTAAACTTAAAATTTCTTTTTATAGAATATCATTTTGTGATCTAAGATAAGTATTGTTAAGTTTTTCTTTATATCTTTTATTATTATGCTTAGATTAATTTTTATCTCTCAGACATTAATATTCCTTGAGAAAATACTCTTGATTTACCTTGTTATTTCATTATAATTATATTTGAATCATTTGATTATAAATCAAATTATATGTTTGAGAAAAATTTTGAAACATCTTGTATGAAAATATTCTATATTGCTGAAATTTTTGTTTTCCTACTACAATCACTTGTATACTCAAAATTATTTAACTTATGGTTTAATTGAAAGCACTTTATTATAAAGGGGATTTCAAACACACAATCACCCTATTCTTCTATATTTATAAATTAACCATCTTCAATCTTAATTTTTTACATTGACTTTAAAATATTGAAATTCATAACAAAAGCAACCCCATATTTTTCATTTTTTGTAAAATTTCCAATGATTTGATCATGGTACACACAAATACATGAGTCTAGTAGTTTAAAAAAATAAAGAGGGTGGTTAAATTGTAAACACATATGTATTACGTGGCTGATTTGTAAATATCCATATCATAAAATGCTCTTTGACTTATTTTGAGTGGGACAAAATTTTGTTATTGTTGAAAATATTTTTACTTTGCTGAATTTTTTCTTTCATCACTAAAACTCTTAGTTTACTTAATATTCACCATAGAATTAATTGAAATCCTCATCATCATTTGAATCACATTGGTGCATAATATTGGTATGGATAAAAGGGTATTTTTGCTTATATTATTTTCCATTTGCAAATTTTATTGAAGTCATCATAAAAACTATAAGTTTGTTAAGATTTAAGTCATACAAATTATATTTAATATTGTGTTCATTAATTCTTTCATTGTAGACATTACACCTTGCTTGAATTTAAATTATATCTTGCTGAAATTTACTTTACTTTGCTATTTTTATTATCATATATTAAAACAAAAATCATTTTAGTAGAAAATAAATCATTGTTACCTTGCTACATTGAAATAAATCATTGTTACTCATTGTAAGTTTATACTTTGTAAGGCAATCATTTTTTTGTAAGATCACCATTCTATTTAAATAAATTGTTAGATATTTTGAATTTTGTTGTTTAAATTTATATTTTTTGTAATTTTTCTTTGTGATTTAAAATTATTTTTGGTCGGGGTTGTACTTGGCCCATTATAAAAGAGTACAAGATTTTATTGGGGTTGTACTCACCCTATTGTAAGAGAGTACAGTTGCAATCTATTTTTGTTGGGATAGTGGATTGCTAGCCAGGATGGCTAGGCATGGACGTAGGCCTATTTTGGAGTTTTTGGCTGAACTACATAAAAAATCTTATGCATGTTGTCTCTCTTTTCTTCTCTGCATTTTATATGCATTGTAGTTTTTATTTATTTATCACTTCTTTTAAACACCCAATTCGCCAATTCAACTCCCACCCCACCCCTCTTTGGTTCCATAGTTACTCTCAATTAGTATCAAAGCTTGGGCTCTTTTAATAGCTTAACATCCAAGAGTAGGTCACTCTTCACTATAGAGCAGTGTTTTCCTAGGGGCTCACCAGTTGAGGGACAATCTACTCACAGATCTCCATTATTAGATGGTGTACCTTTAATTATTAGAAGAATAAAATTAGTACTTTCTTAAGAGGTCAAAATGCACGTATGTGGTATATGTTGACACACTAATATCATACATCCATAGTAGAAGTAAATGGCATGAAAGTAGAAAAATCTTTTGAAGAATGGATAGTAGCTGAAAGAGAACTCGATGAATTAAATGGTAAAGCTAACTACAATATGAACATTAAAGCCTATCTTTGTCTCACCACACTGGCCTTTGCACACACATTAGATTGAAAGACCACCAATATCAGAGTTAAATTAGAACAACACTTTGTTGTGGATTGATTTTTCTATTATTTGAAGTAGCTTTTTAGAACAACACAGTAGCTGAACATTGGGGTATATGTTTATCGATCGTATGTTATGGACCTCTTAAGCATTCCCCTGGTCTTATACTTCTGGGACATAAGTCCTAGCATTCTAATAAATTATTAAAGAAAACACATAAACTTCACTTTAAATATATAAAGCTAGTTATAGGATAATTTAAAGTGCTCACTACGCTTCCTAATATCAAACCACTTCCTACTTATTCCCATATATTTTGAAAAGAACTACTCTTACTCTTACTTGATCTCTCCTATTTGACTTCCAAAACTAAGTAATCCTTTCAAATTCACAAAGACTGGTGTTTTCTGCTTCTATAGAGAACTTACAATCCAAGTAAAATAAAGCATGTCTTATTTCATTTATATAAGAAAGGGAGAAAATCTATAGTACACATAGACCCATTAGTCTTTTGAATCCTTATTAAGTGATTTCATTCATTGTAGGGTGATATCTTTATCTTTTTAGCTAGTATATTATTCTTTAATGTTGTACTCTATCATTTGAATAAATATCCACAAGATCTAAGTGTTGTCCTCACATTTTTAAACACCATACTTGGCTTTGGGAAAAATATTTAAGTTTTTAATCAGTGAACTATGTCTTTATTAGTTATAATAAACATATGCAACCCATATTTGTATATAATATATGACCAAATGAAGTTGTGGACAACTTCATCAATAATTTTGGCCAAAGCCTTTGATTCTATCCATTTGATAAGTAATCAATCATCATAAGGATATACTTCCTCAGATCTTTTGAAGGTCAAAATAGACTAAGGAGATCCATGCCTTATACAAAAAAGCCATAGGCTGGAGTTTCTATGATGGTTGGAGTTGCATTGGTTTAGATTTTTTGCTTATTCAAAATGTTTAAGAATTCTTCTACATCTCTATGGAGTGTGGGACAAAAATAATATTGCCTTATAACCTAATTCTCCAATGTTTAGACTCTTGAATGACTATTTATAATTTTAAAAATGAAATTATATTAATATACTAATGACCTTGTTCTTTTTATTATGACAAAGACATAAAGTTAAGCCTGGTCTTCAAAATAATTCATCATTAATAATCAAGTATTACACTATCTTGATTTTGATCCTCTATGAATTTGAGATGCTAGAAGGTATAATGTCAGACTTGAAATATTCCATTAAATTTTTAACCTAGTTTGATTTTACTTTTAAGTTGATCTCCATTATTCTAGCTATTCAATGCCTAGGTGAGTTAATTTTCAGATTAATCTTTCATCGATAGTAACTAATTTTAATAAAAAATTAGAAAATTGATTCTCCTTCTTGGCAATGCATTCACTTATAAATAATTAAAACATCTTAATCTCTGATTGGATTTTATAGAGATATTTTTGTGTAGTTCTTCTTACGCCTCAAACTTACAATTCACTTGATTAACTACAAATTGAGAATCAGACTTTATGAGCAGGTGCCTTACTCCTATAGCTTGTGTGTATATCAAGCCTACAATGAGAGCTTCATATTTTGCTTGATTATTTGTAATATTGAAATAAATTTGGATTGAATGACTCAATGATATCCCCACAGATTATGGAGTACCATCTTGAACCTAATTTCTTGAACACCTCATGCTCCATCAATGAATAAATTCAATAGTCCTCTTTGGATACGTCATCTCCTCCAATGCTAATAGATTCTAAAAAATTTTCCAAGAAGTTAGTTCTCATTATTAAAAAATTTTAAATTCGCTCAATTGAAACAACTCATTTTAGCAATCTTCCTAAATTATGAAATTTAGATAACACTAACTTTAAAGGATGAATGCACTTGAAAAGATGTTGCAACCTCCTCACATAAATAATTAATGCTAATGCAAATTTCTCCATTATAGGATACCTAAGTTCTGCACCTCTCACAATTTTTCTAACACAATAAATTAAAATCATTTTTAATTTTCTTTTCACAGTAAGACTGAGCTCACTACTTCCTTTTTAAGATACATAAATAATTCTTTTTTGAGCTTAAGGCTTTGCAATAAAGGTGGAGGTGCTAAGACTTTCTTCAATAGTACAAAAGCATATTCACACTACTCCGTCCAGGTGAATTATTTTGAACTTTTTAAAATCCTAAAGAAGGTTGACCATCTACCTCCAAATTTTGAGATGAAATGGCTTAAGTGATTGAGCTAAAATTGTGTAAGCAAATACACACACTGTTAAGTAATAAAATGATAAATAAAGTATCTTTCCTATGAGGATCTTTAACAAAACTTTAAATTAAGCTAATTACTAATCTTATATCATTCTAATTTTTATCTAACCAGTTCGAATAAACAAAAAATTAAAGTAATGAAAATAGTAAAGTTATTTTGGAAAATAGGAATTTTCTTATTTTTTTAGAAAATTTACTTTAAATTTATGTAATTTGTAAATGTGAGTTTTAAATTTGTAGTTGTCAATTATCAGCATTTATGTCTTATCATCTAGACCCATAGAAATAAGACCTAATCACCATAATTGATTAGTAATATGATTATAATCTAATTAAATAAGTGATCACATTAATATCTTCTCCCTTATTCAATTTTAAATCTCTAAATATCATATTCCTATGTATATTTAGAAAATATGCCTTCTTTTCTTGTTTGTTCTACTAAGAATCTTCTAATATCACTTCATATGATATTTTAACATTTTAATTGGCCAAATCATAAGTAAATAACGCACAAAAAGTACTAAAATATTTTTATCATGGAAACACAAATAATTATATATATATATATATATATATATATATATATATATATATATATATATATATATATATATATATATATATATATATATATATATATATATATATATATATATACTCACAACAATACCACAAAATAATCATAAATCCAAAGCACTATTACTTTAGTTGCTCATTATATAGAAAGGAGAGCACATTGGTGTGTCATAAATGTATGAGAATATTTTAGATATATCAAAAGAGAAGAAAAAAGCAATCATGTAGAGTCGTCAAAGTTTTTTTAATTCATGTCTAACATTTCTTAGTATGGGTTTTCCTTCTATTGGATCTTCTCCCTCCTTAATCTTCAACAAGAATAGCAGTGAACAACACTTCACACTTTGCACTTGGAGTGCTAAGTGATACACTAACACATATGAAACTTCCCACACTTGGCAAAACTTTATTCTCCAAGCAAATGCACTCCTTCTTATAGCAATAAATGTCACCTAGTAGTTATCCCCTTATCTTGCCAAGTAACTCCCTTGAATCATTCTAGAAACTTTTTAAAATGACTACTAAAATTGTTCAAAACTAATATGTCAATCCATAGAACCATGAATGCAATGCCTAAGCACTAGCCATTCTATGTTAGGCTTAATATTGAGGTCGTCTGGTGCTGTAGCGCTGCTTATTCAGCTCCTAAGTCCTCCTTTTACTAACTTTTATGCTAAAATTTTCTAAGTCCCTAACATTATGACATTGACATTCCAATGCCAAGTGATTGTGCTTCAAATCTCTAACCTAGATTTTGAGGGAATGTGGCATCACAACACTATTCTTACCATCTTTGATCAATTCTAAGGCTTCTTCGGGATCTTTTAAAGGCAACACTGCAAAGCCTACATGCATGGCTTACTATTTTGATGCTCAAATTTCTTTTATTGTAGTGCCACAATGTTGACTTCCTAGTGCCAAGGCACTAACCTTTCTATCTCAACACCTCATTTGGCTTCATTCCAACATCGTGGTGCTTCCTTATGCAGTGTTAAGGTATCAACCTTTATGCTTTGTATTTTTCTTCTTTTCATTTAAATTATAAAGTTTTGTCAATAACACAAAAAATATTTTGAAAATAATATATCTTAATATTAAGTAACACAAATTACAAATTTAAATACATGAAATTCATTAAGATTTTATGCTTATCATTAAGCCATCAACTTACTCTGTCAGCATTTGAATTTCCTTAATGTTATTGGATGATAGCATCTCTAGAATTGCATTAACCTTCTCCAAGTTAACTTTGATCCCTTCATGTGTGAGTAAATATTCAAAAAACTTGTCAAAATTCACTCTAAAAGTACATTTGAGCAGATTGAGTTTCATATTGATTCACTTTAATATATTGAACATCTCTTTCAAGTCTTCAATGTGCTCTTTAGGTGACCTAATTTAAATTAGCAAATCATCAGTATAGACTTCAACATTTTTTAATGATTACATCTAAGAGTTTCTGATAAGTAGTGCCTACATTTTTTAAGCCTGAAGGGCATTACATTGTAATAATATGCTCCATCTCTAGTGATAAATGCAGTCTTCTCGTTATCTGTAAGGTGCCTCTTTACTTGGTGATAGCCTAAACATACATCTAGGAAGCTCATCTTCTAGTAGCTCATAGAATAATCTACTATGGCATCAATCTAAGACAGAGGATATATATCTTTTGGACGAGCTAAGTTAAGATTAGTGAAGTTGACGCACATCCTCCACGTGCTATTAGACTTCTCCACCATGACAATGCTGGTGAGCCAATAAAAGCTTTATGCATCCTTGACAAATTTTTGAATAAGTAGCTTCTCCACTTCTTCATAAATTGGCTCAACTAAGATAGTCACCACAGGTCGCATCTTCTACTTGACTAGCCTAGCCTTTGGGTGGTTTGACTTACCAACTTATGTACTCTCCTTGAGTCATCACCTGAGAGTTCTATTAAGCACTTATTTTGCAATTTGGAAGGTAGAGAATCCTTCATCCTTAATAATTACTAAAGAAATTCTACACCTTTTTCTATGATAAATGAGAAGACCATTACTCTAGTCCACCGACTTATCAACTAAAGAAATAAAGTTCCCTTTGAGATCCCCTAAATCTTTTATAGTATCAACACAAAGTTCTTTCAAGAGTCACTAAGATCAATAGAAGATCAAAAGTGAAAGAATAATGGGGAAGATTCACTAACTAGTGCACACTTTGGTCAAGGGATCCCTCACTTTATGGTTTTTCAAATTAAAGAATAATATGCTTCGCATAAGAAGGATATCCTCTCATCTTTTCCTTAAAAAATTTTAGCTCTCCTAACATTTTAAGGTTAAAAATAATATATTTATTTTATGCACTTTAAATATAAATCCCACCCATGCTTAGAAAATAAATCAATGAAATCATAAAGCATGATGTACATATTCTGTAGTATAATCAGAATAAGTTGACTTGCTTCATCAATAGTAAGTTTTAAATGATCGTACACTTGGTTAGCTTTGTATATAATGATCAATTAAGCCTAATTTGCATCAATTCATTCTTTGATCATAACTTGATTATAATAAATTAGACAATATAAGAAAATGTTCTTTTCTGGCAGCCAAAATCATTAGCAATATATATAATTTCATCAAAAATAAAAATTACAAGTGGATCTCTAGTAGATTTTTTTCAATGGTAAAACCTATACAGGAAACAATTTTCATTGAAAAAATAATCTTCCAAAAAAATATTTCTAGTGGCAATCTAATAGCTAAATTATTGATTTTAGGCTCCAACACTTCACAATAGCATATGTTAACTTTGGCTACCAGAAATTTTCAAAGATTGGGTAAGTCGATACAATTTTTAATGATTTAGACTACTAGAAAGGATTCATGAAGTAGTAGACAAAGGTTATTGGTGTATTTCAAGCATACACAAAAAATCAATGTTTTGATGAAATATCTACTAGAATTCTATGGCAAAATTTTCTTAGAAAAAGCGATCCACTTAAGAATTAAGTGTTTATATATTTTACACAATCAAGAACAATACAATCAAGAACAACACAATCAAATCTATATTTTGATCACCAGAATAACACATAATAGTATATGAAATGAAATATTAATAAAAAAACTTATGCTACAAAGATAACATAATCTAATATCATAAATTGTAAATGTTAATTAAAAAGTAATAAATAACTATTTATACATAATTTAATATTAGAAAAAAAACTATCAAACACTTAGTCTTCCTATCCAATCTCTTCATCCTCCTTTTTCTCTTCTTCCTCTTCCATTACCTTCTCCTTCCTACTACTTGCCACCTACATAGCTTTGCCACCTCACCTGCATTGCCCTTAAGTGAGTGTTCATCTCTTTAGAAAATGTTGTCATCTAATTTCTGACCACCTCCTTAACAGTATTCTTCCTTATCCTTGAGTAAAGTGTTTGAGGGGATTGGGCATGAAATGCTATACCTATGAGATTTATTCATAAATCCTTTTCTGTTTCTTTCTCCTACTGCTTATGTCATAAATTGAACTCATCCTTCTACAATGATTACTCCCCTTGCAATGATTGACTTTAAATATCCCTCAAATTCATGTACTCATTCTAGAAAATTTTAACCTTAGTAATAATGTATATTTTGATAATATATTACTATTTTATTTTCTTTTAAAAAAATAATACTCATGTAAACTTGTTGGTATTTTCTTTCAACCCATTGTTAGTCCTATTGGTGCTAATGTGTGTGCATGTTTAGCTTTAAAGAAACATATCATACCATAAATATAAAATTAATATCCTCCTCCTATGCTCAATTTGAGGAATTGAGCCACCAATATGTAGCGAGCTACCCATGCCTTTACAATTAGATACTTTATTCAATTTGTTTTTCTCCCCCCTCTTCTTAGTGTACTCCAAGCTTCCCCAAGTTGCAATTAGATATGCACATACTCTATCTCTAATTTGCAAGGGAGACTCGTCAAACTTACAGATGTTTGTGAACATATGCCACAAGCGACTTGATGTTGTCTCTCGA
Source organism: Cymbidium sinense (assembly GCA_021442155.1). NCBI lineage: Eukaryota > Viridiplantae > Streptophyta > Magnoliopsida > Asparagales > Orchidaceae > Cymbidium > Cymbidium sinense. The sequence continues at coordinate 84,250,320 of CM038221.1, read as the reverse complement.
AGTTCCTCTGTATTCTATCATGATGTTAAAGCAGCCAAATAAAGTCTCACTATATAACAAATAAATACTATTAAACACTCATTACACATAAACATTTTATTAAATAAAAACTTCTTAACTCAAACTCTCTAAACTAAATGTCATAAACCTCTATCAATATTTTCTATCAGGATAAATATGAAGCATCAAATTTTCTTTTAACAATGTCCTTTATCTTATGAATGGCCTTCTTTGAAGGGTTCAATATGCATAAATACAAATTATTAGTAAACCTAAAATATTCAAAGTATTAAACCTACTTAAAAGAAAATTAAGAAGATACTTTTATCCCCCCCCCCCAAGCCTAATATAAATACAAATCTACTGAATCAAATACACTTAAATGTCTCAACTCAATAAATGTTGATGGTCTTGCATGATAAATGTGTTATAATGGAGGTGATAAGTCAACTTTTTGTAAGCTGAGTGGTAATACGGTGATGGGCTAGTGTAAAGTGGTACGAGTGTTGAGTGTGATGAATATGAAGAAAATGGATATAAAGGGGTGGTCTACGTTAGGTCAGACAAGTGGTAAGATGAGAAGTGGCTCTAGTGTAGTGGTATATATGGTAGTGGTGGTCATGCCATACCTATTCAATGCTCACATAGATTTGTAGTAACCTTTTTTTGCTAAATAAAAATAATGGTAAAGGATCATTACGATGGCTTATCCCCACCTTTAGAAGTATTGTGAAAAAGAAAAATAAAAAAAATGTTTTGACATGTTACAATGTAATACAAAAAATGTAATAAAAAGGTAAGGTACTATCACAAAAAATCTAATTCAAGCAACCACTACTGGAAAAATCAATTATAAATCATGACAAATCCATCAAAAAAATAGATTTTCGATGGATTTTACCCCTCCGATAAAACCTTGAATAGAAATGCATTTTGGTGGCTAAAAATTTGATAGAAAAGCATTTTTGGCTGACTTCTAGTGGCAAATTCATTGGAAATACTTTTAAGAAGAGTTGGGGAACAAACCTGCAAAAAAGCCCGATAGAAGGGAATTTTCACAAAAATTTTTCGACATAGGTTCCAATGGTGGTTTCCACTTAAAATACATTGGGAAACCCGCCATCAAAAATTTCTTGTTCATCAAAAGCATATACATGAAAATCCATGAAAAAATTGCTAAAATCCTATACATATTTTTTTAAAATAAAATTAAAGAGCTTTGCATATCTTTTGATTTTTACACCTACAAAAAAACAACATAATGACTCTATAATTACTTTACAATTGACTCTAGCATACTAACAACAGCTATACAAGAAACTATACTAATAAAAAGAAAAGGTTCAATCACTTATTTCATTCCAACAAATCTAAAACATTAAAATTAACCAATAGTTCTAAAACATTGAAATTGAATAGCTCTAAAACATTAACATTTCAATAAATCATTTAGTAACTTAAATTACATAATGAAAACAATATCATAATAATAAAATGCTAAAACTAGAAATTAAACAAAATACAAATACAAATAAAGACCTAGTCATTGTTAGTCTTCTCATCATCATTGTCATCTTTCTCCTCCTCTAGCACTGGCTCCTTCCCCTTCCATCTTTGTGCATCTTCTCTATAGCCTCCATGGTAACCATCTAAGCTTCCATCTAAGCAATCAACCTTGCCTCCATGCCCTCAGCCATTACAACAACAAGCCTTCTAACTATCTTATTGATTGAATCATTGTTTATTCTAGAGAATGAATGGTGTGCATTATAGGCCAACCCCTACAAGCCTAGGCCGTATATCTATCACATCTTCTTATCTCCAATAGCCTCTTTCCAAATGTCATAGTCTCACTACTCAGATTGTCTACTAGAACTACCTACAACGATAAATCTCTAACTAGCAACCTCCTTCAGTCTCATATGATCATCTTACAAAAAGTTTAATGTTATTTAAATAGAATTTTTTTTAACTAAATTATAATTTAAAAATAATAAGTTAGCTTAGCTCTCCATGACTAAACATCAATCACTGCAGGTCAACCTGATGCTGATGTGTTATGCTATGTAATTCTGCAGTAGTGGGCTCCCTTCTAAGAGCTTTTGTTTATAAACATTATAATGAAATTAATTAAGCATGATTATAAATTTAATTACTACAAGTAACATATGACTTACCATCTTTTATTTGTACTTAGTGTGTAGAACTAAGCTGCTAGTATGTAGAGAGCTTCCCATATCCCTATAATCATAAACTTGATTTTGTTTAGCATGCTCCCTCTTTGAATGTTATTTAGGGAGGCCTAGCTTTATAGAGCTTAGCCCACACAGCCTCTCCAATTCAAATCATTTTTGCCTAGACTTACGTATGTATGTGAACATATCATGTAAATGGGTTATGCCTCTGAACTCAAACTTTCTCCTTATGTTCTAGTTGTGCTCCGGTTGTCACCTAAAATTCTTTCGTAACATAAAACACATTAATGATAATTAGTAGTGCTTTATCATATGTAATGTATTAGATTTGCATAAAGAATAATGATACTACTTTGAATTCCCTAAACCATAAGTCTCACACTTTAATCGGCACCTTCTTCAATGATACATAAGGAGCATCAAATTTTCTCTTATTATGTCCCTAATTTTATGTATGGCTTTCTTGGATATATTGAATATGAAAAATATAGTTGATTTTAGCACTAAAAAATCTAAAATTAAAATTTCTAAAATAAAATGTAATCTCATAGGCTAAGTAAGCTTCACATATTGAATCTTCAAGGTGTGCTTTATTCTTTATAGTTCACTTTAGTATTTTTATAAATCTATAATAATTTCAGAAAAAATGTACATAAATTGATAATTAAACACTATTAGTGCCTAAAAAAACCCATACCTCTCAAAGGGTACATCCAACTATCAAGTAATTTGCAACTCAGTAAGACCTGTGAGACATGGAGGATGGTATCACTCTCTTTGTGTAGGTGACCATCAGGAAACCACATTATGAAGAACCCAAAGCAAAGGAGAATGAAGGATCCATGAAATCAACTACTTGCCAAGCTCGATAAGAAAGAAGACACCTTTCTAGGGTCTATAGCTCTCATCCATCAAAGATCTCTGACTCTCATGATGAATCTTATGACATAAGTGAAGAAGACGGTGTGTTAAAGAAGCAGCCCCAACCAACCAATGCTTTCTCTATGAAAATTACTAAAGCTTGCCCTCCTCATAAGTTCAATATCACACATCTTGAAACATAGAGAGGTCTAAGAAACCCCACCGACCATATAGCATACTTCTAGTCAACCACATTATTGTTGAACATAGATGATGCGATGAAGTGCCGACCCTTCTTAACTAATTTCAAAAAGTCAACCTTCAGTTGGTTCTCATGCCTCCCTTTGAGGGTCATAACATTATCCAATGAAGCAAAAGGATGTTCACGATGCAGTTTTCTATCTCAAGGTCCCCTATAGATGAGAGAAGAACTTAGTGAGTCCATAAAGAAGTTCATTACTCGCTTCCTGCAAGAGATGCTAGACAATAAAGATTTGGAACTTGTAGTTGCTCAAGTAGCACTCAATCAAAGCTTGAAGGAGGGGCCCTTCAGGTATGGCTTGGGACTTCAACAACCTAAGACACTCATTGAATAATAAAAACTAGCAAATAATCTAAGAAAGAACTATGTGCAACCCACTCTAGCGACTCCTTTAAGAGTGCCAATGGTCAAGCTTGTAGAGGTTATCTAGAACAATGATTATTTCAAACTCCCACCACCCATGAAGGTTGATGGAATGCATGATTGATCAAGGAATTTTGTTTATCATCATGATCATGGCCACAACACTGAGGAGTATCACCATGTGAAGAGCCTAATAGATGAGTTGATAAAGTCAGAGAAGCTCAAGGAGTTCATTAAGAAGAAAAATAAAGAAGTCATCAAAGTTGGCAATGCCCCCGTACCTATGCACACTAATCACATTACTAGAGTGATACCTGCTATCTTTGGGGGTGGTGATGGTAAGTCCTCTACGAAGGTGAGTATAAAAAGGTTGCACTATGGAGAAGTAAACTCGGTATTCATGATGTAAGCACCCTCTACGACCATCATGCCGATAAATTTTTCAGAAAGGGATAAACCCACTATGTGGAATCCCTACAATGATGTGGTCATGGTGACAACTTTAATTGCCAATTATCAGGTGGGAAGCATTTTGATTGACATGGGGAGCTAAATCAATATTATTTTTAAATCAATCTTTGACAAGCTTGGACTACCAAATTCTAAACTCCCACCCATAAGAGGACCATTGTATAGTTTCCTAGGAGATTGTAGTTAAACTGAAGCGATGGTTACCCTCCCTATCACCTGGGGAGAAAGCAAGAAATAGCTTATGGCCATAGTCGAGTTCATCATGGTGGATGCCCTTGCTACTTATAATACTATCATTGGCAAACTTATACTCAACACTTTAAGAATGGTGGTGTCGTGTATCATGTAGCCATCAAGTTCCCTACTTGAGAAGAAGAGATTACTGTCAAAGGAAACCTAAATAAATTTCTCTTGTCGTTGGCAGGTCGAGCAAAGAAGATGAGGTATTATAGTTGGATATTGCACAGACATGGATTGAAGTCCTTGAGGAGATAGAGGAAATTTTGACCACATAAGGTAATAGGCAAGTATTAATGAGATTTTTACCCTAAAGATAAAGAAGACCTCATTCAAACTCTGATGAAAATATAGATGTAATCACTTAGACTGCAGCAAAGATGCTGGGCATTGACATTAATATTTCTTTCCATCGCATGAACATTCACATCGGCGCACAACCCATCAAGCAAAAAATGAGAAAAAATAGCAATTGTACTCATCGATCAATAAAGAGATCGCCAAGCATCTTAAAGCTAATTTCATTAATGAGATTTAATTTCTAGAATAGGTGTCCAACATGGTGATGGTACATAAGTTAGATGACAAATGGAGGATGTGTGTCGACTTTACCAACTTAAACTCATCATATCTAGTAATGGCCAATCTACTATATCAACAAATCTTTATGAGATGCCAAGCTAAAATGCCCACTCCTAGAGAAGCTTGCACTCATACTAATTACCTCAGCCAGGTGACTACGACCTTATTTCCAGGCACACTCCATACAAGTTTTCAATAATAACCTTCTTAAATCTATGCTCGTTAAGCTTGATCACTCAAGAAGATTACTAAAATGATTCAAAGAGCTAAGCGAGTTTGATCTGTCATATTTACCTCGAAATCTAATCAAAGCTCAAGCACTTATGAATTTATTTATTGACTTCAATAGCTCATAAAAGATTCTCTTCAACTTGGAACCCTTGGGACTATATATTGATAGTTCTTTTGGAAAACCAACTATAAGCAAGGGAAAGTGCTGAAAAGTCTAGCAAGGATCAAAATAATGTAACCAGTCAAATTTAGCTTTAAGGTGACCAAAAATCAAGCTGAATACGAAGCTTTACTCACCAAATTGAGATTCACTAGGGGGCTTGGAGCCATGCATGTGGCAACTTATTCAAATTAACATCTTATGGTAAGATAAGTAAATGGAGAGTATGAAGGCCAAGATGAGTCCTTGATAAAATACCTACTTAAAGTAAAATTGGAGATTGGGCAACTTGAATATTTAAGTATTAAGCAAATCCCTATAGAAGAAAACCAACTCACTGACTTGTTATCCTCAGTTAGTGGACTTGGGGATCACATGGACAATTAACTCTCCCAGTCAACTACTGAAGAAAAAGAGCTCATGCAAGTTGATCATAAACACTCACCAAGCTGGGTTGACCCCATAAAAAATCACTTATTGATTGATGAAATTAAAAAATGACTGGGGATTTGATGAGGTTCAAAATTAGGGCAGCCTAATACCTATTAATATGAGATGAGTTATTCCGAAGGTCAGCAACCTTGCTCAACCTCAGATGTGTGAAAGAGGCTGAATAAAAGAAGGCCATTGAAGAAATACATTTTGGCGAGGGTGATATCCTCAAAAGGAAGGACTCTTGCCTATAGAATCCTAAAATAATGGTTTCTAGCCCATGCTCATAAAGAATGTTGAAGAGTTCACTAGAAGATGTATATAGTACCAGAAATTTATAGCACTCCAACAACAATCGTCACAAGCTTTATAACCCATCACTAGTCCTTGGCCATTCACTACTTGAGGGACAAATCTTATAGGTCCATTATTGGTCACTAACTGATAAAAGAAGTTTATCTTAATCATGATTGAATATTTCAGCAAGTGATCGAAGTATAGCCACTCGCAAAGATCACTTCCCAAGTCATAAGAAACTTTATATGGACTAACATTATTAGCAAGTAGGGTTGTCATTTGGCAATTAACACTAATAATGAGCCTCAATTCATTGAGAGATACCTAAAGGAATTCTGTGAGTCTCAAGGAATCAAGCTAAAATTCACATAAGTGCATCACCCATAGAGTAACGAACAAGTGGTAGTTGTTAAAAAGAAGATCCTCAACTAGCACACAAAAAAGGTCAAACAGGCCAAAGCTAAGTTGGTAGACACACTACCCATGATACACTGGGTGCTAAAATAACTCCCACTAATGCAATAGACTCTTGCCCTTCACATTGTTGCATGACATAGATGCCATCTTACCAATTGAGTATGAAGTCTAGAGTCAAAGAGTCCTAACAAAGGAAAGAATGTGAGATGGAGATGATGAGTGACCTCAAGCAAACTGAGAAGTCATAGATGACACACTTAACATGCCCAAAGAACTTAAAATTGAGGCATCACTAAGATAAAATAAAATAAAAAAGCAAATGGCCAAGTAATGCAACTACTATGTGAAGGAGAAGCAATTCAAAAATGGTAACCTAGTGCTAAAGAAAGTAGATGTTGCTACTCATCAGAATATTCTAAGAAAACTCACCCATAATTAAGATGGACCATTCATGATCAAAGAGCAAGTCGGTCCCAGTGCAAATTGACTATAATCTCAATCTAGCAAAGTTATACCAAGAACATGGAATGCCAAAGATCTAAAGAAGTTTTATCCCTAAGAAATTTTTTTTAAATTTATTCTTGCTTTACTAATTTCAATTATCATGTATCTTCCTATTTTTAATAATAAGGTTTTATATTTTACTCCTTAAATAAGTTAACTCGTAGAATAATTAAAACTACCAATGGAGTGTACTCGAACGTTGAATGGAGAAACTTGTACTCAAAGAGCTATGTGACAACTCATAATACTCAATGCACCATTTTTGGCCCAAGTAAAGGTCTCACTCGATGAGCAGTGAAAGCTCAAGTAAGAGATCTGAATACTTAGTGCACTACTCTTAGCCTGAGAAATACTTCTATTGAGCAAAGTAAACCCTTGATTCAAGATCACTCGATGATCTTCATGATGACTCTGGATACTCGATGCTCCATTTTTGGACAAAAAAAAGGTCCAACTCAGAGAGCTGTAAAAGCCTGAGTAGGAGATCCAAATACTTAGCATGCCACTCTTAGCCCAAGAAAATTAGATCCATATAAGCTATCCTCGAGTTCAACCAACTTGACAAGTCCAATAGTGTAAGACTGACACATATGAGGTCAACAACTAAACTCAAAAAGACTAACTCTTTTAGTTGGCAACTCAAAAGAGCAACACTCTATATAGTTGATGACCATAGTGTAAGACCGACACCACATGTGGCCAGTAACTAAGAAAAGACCCATTCTCCTAATTGTAAAGTTAAGATTAATTCTCTAATAGGGCAATCAACATGCATTGCAATTGTTATTGGAAGGCACTCTCATTTGGTCATTGACTTAAAATGTTCTAAGTCAGAAACATAATTAGTCATATAAAAACATGTGAATACCTACTCAAAGAAGTATATCTAACTTTTCATTCTAACACTACTATACACGAAAAGCTCTATCATTTAATCAATTACTCAAAATATTCTAAGTCATAGGTAGGTTTATTCTCTCATCAATGAACGACTATCAATTTGATGAGTATATATAAACTCGTTATGCTAAGGTAACCACCTAGAGAGGCTCTTTCTATTGATTGATGGCTCAAAATATTCTAAATCATAAGCTAATTTATTCATATATCAATGAGCGCATACCATCCCAGCACACAGACTAGCTACACTAGAGCGACTATCTAGAAAAGATTCTTTCAAGTATTCTAAGCCATGGGCAGAGTTATAAGTGAGTACCAATCCAATGAGTGTACACCATATCTCTATACCAACACGACTACCCAAGAAAGTTTTTTTATTGATAAATAAGTCAAAATATTCTAAGTTATGAATGGAGTTATTCACACATCAACTAGTGAATATCAACTCAATGATAAAGCATTCATTCAGAAATACTTGACAAGGAAATAAATTTAGTTGCTACTTAGATAACTATACCAACTAAAAAATGAACTTATGTTCAATCATGATTTTCATTTTGTATAAAACCTTTATAATCAAGAAAGTAATTTATAGGCATCATACTCGCCAAAATAAAATTTAGAGAAATGGAGAAGAAAATATTTGTCAACTAAAACTACCCTCATTGTCATCATCATCATCAAAGTCTATGAGTGCGAGTACATTGGAGAAGTCTAGAAACATGGCATCCAAATAGCCATGTTTTACTAATTTAGTGATAATAAGTGGGCAATGTCTTTGAATTTCTGTTATAAAAGCTCTTAGTACTCATTAGAATCAAGAAACCTAGCTACCACAATTTTTTTCTTAACCTCTTTAGTTTGATGAGAGAGTTCCTCCTCCAATTCATTTTTTACCTCCACAAGGCAAGTTAGCTCCAAAGTCACCCCCTCCTTCTCCACTTCTTAGTGAGCTTCCTCAGCCTAAAGGTCAACTTTCTATTCATACTTGCTAGCTAAGACATATTAGCATAGGCCACCTTCCTTTTCTTGAAAAATGTATGGTAGACTTCCCATATCGACTGCCATGCCATTGATTGAATGGTTAGAATAGCAAGTGGTAGGTGAGCATGAGGATGTTCTCCCAAACGATTATCAAGATCCTTCAAGAAGATGGAGGAGCTTAGCTTATAGGCTTCACAGGTAGGCTCCCACAAGTTTAGAGTATAGTTATCCTCCAAGCCTTCATCTTACTCTTCTTTTTCCTCAGACTCATTGTCCTGGTGACAATTGTGAGGAGTTAAGCTTATAGTTCTTTTTTTGGACTTTTTGGGAGCCATACTTGGCCCTATTTTATTGGCGACCACAGTGGGAGACGCACTTAGCTCCCATTCCTCTTCTTCCTCCTCGCCAACCTTAAGAGAGGTTGGGTCGCTACCAACCACTCACTCACATATCTCATGCTCACCCACTTTAAGGAATTAGAACACATCAGAACTAAGCTTGGGGGTAGCTAGAGTCGCCTCTCCTATGAGTAAATAAGAAGAGAGAAAAATTAGAAGAAGATGAGTAACCAACGGTACAAAATGATCAGAAAATACAAAAGGGAGTATCTACTGAGGATAACAAAAACATTGTCAAAGTGAAGGTAGAGAGAGATGCTTAGGGGAAACCCTATAGCCTCATCGTGAACTTTTACTCCTACACACTCCTCTTACAAAGCTTGGTCATCCTGCTCAACTAGTATGGGAGAGGGGCAATCGACACTGGCCACTGTTAAGCACTTTTCATAAAAAAAAAAGTTGTGAACGTCACTTCTGCACCTTATTTTATAGACCATGAATTTTTAGCAAAGTTGTTGAAAACTACACGGTCCCTTCCTGGTGGCCTTTCACCGTGAATGCTTGTCGGAAGAGGTCCAAGCTCCATGAAATGCCCTCTTCTTACAAGCACAAGATGAAAGAGGTGATGTTCACCACCAAGCTAGGAAGGATTTGAGTAGGCACAACTCAAAAGAAATTAAGGATATCAATCCATTCGTGAGAAAGAGGAAGCCTAAACCCATTCTTGAATTGAGTGAACAAGATGCAGAACTTATGCATCCTCACTGAGTTAAGGCACTTGCTCTTCTTGGCCACTCACATGGTAAATTTAGGGTTGTTTCCACAGTATCCATATAAAACATGGAGGTCACAATGGAAGAATCTAACTCTAGGGCATCCTTGATCTGGGCTTGATGGAAAATTGAGGTAGCCTTCTTCAACAAATTCATTCTTACTAGAACCAAAAAATGTGATCAAGATTTACTCTCAAAGAGGTTCTACTTGTGCATCTTAAGAGAGCAATAAAGTCTCAACTACTCCCAGTCAGGAAGAAGTTATAGACATGGTAAGAAAGGCATGGTAACATGGACATCACATCAAGCATTAATTGAGGAAATTATTATTTTAATTTAGTGAATATCTCAAGTGAAAGGAGATATAGGGAAACAATCAATGCATTATAATAGTAAAAAAAATCAAATAAAACTCATGAGCAAAGAAAAAATAAAATATTTACTACCTTTATTTACAAGAAAAAAGTACAACAAACTCACTATAACCCTAATACATCATTTTTTCAATAATTTCACTACAAGATTCGAGTGCCAATCTTCGGTGAGTCTACCTTTCTCACACATATAATCAAACAAAAAATTCACACTAGAAAGGATAAAGGAAGTCCTTTGCAGTTTGACTGAGTTCTAAAACAATGTTATCTCTGCCCTCATGTTTATAAAGTTATGATGGTACTCCACCTCCAATGATTGATGTCACTATAATTCTAGCGCCAATTATGACCGCAGCTCACCTATGTCCCATTAGGATGATGTTGACCTCGCTTTTGAGGATTCAACTCCTCCATCTTAGATCTAGAAGTCTCCTAGACACTAAGACTTCCTTAGTCATAGGACACTTCTAGTGGCTAAGTGAACACTTAACCTAGCCCATTTGACCTAGGAGGAATAACCATAGGGTCTAGATCATGTCTTAGGGACTAAGTTAACCTACCTACCCTATAGCCTAAACCCAAGTTATGTCTACCCCCTTAGCCTAAACCAAACCTCAAATTTAGTTCATCCAAATGCAATCCAACCTCAAATCCACACAACTAAACTCCAATCAAATCTCAAATCAAATCAACCTTTCATAATCCCTATGATTTAATCTCATGGACTTAGCCAAAATATTATTTAATCTAGATCAAACTCAATTGATTTTGTCATAGATCAATCAATCCTTCAATCACCCTTCCAAATTAAATCTACAATCAAATTCAAGTCCTCATAATCAAATTCAAATAATTTAAGTCTAAGCCCTATGATTTAATTCTATGGACCAAGCCAAATCTCTTCAATCCAAAGCAAACTTAAATGATTATCTCATGAGTCAATTTAACCTTTCAATCACCATTCTAAACCAAAATCTACAATCATAATCACATTAAATCAAAACTAATTCAAATCAAACCAAGTTAACTCACTTAACCCAAAATACCCAAATGAGTCAAATTAAGATCTAACCCAAATCAATTGCAACTAAAGCTATAGACCAATTCCAAATCAATGTTCAAACTCAATTAAATTAAATAAAACCTCAATCAAGCCAATTGACCCATTTAGGCTCACTTGACCCAAAGTGACTAAAGGACCCATTTGAGCCAATTTTTAATCCAACCCAAATTTGATTGAATCAAACCAACCAAAACTCCTACAATGATTGTTGATCATTCTTAATTGATCAATTGCAATTAATTAGGTCAAACCAAGTCAATTTGGTCATTTGACCAAGCTAATCCACTTAACCTACTTGAGGAAAATAATCCAAATCTCATCCTAAGCCAAATTAATTGAAATTAATGATTCACATCAACCTAAGATCAATCCTTGAATATGACTTGACCATCAATTGAGCCAAACCTAACCTAATTGGCCCTTTTACCCAAGTTGACCCAATTTGACCTAAAAGACTAAATTGGGTCAAATCAAAATCTAACCCAAATTGATTACAACCAATGGCTCAAGTGCATTTCAAATTAAACCAAGGCCTAGCCCAAGCCAATTTGACTAATTTGTCTAAATTTATCAAATTGACCTATTTGACCCATATGAGCTCAAATGAGTCAAATCCAAATCCAAGTCAAATTGAACCAAACCAATTGCACCAAAAAAAATTCAAATACTCATTTGAACTTGACCCAAGCCTTAGTTTAACCCAATTTGACCAATTGTTCAACTTGACCCAACTAGCCCAATTTAACCAACATGGGTCAAATTGAGTCAAACCCACTCAAACCAAGTCGAAACCCAATAAAATTTGGCTTCAGCATCCTTGGCTCACCTTGTGTTAGCACCTCATTTTGACCTCCCTAAGTGATTTCCCAAGCTCCCTAAGCCTTCCCATCATCGACGATGATGGAACAAAGCCTGCCCAAAATAAAACAAGCAATAACTCCATCTAACTCCACCAAACCCCAACCAATCCCAAATTAACTTCACTCACATGTTCACTAAGCTCCAGCGAGGCAAAATGAACCTCCATACAAGCGATTTGAGCACCGGAGACCACCCCAAGCATAACTCCAATGCATTTTTTTGGTGACTTTTGGTCCACAGAGCTGCTAGTGAGGAGTCCAGGCACCATCTTCTTAGTAAGGCTTCACTTCCTCAAGGAGAAGCTATCTTAGTCGGTAACCATCAGTTCGATGCTCCAGTGACATAAATTATGGTGAATCGAGCATTTTTCAATTGTTGTTTGGCCTTTTTGAAGAGAATGTGAATGTCATCCAAATTTAGACATTAGATCTCTTAGGATCCTCCTTGTGAAGGTGGGGGATCAATCCCAAGCCAATTCGAGCTTTAGCGAGCTCCAATTGGGCAGTAGGAAGGTGGACAGTGTCCATTTTGCACCACTCGGGGAAAGATAGATCATCTGCCATCCATTTCTCATGATTAGAATGAATGGCCATGATCCCCCATTAGAATTAATCTCATTTTAATCCTTAGGAACCACAGGATTAATCCCAATCATCTGATCTTAGATCGACTGGGGGGGACGAAAGTACTTCCGTCGCCACCACGTTGGTGTTGACTCGAATAATTTTAAATAACTAATCCTGCAATGCCACATCCATGCTTCGCATGGTGCTGATGGGAATGGTCTTAATTAGAGCTTAATAATTAAGTGTAATCATTAAAAGTTTAAAAAATCATAACTAATTATAGAAAAATCCAAAAAATGTAAATAAATACTAATTTTAAAGGTAAAACAGAGAAGATTTTAATAAAAATAATTCTAATTAAATTTGAATATTAATTAAGGTTTAATCAGGGATTGAATGCATACTTAATTAGCCTAATTAAATCCTAATAACTTACGCAATTATTCCCAAACTAGGGGAATTGATTTAATGGGATGAGCTTTGCCTCCTATGAATTTCTTACAATTTATTGCCTAGGTTATTAGGGAAATTGATAATTTAAATTTTAATTACCCCCTTAATCAAATTAATGATTAATTAACATTCCAAATAGTAAAATTTAATTAATTAAAACTCATTAACCTCTAATTGATAGTGAATGGAAGAGGGAGAGTGGCTAAGACCCCTTTCCTATTCTTTTTCCGAGATTCATTCCATATTTAGAGGGTTAACTAATATGGAAAGTCATTAAGTTCTTAATTGATTACTTAAGTGGCTAAATTAAATCAAATTGAAATGAAAATCACATTAGATAATCAACAATGTAATTAAGGGTTCCTCTTTATGTATTTAATAACTTAAAGACCCCTAAAGAAATTATAATTTTTCTATAAGTGTGGGAAAAATCATAAGAGTACTTAATTAGATTCCATAACTTAATTAATCTTTAATTATAAGCTAATTGATTAGGTTCTTAGAAGCATTGTGATTTCATTTCCTCACGTGTTCATATCATTTGAGGCTCATAATTAAATGATTAATCAAATTAAAAAAGCATAAGAAAGGGTAATTAAATGATTTGCTTAATGATTTAACCTATTCAATTCATAAAATCTATCCAATTACCTTGTCTTAAATCAATTAGGTTTACTAATATGGGAATGGGATTAAAACAACAAATAATCTCTATTCTTTTAAAATCAACACAAATCCAAAATAGAATTAATAAGAAGCTTTGGTTTTTCTTAAACAATTTTATTTAACATGTTTGTCTTTAGGGATTAATTTAGTTGAATGAATCACATGTTTATGTTTGGTTGTTCCTTTCCAACTACTTTAAATGTTGCATATCATGTGGTTTCATGCATTCATTCTTTCAAAATTAAGTGAATCAAATGAAAGTTATTTATGTAAGCTTGCAAGTGTTGATTTAACTTAAATATTTGTGTGGCTATTATCACTAATAAATTTAAATATATTTTCCAATATTTATAAGTTGATAATAATATATGGAGTGATGTAGTTATGAATACATATAGGATTTGCATGTGCTTATAGCTTAGTCATATGAATGTGAAGCTCTCTTTCTTAGGTCCATATATAAATTTACATAAGTTTTAATGTTAATAAGTATATAGTCTAGATATCCCAAGAATACGAGGATTTAAGTAGCCCCAAAGAGGTCATTTAATTATCTCACTTCCCTAGTTAATAATGACACATACTTATTTGATTTCATACTAATGTATTTTGGTATTAGAATTTGGATAAAGCTTTAATCCATATGTATTAATAATTCAACTAAAGAAAATACAATCTTTGTATGATTTTCATCCGTGTAATTGTGTACACATTTGTATGTATGTAAAATAGCAAGTGTTTAGTATGGACATCCCGAGAATATGAGGCTTTAAGTAGCCCAAAGGAGGTCATTTGATTACCTCACTTCTCTGGTTAATAATGGCACATACTTGCTTACATCTTTTATACATGCATATGTGTGCTTAATTAAATGATGAAAATCCCCTTTTATTATTAAAAATACAAACATCCATAATCATCTAAGTCATCGACATATATTATATGTAAGTTAGTGTTCTCCTTCTTGGATTCATATAGAGATTTACATAAGTTTGAATGTTAATAAGTATATAGTCTGGACATCCAAGGAATATGAGGATTTAAGTAGCCCCAAGGAGGTCATTTGATTATCTCACTTCCTTGATTAACAATGGCACGCACTTATTTGATTTCATTCCTATGTATTTTGGTATTAAAATTTGGATATAGCTTTAATCTACATGTATGAATAATTCAATTAACTAAAATATAAATTCAAACATAGGAATTTATCATCATTCAAGTGTGTTAAAAAAATGTTACATGTATAGATATACTAAGGATTGAATCATATGCATGTCATAAGTAATGGAAAGCAATGGTTCAACATGTGCTATGTGATAGTAATTCAATTATGTTAATCCTAAGATGCCTTTCATATTGAATAGAATTATTTAAGGTTCACCTGAACTTAGGGTGAATAAAATATTTAATAAGTCATTCACTAAAGAGAACCAAGTCAACAAAATATGCTTTAGAAAGGGCTTAAAGTAGGGATGAAAGAAAGTAAGCCTCTTTCTTCTCTTTATAACACTTAGGTGTTAAGTGAAAACCAAATGAAACAAAATAAAATATAAATTAAAACCTGCAAATCAAATAAACCACTTGTAATGGAACCAACCTTCATGCTTAACTTAAATAATTTCTAAAACTTAGACAAATCGTAACTCTAATACTTAGTAAGACACACTACACAAAGCCTAACACACACATTAGAATTAAGCCACCACTTCTAATTCTAAGTTAGGATGGTGTATGTGTGATGTATGTTTATTTTGTGATGTAATATTTTAAACTAGATGCTAGGGTGTATGTTTCGTAAATTGGATGTTAAGTTGCTCTTAGCCTAACCATGTTTTCTACAGGGGATTCTACTTAAGGGGTTACTTAAAAATAAATATAAATGTTTTCTTTGTAGGTTGCTTAAACCCCTAAACATAATCCAAGTTAGGATAGATGGTTTGGTTACCCATGTGTAGGGTGCTAAGCCCAAATCACAAAGATAACTACTTGGAATTAAATGTATATTTAGTTAACCTCTATTTTATAAGTATGGTTAGATTTATTTTCCATACATAAATATAATTTTTGCAATAGGAGTTAGGATTACTGCTATGGGAGATTAGGATATGTAAAGGCCAGAAGGCTTAGTCTTGGGGTGCCTTAGATGCCTTAGAAACAAATACAACCAAATCAAAGAAGGAGTAAGCCAAAGAAGGAGATGGAAGACATGAGATGGAAGAGTGAAGAATGATGACCCCAATAGCATGTATTCATTCTAATTTTAAAATTAATCTTTCATATTGTGGGTTGTATAAGGGTAGAACTTGGCTACACATCTTTTCTCTTTTAGAGATGTACGGCGGTACCCAACCACACAGTCCTCTTATTCTTTTGTAATAATCTATAAAATTTATTGATGATTTATTTAGATTGCCTCCTCTTTATAGTTTCTTAATGTTTAATACTTTAATGTGTAGCCTGATATAGTAGGCTCTTAGTATAAAATAAATTTTCTACCCAACTAAAAACTCATATTTAAAGTTTTAAACAACTCATAACTTCATCATAAAGCCTAGGTTATAACCAAGATAATTAAAAAATTTAGTAACCCCTTAGCTGTATGTTGTATGTCTCACATCATGCATGTATCTTCTATCACTCTTGCTAAAAATGAGGGCCTCCATTTCAGTACTTTAGGTACTGCCTGACCTATGAGAGCAACCCCTTATGATGGAGCTTCACCCCCTCTCTTTTCATTTGGCCAATAACCTATTTCATCATGCATTTAAGTATAAAAAATCCTAATGCCTTTGTCCAAATGAATGGATCAAAATGAAATAAAATTATAAATATTTGCATTTTTTTGACTAAGTCATGTGCTCATAACACTACTCATGCTCTAGCCTCTTAGGGAGTGGGTTTAGAGTTTTAGTCTCTTTCTAATTAAATAATAAGTTTAACTATCTTTCAATATCATAAGACCAGACTATATAGTTTTGAATCATAGGAGGTGTTAGTTGGTAGTCACTCTAGGCGATTATTTCAAGAAATTAGACATATTAATCCTCTCTTGTAGAGATGAACCCTCATGTCCACCTGTCACTTAGATTTAGGTCATGCTCTAGCTTGTACTAAAGCTCCCTAGATTTAAGATTTGAGGTTGCCAGTTTCCTTCAGGCTACAAGCATAAATCCTCACCTCTTAGGCATTTTCATAATCTTGTGTTGATGAATTATAAGCCTTAGCAATTTAAAAAATTACAACTCAAACAAATAAAATCTCCACACTCGTAAATATATAAAGCCTCACCATATAATAGATTGGAATGCTCACTTAGGTTTTCTAGTATCATGAGCATTTCCTACTTCCTCCCTTTGGATTCTAAAAATAAGTCTTCCAGTTGGTCTCTCCCACTTTATTTTTCCAAATTAGCCAATTCATTGATAGTCTAGACTTGAAATATTTAAATACAATAATTTTTTTACTTTAATCAAGAGTATTCTTAGATAATCTCATTTTCTAGGATATAATTAACTATGGAGGCTTGCCTCCATAGGGAACTTAAGAACCCGGCTTAATAAAAATTATGCTTTACTTTTTCATGAAAAGTATGGAAAAATCTCTGGTATATTCAAAGAATCATGCCTTAGGAGTCCATATTATGTGATTAGGTTCATTGTAGGGTGATGTCTCTATCTTTCAAGATAGTACATCATACTTTAATGTAGTCCCAGATCACTTCAATAAGTACCCCCTACGATCTATGTGGTGTCTACCCCACATCCAAAAATAAACACCATAGATTTTTCTGGCGACTCTGATGGGGACGGCTCCTCTCTCCATCTCTAGTAGATAATTATTGTCTCCAAGCTTTGATAGTGAACTTATATTTTATATAAGCCCAAGACTATATTTCTTTCCATTGGCACTTTGTTCATTTCATCCTTAAATAAAGCTCCTTTAGGTTTTAGGATCTCACTCTTGTGTAGGTCTTAACACCCCTATTGGGTCCTCCAATAGGTAATAAAAATTTATTAAAAAAAGGAGATGACAAAGAAAAATCAAATAAAATTTAGAACCTCTTACCACTAGCTTGGTGAAGTAAAGTTGCTTCATACTTAACAAAACTTCAATGAAATATAAAGTATAATAAACAAAATCTTTTGCAAAATCTTTTCAAAGAAAAATCATGTGAACATGACTAAACATAATAAAATTTGCTAAGTGAAGGCTCTCTTTCAAAACAAAAATCAAGTAAAACAAAATCAAAATCTTTCAAACCCCTTTTCCAAAAAATGTTAATCGAACCTCATTTAGCATATCTAGATTTGTTAAGTGAGTGTTCCTCTTTTTTTAAAATCAAAACAACAAACCCCTCTTGCAAAAGTAAACATATTCAAACCCTCTTTCAAAAATTAACTAACTCCATTAACATACTTAAATTTGTTAAATGAGGGTCCCCCTTTCAAAATTAAACATACCCAAAATATTTTCAAACAAAACCAACTCCATTTAACATACCTAAATTTGTTAAATAAGAGTCTCATTTTCAAAATTGAAACAAAATCCAACAACCAACAACAACCAACATACAATTGGACTCCACTTAGCATACCTAAATTTGTTAAGTGAGGGTTTCCTTTTTCAAAACTAAAGCAAAGTCAAACATCATCAAACAACATATAATTGAACTCTATTTAACATACCCCAAATTTGTTAAATGAGAGTTCCATTTTCAAAACCAAAATGAAATCAAAACATCCAACACACATTTGAACTCTATTTAACATACCTAAATTTGTTAAATCAGAGTTCAAATTTCAAATTTAAAACAAAACCACACATCAATAAACAAACCATCAAACATATAAGTGAACTCCATTTAACATACCCAAATTTGTTAAATAAGAGTTCCTTTTTCAAAAAATCAAATCAACAATAACCATCAAACACACATTTGAACTCCATTTAATATACCTAAATTTATTAAATGAGAGTTCTACTCTTCAAATCAAATTAACACATTTGCAATCAATAATCAAACCATCAAGAGAAAAAAAAAAGATTTCAAAATTTTCAAACATACAATTGAACCCCATTTAGCATACCTAAATTTGCTAAGTGAGGGTTCCAAAATCAAATCCCAAAAAAAATAAAAATAACAAGCATTCAAAAGTTTCTCCAAAATAATTGAACCCCACTCAACATACCAAAATTTATTGAATGTGGGTTCCAAAATCAAAATTAAATATACAACTCAAGGCAAAGTCTCTCTTCCAAATCTCTAAATCTCTCTAGTAGAACCCCATTTATCCTACCTAAATTTGTTAAATGAGGGTTCTAATTTAAAAGTCAAATCAAAATTAATAATTCAAGTCAACAATTCAAGGCAAGGGTCTGATTCGGTTCTCTTCTCCAACAATGCAGAGATTCCAACCCAGTTCTTCTCCTTCATAGAGTCAGCTTTCATTATGTCTTCAGGCAAGTTGATTTTTTCCTTCACTTCTAGAGTGGATTTGGCTTTGGATCAGGCCATACTCACCACTGCTCCTGTGATTTAGTTTGGACTTGGCTTTGAGGACCTCAAAGTCACATGTGAGGGGCCAGCCCTCACCACTGTTAACAAAGAGGATGTGGCAGGCAAGAAGCTGCTTCTCTGATTTGATGTGCACTCTGGCTCCTAGTTTTTCTCTCTGAAGAGGAAGGCCATTGTGATTCCTAAACCTCTATCAGTGCTGGTTATGCTAGTGTCAATGCTAGTGCCAGTACTAGTGCTAGTAGTATAGTCTACTTCCCCTGTAGTTTCAGCATAGGCTAGTACCTCCTCGTTGGTTCCCCCTACTATAAAGGGGAAGGCTATCTTGGCTTTTGAGATAGTCTCCCTTACCTTTGAAGTACATTCTAGTTTTCATTCTGCCATGCTCACCAAGACCCAGCATCGTAATAAGAACCACAGGATCAAGAGACAGTACAGAGCATGAGGCGAGGCAGATAGATGAGGCCTCCCATGTTACTGAGGAGGGTTCCCCTTGTGAGACCTAAATTCTTGGGTAGTAGTAGGTTTCACCCCCTCTCAACTTCAGAGGGAGAGGAGGATTACCATAGGATCGCTGCATCACCCCCGTCACCTGCAGAGTATGAGAAACTAGCTAGGGATAGCAGGAATCCCTATGCTAGTCTACATCTATTCTTCATCGAGCAGATAAATCCTAGAGACACTTAGAGTCTGGTACATTGCATGATCTGAGGAGCTTGATCCCTAGGAGTGTTAGGGACCATATACATAGAGAGAGGGCCTCTGAGGCCAGAGTTACTGCCCAAGTGGGCAAATGAGAGAGGAGGAGGTTTACTAGACAGTCGGCAGCCTTCGCTTTGATGGATTTCCCTGATCAATGAGCTATTAGAGCCCATCATTCTGATCGCATAGTACTCACTAGTACTGTCAATCGTGGGAGGAGATCTTTGATGGAGAGGCGGCCGGTGCCACCCACACTACATCACTCCACTCATCGTCCACCTTTGCTAGTTTAGGTCCAGCATCCATACTCCCCACACAGTTCCACAAGCCCCCTTCTGGAGAGAGAGCTTCTCTATTGGTGATCCGACTATGGTTTAAGGGTCCCACTCCATCTACTCCACCCATTGGGATGAGGCCGAGCACCCCTACTTGACCTTCCACTTCAACTGTAGTGAAGAAGGAGTGGCAACCCAAGAACGTGGTGGTTACTCCACCATCACAGTAACTAGAGGAGGAGAGGGGAGGGGATATCATGATGGTCCCCATGATAGTTGAGCTAGCCAGGGAGTGCACCCCACTAGCTCAGAGTATTCAGTGCATTGAGTCTACACTGTTCAGTCCAGTAGCCAGTCATCAGCCAGCCTATGTTCCAGTACAGCAGTGTCGAGTAGACGACCATTCTTTAGAGGATATTTTGGAAGACTACAGTACTACAGTCAGATAGATAGTTGGGAGTAATCATTATGATCAAGAAGAGGGTGGGGTTTTGACCTAATGAGGATGACATGTTGGATGACTCAGTCGAAGTTCACATGGTTGATACCTGAGGATTCCTGCAGAGGGATCAGCATAGCTAGGAAGGGGTTATAGTTGAGGAAGGTGACACCTCTCACTTGACTCAACACCTCCTTCATAGCTCAAACAGAAGGATGATCAGATAGATAGGATGGAGAAGAGGTAGAAGAGTTGATGACAATAGTTCTAGCCTTGCAGAACTAAGCCCCAGTCTCACAGCCTTCCCCCGTGGTGGCCGATCGGCCCAAGCTAGTACATACCTTAGATCATCCTAAGTGCACTCCCATGGATGATGATGTCGGTAGCTTGCATAGGAAGGTCATCGATAGCACCTCCATGAATAAAAAGGACATAAAGAAAATGGTCAAGTAGTAGGTGAAGGAAGCATTGGTGCAAGCCCGAGAGAGCTCATCTATTCCAAAAGGTAGACCCTACCAGGAAGAATTTGATGTAGTTCAATATCTCAAAGGTTTTGTGCCACCATCCTTCAAGAGTTTTGATGGCAGTGGGAACTCAAGGCTGCATATCACTTCAGGGCCAGCTATTGCAATACCGGTGGTAGTGATGCACTTCTCTTTCAATTATTCGTTAGTAGCTTAGCAAGTGTTGCATTTGATTGGTATGCCAAACTTCCAAATGGTTTGGTGAAAACCTTTGCCAAGTTAGAGCATCTCTTCATCAAGAGATTCATAGGAGCTCAATAAAGGGTAACTATAGGTAATCTCATTGTAGAGAAATAAAACCAATGAATCCCTTATTGATTACATTCTCAGATGGTAGGACCTGAGTATGAAATATGAACCATAACTATCTGAACAACATGCCATTGAGATTCTACTTAAGAATATCCATGGCCTGATCTCCTTCATGCTTAAGAGCTTCACCATAAAGATATTTGAGAAGCTAATCAGGAAGGCAGCTAACCTAAAAGAGGAAGCCAAACATTTACCCTTTTTAGACCAATCATCTAAACCCAAGCCTTAGAAGATATTTGAGAAGAAGCTTGAGATAGTTGTATTAGTAGACAAGGGGAAACAGCTAGCTAGAGCATAGTTTGAAAGGCTAAGATTTTAATAGCCTCCACTACCACCTCCTCTTCCACCACCTCGGTCGCTATATCGGCCACCACCACTGCCATAATGGCCACCACAGCAGCCCACTTAGCAGAGGTATCCATATCCACTACCATGTAGCTACTTTCCACTTATTATTATTACAAAAATTAAACAAGCCATATTCATTCAAGATGGAGGTAGTCAGGAAGATCTTCAAGAATCTCTTGAAGAAGTCTGATTTCTAGCTACGAACCTAAGAGGGCAGAGGAAGTGGGCAAGAGTGATGATTTTAGCTATTGCCCCTACCACTGCATGTTAGGCCATGTCTTAGAGGATTTCATTACTTTCAAGGACTGACTTGAGCGTAGCTACAAGTCAGGAGCTACAATCATCCCTAAGAAATACTTATTAGAATAACCATCTAGTTCTATTAGAGTAATCCTTAGAGAAACTTTTGATCCTCTCAAGATAAAAGAAGGTTAGGATATTTCCTTATCCAAAATCTCTAAGAAAATCATCTCTAAAATCATGAAACTTTTTGTATAGGTGCCTAAAGTATCTCAAACCTCCAATACTAAGGAAGGTTTGCTAGTTTTGAAGGATAACTCAGTGAGGGTGGAAGCCCATCATCAACAGAAGCATCCAACCACACTTTCCCAGGATAGATCTATAGTGTAACCACCACCCGAGTCCAGCATTCCTTTCACCATTTCAGCTACTACCGCCTCTACTAGCTCTTCTTCTATTGGCAGGAGCATCGTATCCGTAGATGAGGGCACCAAACCCCTCACTCCACTTACTTTGCTTGATTTCTATTATGTACCTCCACCCAAATTAAATAAATCAATGAAGAAAGCTAATTCTACTTACATTTTTGCTACTTCTAATGCTCCTAGTTTCATTCTTATAAAAATCTCTCCAAGTCTAAATAATAATAGCTCAAATAGTTATGATCCATTCCTTTCTAATTCAGAGTCAAACTTTCCTTCTCTAAATCAATCAGGTTCACCTCTTGAGATTGACTTGGAGTCATCTGACTCTGAGGATCCTTTAGGAGAAGCTATAAGTATACCCAATGAGCATGTATAACTTTCCACAAACTCACCATTCCAAGAAGACACTGAAGTCAACCTACGCAGTGGCAAAGTTCTACCTCCTAGGGTAGTAGCTTAGGATAAGGGTAAACAGGTCATTGGTTCTATGAGCAGATAGCCCCTCCACAAGATGCTCCACCTACAGATATGCTTGTGGAGGACCAACCCAGAGTTGATTACAACATCCTAGCACATCTTAGAAAGTTTCCAGCTAAGTTAAGCATATACAACATTCTTGTATTATCGAAAGAGATGAGGGAATCTCTAGTCAAAGCTTTGCTTGATCTAGAGATATGCTTAGCTCAGCTGACCACTACTGGAGAGGAAGCACACTACCCAAAGTACCTCTTAAGAGTTACATTCAATAATGAAGACCTACTTCTAGGGATGATTGGGCACAACCGTCATCTTTACATTATAGTGGATGTTGGCATATTCAGGCTATCCAGAGTTTTGGTTAACGCAGGTGCATCAGTCAATATTATGAGTCTAAGAACCCTTACTTACTTGAGGATTGTCATCTCTAAAGTCTAAAAGGAGGAGATGATGTTGAAAGGATTCAATGAATAAGGTGAGAGAGCCTTAGGCTCCATAGTGTTGCCACTAGAGATAGATGATTGGAAGATTGAAGCCAAGTTTAATATAATAGACTCAGATACATCTTTCAATGCTTTGCTTAGGAGATCATGGATACATGAGAATAATATGGTTCCACCTTATTTACATCAGTGCATCAAGTTCATGAGAGGTGAAATCAAGTATTATGTCAAAGGAGATCTCAAACCCTTTCAGTTCACGAGGTTGGGATATATGAGGATGTGGCCTATTACCTCCACCAAAACCAAAAAGTATATTCTAACAAACTTAGTCAAAATCTCCATGTGGGAGAAAAAGAATGAAAAGAAAAAGAAAAAAGAAAATAAAAAGAAAAGGAAAATGAAATAGAAAAGAAAAGGGAGTAAGAAATAGACTCAGGGGAGGAAGTGGAGCTTGAGATTAGATTCCACCCATAATTTGTTACTCCATTCAAACATGTGGGGAGGATGACTTGGCCTCCACTAGGATGAGGAAGAGGCAAGTCCATAGGTAGTCCTAGGGGTGGAAGACCTCCAACCTACCAAGAGATTTATCCTAGCTACCAGGAGTACACATGCTATCCATATAGACTTAGACTATAGTTCAAAAGGTGAGTCCTATATGGTTAGCACACCAGCCAGCTCTTCTCAATAGCAGATCCTGTTGGAGGTGACACTTGAGCCAAACAGTGATAAAAATTGGATTCACAAGCAAAGCATAAGTGTATCCAAGTCCTCATTATGTGAAATTATTAGGCATCAATTGGAAACCTTAGCTCTAACCCCACTTTCCTCACAAAAGTTGAGATTTTGGTAGTTAAGGAGGCCCCTAAATCATCCACAGCTATGAAGATTCAGAGGTTCTTTCTTGGAGCATCATCCTCAAGTCATGAAGTTGATGTAGAAGTTGAGGATGATTCATATAAAGATTTAATAGAATTACCTTTTGAAGTATTCATCTTGTGTTCATAATATAATAAAGAAATGTTTAATTCCACATACATGGTCTAAGCATAGTCAGACTACTTCAAAAGGATATGGAACAATAAATGCAAAAGTTCACAATCAAGACCAACACTAGGCTTTGGCACGATAGGCCCAATTGATAATGGCGATTATTGCTTAGTCATCACCAATTATTTGGAATCTCATAGGTTCTTTTCAAATCACATTAACTCATATGAGGAGGTGTGCTTAGAAATTTTAGATGGTCCACATGATTTCTAAGTCAAAGATGCACCACCGAAGTTCCAGGAAGAAATCAAGTCAACCATCGATGAGCTAAAAGAAATCAACTTAGGAACTGAAGAGGATCCACGCTCGACATACATCAATTCATTGTTGAATGAAAATAAAACCAATGACTTAGTTAGATTACTTATTGAGTTTAAGGACTGCTTTGCATGGAGTTATGAAGAGATGCTCAGATTGGCTCCTGACATACAGTTCCATAAGCTAGCAATATAGCCTAATGCTAACCCTATCAAGCAAGCTCTTAGATGCATGCGATTAGACATTAAATAATAGGTCATTTCTAAAATTAAGAAACTGATCGATGTTGGTTTCATCTAGGAGAAAAAATACCCCACCTGGTTGGCTAGTGTCATCCTAATTAAGAAGAAGAATGACTAAATTTGCTTATGCGTCCACTTTAGGGATCTAAATAAGCCATGTCCAAAAGATGAATTTTGACTACCAATACCAGAACTAATGGTGGACATTGCCTCATCTCATGCAGTCTTCTGCTTCATGGATGGTTCATCTGGATATAATCGAATAAAGATTGCCCTTCAAGATAAGAACAATACTGCTTGTAGAACCCAGATCAAAACTATTGCTATAAGGTCACACCTTTCAGCCTCAAAAATGCTGGTGCCACTTACCAGTGGGCGAGGACTTAAATCTTTGATGAACTCATTCACCATTAAGTCAAATGCTACATCGATAATCTCATGGTCAAAAGTAAAGAAAAGGAAGACCGTCCATTTTATTTGAGAGTAGTTTTTGAATTGTTAAGATAATTTAACCTTAAAATAAATCCTTTGAAGTCTGCATTCATAATAGCTTCACGAAAATTCCTTAGGTTTATTTTCTAACACCATGGAATCAAAATTGATCTAGAAAAGATTAAAGTGACATTGGAAATGCAACCCCTTAAAAATCTAACTCAACTCAGATCATTCCAAAGGCGGTTGGCATATCTAAGACATTTTATATCCAACCTATTAGGCATATGTCAATCTTTTTAGCACTTGCTAAGAAGGATGCCAAGTTCAAGTGGGATGACAAGTCCCAACATGCTTTTGAAGATGTCAAGAAGTACCTGATTATGCCACCAATTCTAGCTGCCCCTATCTCGGGCAAACCTTTGATCCTCTACATTGCTGGATTAGATGAATACCTCAGTGTTTTGTTGGCTTGAGCCAATGACAAAGGGAAAGAGAATGTGCTCTACTATCTCAAATATTATCTAATCCCTGCTGAAGCAAACTATCCACCCATTGAGAAGCATTGCCTAGCTTTAATCTTTGCATCCCAAAAGCTATGACATTACATGCTTTCTCATAAAGTCAACTTGATTTCTAGAATCAATCCATATAATACATCGTGACACGACCAATGCTATCTAGATGGTTGGCACGTTAGTCCATGATCCTATCGCAATTTAACATCACTTTCGTGCCCCTTCATGCCGTGAAAGGATAAGCACTCCCACTTCCTGCTGAATCTTCACTTTGTAATGATCTCCCAGATGAATAAATCATGAACTTAGGGGATACAAGCATTCACCATGAGAGATGTATTTTGATGGTGCGGCTTCCTCTCAAAGAGGAGAAGAACCACAATATACTCTTCTAGGAAAGGCAGTGGTAGGAATAGTTCTCCTAACTCTAGACTATGATATGATGAGATTCTCATATCATCTATCTGATCCTTGCACCAACAATGAAGTTGAATATGAGGCTCTCATTATTGGTCTGCAGTTAGCCATTTCTCTAAGCATCCAGAACATCATCATCTTTGGGGATTCTCAACTAATCGTCAACCAAATTATTGGGTCCTACAAGGTTCTAAAGCCTAGACTCCATCACTATTACAAGTACACCATGGAGTTGTTGGCCCAAATCCTAGAGGTTAT
This sequence comes from Cymbidium sinense, assembly GCA_021442155.1. Taxonomy (NCBI): domain Eukaryota; kingdom Viridiplantae; phylum Streptophyta; class Magnoliopsida; order Asparagales; family Orchidaceae; genus Cymbidium; species Cymbidium sinense. Next base: position 84,223,452 of record CM038221.1, on the reverse strand, counting down.
CATCTACAAGATTCTTTGAGGAGAAAATTCTATAGCGTATGCTTTAGCCAAGCTTGCCAAGGAGTTGGCATGTCTAGAAGATGAGCCCATATCAATAGAGGCCTAAAATAAGCAAGTCTTGCCTCTTATTAAAATTGAACTCATCAAAAATACTCTCTTGAAGGGGAGGTTACCATTACAAAAAGGATAAATAGCTCGATTAGAGGCAACCATTCATTGATTACCTAAATAAAGATAAACTACTTCAAGTAAAGTCCCAAGCACATTAGATGAAGTAGAGAGCACTTTCTTATGCCCCCGTGGATTGCATCTTATATCAGTGGTCCCTCGATCATATGTGGTTACGTTGTTTAGATAAGCATGAAGCACGTAAGATCATGACCGAGGTGCACTCAACATTATAAGGAGCTCACCAATGCGATCGTAAGATGAAAGACAAAATCAAATGACTTAGATATTATTGGCCATCGATGATTATAGATTGCATGTATGTAGCTAGGTGATGCCATCAATGTCAGGTACATGGAGTGCTCCTACAACAACAACCCAATATTCTACATCCAACATTGGCCTCGTGTCCATTCGAGTGTTGGGGAACTGACGTAGCAGGTCTGATTGATCCTCCTTCTTTCAAGGGTCATCAATTTATCTTAGCTGCTACCAACTACTTTTCTAAATAGGCAGAGGCGATTCTGCTTAGAGAGGTCAAAGCTCAACATGTGCTCCAATCTTTAGGAACCATATTGTATATAGATTCAAGGTACCCTGCCAGATCATATCCGATAATGGTATAGCATTCAAAGCACCAAAATCAATAATTTTGCCCAGAGACACAGCATAGATTAGAGATACTCTACCATCTACTCTCCAATAGTGCATGGTTTAGCATAAGCCTTCAATAAAAGTCTCATCCAAATACTCAAGAAGGCACTCAACGATAACAAATGGCAGTGGCATGAGCATTTAGTTGAAGCCTTGTGGGCCTACTATATCACCTACAGAACTCTAACTCAGTCTACTCCTTTCTCTTTAGTGTTTGGGTCTAAAGCCATTCTACCATTAGAAGCCCAACTCCCATCACTAAAGATAGTTGTGGGTAGTAAAATTAGAATGGAGCAGAATGCCAAGTTGCAGTTAAAAGAGCTCAAATGTTTGGAGGAGAGATGCCTACGGGCATGCCAAAATCTCGAGTTATATAAAGCCAAAATAATTCAAGCTCACAATAAGTTGGTTTGCCTTAGATTTTCAAGTAGGAGAGCTTGTTTTAGTTCTAAGGAGACCAATTGTTGTCTATGGCAAGATGGGAGTCAAGTTTGAACCCACTTTGGAAAGCCTTTTGACCTAGAGAAAGCCTACCAAGGATGATCATATCAACTTATTAAATATAAAGGAGAGCGCCCAATGCTTTCAATTAATGGGCTCTATCTAAAGAAATATTATCCATAAAATTATGTTTGAAAATAATTATCATCATTGAAAATTCTATTTCAAATTTAATCTCTTCAAATTGAAAGCATTTCAGTCTAAAAATCTATCACGATGTGTTTAGGATATGTGTAAGAGAACCCAATCGGCATCCTATCCTTCATCAACACAGCACAAACACAAACAAAATAAACACATATCTTTTATCTCGGGCTACTTTGAGTTGAGACAACGCCCCAATGACTTTCACTCAATGGCTGCTTTAGGTCGTTAATGCTTACACCAGCACCTCTAGTGGTCTTTAGAGGATCTAAGTGTCCCACGCTTTCTTCCTAGCTTGACCACTGCACACCGACGAGCGCCTTGTTAGTTTGGTAGGCCTTACTATGCAGTCAGTAATCTATCATCATGTAAGTCTTTTATGCTTTCTTCTTGAACAAACTATTATATACCGACTAGGTCGAGTATATTTGAGGATTAGGGCAAGTCCCCCAATGGCTCATTTCCTTCTGACTACTTTAAGTTTGGGTCTAGTCCTTGCTTAAGACTCCCTGCTTAGTAGTCACCCTAGGTTAGAAAGTACCTATCTAGCCAATGACAGACTATCCCAATGATCATTTTTGTCTATGAAGATGTAAGTCTCCTATGCTTTCTTCCTAAATTGATTGTTGCACATTGACAGGCACCTTAGGTTGGCTGGTGTTCACTATGTTAATAGCAACTCACCATGGTTAACACCACTCATGATGAATGTATGTCACTATGCTTTCTCCTTGAGTTGGCCACCGTATACTTATAGGCTATCTTTTTAGTGATCAAGATAACGCCCCTAGTGAAACCTCCCCTGTGGGCACTCTACTTGGATCATGTCCTTGTGACCCCATCTAGACACTACCTTGGTTACTACTAGATTAGACAATCCCCCTGTCCTAGTAATCACCCCTATGGTTGGAAGGTTTGTACTAAATATGTGCAAACTCTTCCTTTGGATTCATAAATCCGGGATAGGTCAAGGCCGACAAAGCCCCTTCTCAATGCAGTCGATCGCACACCAATAGGATTCACGTAAACATATAAACAAACAAAATATATGTTCACTTATAGATTAGGAGTACACCCCTAGTAGTACCTTTTATCAAGCAGGCATTCTATCTTTATGGTAGTGTTAGGAAAACTACCTATAGGAATCGCCTAACTACTTTTGAGTTGAGGTAAGATCTCTAGTGGAACTCACTCAGTAGTTGCTCTAGGCCAGGTTCAATTTGTTGAGCATCCAACAAGTCACCCCAACAACAGTTTTTGCTTTGGGAGATGTATGTCCCTACACTTTCTTCCCATAATAGTCATTGCACGCCGAAAGGCAACCCTCTGGTCGGTTAGTCTCACCCTTCGGTTGGTAGACTACCCCTTTGGATCGATAAATCTAAGACAGGTCCAGGCTAACATAACCCTTTATAAGTGCAGTCTATCACACACCGATAGGGTCAATCAAATTAAACTAAATCAAATTAATTATTTTTGACTATTCTTGAGTTGAGGTAAATCCACACTCACTAGTAGTCACTTAGGTGTCGACGAGCAGCAACCGACAAGCCACCCCAGCAATGGCTTACCTTTGGAAGATGTAAGTCCTCGTGATTTCTTCCTAGCACAATCATTGCACACTAAAATGTAACCCTTAAGTTGGATAGTCCTACCCTGCAGCCGGTAGACTACCCTATGGACTGGTAAATCTAAGTTAATTCCAGGCTTCCATGGCTCCTTCTTAGAGGGCCCATCGCACATCGACGGGGTCCATATCACATCAAATCAAATCAAACAAACTCAACAAAGCTCATATTTCTCGTAGGTATGCCCTCAAAATAGTTCAAATCAATTCCATTTTAATCTCCCCAGTGAAGCACAAATCAAACAAACAAAATCAAATTCAAACCAATCTCCCAAGTGGAGTCATACAAATCAAAATAAACCCAGTCTTGATCCCCATCAGATTCAAGCTTATATCCCCAGTGGATATGCCCCAAATTTAATTAATAAAACAAATTCAATCATGTATCACCAACAGATCTCCCTCCCATAAATCAAATAAATTCAAACAAATTAAATTCAAATCTCAATCCTCAACAAATTTCTTCCTTCTGCCCTTGGCATAAGTTTATCTCAAATCCAATCCATGTGTGATTCCCCAACAAATCCTTCTTCATGTCCTTGACATGAAATTCTTCCAAATCAAATCTTCTTGACTCCCTGATTCCATTGGCATGAGATGAGTTCCATTACACTAAGATTGTGATTTTAACTGCCTCTTAGGTTTAGATATAGATCCCTTCCATTAGCGCTTGTAATCTTTTGGATATTGTTGACCGTCTCAGTCAACGCCAATATGTGCAGTGTGCCCTTCAGTTACACCACACCTATTGGGAGTCCTTTTGTTGACTTCTCTTTTGGAGTGAGGATTTATCTCCTCCATCTTAGATCTAGGAGTCTCCTAGACACTGAAAGCTCTTTAGTCATAGGACACTTCTAGTGGCTAAGTGAATACTTGACCTAAGCCTAAAGACTTAGGAGGATTAGCCATAGAGCCTGGATCATGCTTTAGGGACTAGGATAACCTACCTACGCTATAGCCTAAACCCAACTTATGTCTTCCTCCTTAGCCTAAACCAAACCTCAAATTCAATGCAACCTCAAATCCACACAACTAAACTTCAATCGAATCTCAAATCAAATCACCCTTTCATAAGCCCTATGATTTAATCTCACGGACTTAGCTAAAATCATTTCAATACAAATCAAACTCAATAGATTTTCTCATAGACCAATCAATCCTCCACTCTTCCAAATCAAGTCTACAATCAAATTGAAGTCCTCAAATCAAATTCAATCTAAGCTTCAAGCCCATGATTTAATCATGGACTTAGCAAATCTCTTCAATCCAGCTTAATTGATTTTCTCATAGTCAATTAAATCTTTCATCACCATTCCAAACCAAAAATCTACAATCACAATCAAATCCAATCAAAACCAATTCAAATCAAACCAAGTTAACTCACTTAACCCAAAATACCCAAATGAGTCAAATCAAGATCTAGCCTAAATCAACTACAAATAAAGCTATAGACCAATTCCAAATCAATGTTCAAACTCAACTAAACTCAAATCAAACCTCAATCAAGCCAATTGACCCATTTAAGCTCACTTGACCCAAAGTGACCTAAAGGACCCATTTAAGCTAATTTTCAATCCAATCCAAATTGGATTGAATGAAACCAACCAAAACCTCCTATAAAGATTGTTGATCATCCTTGATTGATCAATTCTAATCGATTGGGTCAAACCAAGTCAATTTGGTCATTTCACCAAGCTAATCTACTTAACCTGCATGAGCCAAATTAGCCAAATCTCATGCTAAGCCAAATTAATTGAAATCAATGATTCACATCAACCTAAGATCAATCCATGAACATGACTTGACCATCAATTGAGCCAAACCTAATCCAAAATTCTCTTTGACCCAAGTTGACCCAATTTGACCTAAAAGATGAAATTTGGTCAAATCAAAATCTAACACAAATTGATTGCAACCAATGGCTCAAGTCCATTTCAAACTAATCGTTGAACTTGATTAAAGCTTTGATTGAACCTAATTGACCTATTTAGCCCAAATTGACCTAAAGGGTCAATTTGGCATAAATCAAAACAAAATCCAAATTGATTCAAACCAAAGCCTACAATCATCTTCATTTGACCAATAGAACATGAAATAAGGCCTAGCCTAAGCCAATTTGACCAATTTGGCCAAATTGGTCAACTTGACCTATTTGACTCATATGAACTCAAATGGGTCAAATCCAAATCTAAGCTAAATTGAACTAAACTAATTGCACTGAAACATTCCAAATACTTATTATAACTTGACCCAATTTGACCAATTGGCCAACTTGACCCAACCTAGCCCAATTTGACCTACATGGGTCAAATTCAGCCAAACCAACTCAAACTAAGCCCATACCTAATGAAATTTGTATGACCACCATGGGTTAGTCCAAACAAAACCCAACACAATTTGGACATAGTTTGACCCATTACCCAATGGGTAAAGCCTTTCATATAGGATAAAATCCAAATATGGGGGTCAACCACCCAAAGCCAAGAGTGGACTATAATTATGTCTAACTAACCCAAAGGTTAGGTAAGCTTGGTCAAGGGAGGAGTTAACCCACCTCCCCTCATTGGCTCAACTCATATAAGATGGAGACCACTCAAGCTAGCCACCTTAGTCCCTTAGCCACTAAAACTGAGCCACCTAAGCTCACTCCTACCACCTCAGGCAGCCGGATGGCTGCAAACGATAGAGAGAATCCCATACATCCTATTTGAGGGAGGAAGAAGTACACTCCCCTTGATCTCATTTGAACCGGGCAATTGAGCTATCAGAGAGCTTAAGCACCTCATTCAGACCTCCCTAAGTGATTTTCCAAGCTCCCTAAGCCTTCCGATCATCGATGACTACAAAATGAAGGCTACCCAAAATAGGATAAGCTCCAACTCCACCAAACCCCAACCAATTTTACATTAACTTCACCAACACATTCACCAAGCTCGAAGGAAATGAAACTCCCAGCAATGAGCACCACCAAGCATAACTCTGACACATTTTCTAATGATGTTTGATCCATAGAGCCACCGATGAGGAGTCAAGATGACATCTTCTCAGCATGGCTTTGCCTCCTTAAGGTGAAGCTACCTCAGTCGATTAACCGCCGGTCTAAAGCTCCAGTGAGGTAAATTCTGGCAAGCAGAGTATTTTTTTTCAATTTTTGTTTGGCCTTTTCGAAGAGAATGTGAATGTTAGGCAAATCTAGCCATTATATCTCTTAGGAACCTCCTTATGAAGGTGTGGGATCAATCCCGAGCCAATATGAGCTCCGGTGAGCCCGAATTGGGTAGAGGAAGGCAGACGATGTCCATCTTCTATCGCTCAGGGAACGATAGATCATCCTCTATCCATTCCACATGATTGGAATGGATGGTCATGATCTACCATTATATTTAATCCTATTTTAATTCTTAGGAACTATGAGATTAATCCGCATAGTCGATCTGGACAAACAAGTGGATGTCGCCACCGTGCCTGATTAGATATAATTTTAATCCAATCCCATGGTGGCATGTGAAAAGCGCACCACATCAGCGCTCCATATGGTGCCGATGAGATTAGATTTAATTAGGGCTTAATAATTCAATTTAATCATAAAAATTTTAAAAACTCTTAACTAATTGTAGAAAAATTCAAAAATGCAAATAAATACTCATTTTAAATGTAAAACAAAGAAGATTTTAATAGAAAATAATTTCAATTAATTTTAAATAATAATTAAAGCTTAATTAATATTTGAATGAATACTTAATTAGCCTAATTAAATCATAATTAATTAGGAAATTAGTCACAAACTTGGAGAATTGATTTAATGTGATGAACTCTGCCTCCCACAATTTTCTTGGAATTAATTGCCTAGGTTATTGTGAAAATTGATAATTTAAATCTTAATTGCCCTCTTAATTAAATTAATGGTTAATTAACATTCCAAATAGTAAAATTTAATTAATTAATACTCATTAACCTCTAATTAATAGTGAATGGAGAGGAAGACTGGCTAGGACCACTTTCCTACTCTCTTTCCAAAATTCATTCCATTTTAAGAGGGTTAATTAATACGAAAAGTTATTAAGTGCTTAATTGATTAATTTAGTGGATAAATTAAATCAAATTGAAATGAAAGTCACATTAGATAATTAATAATGAAATTAAGGGTTCCTCTTTATGTGTTTAATAACATAAAGACCCCTAAGAAAATTATGATTTTTCCATAAGTGTGAAAAAATTATAAGAGTACTTAACTAGATTCCTTAACTTAATTAATATTTAATTATGAACCAATTGTATTAGGTCCTTAGGAGCATTGCAATTTCATTTTTTCACATATTCATAACATTTGAGGCTCATAATTAAATGATTAATCAAATTAAAGAAACATAAAAAGGGTAATTAAATGATTTGCTTAATGATTTAACCTAATCAATTCATAAAATCTATCTAATTACCTTTATTTAAATCAATTAAGTTTACTAATATGAGAATGGGATCAAAACAACAAATAATCTATCTTCTTTCTAAATCAACTCAAATCCAAAACAAAATTAATCAGAACCTTTGGTTTTCCTTAAATAATTTTATTTAACGTGTTTGTCCTTAGGGATTAATTTAGTTGAATGAATCACATGTTTATGTTTGGTTGTTCCTTTCCAATTACTTTAAATGTTGCATATTATGTGGTTTCATGCATCCATTTCTTAAAAATTAAGTGAATCAAATGAAAGTTATTTATGTAGCTTGCGAGTGTTGATTTAACTTAATTATATGTGTGGCTATTATCACTAATAAATTCAAATCTATTTTCCAAAGTTTATAAATTGATAATAATATGTGGATTGATGGTAGTTATGAATACATATAAGATTTTTATGTGCAAATAGCTTAGGCATATGAATGTGAAGCTCTCTTTCTTGGGTCCATATTTAGATTTACGGTGAATACAAGGCTTTAAGTAGCCCCAACGAGGTCATTTGATTATCTCACTTCCCTAGTTAACAATGGCACATGCTTATTTGATTTTATTCCTATGTATTTTGGTATTAGAATTTAGATAGAGCTTTAATTCATATGTAAAAATAATTCAACTAAAGAAAATACAATCTTTGCATGATTTTCATCCTTATAATTATGTACACATTTATATGTATGTATGATAGCAAGTGTTTAGTCTAGACATCCCGAGAATATGAGACTTTTAATAGCCCCAAGGAGGTCATTTGATTACCTCACTTCCCTAGTTAATAATGGCACGTACTTGTTTACATCTTTTATACATGCATATGTGTGCTTTATTAAAAGATGAAAATCCCCTTTTGTTATTAAAAATGTATACATCAATAATCATCTAAGTCATTGGCATATATTACATGTAAGTTAGTGCTCTCCTTCTTGGATTCATATATAGATTTATATAAGCTTGAATGTTAATAAGTATATAGTCTAGACATCCCAGGAATATGCGGCTTTAAGTAGCCCCAATGAACTCATTTGATTATCTCACTTCTCTGGTTAACAATGACACATACTTATTTGATTTTATTCCTATGTATTTTGGTATTATAATTTGGATATTGCTTTAATCTACATGTATGAATAATTCAATTAACTAAAATATAAATTCAAGCATAGGCATCCATCATCATTCAAGTGTGTTAAAACATATTACATGTGCAGATATACTAAGGATTGAATCATATGCATGCCATAAGTAATGGAAAGAAATGGTTTAATATGTGCTATGTGATAGTAATTCAATTGTGTTAATCCTAACATGTCTTTCAAATTGAATAGAATTGTTTAAGGTTCCACTAAACTTAGGGTGAATAAATTATTTAATAAGCCATTCACTAAAGAGAACCAAGTCATCAAAATAGGCTTTAGAAAATGGCTTAAAGAAGGGATGAAAGAGAGTAAGCCTCTTTCTTCTCCTTATAACACTTAGGTGTTAAGTGAAAACCAAATGAAACAAAATAAAACATAAATTAAAACCTATAAATCAATTAAATCACTTGAAATGAAACTAACCATCATGGTTAACTTAAATAATTTCAAAAACTTAGACAAATCATAACTCTAATGCTTAGTAAGACACATTACACAAAGCCTAACACACACATTAAAATTAAGCAACCACTTCTAGTCCTAAGTTAGGATGGTGTATGTGTGATGTATGTTTTATTTTGTGATGTAATGTTATATATTGGATGCTAGGGTGTACATTTCATAGATTGGATGTTAGGTCGCTCTTAGCCTAATCATGTTTTCTAGGGAATTATTCTTAACGGGTTGCCTACAAATAAATATAAATGCTCTCTTTGCAGGTTTCTTAAACACCTAAGCATGATCTAAGTTAGGATAGATGGGGCTTGGTTACCCATGTGCAGGGTGCTAAGCCCAAATTACAAAAATAATTTCTTGGGATTGTATGTATGTTTAGCTAACCTCTATTTTATAGGTGCGGTTAGATTTATTTTCCATACATAAATATAATTTTTACAATAGAAGTTAAGATTAGTGCTATGTGGGATTAGGATGAGTAGTTGCCAGAAGGCTTAGTCCTGGGATGCCCTATGATGCCTTCAAAGCAAATACAACCAAATCAAAGAAGGAGCAAGTCAAAGGAAGGGAGAAGGAAGACATGAAGATGGAGGAGTAAAGAATGAAGACCCCATAGCATGTATTTATTCTAATTGTAAAATTATTCATTCATATTTAGGGTTGTATAAAGGTTGAGCTCGGTTACCCATCTTTTCTCTTTTTAGGATGTATAGCAGTACCCGACCACACTAGCATCTTATTCTTTATGGTAGCCTATAAAATTGATTGATGATTTGTTTAGATTATGCTATAATATTTCATCCTCTTTATAGTTTCTTAATATTTGATGCTTTAATGTGTGGCCTGGATATTGTAGGCTCTTAGGATAAAATAAATTTTCTACCCAACTAACAACTCACAATTAAAGTTTTAAACAATTCATAACCTCATCATAACACTTAGGTTATAACCAAGATAATTAAAATATTTAGCAACCCCTTAGTTGTATGTTATCTATCTCACATCATGCATGCATCTTCAATCACTCTTGTTAAAAATGAGGGCCTCCATTTCAGCACTTTAGGGATAGCTTGACCTAGGAGAGCAACCCCTTATGATGGAGCTTACCCTCTCTCTTTTGATTTGGCCAATAACCTATTTCATCATGCATTTAGGCACAAGAAATCCTAAAGCCTTTGTCCAAATGAATGGGTCAAAATGAAATAAAATTGTAAAGATTTGTATTTTAGACTAAGTCATGTGCTCATGCTACTCATACTCTAGCCTCTTAGGGAGTGGGTTTAGGGTTTTAATCTTTTTCCAATTAAATAACAAGCCTAACTATCTTAAAATTTCACAACACTGGACTATGTTTTTAATCATAGGAGATGTTAGATGGCAGGCACTTTTGGTGGTTATAACTCCAGAAGTCAGATGGCTTAATCCTCCCTTCTTGACATGAACCTTCATGTCCACTTATGGCTTAGATTTAGGTCATGCTTTAGCTTTTACTAAAATCTCCCTAGATTTAGGATTCAAGATTGCTAGTTTCCTTTGGGCTACAAGCATAAATCCTCACCTCTTAGGTATTTTTACAATCTTGTGTTGATGGATTATAAGCCCTAGCAATTTAACAAAATTACAACTCAAATAAATAAAATCTCTCCACTCTTAAATATATAAAGCCTCACCATAGGATAGATTGGAATGCTCACTAGGTTTTCTATTATCATGAGCATTTTCTACTTCCTCCATTTGGATTCCAAAAATAAGTCTTCCACTTGGTCTCTCCCACTTGATTTTTCCAAAATAGCCAATTTGTTGATAGTGTAGCCTTGAAATCTTTGGAGATAATAATTGTCTACTTTAATCAAGATATTCTTAAAGAATCTCATTCCCTATGATGTAATTAACTATGGAGGCTTGCCTCCATAGGGAACTTAAGAACTCGGCTTAATATAAACCCTACTTTACCTTTTCATGAAAAGTAGAGGAAAAATCTCTAGTATATTCGAAGACTCATCATTCCTTAGGAGTCCTTATTAGGTGATTAGATCCATTGTAGGGTGATTCCTCTATATTTTGAGATAATACATCATAGCTTAATGTAGTATCCAATCACTTCAATAAGTACCCCCTACGATCTACATTGTGTCCACCCCACATCTAAAAATAAACATCACAGATTTCTCTGGTGACTCCACTGGGGAGGGCTCCTCTATCCATCTCTATCAGACAATTATTGTCTCCAAGCATCGATAGTGGACTTATATTTTATATAAGCCTAAGACTATCTTTCTTTCCATTGGCACTTTGATCATTTCAACCTTAAATAAAGCTAGCCAACATCCTTTAGCTTTTAGGACCTCACTCTTGTGTATGTCTTAACACCCCTATTAGGTCCCCTAATAGGTAATAATAAATTAATTAAAGAAAGAGATGACCAAATATAAATCAAATACAATTTAGAACCTCTTACCACTAGCTTGGTGAAGTAAGGTTCGCTTCATACATAACAAAACTTCAATGAAATCTATAGTATAATAAATAAAATATTTTGCAAAAAATTTTCAAAGCAAAATCATGTGAACTTCATTTAACATAATAGCTCTCTTTTAAAACTAAAATCCAGTAAAACAAAATCAAAATCTTTCAAACACCTTTTCCAAATAAAGTTAATCAAACCTCATTTAGCATACCTAGATTTTCTAAGTGAGTGTTCCTCTTTTTTTTTTTAAAATCAAAACAACAAACCTCTCTTTCAAAAATAAACATATTCAAACCCTCTTTCAAAAATAAACATATTCAAACAACAAACCTCTTAGGAGTTACATTCAGTGATGAAGACCTAGTTCTAGGGACGATCGAGCACAACCTTCCTATTTAAATTACAGTGGATGTTAGTAGATTCAGGCTATCTAAAGTTTTGGTTGAACCAGGTACATCAGTCAAAATTATGATCCTAAGAACCCTTTCCTACTTGAGGATTTACATCTCTAAACTCCAAAAGGATAGGATGATGTTCAAAGGATTCAATGAATAAGGCGAGAGGGCCTTAGGATCCATAGTGTTTCCACTAGAGATAGATGATTGGAAGACTGAAGCCAAGTTTGACATAATAAACTTGGATACATCTTTCAATCCTTTGCATGGGAAACTGTGGATACATGAGAACAACATGGTTCCATCCTCTGTACATGCCTCATACTCTTCTCCCACTATTGTAATTATTTTGTGTTTAACATGCCTCTTTGTTTATTAAAACTAAAATTTTGATTGAATTTGGAGTATGGGGGAGGTGAGAGACTTCATTTTGGGTTATGACTTTAGTTGACTCAATTTAACCCATTCAAGGCTAATCTTGCATCTCCACACTTCCATTAAAAGGTTTGAGTAAGATATCTTCCATTTCATTTAAATGTATTTAACGATATTGATTTTTCATGTTGAATGATAAGGATTTAATTTGATTTTTCTATGTGCTTTTAATTCTTTCTCATTCTACTTTCAAGTGTTTTAATTCTTACATATCATCAAGTCTTTTTATTCAGCTTAATTTCTTTGGATTTCAACTGTTACATCTTACAAGTTTGGTTACTTTGATTTTCTAAAATATCTTTTTAAAGGCTTTTTTTGTTTCACATTTTGCTAGTGTTTTTAATTTTGAATTTTTTCTATCAAGATCTTTTAAATTTCATATTATTGCATTTAAAATTTAAACAAAAAAAAACTTGTGAGCTTTCTTTTATTTGTCATATTATTACATAATTGGGATTTAGAGCTAAAATCTTTCAGATTTTGGGAGGAATCTTATATTTTCTTTTTTTTTCTTATGTTTTGAAGTTGTTGTGATTGTCCTTGTCTGACATTGGAAAGTATATTATTTGGGGTTGTACTTGCCCAGTGTAGGAAAATATGAGATTTGAGGTTGTACTTATTTGGTGTAAGAGAGTACATGATTTAGGGTTGTACTTGCCTAGTGTAGGAGAATACCTCATTTAAGGTTGTACTTCCTTAGTGTAGAAAATTATGTGATTTGGGATAGTGTTTTGCCTGATTTAGGAGAATATGGGAGATTCTTTGTAATCATTTTGGTTTTGTTAATTCCTAACATGGTTTGTTGGTAGGCATGGATATATGTCAATTTTTAGGTGCACCCAAATGACATAAAACTTTTTGCACCTCTTGTCTCCTCACTTTCACGCATTACTTTTTTGCACTTGCTCTTTGTTTGTGTTATAATCTAGCTCAATATTCAAGTTATTTTTTCACTTACTTTTCTACAAAGATCAAAATAATGTTTTAAGTTCAAATTTGAAAATACTTCATTCACCTCCCTCCCCTCTTGGATGTCAAGCCTCTTAACAATTTAACCAAGGAGGCGAGTGAGGCAAGATTGAGTATAGAAAATCCAAAATAGTCAAAAAGGAGGCTAGCCACCATGGTGGCTATATAAACTCTTTGAGCCTCTAAGAAGCATGGAAAGGGAAAGGTGTCCATTGATAACCCTCTATATGTTTATCCCTAAGATAACTACTATAATGACATTATTAATCCAACAAGCCAAGCTTATGCTCTAGGTTATCTCATCTTCTCAAAAATGATGGATAATAATTCCATGGAGCTTCTGGGGAGGCAACTTGCATTATGTTTTCATAACCATGCAGGCAATGGCATGACTAAAAGCTTAGCCAAGAATATACATTTAGATTGAAAGTTATGGTTGATATCAAGGTGGAGCATGACTCGTTAAAGGAACAGTTGAAGGCCAACGATTCTAGGATGGCCAAGCTTGAAGGAGAGGCGAAGCAGAGGATGAAGAGAAGGATCAATAGTGTTGGATTGCTCAACTCTCCAAGCTGAACAAATAATTAGAGGCTGAGCACTCTCACCACATTAAGGACTTAATGAAAGAGACTGAGTAGACTTGATTTCTAAATTATGATGAGTACAAGGCCATAATGAAGAAGAAATTTAAAGAAGACCACAATCATGTTATCTAGAAGTTGGTTGAACATGATCAACTGGACCTTAAATTTTTTTATTTTGATAATGTACTAGTCGCTTTACCATAATCAAGATTCATGGAAGGCGATTAGGCGATAAACACTAGCTAGTTTTTTGTTTTTCTTTTTTAATAATTATCCTTTCTAATCCCTGTGAGTAAGAGGAAAAGAAATTATAAATGTGTTTTTTTTTGTACTCACTACTCAATATTTTGTACTTCTTTAATGAAATAAAGATTTTCCTTTTACACATATTCATATTGAATGTTGGTAGATGTTATTTATTCTATGCAAATTCACTCATATTTTTATTTACTTTGTAAATATACTTACTTTTTTGGTGAGATCATACTTGAAGAAATATTTGGTAAAAAATTTAGGTAATCAACCTAAAAGACTGGTAGGATTATTTTTTTCTAGGTACCAAGTTGCCAACCACATGGAATGATGGTCTTTTATTATGCAGTTGTTGTGTTTATTTTCGGAGGGTCAAGGTGGACACCACGCAGATTATAGGGGTACTTATTGATGTGATTGGGTACAACATTGAGGTATAAAGTACTATCTCAAAATATGGAAGCATCACTCTGTAATGGACCTAATCACTAAATAAGGACTCCTAAGGCATGATGGGTCTTCATATGTATCAGAGATTCTTCCCCTACTTTATGAAAAAGAAAAGCAGAGCTTATTTTAAGTTGGATTCTTTAGTTCCCTATGGAGGAAAGCCTTCATATTTAATTGCATCCTTAGAAATGGGATCTCCTAAGAAATCTCCTGACTAAAGTAGTCAATCATTATCTCCAAAGATTTTAAGGTTAAGACTATCAACAAATTGGCTATTTTGGAAATCAAATGAGATTGTTCAATTAGAAAGACTTATTTTGGAATCCAATAGAGAATATGTAGGAAATGCTCATGATACTAGGAAGCCTAGTGGGCACTTCAATCTACCTCATGTTGAGGCTTTATATTTTTGAAAGTGAGAATTTATCTTGTTTGAGTTAAAATTTTATTAGATTACTAGGGCTTATAATCGATAAAAACAAGATTGTGGAAATGCCTAATAAGTGAGGATTTATGCTCATAGCCCAAGGGAAATAGGTAACATCGATCTTGAATCTATGGAGCTTCAATACAAGTTAAAACACGACCTAAATCTAAGCAGAAAGGGGACATTATGGTTTATCTCCACAAGAGAGAATAAACTCGTTCAACTCTTCTAGACTTACAACCGCCTGGAGTGGCTTCCAGCTACTATTTAATTTAAAAGAGGCTTGAGTCCTAAACTCACTCTCTAAGAGACTAGATCATGTTTGGTATGAGCATATGGCTTAGTCTAAAATGTAAAATCTTTTCAAATTTTATATCACTTTGAGATAACATTTTGGATAAAGGCTTTAGGATTTCTTATGCCTAAATTTATGATGAAATTTAGTTATTGTCCAAATCAAAAGAGAAAAAGGGTGAAGCTCCATCATAAGTGGTTGCTCTCACAGGTCAACCAGTCCTTAAAGTGCAAGAATGGAGGCCCTCATTTTACAAGAGTGATAGAAGATGCCATGCATGATGTGTGACATACAACATCCAGCAAAAGGGTTGTTAAATCTTTTTTTTATCTTGATTATAACCTAATCTTTAAAATGAGGTTGAAAGTTATTTTAAATTTTAATTATGAGTTGTTAATTGGGGTAGAAAAATTAATTTTATCCTAAGAGCCTACCGCATCTAGGCCACACATTCAATCATCAAGTTTAAGAAACTATGTAAAATATGCAATGTTATTGTGTAATCTAAACATATCATCAATCCAATATGAATAGATTTCATAAAAGAATAAAAGGTCAGTGTCGTCGGGTACAACCGTACATCCTGAAAAGAGAAAAGTTGGGTAGCCGAGCTCTACCCTTATACAACCCAGAATTATAAAATAATATTATAATGAAAATTAAATTAGATGTTATGGGGGTCTTCATTCTTCATTTCTTCTTCCTCCTTTTGATTTAATTTGATTTGCTCTAAGGCATCACAGGGCATCTCAAGACTAAGCCTTCTAGTGGATGCTCATCCTAAACCCCATAGCACTAATCCTAATTTTTATTGCAAAATTATAAACTTGTGGGAAAAGTAAATTTAACTACACTTGTAAGACAGATATTAGCTAAATATACATACAATCCCAAGCAGTTATAGTTTATAATTTGGACTTGGTACCCTGCACATGGGTAACCAAGCCCACTTATCCTAACATGAATTATGCTTAGGGACATAAATAATTGCAAGCAAAACATTTATATTCATTTTAGCGACCCCTTAAGCACAATCCTCTTCAGAAAATAATATTAGGCTATTAACGGCCTAACATCCTATCTACAATCCACATTTTTAACATTCAGTCTAAAACATTACATCATAAAATAAAGCACATCATCATTACATACACCATTCTAACCTAGAGCTAGAAGTGGTGGCTTAGCATTCTAATGTGTGTGCTAGGCTTAGTGTAGTGTGCCTTAGGTAGGCTTTTGAATTATGATTTTCTAAGTTAGAAAAAGTTTAATTTAACATGATTGATGGTTTAACTTTAAGTTATTTAGGAGTTTGTGAATCTTAATTTGTATTTTATTTTATTTCATTTAATTTACACTTAGCATCTAAGTGTTACAAAGATAGAAAGAAAGCTTAACCTTTTTCTTCCCTACCTTAAGTTATTTTCTAAAGCACATTATTATAATTTAGTTTCTTTTAATGAATGATTTATTATATATTTTATTAATCTTAAGTTTAGATTAACTTTAAAGAATCATATTTAATATGAAAGGCATCTTAAGATTAATGTGGTTGAACTACCATCACATAGAATATGATGGACCATTCCTTTTTTATCACCCATAACAAGCATATGATTTAACACTTAGTATACCTACACATACAATAAACTTTTGGCACACTTAAATGATCATGGATACATATATTTGGAAAGTATATTTCATTTGATTAGATCATTTATACATGTAAATTAAACCTCTATCTAAATTCTAATATAAATATACATAGGAATGAAATTAAATAAGTATGTTCCTCTATTAACCAGGGAAGTGAGATAATCAAATGACCTCCTTGGGGATACTTAAAGCCTCGTATTATCGAGATGTCTAGACTATATACTTATCATCATTCAAACATATGTAAATCCATATATGAGAATAGGAAAGAGAGCACAACCTTTACATGCAATAAATTTGATGTGTTTAAATGATTATGGGTGCATGTATTTTTAGTAGAAAATAAGATTCTCATTCTTTAATCAAATATACATGCACATGTATACAAGATGAAGCAAGTGCCTATTATTGTTTAAACCAGAGAAGTGAGATAATCAAATGACCTCCTTGGGGCTACTTAAAACCTCATATTCTTGAGATGTCCAGACTATATACTTGTTATCTTAAATACATATGAATTTATACATGATTGAAGAATGAAAATCATGCAAGAAATTATATTTTTATTTGATTGAAATATTTATACATGTAAGGGATAAAGCTTTATCCAAATTATAATACAAAGATACATATGAATGAGATTAAATAACTACATGGCATTGGTTAAAATAGGAAAGTGAGGTAATCAAATGACCTTTTTATGGCTACTTAAAGCCTCATATTTTCATGATGTCCAGACTATATACCTATTGTTATTCAAACACATATAAATCTATATAGGAATTTAGGAAAGAAAATATTACCTCCACATGCTTAAGCTATAAACACATGTAAATCCTGTATGTATTAATAACTACTATCACTCCAAATATTATTATCAATTTATAACTTTTAAAAAATAAATTTGGATTTATTAATGATAATAGCCACACATGTAATAAGATTAAACCAACACATGCAATTTTACATAAGTAAATTCATTTGATTATTTGATTTTTAAGGTATGAATGTGAGAGATCACATGACATACAATCCTTATGGTGATTGAAAAGGAATAGCCAAACATTTCTATATGATGCATTCAACTACACTAATTCCTAAGGACAATCACATTAAATGAAACTGCTTAAGGAAAACCAAAACTCGTAAATTAAATTTGATTTTTGGATTTTAATTAAACTTAAAAAGGATAAATCATTTCATATTTTCCATCTCATGTTGCTGATTTATTATGTTTAAGGAAATATAATAAATGATTTTTATGATTTAATTAAGTTAAAACATTAAGCAATTCATTTAACTACCCCTTCCAATATAATTAAATTGAATTAAATCTAATGGATTAATCATGTTCGTTCATTTCAATCAGGCATAATGGATGGTGGATGATCCTTCGTCCCCCGAGTGATGAAAGACGGACATCGTCCTCCATCCCCCGCTTGATCCGAGCTTGCTAGGGTTTGTGAGGTGTCAGAATCAGTCCTAAAACATTCACAAAGGAGATCTAAAGGGATCCTATGTTGGGATCCACACAAAATTAAACTTTCATTCACAAAGGCTTAGAGAATTTTGAGATTTTGATGGTTTACCAGAATTTATCTCGCTGAAGCTCAAGACCTGTGATTAACCGATTGAGGTAGCTTCATCAAGAGATAAAGCCTTGTTGAGAAGCTCACGCATTATCTTCTTGTCGGTCGCTCTGTGGATCAAATGCCACCAAAATCCTCATCGAAGTTAGGCTTGGAGTGGTCTTCGATGCTCAAATCAATTGAGAATTTATTTGTTTCTTCTCATCGGAGCTTGGTGAAGGTGTGGGTAAAGTTAATTTAAAAATGGTGGATTTTGGAGGAGGTTGGATAGAGATTAGCCTTGTCCCATTTTGGACTTGGCATTTTCGGCAATAGGGAGGCTCTAGGAACTCGAAAATGCACTCAAGGAGGTTGCCTTGAGTTTCTCTTGCTCTCTTAATGCTCTCTCTATGGAATGAGATCGATTTGAGAGGAGTATACTCTCCTCCCATCCAAACTGATGGCTTGGATCAATTTTGCCATTGGAAGATATCGAACCAGCGTAGACGGTGGTGGGTGGTAGAGAATCAGTGAGGTGGCTCGGTTTGAGTGGAGGAGTGAAGGGGAGTGGGCTGCCAAAGCTGAGGTGGCTGTCTTCGGGTTTTCTATGTGTGCCAATAGGAGGAAGTGGATTAGCTTACCTCCACTTGGCTCATGGCTAACCCAAACTAGCTTTGGGTCAGGTGAGCTAGTGGTCCTCATGTCCATTTGGAGCTTAGGGTGGCTGCTAAGGGTAGGAGAGTGAGTTTGGCCATCCAAATATGAGTTTTGTCCCAATTGGAAGGCTTTACCCAATGGGTAATGGGTCAAACCAGGTTGGACTTGGGTTGGGTTTTATTTAGGCTGATCCATGATGACCTAAGGATGGGTCATTCCAAATTTGAATGGGTTTGGAGTTGATTTGGTTAAGTTTAGCTTAATTTGACCCACGTAGGTCAGTTTACGCGAGGTTGGGTCAAGTTGATCGATTGGTCAATTTGAGTCAAACCATGGGTTAAGATAATACCAATTAATGATTTGGGATGTTTTGATTCAATTAGTTTGATTTGGTTTTGAGTAGTTTTGAATTTGACCCATATGGGTTCATATGGGTCAAATGGGCTAAGTTGACCAATTTAGTCAAATTGGCCAAATTGGTTTGGGTTAGGTGTTGGTTTAGGTTCAATTGAACATTTGGAGATGATTGTAGGCTTTGAATTCAATGAATTTGGATTTAAGAATGATTTAGCCCAATTTGACTCTTTAGATCTATTTGGGCTAAATAGGTTACTTTGTTCATGTTCAATTATCAATATGTAATGGATTTGAGTCATTGGTTGCAATCAATTTGGATTAGAATTTGATTTGGCTAAATTTAGCCTTTTAGGTCAAATTGGGTCAACTTGGGTCAAAGGGCCAATTGGACTTGGTTTGGCTCAATTGATGGTCAGGTCATGCTCAAGGGTTGGTTTATGATTGATTGGAATCAATGGATTCAATTGATTTGCATTGGAATGAAATTTTGCTCATGTAGGTTAATAGGTTTAACTTGGGTCAAGTGATTGAATTATGTTGGTTTGACCCAATTGATTGCAATTGATCAATCAAAGGTGATCAATAATCAATATAGAAGGTTTTGAAGGAGTTGGCTCAATCCAATTTGGGTTGGATTGTAGTGGGTTCAAATGGGTCCTTTAGGTGTCTTTGGGTCAAGTGAGCCAATGGGTCAATTGAATTGGTTTTTGGTTGAATTTAATTTGATAATTGATTTAGGATTGATTGTTGGATTTGGCTGCAATTGATTTGAATTTAATTAGATTTTGGCTCATTTGGATATTTTATGATCAAATGGGCTAGCTTGGGTTAATTGAATTGATTTTGATCAATTGGTTTGATTATAGATTTTGGTAGAGTTTGGAATGAAGATTTAGAAGGTTGGAGTGCTTTTGTAAAAATTAATTAAATTAGGTTTAATTGAGGAAATTTTGGTTAAGACCATAGAATTTGGAATAAGCTAAGATGGGTTTGGGTTATGGCTTTCAATCATTTGGCTTGACGTTTGGGTACGAATTGGAATTCAATTGGGATTGGTTGAATTGATTTAAGGTTTGGTTTTGGTTAATGAGATATGAGACTTGGTTTAGGCCATAAGGTATTGAATCCTATGGCATAGCCTAAACCTATGGCAAATCCTCCTAAGCCTATAGGTTTTGGTTAAGTGTTCACCTAACCACTAGAAGTGTTCTATGATTAAAGAAGTCTTAGTGTCTAGAAGACTCCTAGGTTTAAGATGGGAAGATTGAATCTTTACTCCAAAAGTGAGGTCAACAATAGTCACGAACTATATAGTATTGGTCAAAGTTTATAGTCGTCAATCATAAAGTATCAATCCTAATTTGTAGTTTCTTACCATATAGTGTTGGTCTTTAGTTTTTTTTAAATATTAAACATGTCAAGCATGTTTTTTAGCGCCAACTTATCTTATTCACCGTGTATACCCTTATGGATTTCAAGGTCTTAATCTCAATCTCTACCAAATAAATTTTATATCATTGAAGCCACTTTAACACTTCATGTTAGCCCATTTAAGGTGAGAAGGTTAGAGTGTTTACAAGTATGGACTTTCCTTTGAAGAGTTGTAGCTTTCATGAGTAGTCTTATCACTTTTAGGCTTGATAGTATGCCAAGTTAAGTTGTGTACACTTTGGCTAAGCTAGCTCAACAAGTATAGGCTTTTTCATTCATGAAAAGTGTAGCTTGCTAAGTGGGGCCATGTACTCTGACCAATTTGCAACACGCCAACTTAGCCTTTGTGCTCAGGACAAGAGTAGCTCATAGAATGAAGCATTTTACTTAGGCCAAATGTAGCTCATCAAGTACTTTCAAAACCTAGAACAAAGTAGTTTGCCTAATAACTCAGGCCAATTGTAGCTCATTGTGTTGGGCAATGAGTGACTATAACTAATATATAGCTCACCAAGCTACTCAATCCATTGTATCTTACCAAGTTTATCAATGTGACTATTCTTTTTTTAGTATTGTTTTACATTAGGAAAATGCATAGCTCACCGAGTGTAGCCTTTTTTTTGGTCCCATGTCACCCTAAATGATTTATGAACTTTTTTTAAAGTTATGTTTGACATTTTTTGATGGAACAAAAAGAAACATATTTTACTAAGTGGAAAAAAATAAAATGTTTTTAAGAAAATAGAGTTTTATTTTTATTTTATGAACATCATGGTTTTTCCTACATAAACTTGAATAAAAGACTTCTTTCAAAAATGATAACTTATTGAAAGACAAAAATAGATATAAGCATAGGAGTTGCCTTAAAATAGAATTTCTTCAAATCTATCACACTCCAAGTACAAGGTACATTTGGTCTCAAGTAAGTCAGTAGTTGATAAGCTTCTAGCCTAGCCTACTTTCTGATAATGTTGGGACCATCCCAAGTGCGGGCAAATTTGTTGAGTACATTTTTTCATGCAGCTGCGTCCACTTTCATTATCACTAAGTCATCAACATGAAATATTCCTCTTTGATGTTTCTATTGTAGTACTTGGACATTTTATTTTAGTTTTCTCTTGTTTAAGTGATGCTTCCATGCATAATTATTTTAGTAGGTTGAGTACAATTTTCATGGCCATTTGTAATAGACCTCTCCCACTCAGGAGTATCTTGATCAAGCTCGGCTGCTGCCATGACCCTTTGGATCTGTAACTCATACTTGACAGCCAAAACTACTTCAGTGTTATGTGATAAGGCAAATGGAGTCTTTTTAGTTAGCAATGATGGAGTTGTCCTAAGGACCCAAACAATGATGGATAGAAATCAACTCACTTTGCCTTGGTGCCTTTTATTTTTCTTCAACATGTTAAGGATTTTTTTTTATTCTCCACCTGCGCTTATTCATTGGTCTGCAAGTGAAGTACTGACATGAACTTAAAGAGGATTCACTAGAACTCGCATAAGTCTTTTTATTAATTGTTAGTGGATTATGGGTCATTATTCGTGATGATCTATATTGATAGCCCAAACTTACAAAATATGTCAATTCAAATAAAATTTTTAACTCCCGAGCAGTTATTTTGATGAGTGACTTTGCCTCAATCAATTTGCTGATGGAGTCAATTATGATGAGTATGAACCTTCTATGACTACTAATGAGGGCCAATTAAGTCCATACCACTCCTTGCAAAAGATCAAGGGCTTGTGATGTGTTGTAGAGGTTGTAATGGCTACAACTATATAAAAGAAAATTTCAATCACTATTCATATCTTTTAGTGAAGTCCTCGATATCGTTTCTCAGGGTTGGCCAAAAAAATCATAATCATTGGATGTTGTGGTTGAGTAGCCTTCATCTAGAGTGGCTTCCAAATTATCTTGAATGTACTTTATTGAGTGCCTTCTCTTAGTTGTCTTCATGAACATGCCTTCAGTTTAATGAATTAATTGACCTTCAAAATAATTCATCAGTGATCAAGATATATTAGGAAATCTTGATTTTGAATCTCTTAAGGTGCTCGATGCCTTCCTTTAGTGCTATAATATGCAAACATTTTATGAGGTTGACCCAACTAGGTAAGTTTTTGCCTTTAATCTACATGTATTCACCTTTTTTTGTTGGATTAAGCAAGCTCCAAGTTAGGCTACTCCCCCAGCACTCACTTGAGAAAGCAGATCGTCAAGTTGGTTTTTAACTATTGGGACTTGCTTTTTCTTCAAAATACTCAAGTTTTTGAATTTTCCCTTTAACTTCATGTGATTATATTTGTAAAGACACATATCTTTCTTTATAATCCCTACTTATTTCATTCACCATAAGATGTGAATATGGATATGTTGTAATACGTCTAGCGCCGAGTCCTTATGTGAATCAAAGTCTTCCAAATATCACGTCATATTCTGATTGATTGTTGTTCACTCAAAGTTTGAACTTTACTAATTAAGTGATCATGATTCTAATAGGGCTTTTTAACAAAATAATAATGCCCATTTCATTCTCTTCAAAAGAGATACCAAGATGGCTCTAAGTTAGTAGGGATATCCTATGAGTCATATAAATTTACGTGGATGTTGGGAAGTACTTATGCTTTGATTTCCTACTGAGGTGAGTATAAGATGTTAAACTCACTAAAATTTATTGACCATTTAAGTAACCTTCTAGAATGATCTGACTATGTATGCAATGATTTGATTGTATGTTGGTTACCACTTTGATAGAGCAGGCTTGGAAATATGATCAGAGTCATCAAGCTAATATAAGAAAGGCAAGTGTGAGTGTTTTCACGATTGGGTAATGCAACTCAACACACCTTATAAACTTGTTAACATGTTAAACTTGCCATTATTTAGCTTATTTTCTAATTAGTATAGAACTTACACTATGTTCTCTTGCTCTTAAGTATAGCAGTAATGTTTCTCCATCCTTGGGACTTTGTAGTAAAAGTGGCAAATTGAGTAAGGCTTTTAGATAATTAAAAGCTTTTTTGCACTCTTGGGTCCACTTAAATTTCTTAGTGCTCCTCAATATTCTGAAGAATGCCCAACAATGCTCTCATTCCATGGATATAAATATTTTCTATGCAGTGAGTCACTACACATCTTTAGTTGTTCTCGATGATGATATATTCTGTATGGCTATGACTTTGTGTGGGTTTTTCTTTTCTTTTCTTTTTTTTTACTTTCTAGTGTTAGTTGGAATCTTAAGAATTATCATGATTCTACACTAAATGTGCACTTTAATGGGTTGAATCACATGTTATACATCTTCAATGTGGACATGGTCTCCTTCAAATTAGTTATATGCCTCTTGGGAAATTTATTTTTAGCCAACAAGTGATACACATAAACTTTCAAATTTCTTCTTTCTGATCTTTAAATACTCAATCCATCATTCTTTAAAAAGTAGTACCTACATTTTTAGGCCAAAGGGCAATACTTTGTAGCAATTAAATCTTCTCCTATGATAAAGGCTATCTTTTTGGAGCCTATCATGTACATTTTAATTTGATAGTAACCAAAGAAAGCATCCAAAATCTTGTCACTAGGTATATTATCATCGAATTAACAAGTGCGCCTATGTGTGAGTGTGGGTACTCATCTTTAGGATAAGTTGAGTTTAAGTTTATGAAGTCTATGCACATCCTCCATTTGTCATCAAACTTATGTGCCATAACCATCTTAGAGATCCTTTTAGGGTATTAGACTCTCTGATGAAGTCATCTTCCAATAATTTGTTGACTTCCTCTTTAATATGTTCCACGAGTAGGGGATCCATCTTTCTCATCTTCTTCTTGATTAGCCGAACATTCTTCTTAATGTTGAGCTTGTGGCAAGCAAGATTGATGTCTATGCTTGGCATCTCAGCTATAGACCAAGCAAACACATCTAGATCTTCTTGAAGTGCCCATAAGTGGGCTTCTTTGTACTTGCTGTTATAAGATGAGATTATTCTTAGTGCTCGCTATAGGTCTTCTATTGCCATAATTCTTTAATTTTTTTTTTGTATTCTTCAATCAAATGCATTTGATCTCTAATTACAACACTTCTTCTTCTTTGTGTGATTTATTGATTGCTTGCATGTAACATGCCCTGGATTGGTTTAAAATTTTCCTTATTGTTATCTCTTTTCCTCCACCCAGGAACTTGACTATGACAAGGCATGTCAATAGAACTACCTTAAATGTGTTTAGTAGTGATCACCAAAAGATGGCATTGTATGGGGAAGGTAGTAGGTGCCTCCACAATGTTGAAGTTGATCATTATTGTGAACTATTTTTCTCATTATTTCAAAGTTAATAGGAGAGTTATTATCCATTATATCTCCAATATTTCCTCTGAGAATCTATAAAGGGGACCTATTGTAGGCACAAGTGATTTACTACTTTCATTCTTGATCTCCTTATAAACTCCTTCAACTTTCTTATCTTGATGAGTTCTTCCACCAAATGCCTTAAGTGGAGACACTCCTTGGTGAAGTGATTGTGAACACAGTGATATGTACAATATATTGATTGGTCTCATACTCTATCAGCTTTTAGAAATGGTGCTTACTTAAAGTATTCTTTATTTAGAATGTCCTCAACTAACTTGGTCATACATAACCATAATAGTGTGATCTTGGGTAGTTGTAAGTACATGCCATGTGCATACAAGCCAGTAAGTTATGCTTATACTAATGTTTATGTGTTAGCTCTCTCTCTCTCTCTCTCTCTCTCTACTCTAGTATGTTATTTTATTCCATTTTTCTACCTTTGGACTCCGAACCTCTCCTTCAAGAATCACTCGAGGGTCACACCTTACTCCTATCTCATCTTTAAAAGAGCTTATGAGCTCTTTAAAGGCTTTTGAGCACTCATAAATTAAGTAGCAAACATTCATTTAAACTTGGTGATTGAAGTGAAGACTCCCATGATAAATGTGTGAGAATCATTTGAGGGTCGATTCTTTGAAGCTAGAAAAGAGTAATCAACATTTCATCATTTTATTAAGATCTAATAGTGATGTATATTTGAAATATGTGATATGGTTTGTAAGGTCAGTGTGACCTTTGTAAGATTCTAAGTGAGGAATCTTAAACTTCATAGGGGATGCACCTCCATGGTCTCCTTGAAAAAGCATTAGTGGGAATGGTGTTTTTCACTCTTTCTCTAATAGCTTCCTTGTCACTCGTGTGGTAAGTCTCACCATCAATGTTAAGTGTCTTCAATAATTCTTGTCAATGATGGTGAGTACAATGAGTTGCCAAGCCTAATGCCCCCCTCATTCTCTCGGGCCCTCAAAACATAATACTTCACTTCCTACATAGTTGCTTGGACTATTCAAGTGATTTTATCCTTCAAGTCCATCAAGTGTTACTGTGTCACAAATTGCTATGTGTTTAGCCCTATGGCAGTTCAGTGGCCTCTTCCTAAAAGGCCTACTTTATTGTGCACTTGACTTCTTATCCTCGACATCTTCCACACACCCTGTATCAATGAGGATGTTGAATCCAAATTTATTTATGGAGTAATGCAAAGTCTAATTTAGGCACATTAAAAGGTTGGAAAGAGTACATAAGATTAGATTAGGCAAAGAGAATGTAAATATCTAAGAATTTCTACTATATTAGAGATTGAATACAAGTAAAGGGGGCAGAGTGCAAGATTCAACTCTTTCCCTGCAAGAATAGTAAAAATTCTAGAAAAAATATCCCCACCCCTTAAAATTCCCACTTTTTATAAGTTTTAAAGGCAATTACAAAATAAAACTGCATAATACTTTAAAGAAACTCTATGTTGATTACAATATGAAGAAGTTTCTCTTATGTTTCAATAGGTATGGCGAGTGTTGTATGACGAGTAATGAGCTCCGTGGTGTGGTCACTCATGCGAGTAAAAGAGTTTGACACTGGTTGCTTGGCTGAGGTGAAATTTTTAAGTACTCGCCCACGTGAAGGTGAGTCCTCCATGGTGTTCAAAAGTAAGCTAGTCACCTACATAAGGCAAGTTCTCTATATTGTCTGGTCAGTGAGTCTATGCCTGGTCACTGATGCTCCACGTTAAGTGATCTTTATACTAGTCCATATGTTAGGTCTTTATGTGCATACTAGAGGTGCATGCTAGATTTTTCTCTTTTTTCTATAGTGAGAAAACTAATCATATAGCATAATTATTTTAATTTTTACATTAATCTGATAAAGGTAAGATGACATTAAAATTTATGTTTTGAATTAGATTTGATTATACTATATAATATACATTGTATTATCTGAAGAGTTCTTAATTATTAATGTTAAAATCTCATAATTAATTCAATTTAATCTATTTATATTCTTTGATCTTAAAATATATCTTATAGTTTTGTATAATATGTTATATTATAATCAATTCATATTAATAATGTAATTAAATAATTTTCTTATTAGCTCCACTCATGTGTGTGTGTGTGTGTGTGTGTGTGTTAGTTGTTTCACCCCATTCTTTACTTGAAACATACATATAAAAAATATAATTCTAGTAATGACTCATGCAATTATTCACCTAAATTATCTCTAACTAATTTTAAACATTAGATTTAGTTAATTGGAGCTACCATCATCATCTAAGTCTAGTAGGTTCTAGAATCATATATATCATTTTAATTTAGATTCTCTAGCGTGTACCTATAATTATTAGTAATGATACATATACAAAACTTAATTAGTCTAGAAGTATTTCAACTCAATATGTTTGTGATCATCAAAAATTTATTATTCAACTCTAAGGTTCATAAGGTCAATAATCCAAAATTTTTTATGATGGAAAAAACATTTAGTTGTGTATAAATGGCTTATGATTTTGTAACTCCCCTTAAATTTATGCTTAAAAAAATTACAAGTGATAGCGAGTCACGTATTATTAAAATATTAAAAAAGAATTTTATTTTATTTTTTTTATTTTTATTATAAAATACTAAAAACACACGTATTATTGAAATATTAAAAAATAATTTTTTTTATTATAAAATACTAAAAACACAATAGATGAACCAAGCAAATGCACATAATAAAATTCTAAAGCATAATTAAATGTATGCACAACTACTCCATCTTGCGACACATTAAAATGGAGAATACAATATTTTAAAATAAAAGCACAAAAAATGGTGAAATTAGATCAATTGTTGAAAGGGTCTTGATCTGATGGTTGTGAAGGATGCCTGTAGTGGAACAATTGAGAGAACTATTCATAAAACCATGCACAATCTTTATCATGCTTACATAGTAGCTACTCCCACTAGTTATTTTCATGTTCAATGTGATCATCAACTTTAAGCTCAAACCTAATGAAGTGTCCTATCTAAGAATTATATGA
Organism: Cymbidium sinense; assembly: GCA_021442155.1. Classification (NCBI taxonomy): domain Eukaryota; kingdom Viridiplantae; phylum Streptophyta; class Magnoliopsida; order Asparagales; family Orchidaceae; genus Cymbidium; species Cymbidium sinense. The sequence goes on along the minus strand of CM038221.1, from coordinate 84,194,999 downwards.
ATAGCTATTTATATATGATGGGTAAAAAAATTTAGTTGGTATAAAGGTGAAAGATCATGGGTGGCTTCTTCTTCGTCATCCTTACTACCAACAACTTGGACAACACACCTCTTGTTATTGAATGGAATATAAATAGAATGATCGATGAAGTAAAAGGAAGTTGGTTAAGCTAATTAAAATAGGTGAGGTTGTATTTGATTTCTAAGATGTAGGCTATCATATTAACGAGTGCTAGGTTTTGCAACATTTAATTATAGGATTGTAAAAAAAAGTAAGATTTTGAAAATATCAATTAAGCATAGTTAGAGAATTGAATTCCATGTGGGTTATATAAAAGGTAACTATGAAAAGAAGGGGAGTTAAATTAAGTTGGCCACCAACACTTGGATTGGCATTATGTGAATAATTTGTGCATCCTTCATAAGTCATCTAATTAATTTAATAATATGGAAGTGGCAAGTTCTTAAGTACTTGATTTATGGGTGATCAATTATAGGTAAGGTTAATGATTATGACATATGGACATACATCAATACTAGATGTGTGAAGATAGCCATGTAAGTCTTGATCCATGATCATGACTACCCCATATATACAGGTAATTATGGTAGTATGATCAACATTAATGACAATATTTATAAAAAAAATTCAAAAAGTAATTCCAAATTATATAAAGAATTGAAGTGTTGTGTAAGTGAAAAGATCATAGACTGAGTGGGAAAAATATTCTTAAAGTATTGATTTAGAGTTTATGATGGAACAAACTTGGTACTTCATATAGGTGGCAGTGTCATCAATCATCAAATATTATATGTGTGCTATGGAATAGATGATGATCCAATGCCTCCCATTCTTTTGCATGTCATGACTTCTCTTTTAGAAAAAACACATGAAATATCTCTCAAAACACACAACAAATCTCTTTTAAAGGATGAATGAAGGAGAAGAATGTAAGATAAATGAGTGAAAGGTTTGTGCTATGAATATAGCCGTAATGTGGGTAAATCTTACAATATGATATATTTAAGTTCTTTTATCATACCAACAACTATAAAATGTATAATTGGACTAGGTCTAATCATACAACATTAAGTAGATCCTATAGTACAATATACTTCTCTTATGATCATTCTAATGACTATAAAATGGTTAATTTGACTCGATCCAATCGTATACTTAAAGTGAGATCATACGATATAGTTTAACTTTGCCAATGGAACTAATTATGATCCATTTGGGTTGCAATAATTTAATGGTTAATCATATAGTATTATGGATCATGCAATATGATATGGATTAAATAGTATAATTTATCAGAGTTGATTTTATTAATTTTTACTCTATTTCCACCAAACATTACATTCAAAAAGTTGAAGCAAGGACTAATGAAAATGGTATGAATAAGCAAAAAAGGTAAGAAATCATATCAAACACATATGCATAAAAAAATCCAAAAATGCATATTCCGACAACAAATAAAAAGATATATATTACTGACGAGATTTACGCTCTTAAATTTAACTCACAATGTTATTCTAAGAGCATTCAATCTACCATAACTAAGTGAATTAGTTAATAAATTTATCAAGTAATTTTGTATCAATGAACTACATGTGTGTGTGTGTTCATATATGTATCTCTCTCTCTCTCTCTCTCTCTCTCTCTCTCTCTCTCTCATTTTAACACATGATCCTTAATAAAAATGATGCAAAATATCAATATGTTTGATTCTGGAGTGTTAAATAGTTTCTAATATAAATCACAGTTCTTATTTCACATGATTAATATGGTATCAACTCAAGGATCAAAATAAAAAAATTGTTATTTATGACATAAAACTTGAGTAATATAGCATCTTGCAACTATATAATTTGATATAGTCATAGATTGCTACTGAGTTTTGCTTCTTACTAATCAAGAAATTAAGAAATATCTTATAAATTGATAAGTGTTTATGTGATTTTCCAATTAATTTTACATCCTAATCAAATGACACATTGTTCCTAGAATACAATATTTCTAATGTTAATATTCCTACGAGATGTTGATGATTTCATTTTATTCTGGTTGTGTGATTCTTTTAGGTCAACTAAAAATCAAAAGTAAATATAAGCACTAAATATGATATTTTGTTAGCTTGCAAAAAGATACACTAAAGATCTAATCATTCCTCAATGCCTTTTTGGATATATATATATATATATATATATATATATATATATTTCATTAAGGTCTCATTTCAACTCAGTTATCGTGCTCATGAGGGCATTTATGTTTTTTCATTCTTCCATGTCAAACTTCTTAAATAGTTCCTTTATATTATATTTGTAAAAAAGTTCTATACATTTCTTGTTTAATATTGAATCTTAAAAAATATATCAATTATCCTATCATGTTCATTTCAAATTCAAGACTCATCAATTATGATAACTCCTGGCATAGTGAGTCATTTGTAGATTTAAATAAAATATCATCAATATAAATTTGTGAAATTAGGATATTTATGGTGTGGGTTGTGGTGGTGTTAACATCAAAAGAAATGAAATAAAATAAATATATATTTTTTTGGCTATAATGTTGTGGCGCTATGTTCATAGCACTGAGGTACTGTCCTAGCCTTCTAAAAGAAACAACTGCTTGGTCCAACTATCAAATTATAGCATAACACTGAGGCATCACGATCTTGGCAATGAGGCCCTACACCAGTTATGAAGAGGGAATAGTTATCAGCCCACTACTATAAATAAGAGTGAGCAGTTCAGTCCAAAGAACTTTTTTCCACTTGACTCCACTCTCTCTGAACTTGTGCTCACACTTTGCTCCAAACTTTCTCACTTTAATTAAAGAATTTATGTCCTTTCTTACTAATTTTACAAAAATCCCCACTATTGATCTTTGATCCGGTGTAGAAAAGTTGGAGATTTGAACACCTCCAGCATAAGATGAAAAGCCCCTCCCCTCCACTGATCTTCTATTTGGAATAAGAGAGAAAAGTGCTCCACACTATATGATTTTGAAATCTAGCACTACTAAAACAAAATGCTATCAAAATTTCTAAAAATAACTTAAAAGATTCACATTTAAATTCAAATTTTGGCCTATAGTGCTGAGGCATTGGTTATTGGTATAATGATGTTGCACTCTCTGGTATTGATATTATAAGAGCAATGCTGCAACACCCAAGGCATCGTAGCACTTTAATGAAATCCCATAGTGCCATTGCATCAATGTTGCGGTACCATGCCCTAATATAAGTAAAATAACATTGTAGCACCACAATGCCATAGCATCATCGCCACGACGCCATACCCACATGTCACTTGGAATATGACTTAGAAATTTTTGATAAAAAAATAATAAGATCCCACAGCACTATGGCACAATAGGGACAGTGTCGTGGCACTGTAGGGATAGTGTTGCAGCGCTGTGTCACTTTGTTGTATGTGAAAAAAGACTTAGAAAATTTTTTGCTAGAGAGAAAATAATATCCCATTGTGTCGTGGCACTATAGGACAATACCTTGGCGCCCGCCTCTCGGGTTCGTCATTCTATCTCCAACACTGAGGCACTAACATATTAGTGTCGTGGCACTATACATTGATATAACTTTTTTTATAAGTGTTAAAATTTTTTATTTTTTTATCCTCTTTACCCCAGAGCATCAATAGTGATAATAATATACAAGCATAATACATAAATATAAAAAAGGAGAAATCCTGCAAGATTATAATTACAAAAAATAAGAAGTAAAGAGAAAAAATACAAATGGGTGGGGGGGTAATAGCATAAGGTTGACATTGAGGTGTCATGGGAAATGAGACCTAGCTAGGTGATTGCAATTCTGAAATATGTTGACCAATGCAATGTTGAAATGGGTCATTTAGGAGAATTGCATCTACAGTTGATCCATATGATGGTCTAATTTGTGTTCCAACATCTCCTGCCTACGACTACTCTTATCAACCCTCTTCCTCAAGTTTGAGACATAGTTGCTAATCTTTGTTTAAGGGACCTTCTGAAGGAGAACATCCTCATCAGACCCTCCCCTACCACACCTGCCACTACACACAAACCATAAATAAGAGAAGGGTGGTCGTACCCAATAGGAGTGTTCCCCTTTAACATATTACAAATATAATTAAAAATAACCTTCTCAATATCAACTAAGAACCCCTTTTGAATAGCAAAATTTAAACAAGCCCTATCCTTGGTAACCTCATTAATGTTATCAGAGGGCATAAGCTTGGTTGAAATGAAATAGTGTCAAGCCTTAGAATAGGCTATCATACCGGTGGCTGGAAAGTTGATAATCTTTTTCTCCCATCATTTCCATTGCACACTTTCATTTTTCATCACATAGATAAAGAATAATCTCATCAAAATTAAGATGATCATAATAGTAAGAGAGATATTGATCATATTCAAAATTAGAGAGATTGTAATATGAGTTTATAGAACTATTATCATAACTTACCAGTTTCTCCCTGATGTATATTTTATTGTCCTGACCATCCCATATGTTTGTAAAGAATTCACGTACCACTGAGATGATGCACAAATTATTGTTGTAAGCTAGCTTGAGCCACCTTCACTCCATGATTATCCCCTCCACGTTGTTGCAAGAATTTTGGAAACCCCTTTCTAGAATCAGCTGCTTGTAAAGGAGAGCATGCTAATACCGCTCCTCAATGTCAGCACTAACGAAGTGGTTGGCATCATTGGATGCCCTTTGTTTGTCCACTACTCTTTTAAGAGGCATGATTAATAGTGAAAATTAGAATTCAAAAAGACCTAAAATAAAAGGAGATCCTTAAGAGAAGAGACCACTGAATGAAATCCTTAACAACCCCTGGCCTCTATTTATAAATCAAGTCCCAGCACTGTGGTGCCCAAACTCAGTGTTGAGGTGCTACCCTCTTGGGTTACAAAACATGGCCTAAGCGTCGAGACACTAGTTAGCCCATCCCGCTAGTTATGGTCCAAATGATAGGTTTAATTATAATAAATTTTCCAACTTACATGCATGAAAAGAAAGTAGCATCGTAGTGCATTGACTTGGTGATGCGATGCTCATTAAAATGAGGTTATTATTTCCCCTTAAAACCTACTGCATACCTGTCAAGAATCTTTACCAACATCACAGTGCTACAAGGCAGTGCAATAGTATTGTTTAGTCAAAGGACCAATAATGTTGGCATCGCAGTGCTACATAAGCAACGTCAAGGCACTAAGCCTCCAGCTCATCTACCCCTATCTCATGCCACATCTACAATGGGCTCCACCATCATAGCACTGTGATGCTGAGGCGCTGGATCCTAAAATGAGAATTTTATGTACTTTTAATAAAATTCAATTTTTTTTATTTGTTTGTCATGTAAATGTTATATATTCCCAAAATATTGATAACTCATCTATATGGCAATCCAAAAGGATATAAGTCTAGTTTTACTATACATTCGCCATGCAAACACACTAATTTTGTCATTCTAAAGGGATGTAAGTCCAACCTTTTATACATTCACCATGTGAACATCTATCCATTCATCACATCGAGAACACATAATTTGTTTTCCATGTGAACAACCCTAATTTTAGTATTCCAAAGGGATGTAAGTATAGCCTCTTATTCATTCACCATGTGAACATTTGTTCAGTTGCAATGCAAACATAACCATAAATTCATTCGACATGCAAACAAATCCATCTATCCATCATGTGGACAACCCTAATTTTGGCATTTCAAAGGGGTGTAAGCCCAACCTCCTATTTGTTCACCATGTGAACATCTACACCATTCACCATGCGAACACTTTATAATCTATTCACCACATGAACACACTTACACCACTTACACTAAAATTATAAGTCTACTTGAGATACTTGAAATGAGGCAACCCATAGCTACTAATTAGTTTTTTTATATTATGACTATATTCCTCTGATGTTGGTAGGCTGAAATAATGTAATCCTGGAATGACAGAACCATGGGATCTTGATCGGGATTACACTCCTATTTCCTATGAGAAAGTCATCTCTATGCCACACACACAAGATATCAATTGCATATCAGATAGATATGTTTGTTAACCAACCATAATTGAGAGTGCTCTCTTATTACGATAAGAGGGGTAATTAATTATGGAGGCTTGTACCCATATGAAGTAGAACCCAGATCAAAATAAATCCTAACATAGATGTTAGAAATAATCTAGCTGAACATAAATATCAATCTTCCTCATGAAAAAAACACACTCCAGCCATCCCACAAAGATCATAGTGTTCATCCTTAAAGTTGTTTTTGTTCTTGAGCGATCAGGTGGGTTTACTTTAGATGACCCAGTTGGTGGATGTTAAGCTCTCTCAGAATGGCTAGGAGAGTAAGGACCATTTGTGGGTCTCAATTTCAAGTGGATTTGAAGTTATATTAGGGTTATGGGCCAGCCAATACACAAAATAAAGTTGGCTAAAATTAGGAACCCAATTTTCAACAAATAGAACTCTCTCTCTCTCTATAATAAGCTAAAGTTCATGTAACAAAAACTAAACTAAAGAGGAAAGATCTCTTATTTTGATTTGAATATTTTCATAATTTTTTTGAAAAATTCTACTTAATTTTTTTAAATTTTCTCTCAAGAAAAGTTACTATAAAAATAGTCATGCTGACTCTTTAGCTTGGCAATTAAAGTAAACATGAATTTAAAATTCACCAAAACAAAACAACAAATAGACTATAAAAAATAAAAACTAATATGTTGACAAAATTTTTGACAAATTTCATGCAATTGATGGAGTTTAAAGGCACTAAACATCAATCATAACAACTAGTTAATCAAGATCTAGGGTTAGCCAATAACAAACAACACTTAGAAACTCATTATTTGTTGGAGGAAAATTAGGACTTCAACAACACTTCATAATAATAATTACACAAGGAAAATAAAAAGAACAAATTTATACCACTCACAAAAGCAGCCTACATAGGGAAAGATCACCAAATCCTTTCGTATGTTTGGTCAGCCTCCAAGCCTTCACAAATGGAGGGACTCCTTCCAATATTTATTTAAAAACATTAATAGATCTTATTAAATAGTAAAGAAGTGTTTTATACAAGTTACACTTAATCAAACACAAATAATAGAGGGAAAAGAAGATGGGAGGTGTTGGCCACTACATGGAAGTAACTATTCCCCTGAACTACTCTCCCTAACTACTCCTTATGATCCACTCCTTTTAATTTAGTTATTTAATTATAATTAATTCTTGGGCCCTTTCAATTTATTTTTGAAATTACAAACACTAGATTCACTTTTACATGATAATTATACATAAAAATTAAACAATTACAACAACATCATAAAATAATACAACATGACATCAAATAGATAAAATAGATCTTTATATTAATCTTCATTTCTTCAAGCTTGGTTTCTTCCCTTGGTACTTTTGATCCTTGTGATAGAACACCATGATTGTCATTCATCTCCCTTATCTTAGATCTTGTTATGGGAGCTTGTCCTTTTTCTCTTGGGCCCCAATGAACTCTTCTCTCAAAAGTTAAAACCTAAATAGGTAGTTGTTAGCTTAAATGTTAGCTTCTCCATGTTTTTTGTAGTCATCCTAGTATCTTCTATAGGTGGCTTGTATCTCTAAATAATTAAGGACCTATGATCTTCACTCTGATCTATTATTTATGATGATGTGATCCACCTAAAAGAATAAATGTTGGTTTGGTACCTACAAAGAATGAATTTTTTTTATAAAATATTTATCTTGTTTATTCAGAGGTTGGCTAACTCATTTAGATGATATTAATGCTTTCACTTTGAAAATCGGGCTAATAGACTTGTCTTTAAAAATTAAAGAACATAAGAAATCGTGCCAATTTTTAACAATATCAAATGGCCCTCATGCACTACCTTATTATTTCTTAAATTGAGTGGATGAATACCTCTGAAGATGGATTCTAATTAACATATGGTCACCACATCAAATTCCTTAAGGTATATTTTTGTTCTTCATTTCAACACATTTTGTATTAGTGACTTTTAATTGATGTTTGACACTATCATAAAAGCCTTGAAAATCTTATGCAAATGTAATTAAAGGATTTGAAAATACATGTGCAGGAATTCTAGTAAGCTCAATAGGTTTCTTTCAGTTATTTCAATAAAATGAGAAATTTTATTTGTTTCTATGGAAATAGTACTATTTTAAAATGATATGGGGTCAAAAAAGTATCTTAAAAAGGTATTAAATCCTACTTATTTTAATTTAAATATTTAAGAGAAAAATATGATGGGATAAGACTCCATAAGTCTACGTCAGAAGTAGCCATCATAGGAATAAGGGATGATGTCATAATTAGCTAAAGTTTGTCATTTTTAGATTAGGTTTAAGTTGGATATCACAAATAGAGTTAAGTGGAGGAGTTGATGCCTATTATCTATTGGTTTTATAAAGAATAATCTTAGGGTCTTTCATTATGTTTAAAAATATATGTGTTCTTTCAATCATAATAAATCACATTAAGATCATAAAGCCAATGCCTACCTAATATAATGTGCTTCATATTCATAAATAAAACATCACAACAAATGTAGACTTTATGCCTACCTATTTAAATTGTCATAAGGCACCTAAATGTGATAGGCAAAATATGTGATTTACCTAACTCACATAAAATAGATTAGGATAGAGTTCTACCTAAAGGTTCACCATAGGAAGAGTGAAATGACATTTATAACACTATCACCATCTACCTTAAGCTTTCATCTTTTTCCCTTAAAAATCACATGCATAGTAAAAATATTTCTTCATCTCTAAACTTCATCACTAGTAGAGGGGTATCAACATTAATCTAATTAACTGCATCATCTACATTTTTACCTTATCCTCTTCTAAGTACATGATCATTGCTTTACATTGCCTTTGCATATGATCTTTCTTATGGCACATGAAACAAATTACTTCCAAAATCCTAGATGATGATTCAGGGACACTTTTATTTGGTTTGGCACTAGATGATGATGGTCGAATATAAAAGTAGACCTCTCACAGGGATAAAAGCATGGTTGATAGAAGAAATATAGATACTTAGTGTTAGATGAAGTGGCTACCTTTTTTATGCTTTTTTAAGAATAAAACATTGAAATGCATCCACAAGTCTTTGTGGGTCTTATAATTCCACCTCATTTCTGTTGTTACTCCTATGTCCAATGATAAACATATTGGATAACTATCAAACTTAATCAATACAATTGGCATTAGTTATCAAATACTTAAATATGTTCATATATTTCACAACTGCCTTATTTTCTTACCAACAAATCATGTAGTATTTTTTATATTTTTATTATAATATTTGGCCTATTAATTTCATTTTGATAATGGTGATTTTTTAATAATCATTTATCTTGTACCAATTAAAGAACCAATCCATTTAGATAAGCTTGACTAAAAATTTATTAAGATCAAGCACTTCATCATATGTAGGCAGGGGTATATACCTTAATTAGGGTTTTTATGATGGTTATTCTTAAGAGAATTCTCAAGTGTTGTCTCCTAGGTTGTATGTGATCTTAATGGTTTTCTATAAGCTCTTCTCCTAATGGGTTTGTCTCAACATGTTTTTGTGCTACATGTGTGTCCTAATATTCACATTTTTGAACTAGGTGGCTAATTCATCACTATGTCATCAATCTTATTGAATTTTTCCTTAATTTTCAATGCAAGTTCTTCCACCTCCTATTCAAGTTATCCATTTGATCTTGGCTAACAGATTTAGGAGACATACACACCAATGGTTGTAATATGACAATTAATTTATTTATTTTTTTTACTTTTTGAATATGTGGTGGTGGGTGTTGACTTTTATGAAAATAAATGCGAATGACACATACAATAATAAGTAAAAACCTCGACAAAATATAAACAATGGTAATAAGTAAATTAGTACAAAATACGTAAAATAGAACTAGCATAAAATCTTAAATTATCCAATGTAGATACCCTATATTAATTTGAGTCTAGATGAGGGTTTAAATGATTTATTATAGCACTCTCTCACAAATTTGGTTGGCACTCAAATCAATTTTGGTTATAGTAAGTTACTAATTCAAGTTAATGGAATTAATTTTTGACACTACAACCTAAGCTCATTGAATTGCCTAAAACATGCTTTCTACCACATGAAATTACAATAGAAGATAAAATATCATAAAAGATAAATAGTATTAAATAATAGAGAAAACATTATGGAAAATAACTCCACTCTTTGCAAACCCTTTGCAACACAATTCACTCCCCTTAATGATCACCTTCTAAAACCAATCCACTAAAAACTTATGCTCTGATACCAAATGATGGTGTGGGCTGTGGTGGGTTCACTAGGGGTGACCAAATTAGTGGATGTGAATGTTGATGGTTAGAAGGGTAGGGAAGGTTCAGGTGTGGTTGAATTTAAAGTGGTGTTGAAGTTATATTAGGGTTTTGGGTCAACCAACAAAAAAAAATATAAAACTACTAAATTTTAGAACCCAAACTTTTTACAACTAGAAATCTCTCCAATAGACCAATATCATGAAATAAAAACAAAATCAAATATTAGGAAGTCTAGTTATTATATGAATATTCTCATAATTTTGGAGAGGTTTAGGCTTTTTTTTTTCAGATATTCTCTCTGGACTCTATTAAAATAGTAAGCCCATTCTTTTTGGTTTGGTTCTTAAAGTGAATAGAAATTTAAATTCACTAAAACAAAACTTCAAAAAATATATGAAAATTTTAAACAAGTGTGTTAATAATATTTCAAGAAAGTTTCAAACAATTTGGTGGAGTTCAAGGGCACTAAATAATAACCATAATAAAATTGACCAATCCAGCCCTAGGGTTGGTCGACCAAAAATAATAGTTAGAAAACTCTTTTTAAACAAGAAAACTTAAACTGACAATTTTCTAACATAATATAGAACTTAAAAAACACTTCACAATTAGAATCACACAAAACTACTTAAAGGATACCACTCGCCAAAATAGCCTATAAAAGAAAACATCATAAAATCTTTCATTATGTGTGGCCAACCACCAAGCTTCACCAATGGAGGAACTCTTTCATATATATTAAAAAAACATCAATAGCCCTTCATAGATAGTAAAGAAGTGTTTTATATAAGTTATACCAATTCAAACTCAAGTAATGGAGGGAAAGAAAGGTGAGAAGGGTTGGCCAATGCATGGGAGTAACTACTCCCCCTTACTACTCTCCTAAACTACTCCTCATGGGAGGCTAACTAATCCCCTAAATTTAATTAATTATAATTATATAATTGACATACTAATCAATTATATTTACATTTCACACTTCTACTCTTTTCTTTCTTGTAATTACAAATACTAGATCTAGTTTTACATGATATTTATACATATAATTTAGATAATTACAACAACATCATAAAATACTACAACATGACATCATAAAATACTACACCGTCACATGAAATACATAAAACTAAGTTTTCTAATTGGTCTTTGTTTATTCAAGTTTGATTTCTTCCCTTGTCACTCTTACTCCTTATGATGGGGCCACTATGATTAGCCTTCATCTCCATTATCTTGGTTCTTGCTACAGGACCTTGTACTACACAAATCTAACTCACTTTTTTTATGAATAGAATAATATCAATAATACTCTTGGTAAAATATTTTATTAGTAGAAAAGTATTGAATCTATAATCTCATACTTCAAGAGCTTATTTTAGAACATAAAATATCATTTTCTTGTACACATGACCTAAATATTTTGAGCTCCCAAAATCTAAGTGGCTTCTTAACACATCCATCTTCTTCAAAAATATCCTTAAAAAAGTACTTTTCAAATACATCTAATATAATATAAATCAATAAAAATAAGAAAAAGCAAGTGATATTTTGATGGCCTATAAGCACTCCATTAATGTAAAGGTCTCTTCAAATTCAATTTCTTTTAGTTAGTTATTTCCATTGGTTATTAGTATTACCTTATTCCTTAGAACATCTCAGAGTCATTTAATTTATTCTTACTTTTTAATCAATAAAGTTCAATACTAGTTCCCAAATATCATTCTAGAAAAACTTATTTAATTTTTCTAAAATTATTATCACTCAAAATTCATTTAATAAAAATTTTTCTTTTTTGGTGGGATCTATTAAAGAGATCAATATAATGTGGCTCACTTCCTATTTTAGTGCCTTCCTAGTCCTAACTCCTATGAAGAAACCTTTTATTATTTGATACTTTGGATGATTAAATGCATACCTTTTTCCTCTTTCTAGTGATACTACATTTTTATTCAGCTCCAAATCTTTTTTGTTAACTATCTCATCTCCCTCAATCTCTGATTCTCTAGGTGAATCAAGTGAACCAAATTTATAAGATGGCTTTAATATGGATTCGTCAACTACTATAATTCCTTTATTGAATACCCTAAGAAATTCACCTTGCATCATTTTGCATCAAATTTACTTAAATTTATTTTATCATCTTTCTACATAAATTATTTATAGATAAAACTATATAGTGATATAGATTTGGTGCCTTACCATTAAATAGTTTATAATATTTAGGTTTATCTTTATGTCAATATTAATGTTATTTAAGATATAACAACCTGCACTTCCTCTAATAAAAATATTTAAATAACATATACTCATTTAGCATGCATAAGTCTATTAATACTAATGTGGCACAATCTCTTATATCAACTCCATGAGCCCCTTTGCTTATTCAATTGATTTTGATGATAACAAATATATGATTAGATGGAACTAATATTTATTTTAAGTGTTTTAGGAAGCTAGCCACACTTATAATGCTCAGTCAAATTTACAAAGTCAAGATTAGCTAAACTATGGTAGTTTGAAATTCTTTATAGGTTTAATAATAATAAGACAAATAAGAGTCATGCATATAAAAATAATGGCATAATATTTCTATATTATTTATTTGATTTTTTACATATTTTTCTATATTTTAATAACATCATTTCTTCAATTATTCTTAATATTATCTCTTTTCAATAATTTGAGTACTTGCATTATCCATTGCTTTTTAAAGTGAGTTAAATTTAGTTTACACTTTCTTAATCACTTTTATGCTTGAATTAATTATTTGTCTATTTATTTTAGCATGAGAATTAAATTATTCCTTCATTATCAAAATTATTATTTTTCTCTCTTCTAGCAATAATCTTTCTTTATCGTTTATTTAGATCAAAATTTTCATTGATTTTGGCATGATGAATTTTATATTATTTATTCAAATTCTAGTCATATTATATTAACTTATTTATTGAGATTTTAAATTCATAATTGTTTGAATTTTGAATTTGAACAATTTTGAAATTTAAAATGTATTTTGCCATGATATATTTTCAAATATGTTTTAATCATTTTTATCATGAATTGACCGACTCCTACTGCATTTTAAATTACAATAATTGAATTTATTTAAATTTCTTTAGGATTCATTTAAATTCAAATTTAATTAGATCTTAAATTAATTGTATTTTCTATTTTTGATTTTCCATTATGAAAATAGGTAGGTTAACCTATTATTTTAAAAATTGATTAATTTAAATTATGTAAATATTTCAAAAAGCTTTTAATTGATCTCCCTTGATTTATATTGATTAATTGCAGTGATTAGAGATTGATACTATTTTAGAAATTCCCTTGGCTGAAATTTTATTTGATTTTCTTTAATTGATTTTATTTACATGTCTTGCCTTATTGATGTCAATCATTTTAGTTAATTAATCTCTCACAATACTTGAATGGGTCATGAATGAACCCATTTAGAAATTTATTTGGCCATTCCATGACATTCAAAATTTAAATTCAAGTTATTTCAAGTTAATTTGAATCCTTTCATTAATTGATTATTCCTTTCACAGATTTAATTCATTTATGTTATTTCAAAAATATACACTTTCATTAAGAGTCATGCATATAAAAATATACACTTTCATAAACAGATTTAATTCATTTTAGTTTGAAATTCTTTATAGGTTTAATAATCATAAGACAAATAAGAGTCATGCAAATAAAAATAAAGGCATAATATTTCTATATTATTTATTTGATTTTTTACATATTTTTCTATATTTTAATAACATCATTTATTCAATTATTCTTAATATTATCTCTTTTCAATAATTTGAGTACTTGCATTATCCATTGCTTAAAGTGAGTTAAATTTAGTTTACACTTTCTTAATCACTTTTATGCTTGAATTAATTATTTGTCTATTTATTTTAGCATGAGAATTAAATTATTCCTTCATTATCAAACTTATTATTTTTCTCTCTTCTAGCAATAATCTTTCTTTATTGTTTATTTAGATCAAAATTTTCATTGATTTTGATATGATGAATTTTATATTATTTATTCAAATTCTAGTCATATTATATTAACTTATTTATTGAGATTTTAAATTCATAATTGTTTGAATTTTGAATTTGAACAATTTTGAAATTTAAAATGTATTTTGCCATGATATATTTTCAAATATGTTTTAATCATTTTTATCATGAATTGACCGACTCCTACTGCATTTTAAATTATAATAATTGAATTTATTTAAATTTCTTTAGGATTCATTTAAATTCAAATTTAATTAGATCATAAATTAATTGTATTTTCTATTTTTGATTTTCCATTATGAAAATGGGTAGGTTAACCTATTATTTTTAAAAATTGATTAATTTAAATTATGTAAATATTTTAAAAAGCTTTTAATTGATCTCCCTTGATTTATATTGATTAATTGCATTGATTAGAGATTGATACTATTTTAGAAATTCCCTTGGCTGAAATTTTATTTGATTTGCTTTAATGGATTTTATTTACATGTCTTGCCTTATTGAGGTTAATCATTTTCGTTAATTAATCTCTCACAATACTTGAATGGGTCATGAATGAACCCATTTAGAAATTTATTTGGCCATTCCATGACATTCAAAACTTAAATTCAAGTTATTTCAAGTTAATTTGAATCCTTTCATTAATTGATTATTCCTTTAACAGATTTAATTCATTTATGTTATTTCAAAAATATACACTTTCCCTCTCTTAGCCTTACCCGCCACACCTTTTTAATTTAATTTTAAGTTAAGATATTATCATGTGATTGATTATTTGAAACCAAATTCTTGTCTAAATTTTTTTTCCCTTCAAATTATTTTTGCTTGGTTGAATTTCACATGAGATTATTTTGTCATGACATTATTTAATTAATTTAAGAAATCTCTCCCTTGATTTTCTCTCTTGCATGGCCAATTTCACTCATTCAAGTTCGAATATTCACTAATTTAAGTTTCAATATAATTTTGATGTTATCATTTTTAAAAAAAATTAAACTCTTTTTTTATTTATTTCTCTTCTATTTTCTTCTTATATTGGTCGAACCCGCTTGAATCTTGGTCTATTTAAGTAGTCTCCTAACTACTTTTCTTCTTGATTCTCTCCACCTTGGCTAACCCCTTACTAGTTGCATTCTTGAAGTGTCTCTTAGATCCATTATGCTAAAACATTTCTCTCTTGATTGCTTCTCTTTGATCAAGAACCAATATTGGAGAAGGCTTGAAGAACAAGTGCTTAAGTTCACCCTCTCTTCTCAACTTCATTTACATCTAAGTGGAGATCATCTTTAATTTTTTCAATCCTTAGAAAGCTCACATCAAGTCATTGATTTCCTTACTTACATACATAAGGACTTGAGTAAGAATATGTATTACATTTTAATCTTTTGAATCATTGGTTTTATTAGTTTGATTTGGATGAAAAGATTCATGTGCTTTATCATTAAAGTTTGTACCCAGTCTCTTTTCATTCTCTCTGATTTAAAAGGTTTTCTTTGTGGTTTGATTGAATTTAAATCATAAAGCCTTTTTATAAATATTGGTTTTCATATTTAAAGATCTTAGCCATTCACTGTTGTGAAAGTATTCTTAAAGATTAACTTTTATTCTTGCATCTTATGCTAAGATTATATTCAAGTGTAATACATTACCATTAAACATTCATAAAGCATTTAAAAAAAGTTAAACTCCTATTATCATTTGTCTTAATATTGTTTAGTGTGTTTGAGTACAAAATTATTTTTAAATTTGAGAGTTATATATTCAAATTAAAATTTTATTTTTCTTATTTTTTTGAACTTTGTTGGGGTTGTACTTCCTTGTTGAAGGCAAATATAGTGTTCAGGTTGTACTTACCCATTATAGGAAAGTATGATTGTTGACCTCACTTTTGAGTGAGGTTGGCAACCATCTCCATAGACTTAGGATCCGATCTTGGTACTACAGTTCTCCTAGAGCAAAGGTACTTCTAGTGGCTAGGTGAACATCAATCTTAAGCTTAGAAGACTCATAGGGTTCAACCTTAAAGATAGACTGTGACTTAAGTTAGGCAAAACCTACCTATCCCAAAATCAAACCAACTCCTACACCCAAATCAATCTTTAAACCAAACTTATTGACTACGAATCAAACCCGAACTAAGACCAAATAAATTAAAACCTAGCCTAGGTTCAATTTGGCAAATTGGCTAAGTTGACCATTGATTTTGGCTTAAATCTTAATCAATGATTTGATTTGATCCAAATTGAATCAATTTGTCCTTTGACCTAAGTTGACCCAATTAAACCCCATAGGGCTAAAATCCAATCCAACTTGATTTAAGCCAAATTGAATCAATCTAAGCCTCCTAATCACTCTAATCACTTGATTGAACATTACAATTGACTCTAATCAATCCAATTTAATCA
This sequence comes from Cymbidium sinense, assembly GCA_021442155.1. Taxonomy (NCBI): domain Eukaryota; kingdom Viridiplantae; phylum Streptophyta; class Magnoliopsida; order Asparagales; family Orchidaceae; genus Cymbidium; species Cymbidium sinense. The sequence goes on along the minus strand of CM038221.1, from coordinate 84,178,198 downwards.
ATTAATCCACCTAACCCAACTTGACCTAATTTAACCTAAAATTCTAAATTGAGCCAAAACCCAATTAAATACAAATTTGATTCAATCTAAGATACTAATTACTTTCAATTTGATCATTGAACATATTCCAATCCTCGATTGATTCTAATTAACTCATTGCCCAATTTGGCCTAAAAGCCTAAATTGAGTCAAATCTTAATTTAACCCAAATTGGACCAAGTTAATCCACCTAACCACTTTAGAAATGATTATTGATCATGACCAATCACCCAATTGCAACTAATTAAACCTAATTGAGCCAATTTGGCCCTTTGACCCAAGTTGACCCAATTTGACCTAAAGGGTTAAATTGAGCCAAAACTTGATCGAAGCCAAATTAGATTAAACAAATACTACAATCATTCTTAAATTTATTATTGAACAGTTCAATCATCAATTAAAGCTAATTTGGTCAACCCAACAAAATTGAGCCATTTAGCCTAATTTGACCTAAAGGTTCAAATTGAACTAAAATTTAATTTAAACCAAATCAAGTCAAGTCAAAGCCTCCAATCATTCTTAAATGTTCAATCAAACATGACTCAACCTCCCATTAAACCCAATTTAGCCAGTTTGACCAACTTGGTCAACTTAGGCCATTTAATCTATATGAACTCATATAAGCCAAATTCAAATCTAAGCCAAATTAAATAAAATAAACTACACCATTGAGTTCCAAATCATCATTTAAACTTAACCCAATGACCTTCTTGACCAAAATTGGTCAATTGGTCAACCTTACCTAATTGAACCGAAATTGACCTATATAGGTAAAATTGAGTCAAACCTAAAAAAATTAAGGCCAAACCCAACCAAACTTGGCATGACTCATCCTTTGGTTCCATTTGAACAGCCCAAGTGGGGCCAACCTAAAATGAACCTCGTCCAGCCCAAACTAGGTGGCTTGATGGGTCAAGACCCAATATAAGAAGGTCTAATCCCTCCATTTTCCTTAGGAAGCCACCTTAGCATGCCTTGAGCTTACCCATGCTGACTAGACCTAACTCAATATTGTTGGGCTCAGCCATTAACCAAGGAGAGGTCACCCTCGCGTTAGCCAAACCTTGGTTCAGCCACCAAGCCTTATCCCTCTCACCTCTGTCCACCAAACTTCATCAGCTACTAGGGAACATCCACCTCATCATTCCTATACAATTTTTGGCGACTCTCATTGCCTAATCAACTACCATAGCCTAAACCAACCCCTTTAGTTGGTTAACTTGGGGAGGATGGTGTACACCTCATCTCCCATTTAAATTGAGCACACAATCTCCACACAGCACAAGCCTTAGTCTCATATGTTCTAGAGCTTCTCAAGGGTCCCATGGTCGGTGAGACCAACACCATCTCAAACCCGAGTACCCTCCACATACAACCTCACTCAAACTCCATTAAAACTAAAATAAACCTTCATACACCTTCCCCACATCCTCATGAGAAAGAACGAATCGAAAACCACTTGATTCAGTCATCGTAACATTGACTTCGATCAAACTCTAGCAAACAATAATGGATCTTTATCTCGAGATTGTTTGGTGAGGAGACAAGGAAGGAACTTCTTAGTAGGGCTTTACCTCTTCAAGGAAAATCTACCTAAATCAACAAACCATAGTCGTTGCCCCTTAGGTGTTGATACTTTGTGAAGTGAAACATGGTTTTATGAGAATCCAACCATAAAATTCCTTTAAAATAATCCTTTAATCATTTTGAAGTCATTTTTGCCATCAAATAAACTCAGATCAAGTGACTAAAGATGAACGATGTTCATCTCTCACAAAAGGTCGATGATGGAACATCCCACGTCCATTCCGCTTGATTAGAATGGACGACGATGATTAAACACGTTAGATTTTTTTACTTAATCTTTTTTAATCCACAGGATTAATCTTGACCATTCGATACATGATCAAATAGCCGCGATGAAATCACATCCACCACTGCTAAGTCAGCATGCCATATGAGACATTTTAAGTAACAAACCATGTAACGCCATGTGGAAAGCATTTACATGGTCCTAACCATGTAAATTATGTAATTTGACTTAACAATTAATTTGAATTATTAAAATTTTTAAAAAAATTATAAGTAGTTATAATAAAATCTAAAAATTAAAAATAAATTCTCTATGAAATTAACATAGTTTTCTAAAAATTATGACCAACCTCTTTTTGTGCTCACCTAACAAAGAAGTTCTTAATGAAATTAAAATCCCTAATTATTTTAGGGTATTTTGAGTGTAATTGGTGATTTTAGATTTTCACCATTTCTTCAATTAACCCCTAAGTATATGCCCAATTGAATATGAACTTTTAGGGCAAATTTATTTTATGTTTATGCACATTAAAAAATTTCTTAGAATTTTTTAGCTTGCATTTAGAGAATAACTGAATTTTTGGGGTCTTTTGGGCTTAATTTTCTAAAATAATTAATTAATCTTAATTAATTCAAAAATCACTTAAATCACTTATGAAAACATAATGAACATAAGTGGCCAAGGTTTAATTTTAAATAGTACATCTCCTCATTAGAATTAAATAACTCAAATAATAAAAATCAACACTTAATGAATTTAATTAGGCTTAAGTGTAATTATCTTCACATGAATGACCTTAAGAGTTAATAGCTTCAAATAGTTTATTTAGTGATGTTTAATTTCTTTACTTCAATCATTTATTATAAATTTGTATTTCATGTGATCATGTATTCATGTTCAAAAATAAATAAAGAATTTCATTTAATTGCATTCTTTGGATTAATAATGTGGTTATTATTACTAGTAAATCTCAAATTATTATTTTTAATAAACTTATAATATTTATCAGAATAAATATAAATTCATCTTAATAATTAAAGTATGGATTTAAATCCTATATGTATGATTTACAATTTTGAAAGGTATCTACTCTACACATCCCGAGAACCCGAGACTTTAAGTAGTCCCAAGAAGGTCTTTGATTGTCTCACTTCCCTGTTCAAACAATGACACGTGCCGAGAAATTTATAAAGAAATACATAGTAAGTTTAAATTATTTTTCACTCATATATTCAAGCATCATAAAATCTTTACAATTCATTCTTATACTTATTTATATGTGCATGTGCATATGAATTAACAAGTATATAATCTAGATATCCCGACATAGAGAGACTTTAAGTAGTCCCAAGGGGGTCTCTGATTACTTCACTTCGCTAACTTCATAATATCTCCATCTTATCCTGTTGCATCATCCTAGTCAAAGTAACTAAAAACTCTAATTCTAGAATATGAGCTTCCTAATTAGGCACTTAAGACACTACATTTAATGATTAGGTGTATAAATAAACCAAAACCAAATAAAAAATTGAATCAAATATAAAATTTGAAATCAAAATTAAATTTGAAGTTTAATCAAACGCAATATCTTAGAATGAAAGTTTAAGTCCACGTAGTGTAACTCACTAGGATCTGACTTAACCCAACTGGGTTTGGTGAACTCGATCAAATCTAAACATATTAAAATGTAACAGAATTCAAAACTTAACATATCTGAATTGAAATTTAAATTCAAATAAGCATAAATTGAGGTAATTGGCATAGTTGACCTAATTGATCCCTTTAGGCTCCAAATCATCTAAGTCCAAATAAAATTAAATCAAATTAGATCAAATTAAATCAAATTAAAAGCATGGAATTATTTTACAAACACAAATGAACATTATTCTGAATTCAGATGGAGTTTAAAGAGGCTAACTAGGTAATTTGACCTCAGTTGGCCCATATGGGCCCCACCAAGTTAAAAGTCAACCAATCAAAATTTAGTCAAATTAGGTTATCCCAAAGAATTAAAATTATCAAATGAACATAATCAAACACAAATCTAAATCTAATAAGAACTTAAATGGGTTAATTGTTGACTCAAGTAGACCCAAATGAACTTTATTGAGTCCAAATCCAAATTTAATTGAAACCAATCCAAATTAAACACTCCAAAATAATTCAAAATTGTAATCAAACATAATTCAATTCCTCTTTGAGTCTAATTTGATCATTTAGCTCAAGTGGACCCAAGATAATCCATTTAAAATCAAGTTGAGTCAACATGGGTCAAATTTAAAAATTCAATTCAAAATGAATGAAATTAGTTGATTCAAATTATTCTAAAGACTCAATTAAACATAATTGAATTTCAAACACATCCTTGGTTTGAGTTAAATTGGTCATTTGATTCAAATAAACTCAACTTAACACATTTAAGTCAACATGAGCTAAATTGGGTTAAATTCAAAAATCTAATTGAAATTGAATAAAATTAATCAATCATGAACATTACAAACAATCAATTTAACATAACTAAACCAAATTATAAGTCCTTAAATGATTAAATAGGCTAGGAGATTTAACTTGGCCCATTTAGGTCAAATGGGTTAAACTAGTTTAAATCACATTAAAATCCCATAAGGCATGGATCAATTGATCTAAAAACCATGAAATAAACAATCAACAATAATTTAATCCTAAATCCAAATCCAAATAAACAAATGGAGTACAATAAACCAACCCCAAGAAATTCAAACCCAAGTGAACCTAACTTAAAGCACTCAACTCTGAACCAATCCAAGAGAGCTTGAGCTTGCCAAATGGCTCACTTAAGCTTGACCTGGGTAGTTAGCAACAACCCAAAGGAAGTGATAATATTCCATGGAGAGGTGATGTGGATCCATAAGGAGAAAAGCCCAAAATCCATCCATGAATCCAAAACCAACTCTCCATTTTTTCATGCCTTCTCTACCCCTCATCCAATTGACTCGAGATTATCCCAATCAATTAACCACCTCCTTCTAGGGAGCTGCCAAACTTCTTGAACACCATGGTCAGCCATCTTTGACTTTAATGGGGAAGTCTCTCAACCAAGTATGAAGGAAGAAAGGAATGCCCCTCTCTAAATTCCAACCCCACAAAAACGTTCTAGTAAGAAAGAGGAAAGAATCGAGCTCTTCCTTGGGATCCCCAAATGTGGCGAAGGAGACATCCAAACATGGAGGTGGGGGAAGGCCATTCTTCCCCAACAATCAATCCCCCCTATGCATTTTAAGGGTGAAGACAAACTTAACCGCTCCATCACCAGAGTCTCTCACTATCGACGAGTCGAAGTTCAAGCAAAGCTCACGATAAAGTCACTGATCATGGTCTCCACGATGATCGATGAGGAGGAACCTCAATACGACCTCACATTTCAATGTGGTGAAGGTGCTTGAAGTATTAGCATTGTAAGGATCAATGCTAACAAGGAATCACCTCAAACTTCCACCATTAGGATTTCACTTGGTCATTTATTAAAAGAATTTATCTATGAATAAAATCAAGCCATATGGATCAATTACAAATCAATACATGATCAGTTTGCAATCAAAACCATGTGAAATTGCTACTTAGATTGCCAGCGATCGAGCCCTAAGAGCCAACAGCTCTCGATTCCCATTGAGAGGTTAGGGATGAAATCATTGTCATCCATTCCTTTTATTTGGAATGGACTGTTATAATTTAGATGCACAAATCTAATTTAAATCCTTATATAATCATGGATTGAACCTGAACCATATGATCATTATTGAGCAGTCATGATCAAAACCACGTAACCCACTGCTTTTTCACGTGGGATCTATGTGGATTTTCCATGACTCAAGGAGGCATCAATATGCTTAAAGCGTCGCCCAGTCCATGTCACATCGATGCTGATTGGGTTAAGTGAGAAATTAATTTGTTTTTAAATTAAAAAGCTAAATACTCTATAACTTCAAAAATCCATTGAACTTAAACTACTTAATCAAAAATGAAAATAGGGCTCTATGGATTCCTCTTAGTGAGCGAATTTTATTAAACCCAAAAGCTCAAACTTTTATTGAGTAATTTGGGTTTAATTGGAGTTTAAATGGAAATAAACAAACTGAAATTAAACTTAAACCAATGATCCACTTAAAATTCTCACATAATGAAATAAAGGTTGAAATACACTTAGCACAAAACATTCAATGGTTAAAGCTAATTGGATTAAAAGATATAAAATTTCTAATATAAAACTCCTAATTTAATAAAAAATTTAATTCAAAATTGGAAAAAATAAAGAAATTGTGGAAAAGATTTAAAAAAAATTTTTAACAACACCATTGAACTTAAGAAAAATTCTTAAACCATCTAAAACTCATTAATCAACAAAATCATCTAATTAAAGATTAAATAAATTAACTAATTCATTTAACTCAACTAAACATAAAAAATATAATAAATCAAACAAAAATAAAAAACAAATAAATCTTCACTAGATTCCCCTTTAAGAGAGGAATCTTAGAAAATTAAAAGCTTCAATTAAATCTAAATATTTAAGGCTTACTTTGGATATTAGAAATACTTAAATATCAATTAGTCTTAAAATAGGCCTTTAATTAAGATAAACCTTTAGAAAAATGAAATTTTGTAAGGTACCACACTTGCCAAAATATTTTCAAGTCAAAATGATTCCTCGATCAAGAGTTATGAAATTTTGAAGTTCTAAGATAATTGAAATAAATAATAAATAGAAAGAAAATCATAAAAACAATTTAAACCAGTTATAATAACATCAAGAACTTAGGAAAAATTCTTCAACCCTTTAAAGTTAAGAAATTTTAAAAATTACACACTTAAGATTATTGAATAATTAAGTAAATTAAGTTAATTAAAACTTTAAGGTTAAAATTATTTTATCTACAATAAATTATCTGGTATGCTTGAATACCATGATTGGTCAATCTCTAAATTCAGCATTTGAATAAAAATCTATTAAAATTAGAATCATTAAAATTCACTTACCATTTCAAAATAAAATTAATTTAAGTTAAAAATAGGCTTAAGAACATGAAATGGCTTAGTTTTGCTTTCATCTTAAGTGACTAATTCATATAAGTTTCCTAAGTCAAGATTGATCATCAAATAAAACTGAATAAAACTTAATCATAATAAACTTAAATAAACAAAATTTAAAAACAAAAAATACCCCTTTGAATAATTAAGTCAATTTAATATAATGGAAATCTAAAATAATGAGATTCAATTAAACATGAATAGCATCATAAGAAAATTAACTTAAGTTTAATCAAATTTAATGAAAACATAAAATAATTAAATTCAAATAAAAATGAAATCAACCTAGTCAACAAAAACTATATAAATTAATAAATTTTAAAGAATTTAATAAATATTTAAAGGCTAAAAGAAAGAATTAAATGTTGATGGAACTTTATATTAAAATGAGCCTAGGTAAATTTAAACCTAATAATCAAATTAAAATTGAAAAATAAAAATTAATTACTTCAATTTTGTAACTAAAATTAGATAATCACAACAAACGTAGTTTGAACTCTTTAATAAATATTAGCCAAATTAAAATCTAATAATCAATCTAAAATGAATTACAAATAATCAAAATTGGATAATCCCAACAAATTTATTTTAAATATTAATCAAATTCAATAAATATGAACTCTAAACCATATTATGAAATCACTAAATCATATTAAATTATTATTAAATCCAAACAAACATTAAACAAAATTAATCAATATAAACTCAAGTAAATGATAAAACTCAATAAACTTAATAAATTATAAAATCATTAATATAAAATTTTCAAATAAAAAGATCAAACTAAAAATTAATCAAACTACAAGCTAATTAGTTTTATAAAATCTAAAGAACTTCATAAAATAATGTGCAAAGTTAAATAAATCTTTAAATAAAATTCAAATGAAAGAATTAAATATTAATTAAACCAAAGAAGCAAACTTGACCAATTGAACATGATAATTAATTCAAAATTGAACATTTAATAATTCAAACTTTAATTAAACCAATCGTAATCAACTTAATATGAAGTTTAATTAAATAAAATAAGTTTTCATTAAATTAAACTTAATTCAATTAAATCAATTAAATGAAAATTGAATGGAATGCATAAACTATTAGGTTTGACCCTTAGGTGAATCTTCACCCCTTTGGTGATGACTTCACTTTATTAGGTTTTGGGTGCCAAGTGGATGAAGCCTTATCAAAAAAAAAATAAATTGTAATCTTATTTTCACTCTTTAAAACCTAAATTTAAAATTTAACATAAAAAAGAATTAAAATAAAAATAAAAATTTTAAAATCAAACTAAATCAACTAAATCACTTAAAGTTAAAATCACATAATGGTTAATCAAACAAATTTTAATTCTAATAAAAACTTAAACTTAATAAAGCCTAGTGCAGACTTGTCACACTAGCTCTCTCCTCACATACTAGAATATTAGGTCATCAAACCTAGAATTAGTTAAAGCAATTTATGATTATGATGTGATCTTTTTATTATTTTATAGTGTACTATTTTAGTCTAGATGGCTAGGATTGTTTACTTTTTTGTCCGGATGCTAGAACATTTTTAGACTAACGTCATTTTTTATAAGGGCTATGCTTAAATGGACTAATATAATGAATAAAAGTTTATAAATATTGTTTGCTTACAGGTGCTTTACTTAAGTCCCTAAACATAGCCCAATAAAATAAGGGGCTTGGCAACCATTGGTGCTAAGCCTGTATATTTGCAATATATAACTGCTACCTGTTATTTGCTTTTCTAATATCTATTTTGTAGGGCATGAGAGTTAGTTTTGGAGTTTAAAATGTAATTTGAGTTTAAAAATAGGTGGATTTATTAGATTTAGGATTACCAGGAGCTGATTGTACCCATTTGGTGCTCCCCTATGGAGCCTAAGGAGGTTCCTGAAGAAGGTAACGATCCTGAAGTCAAATGAAGGTCTCATAGATCGAACTTGTTGTTCTAGGCTGGGCTATATAATGGTAGAGCATGGCTACTCACTTTTTCTATTCTTCCGGGGTGTATAGTGATACCCAACTACATTGACTTATTTATTTAATTAATTTTGGTTTGATTTTTTTAGGGTGCATAATAGAATAATGTTCTTTTCATAGGTTCTTTTCTGTGATTGTTGTACCTATGTGAAAGCTTGGATGGGTTAGGCTCTTAGGGTAAAATTAAATTTTCTACCCCATTAAATTAAAAAAAAATTCAAACATTAAAAAAACAAGTTATAATATTACTAATTAAAGTTTTAGGAATAAATATAAATAATAACTAAAAACTCCTAGAATTTGGAACCATGATTGCATATTTTCTCATAATATATTGATTTCCCATCACTCATTGCACATAAGGTGACATCTAACCTCTGAGGATGACCACCCTTCTTAGATAAGTTTCTCTTCTCTTCTAATTTATCCCATGACTCATTTCTAATTGCACCTCATTGTAAGCATAATTTGCATACCCAAGGGCTTCAAATAAAATCAATTATTTAAAAATATTAAACTGTAAAATTATTGCATTAGCTAGAAGCATGTCATTCTAGTTATAATATTAAGGATAGGGAGTGAGTTTAGGTTATTAACTTTCCTTCCTAAATATAATAGTCTAACTATCTTGCATTCATAAGAATGAACTCATGAATTTAAATCGTTAAGAGATGTTAGCTAGCAACTCCTTCCAAACATGGCATAAGTCCAAAAGAGTTGAGATAGGTTTATACTCTCAAGTGAGAAGTAGACAATAAATCCTAAGGTACTACGATTATACTAATTCGAGCTTCTAACTCATGTTGGAAGCATTATTTAAACTTATGGTCATAAGTATCTTATTTCTCATAGACTATAAGAGTTATTCTTCACCTCTTAGGCATTTCTTCAATCTTGCATTATTAGAATTTAAGTCCTAACTTTCTAACAGAATGTCAAACTTGAAATCTAAATATTTTTTTATTTTTAAAGTTATAAAGCCCAACAATATAATAGGTTGAAATACTTATTGGGCTTCTTAGTATCCAAAGCATTTCCTACTTATTTTCATTTGGAATCTAAAAAAGAACTCCTTCCTTTAGAAGTGTTCTCTTTAAAATTCTAAAATAACCAAACATGAAATAAACTTTGAAATCCAAAGAAATGAAAGTCAATTTCTTTATTCAAGAGTATTCTTTGGAGGAATTCCCTTACTTCTAAAATGTAATTAACTATAGGTCTTGCCCTAATAAGGAACTACAAACTAGATATAAAATAAACCATATTCTGCTTCTCCATAGAGTCTAGAAGAAAAATATTTAGTACATTGCTGGTTATAAGGTTATAGGGTGATATTTTCATTTGCCTTGAGAGTTATAATTAAGTGATCAAATTTATTATAGGGTTATAAGGTGATATTTTCATCTCTCGAGATGATATATATTATTTTTTTACTGATGTATTTGATCACTTAAATAATCAACATGGCATTCCAAATAAGAACACATGGCTGACCCCTTGATAGTTGCATTCTTGAAGTGTCTCTTAGATCCATTGTGCTAAAACATTCCTCTCTTGATTGCCTTCACTTTGGTCTAAAGCCATATAGGAGAAAGCTTAAAGAACAAGTGCTTAAGTTCATCTACTCTCTTCACAACTTCATTTACATCTAAGTGGAGACCATCTTCAATTTTTCAAGCCTTCAAAAGCTCACATCAACCTATTAATTTCATTGCTTACACAAGGACTTGAGTAAAAATATTTATTATATTTCAATATTTTGAATCATTGGTTTTATTAGTTTGATTTAGATGAAAAGATTCATGTGCTTTATTATTAAAGTTTCTCTCTAGTCTTTTTTCATTCTTCTTTAAGTGATTTAAATGGTTTACTTTGTGGTTTGATTGAATTTAAATCATAAGGCTTTTTATAAACATTGGCTTTCATATTTAAAGATCTTAGCCATTCACTTTTGCGCAAGTATTATTAAAGATTATCTTTCATTATTACATCTTATTTTAAGAATATTTTCAAGTGCACTACATTACCATTAAACATTCATAAACATATAAAATGAATTTGAACTCTCTCTTTTATTATTTGTCTTAATATTTGTTTAATGTGTTTGAGTGCAAAAATATTTTTAAATTTGAGAGTTAGATATTCAAATTGTAATTTTTTTTTCTTGTTCTTTTGAACTCTATTAGGGTTGTACTTTCTCGTTGTAGGAACATACAGTGTTTAGGTTGTACTTGCTCATTATAGGAAAGTATGATGTTGGGTGGTGTAAAAAGTATAGGAGATTAGTTATAACTTTATTTTGATTAGTGAATTCCTATTCAGGGTGACTATGCATGGATGTAAGCCGATTTTTGGACTTTTGGCTGAACCACATAAAAATCTTTGTGCCTCTTGTCTTTACTTTTTTGCATTTGGTTTAGTTGGAAACTTTAATCTTTAATTATAACCATTCATATACTTTTGCAACTAATTATTCTACAAAATCAAACTCCTAAGTTTTAATTTAAAAATTCTTTTAATCACCCAATTCACACCACCTCTTAGGTGTCATAGATTCTTGACATATTCTATGACAACTATCACTCATCTAGAGTCATTTTTATCCAATAAATATTCCTAGAATCTTTTATATTATTAATATCAAACATGTAAACATTATTTATTTTGATTTCTTTTATACTACCCTACCATTTAAAGTTAGCAAATGAGTAATAGAAAGAAATTTAACATTAAAACCTTTATTATGAAGTTGACTAACACTTAGTAAGTTATGTTTTACATCATTAATTAAGAGGACCATTTCAATAATAAAATAATTTTTCTTACTGACATTATTAATAGGGCTGTAAATGAGCAAATTTCAAGCCGAAATCATATCGTAGCTCAATTGACTCGATTTTGATCTAGCTTTAACCAATCTAAAATTTATTTTGAGCTGGCTCATTTTGAGTTCCGAGCCAACTCAAACTGAGAAATATTTAAAATTTTTAAGCTTGGAATAGATTTGACCTACCTCATTTTAACCGAGCTACCTTGAAATTATAGATATTGAATATGTTTAAGCAGTCTTTTACAATATATGATAGAAATTATTGTCAAACCAATATCTTTTATGCCCTAATAATAATAGTAAAATGGTATAAGCCACTTACATATAATTTTAAGAATACCATAAAAATGTTTACAAATTGCAGAGAAAACAAATACATTATACACAAATACAATTTAATATGTTACAACTTTCAACTCTACAATAAAGCTTTTCATAAACACCTTTATCAATACAATTTAAAAAGTACAAACTCTTAGTAATACAAAATATGCATTTTAGTTCTCAAACGATCATCCCATCTGCTCAATTGCTCAATGTTGTGGCATATCGAACTCTAAAAAAGATTAGGAAATTATGATACAAGTGACATATTACATTTATGAATGCAATAACTAATACCATATATTGAAAATGAATATATCAAGAAACTGAGATAAGGTGTAACTATTATCCTCAGTAGAATAAGATGTTTAGTGGATATATGGGACTAAAATAAGATTAGTGCTCTTAATAAGATAAGCTAATTAATTGAATAAGAGTAGAGCAACATCCAACATGATAAACACTAAACATTAGCAGCTAGAGAAAAGTAGTAAATATACTGAGTGTAGCAGCAACAAATCTAAATTAGAACCTTACTGGGCAGCAACACCCAACAATAAGAATTACTACATAGTAGCAAATACACCCAACAATAGCAATTAGCAACAACAAAAAACTATTAAATGGCCCAACAATCAGACCAACAACAATAGTTATTAAGTAGTTACACAGAATCAGTCAATGGCCCAACAACCAGATTATTAAGCAACAATATTAGTAGTAATAAAAAATCATCCAACGACCCAAAAATCAACCCAAGAACTATAATTAGTAAGTACAATACAATAAATCAGTCACTTAGAACTTAAAACTTTTTGGCTCAAATTTATGTCATTAAGCAAATCATCCCAAAAAATATCCACAATCATTTAACAATTCATGCTTCTCGTATCTATATATTAAAACTTTAAATATATCAATTAGTTTTTATCATTAGATAAATAATAATAATAAATGAAAGTTTTAAACAATAAACATAACAAATATGAATGTAATAGCAATGAAAGTAATGAGCATCCACATTATCTGGATGTCACAAAATGCAATGTTCACAAATGTTTCACAAAATATATAAATGTCCATATGACTCCTAAGTGTCCTCCTCATAATTGACATAAAAAAGAACTCATACCATGCATTATACCCTTGAAGGTGTCCTCACCTAAATATTGGATTCAATGGTCATACTTTTTGGCACCATAATTGATAAGTTTTCTTTAGTAAGAATGTCAAACTGAAAATAATTAGTAAAAATCAAACACAATGAAAGCATAATATAAAGATTGATAATATTGTTCTTGAATTAAAATAAATAAAAAAATATCAATTGTTCTTTTGATGATTTATAGTAAAAAAAATTCAATAACCAGTGCAAATCAGTGCATCAAGTATTTTTGGAGATAAAGAGCTTCTATTATCTCCAAGCACATGACCACTTGCACCAAAAGCTAATTCATAAGCAATAGTTATGATGGCAATAGTAAAAATATCTTTTACCAGCTTGCACAATGTCTTGTACTTCAAGGATGACATTTTCCACCACTCAAGAATATCAAACTTAGAATTTGAGCTTTTCACTTATGCCTCTTCTAAATAAACTTCCCAATCAAATTTTTGTGGAATAAGGAGACTTATAGAGTCGATAAAATCATATAGGCCATCAAGAACATCACCATCACTAATAGATCATTGTGGAGTAGATGACCAACTATTTGAGAGGTCGATGATTCTATGATTTTATTTACAAAATTCTATTTTTGAATTGTATGGTATAAGTAAATTTCAAAAGTTTTGTTTTACATTCTCGTTCTTCTCATGCACAACATTAAAACCATAAATTTATGAATAATAATAATTGATCCCAAACATTTTCATTCTAGGATTTAATATGCATGTAATTGGGAATAACAAAGAATAATCTGACCAATATTTATCAAGCTTAGCCTTCATAGAAATGGCTATATTTAAGAGAAATGCATTATTAGAATTACGTTCTCAATCTAGTTTTTTTATCATAATCAAATTTAGAAGAATTCTATTAGCTGTTTGATAATGTGCACTAGAAAAAACTTTAATAATACAATTAAAAATAAGAAGTAGGTCTTACTTTATCAAATTGACCCTATTAATGTTTTGAAGGAAGCCATAAATAATTGAGATCCCTTAAAACATACTCAAGTGTTGACCTCACTTTTAGTGAGGTTGACACTCATGACTCCTTAAACATAGGAATCGATCTAGGTAGTATGATTTTCTCATCTAGAGACATTTTAGTGGGGGTGGGCATTTTGGGTCCTCGACTTAGATTAAGTGGGACCTAATGACCCCAAATCTAAGTGAAACCCCATATACCAAACACAATTGATCACATTCCACCCAAAGTCCAAAACTTATTTAAACCATACCCAATTGGTGTTAATTGGTTAAGTTACTAATTGACTCAATATGACCCATTTGGGCCTAAAGGGGCTAAATCCAAAATCAATTCAAACCATTTAGAATTGAACTCACCTGAACTTCTTAAAATATTATTTAAGCTTGATTGAGACCTTATTAGGATTCAAATTGGCAATTTGACTCACTTAGCCCAAGTTAAACTAATTGAAACCTAATTCAAATTCAATTTAATTCAAGTCAAATTGAGCCAATCCCAAGTTTCATTATCACCCTAATCACATACTTGAGCATTCCTTTTGACCAATTGCCATCTAATTTGACCAATTACCATCTAATTTGGCCAATTTCCATCCAATCTAATCGATTAATCAATTTAACCCAACCCAACCCAATTTGATCTTAAGGGCTAAATTGAACCAAACTTTAATTCAACCTAAATCATGCCAAACTAGTTTCTATAATCCATTCTGAAATAAATTTTGATCATATTCCAACATCCAATTGGAACCAAGTAGGTCAATTTGGCTAGTTTACCCACTTAATCCCAATTGACCTAACTTGACCTAAAGGGTCAAATTGAACTATATCTTGATCCAACTCAAATTGTATCAACTCAATAATTGTAACCAATCTCAAAATAATTATTAATCATTACCCAACACCCAATTAAGCCAATTCAACTTATGACCTATATTGACCCAATTTAACCTAAATGGTCAAATTGAACCAACTCTTGATCCCATTCAACTTGGATTAAGTTAACACATACAACTAGTTTAAAATTAATCATTGAACATTTCTCAATAGCCAACTAAAGACAATTTAATTAACTTAACCAAGCTGACTAACTTAGCCAAAATTAGCCCAAAGGATCAAATTAAATAATGACAAATCCTAACCAAATTAAATCAAATCAAAGCCTAAAATCAATTCCAATTGAATAATATAACATGACTCAACTCCCAATTGCTCCCAATTTGGCCAATTTCATCAAATTGGCCAACTTGACCTTTTTTCCCATATGAACCCATATGATTCAAACTCAAATTCACATCAAATTAAATCAAACCAATTGTACTAATGTGTTCCAAATCATCATTTGAACACAACTCAATAGCCCCTTGGCTCCAATTTGTCCAATATGAGTCCAAATTAGCCAAACTTAACTAAATCAAGTTTGAATCCAACAAAACTTGACATAACTCATCCTAACATGTCCCTTAACCTACCCAAGTGGACCCAACCCAAGGTGAACTCAGTTCAACCCAAACCAAGTGAACTAAGAGTTCTAAATAAAAAAAAATTCAAAAATAGCTAAGTCCAATCCCCTCCTTTGGCCAAGGCAACCACCTCAGCATGCATTGAGATCTCCCCAACTAACCCAAGGTTGGCTCATCCAGCTATTGACCAAATTGAGGTCCCTTCACTTTGGATAGCCCTTGGTTCACTCACTATGAGCTATGCACTTCACCATTGGCCATTACCTCTTCTAACTAGTGGAGGAGGACCAACTCATCAGTCCAAAGCTAATTGTGGCCCTGGTCACTATTTGGCCAGCTACCATGGCCTAAACTAACCCAAATGAGTGGTTCGCATTATGAGAGAGGTATACACCTCCCTAGCTTTGCAAACTCATCACACATGTTCGCAAGCATCCTAGAGCCAGTTCCAAAATTTCCCTAGAGCTCTTTTTGTACCCCATTGCCAAGAAGACCAAACCATTTCTCATCCCAATAGTCCCAAACATCCAACCTCACCAAAACTCAACCTTAGTCTAATTCATCTCTCCCATACCTTCCTCATACTTTGGCAAAAAGAACAAATTGAGAACCACTCGATTTAAGCACCAAAAATAGTGTTTGATGAAACTTCGGTGAACTCGTAGTGATGTTCAATCTTAAGAGAAAATGATGAGGAGGCAACCAATAATCTTCTTAGCAAGGCTTTGCCTCTTCAAGGTGAAGCTATCTCATATATCAGACCACCAGTCCTTAGCTCTAGCGAGGTATTCTTTCTCAAAACATAGAAAGATTTAGGATTATTGGCCCTTTATAAAATGAATTTGTGTTTAAGCCTAATCAAACCATAGAGATTGATGGGAAATTTTCCCTTGATAATTTTACATTCGTATTCCCCCCAAATTTGAGCCTAATTAGCTTAGATCAAGTGGCAAAATGAGGATAATCTTTGCCTCTTTCCAGAGGAGAAAGATGAATCCTGTGCCACCCATTTCGCATGATTAAAATGGATGACCATGATTAATTGTGCTAAAAATTATCCAATTTAACCTTTTAAAATAATTGGTTTGATTTCAACCATTCGATCATCGATCAAATGATTCAGAGCAAAATTATGATCACTGTCATTGAGTTACTAGCCACGAGGGATTGTTTAAATGACTAATCATGTGGTGTTTTATTTAAAGCATAGCTAACTTGGCTGCTGACTATATAAATCAGTTAATTTAGGTTAAAAATATGGTTAAGTAGTTAGAACTTTAAAAAATCATAATTAATTATAGAAAAATCAAAAAATACAAATAAATACTCTATAGAAAGCTTAGATAGAGGAGAATTTAAGAAATATAAAAGCCAAATTTTTACACATTAATTTAAGAATAATTAGAGTTTGAATGAAAAGAGAAATTTTATAATTAACAATTAATTACACCTCTGATTGGTTTGAAATTTATGTGGGACATTGCTGGTGATGTTCCTCACCTTTCATAATTATTTCAAGTCAATTTAATTAGCCAATTAAGGGTTATAATTTTCCTAAGTCTAGGTCATTAAATACCCTTTTATTTAAGTTTCAAAATCACAAAAAATAATTAAATGGATCTCTAATGTTCAAACATTAATGATTAACTTTAAAACCCTTTAGAAAAAAATTTAAACCTTCAAGCATAATTATTTTGAGAAATCACACTTTAGGACATTTAATTAATTAATCTAGAATAAATAAAATTCATTATTAATTATCTATAACTCCAAAAATTCTGAATGAATCTTTCATGGGTTTATTTAGGTGAAAATTACTGAATGAAATCAATATCTCCAATTGATTTGTGATATTTTAAGTGTAATTACCTAATTATTAAAATTTTAATTAGAGTAATTAATCACATTTTAAAAGTCCATATGACTTAGGATTTTGCTTTTTTTTTTACTATTTTTATTCATATTTAAGATTTTTCTCATAATTTTTTGTGCTTATAGATTATGATTAATTAATTTTTAAAGTCTCTTGGGCATTAATTGGATTAAATAATCATAAAATTTAATTAATTCATAAAAATTATTATTTCACGTCTTAAATCTAATTAATAAC
Organism: Cymbidium sinense; assembly: GCA_021442155.1. Classification (NCBI taxonomy): domain Eukaryota; kingdom Viridiplantae; phylum Streptophyta; class Magnoliopsida; order Asparagales; family Orchidaceae; genus Cymbidium; species Cymbidium sinense. The sequence continues at coordinate 84,160,416 of CM038221.1, read as the reverse complement.
TAGAAGGTGTGTGGGGAAAAATTCTATCATTTGATATATCCTTAATAGGTCTAGTTAAGTATAAATGTATTAATTAATAAATATTGATTAAGCTTAAAATAACATTATTTTTATATGAAGATCTTAGGGTTTGATAGCCTAAGTGGGTCACTTTATGATCTCTATTAGATATCCCTTCTTCACTTATGAATGTATGGTTAACTCACACATATGTTTAAAATTAAATCCTTTAGGTTCATGATGTATAAGTTAGATGATTATTAATATTACTAAATCAAAAATAATATTCTCATTATCTAATTCAAAATATTTGTCAATGTAAAATTAATTGAAGTAAAGGAAACCCATATGTATAATTCATCTGTATAGTATATAGTCTTTCAAGGTATATAGTTTGGACACTTGAAGGCATATAGCAACTGGTCCAAAGGAGTTCTTAGATATGCCGTCTCCTTGATTTAGCAATGACACGTACATAAAAAGTAGTGTAGAAAAATATATGTTAAAAAATCATCCTTTGAAATCTACATCATAGAGATTTAAATTTTTTTTATCAATATTCATGTCTATATTAAAAGAAATGAATGTTATCTTAGGGAAATGAATTATTAATATGGTTGAATAATATAATTATTTTAAAATAAATTATTAAAATGAATAAGATAAACATCTAATAATTTTAAAATGAACTATTAAAATGATGAAAGAAATATATAATTGTGAATTATTAAAATGATATAATAAATACATAATTATCTTAAAATGATAAAATAAATACATGAATATATAAAAATAAAATATTAAAATAATGAAATAAACATGTGAATATTCACGGATGGATTACCATAGTGATATAATAAATAAATAATTATTTTGAAATGAAATGCTAAATAAAGTAATAGAATAAATACATAATCATTTTAAAATGAAATATTTATAGTGATAAAATGAGTAGTTTAAATAAAATGAATAATTAAAGTGTTGAAGATGAATGAGTTTCACTCAAAGTCAAAATTATGAATCTTCATAATCTTTAAAACACCTATTTTAATTTAAATTGAATTGCATTTGAAAAATAAAATTTCACTTCTTAAATTACTAATCACTTAAATCGAAACCACCTTTATTGGTTAATTACTTGAACTTATTGTTTAATCCACAACTCACACTAATGCCTAGCTTTGCCTCACCACACTAGCCTTTGCACACACATTAGATTAATAGGTTACCAATCTCAAACTTAAGTTAGGTTGATGCTTTGTTGTGAGGTATTATTTTCTTATTTTATGGTGTAATATTATAGACTAAATGTTAGGATTGTTTGTGTGCTAGTCTGGATAGTAGAATGTTATCTATAGACTAATGATATAGGTGGTTGTGCTTAATTAAAGGGGTTACTAGGTGTTGTTTGCACATTAAGTATAGCCCATTAGGACAGGTGAGCTTGGCACTCATGGGTGTTAAGTCTAATTGTGTGGTGTGTATGTGTGTTATAGCTAACCTCTATTTTGTAGGTTTAGTTAGGATTTCTTTTTGGAGGTTTAGATGTAATTTTTGTAGTAGAATAGAATTAGAGCCCTATGATTTAAAATGAGTAGAGGCTATAATGCATAGACATGGGAGGCTTTCTGATTCCTGGAGGATCCACGATTTGGAAGATAAGGAGAAGTTGAAGAACCCCATATATTATTTTAATTATACTCATGTAATTATAATCTAGGTTGTATAAGGGTTGAGCTCGGTAACACACTTTTTCCTTTTTCGAGGTGTATAGTAAAACTAGGCTACACTAATCTTTTATTATTCTTTTAATTTGATTAAATGTTTGGTGCATTTACTTTGTTTGCATAATAGAAATGACATACTTTTTTCCAAATTTCTTTTAAGTGTGATGATAGTTGCATGTTTCCCATATTTCAATAAGCTCATTAAGATTTAAATTTTTTATCCCAACTAAAAATCAACTTTAATTAACTCATAACCTCAACTTTAATGCTTAGTAATTAATCAACTAAAATATTTATAAACTCTAGGTTTTTTATGATTGTGGATACCATCATGTATGTGTCTTATTTTTCATCCTTGAATATTGGAAATCTTTACTCATTACATAATAAAAGGAGTACAGGACCGTTGAAAGAAATCCCTTGAGTGAAGAAGACACTTCTCATTAATTTAGCCCATAATCTTATTTCATTATGCATGTAAGCATATTGGTCCACCAAAGCTTGAGTCAAATTGATGAGTCAAAATGAATAAATCATATACTTTTTATGACATTAGTCTAGGACAACTTTCATAACAATCATGATCTAGACTCTCAAGAAAAGAGTTTAGGCTCTTAACTTTTCTTATTAAATAAATAACAACCTAACTATCTTATACTCAAAAGATTTTATTATTTGGTTTTAACTCTTATGAGGTGTTAGCTGGCGGCAACTCCAAGCGGTTGTAAGTTTAGAAGGGTTGGGGTATGTTCACTCTCTTTAGTGTAAGTGAACTAACATATCACATTTTTCTCTAAGTAGAATTAAGCTCAACACTTAGCTTGTGCTAGAGCGCTTTAGACATATGCTTAAAAGTAATTCATTTCTCTTTTTCTACGAGTATAAATTATTGCCTTTTAGGCATTCCACAATGTTGTGTTGTTCAACTATAAGTCATAGGTTTTTAACAAATTGTTAACTTAAAAGATCATAATTCTCTACTTTCAATATATATATATATATATATATATATATATATATATATATATATATATATATATATATATATATATATATATATATATATATATATATATATATATATATATATATATATATATATATATAAAACCCACTATAGGATATGTTGAAGTGCTTACTAGGTTTCTTAGTATCATGATCACTTCCTACTTATTCTCCTTTTCATTTCATTAAGAACACTTCCAAATTGAGTTTCGAGGCGTCATTTTAATTGAAGTTTTCTTAAGAAAACTTATTTTTCTAAGATGTAATTAACTATGGGGGCTTGCTCCAACTTAGGAATCTTGCTTAAAATAAATCTTGTCTTACCTCATCCATATAAGGTAGACAAAAAATCTTTAGTGCAAGTAGGCCTCTAACACTTGTGAGTCCTTATTAGATGATTGAGTTCATCATAGGATGATATCTCTATCTTTTAATATAATATATCTTTCTTTGATTTCATACTCTATCATTTCAATGTGTATACCCTAAGATTTACGAAGTGTCCCCCATCACATTTTTAAACACCGCATTAGAGAAGATGATTTTGTAATAAAAGTGGACTCAAACATCTTGTATGTAGAATTCTAATGAGTTAGAACATCAATAAAAGTAACTTTGTTTATGAAAGTCCAATCTGTTTTGCAATCTTCCACCTACTATGTGACCATTTTGTAAACAACATAGGTTCTCATGCTTTATCAACCATGTGATAACTTTTTTTCAAACCATCTTGAACCATCAAATTTAAGGTACGAGTAGGACTTCTAACATGAAATAATTATCCCATAAAAAGGAACTCTAAACTTCTACAAAATAAAACTTTCAAATTTGTTACAACAACATCATCAGATGAAGTATTATCTAATGTAAATATAAAAATTTTATTTTGAAGACCCTATTGCAATAATATTTTAGAAACGGTATCAAAAATACCATAATCACTATGAGGTGGGTCCAAGGCACTGAAGCTAATTATTCTACTTTGCAATCTCTAATCAAGATAAATGTAGTGTATAGTTGAACACATATATCCAATAGTCTAGCCTGATGTCCAACAATCAATAGTAAGATAAACATGCTCAACCAATTTAAGATTTTTTTTTAAATTTTTCTTCTCAACCTCATAAACTTGTAAGCACTCTTCTTTGATAGCATGCTTAGAAATTTTATGATAATTAGAAGTCACTAACTTCATCAAAATATTAAACCATAAGTGCTCGATAGTCATAAATGGATACTCATAAATAATAATCATTTTAATAAAGATATTTTTAATCCTACTATCATCATAACTAAAAGTGACACATAAATGAGACATTAATTCATTATCTTCTATGTTCTCAGCAATTGGGTCAAAGAGATTTTGTTTCTTCTCTTTAGTATATATTTTACTATAATGATTGATTTTAAATGCCTGTTCATTTGAGATGTAGTGCATATTCTCTATTTGATATATGATTTAGAACAGTAATTGCACTTCCACTTCTAAACCATTTTACCTTTCTTAGACATAGAAATTTGACAAAAATATTGTCATACTTTAGATCTTTGCTTTTTTTTTTCTCTTTCTTTTCCTCAATGCCTGTAATTTCTCTCACACTTTCATTTGGAGTGGTTATATTGTCAATAAGAGGTTGACCAAAACTTATGGATTGATTCTTAGAATTTGTGGCCATTTTCTATATGATGAAAGAAAGATTCTCAAGTTAATAATTCATAGAGTAAAATTGCAATCATGAAAATTTGCAAATACAAGTATGCAAGTATAAGTAACATAAGAACCCATATGACCTGTAAAAGATATATAACATAAAACTCAAAGCTTTTGTTGTAGCGCTTATACTTATGTTTACTAATTATTTATATTTGCTACTTTTGAATATAGTAAATCTATTTATACCTTCTAATTATATTATATTTGCCATAATAACATAAATAGCGACAAGTCTTTATCCCATTATGTGGGGTCGGCTATATGAATCCTTTTTCTCCATTTAATTGAATTATACTAAGGTCATTTTTTATACATCTTAACCAAGTATTTTTAGGTCTACCTCAACCTTTCTTGACATAAGGCAAATCTAGTGCATCTACTGGTCATGGACGATTACGCTTTATGTGGCCAAACCATCCATCTCTAATCTTATCACCCGAGCTACTCCAACTTTTTCCCAAACATACTCATTTCACATTTTTTATCTAAGCATAATGCCACTCATCCACTTGAGCATCCTCATCTCTGCAACACTTAACTTAGTCTGATGCTTCTCTTTTATTGGCCAACATTTTACACCATAAATCATTGCAAGTCTTACCGCCATCTTATACAATTTTCCCTTAAGTTTAAGTGGTACTTTTCTATCACACAACAGGCCAGATGCATTCCTCCACTTCAACCATCCAACTTGAATTCTATTAATAACATCTCCATCTATTTCACCATCATTTTGAGCAATAGAGCCTAGATATCTGAATCCCTCACTCTTTTTAATGACTTGTTCACTCAATGTCACAACACTACCACTATAACTTCTATAACTAAAATTATACTCCATATATTTAGTTTTAGATATACTTAAATGAATACCTTTAGACTCTAAGGTTGACCTCCATAATTCAAGTTTCTTTTGGACTCCCTTTCTAGTCCTATCAATAAGAAGAATGTCGTTAACAAAAAGCATACACCAAGGTATATCTTCTTATAAATGCCCAGTAAGAACATCCATAACTAAAGCAAAAAGATAAAGGCTTAAAGCCAATCCTTGATGTAATCCAACTGAAATAGGAAAATATTTTTTCAATCTTCCTTATGTTTGGACACAAGTAACAACTCTAGTATACATATCCTTAATGACTTGAATATAACAAATATTAACCCTTTCTTTTCTAGAACTCTCTAAAGAACATTTCTTGAAACTTTATCATAAGATTTCAATAAATCAACAAATATCATATGTAGATTCTCCTTGCTTTCTATATACTTCTCCATCAAACCTGTTAACAAATGTATAAAATCCATAAGAGATCTACCTAGCATGAAACCAAACTAATTGTGAGGAAATTTTGTATCACATCGTAACTTATGCTCAATTACTCTTGTGCTTCACCTTTATTCTTAAATATAGGAACCGACAAACTCTTTTTCCACTCATCTGACATCTTTTTAGTCCTTAAAATAACATTAAAAATATTTGTAAGCCAAGAAATTCTTTGATCTCCTAAAAATTTTCACGCTTCTATTGGAATATCATCAGGTCCTACTATTTTCCCGCACTTCATTTTCTTTAAAGCTTTTCTAACTTCAAATTTACAAATATGATGATAAAAATAAAATTCTTTATTTTTGTTTAGGGTATTAAGGTTGCTAAAATTAATCATATTTTTAGATCTTTTATTGAAAAAGTTTATCAAAATACCTCATCTACCTATTTTCAATATTTTTTTCTAAGAAAAGCACTTTATGATTTTTATCTTTAGTGCACCTCACTTGAACTAGATCTTTACTTCTCCTATCACTTTGGTTGGTTAACTTATACATACATATTTCACCATCTCTAGTATCTAATCTATTGTATAAATCACTAAAAATTAAATTTTTTGTATCATATATTGCATTCTTAGAATCTCTACGGGCCACTCTATATCTTTCCCAATTCTCCAAGTTTTTATATCTAAACTAAGTTTTATAATAATGCTTCTTATTATTTATCTTTTATTGCACATTCTGACTCTACTAACAACTATTTTTATTAAAAGAAGCTTTTCATTTTTATTCTCCAAGCATATTTTTTTGTAATTTGCTTAATTTTACTTGCTACTTTTCTCACATAATATTAGCTTCCTTATGAACATCCCAAATTCTAAGCTCTTGTAGCTTATTCTTAAAAATATTTTTATTAGTGTTCTTTAGGCACCCCATCTAATCCTAGGATAATAATTTGATTTATTTTTTATCTTCTAATTTTTTATCTTAAAATTTAAAACTAACAGTCGATATTTTATAATCTTTAAAATCTAAACATGTCCAGTTAAATCTTCAACTAGTCAATTACTTTTAAATAAATCTTCAACTAGTCTATTAACATGTCCAGTTAAATCTCCTACAATAAATGCTTTTTCTTCAAGAGGTATCTTTTATATTAATCCCTCTAATTCATTACTAAATTTTTATTTTGAGCCTATCCAATCCTACTTGAGGAGCATAAATACTTATAACATTGATAATCTTAATATCAATAATAATATTTAAAGCTATAATTCTATCTCCAATCTTGCTAATATTTTTAACATTATTCTTCAAGCTTTTATCTATAATCATATCTATGCCATTTCTAATTAGACTTCTACTTGAATACTAAAGTTTAAAACCTAAACTATCAATTTTCTTGATTTTCTCCTCAACCCATTTAGTTTCTTGAATATAAAATATTTATCTTCTTATGAACCATAATATCTATTAATTTATCTGTAAGAGTATATATATTCTAAGTTTCTAACATAATTCTAGTTTCATGGGCTAACTTCTTTGCTCGTATTCGTTCATAATGTGGGAACTCTTGCTTATTTAACACGACCGGGCACACTTGTATTTTCTTTTCATGATTAGTCATACAACGCTACGCGAGGGACGAAAGATTAACACAATGTTTTAAAGGATTCATGTCATGATTATTTCGATAAGTTTTACGCTGGCTATCGACTGCCTATCACAACCCTCCACTTTTTACATTCGAGACTTTGAGATTTGACAAAGATAATTTTAATTTAATTTGTGAGACCAACGATTTAATTAATAAATTTATTAATAGAAATAGAAATATTTCAAATAATTTACAATTATTCAGGGTTGTAGGTAGTACTTTATTAAAAAAATTCTTCAAACATCGTAACATTTATTACTTTAAAATAATGGTAAAAATTTTAATTCTTGTAAAAAATAATTTAAATAATTTTATACTAGTCAGTCAAAAGTACCTAAAAAACGAGATCTGATGATGATAATGTTAAGTAGTAGAAACGAAGGAGTCCTCACAATTTAGAGATTAAATCTTTTTTAATGATTTTTTTTTCTTTCACTAATGTCTTTCTTTAAATTGAATAATAAATTCCTTGTGGATTCGGATCCTCCTTGACATGCAGTTATCGCGATAAACGTATCATATGCAGTAATTCATTCTGATAAATTAATTAATTTGAATAATTATAATTAATGGTCGTTACCACTGAAAATAAAAAAGTTATTAATAATTTCTAATCATTAAATTATTGAGATGAAAAGTAAATGGGATGAGTCAGAATCCCAACGCGATCCATTATGAAAGAAAAAAAAAAAAGAAAGATATGATTGATTGATTTGACTTTTATGTAATTCTCAGTTTTAACCCCAAAATTTCAAAATTCCTTAAGGGCTTTATTAGTAATTTCGCCTTTCCTCTACTCAACATTTCAAAATTGCCAGAGAGTGGAGGCGCAACTGGTACGTACTGGTTTCCTCTCTGCACTCCGAAAGCATTAGCAAAATACTAACTTTGGGATTTGGAAGCGCAGGAGAGCACAGACCCTACTCACTTCCCTACTCTTATGGATTTTGAAAACCCTAACTTGGGATTTGGAAGCGCGATCAAGATGGCTACTGGTCCTTACCTTCCTCCTTCAGTGGAAGAACTAATTGCGCGGATTTGCAACGCTCAATCCCTCTCGCCCCCTGACTACAATGCTCGTCTTCGCCTCAAGGAAGCTGGGGAAGCGGTTGCTCTCCGGATTATGACTGAATTAGCTTCTTTGAGGATTAGGAACTTGTCTGCTTATATCATTTTCAAGTGTAAGAACTCGGAGATTGTACTGGCCCGGAACGCTGAGTCTATCGCCACTCAAGAGAGCGCTTGCTACTCGGGGCCACCGACTCCTCGTTCAGCGGTTAGCAGAGGTAGTTTAATTTTGATGTTTCTATGAAGTTTTGTTCGGGTGGATGATTGATTTGTTCTGATTGCAGATGGTGCTGCTGGTGAGGCTACATCACCGGCATGTGTTATGCCTCAGATGATATATAGGGTGCTTCCTGGTGTGTCGAATGCTAGCGATGTGATGAAAGCTCTAGGGGAATTGGAGTTCCGTAAAGCTTTTTTGATCTTGAGTTATTGTGGCGGGTGAGTTCTGCTTTTTGTTATGAGCGCGCGCTTTGTCATCTGCCTAATTACGAAAAATTTATCGGTACGAAGACGTTTAAATTTCTAAATTTCGGTTTTTTTGTTTCCTGTCCACTGTCATGAAATTAATACTTAAGTTTTGAGACATCCTTTATATCATATTTACTATGAAGTATGTAAAATTCTATGGTAGGTTGACTACTGTTGAGTATGATTGAAACTCTCAAACAATAATTGCTCATAGTTTAATAAACTTAAAATGATAATTAATTACTTTGATCTAGGGAGAACTTCTTTAAAAGCAATCCAAATGATCGTTGAATTGATTATATATTTGTATATATTTTGTTGAATTCAAATTTATCTGTGGAGAGATGCATGACTTTTTTAAGGCACTCAAAGAGTAGGGCTAAATCAGTGAGTATAAAACATAATAGGTAAATGCCAGAAATATAAGAAATTCTACTATGTCAGAGAATAAAAATACAATTTGCGGTTATAGTATAAACTCTCTTAGAAAAAATCCTAAGGAAAAGATCTTTACCCTCTCGAGAGGCTCACTTTTTATAGAACCTAGGGACAGTTATATAAATAAAATACATATTAGCTATATTGGTTATATAAGAAGAGACTCGCCTATGGTTTGAAGAGTGGGCGGGTAATATATGTCGAGTGACAAATTTTAAAGTGTGGTCACCAACTCTAGTTTGGTGGGGTGAGTTGCATAATGTGAGTGTTTGATAGAGTATTCACTCTTATGTGGGCAAGTTTTTATATATGAGGTGAGTCGCTCGATGTTGATCGTTTGACTGAGATGGTCTTTCTTCATGCTTGCTTTTTTAGAGCAACTCTTTGGGGGTGAGTGGATTAGTTGTTCAAATTTTGTTTCTCACTGTTGGACTCTCCTATTGATCCCTTGCATTTATGAGTGCTTGCTCAGTACTTATGTACTCTATGAGTATACATTTAACTTTCTAATTCTTTTGCTTCTTGTACAAATGATTTGCAAAAAAAATAGAAGAATAAAAACATATATTAATTATTAGCATTTAACTCAAGAAATTTTGATCAAAAAATCTTTATGATATTTACATCATATCATTTTGCGATTTGATCTTATATTTTTCGGCTAAAAAGAGGATTTGAGTCTTAGGGCCGATTTTCTAAGCACGATCTTTATGGAATACATCTCAGCTTTCCTTGTCGAGTTCTTTTTGTTAGTAAGACGAATACTCGTCATGTATTCCAAAAGATCTTGTGGTGATATAAATCATGCTCAACTTTGATTAGATCTGCAAAGAAAGAAGAAAAAACGGTTAAGAAGGCGGTTGAAGAGGTCCTTGTGAAGCCCTGTGAGGCAAGTTCGTTGGCGTCGGTGGCATTGACTGCGAGTGAGACCACTGCTCTAGCTAAGGACACTGGCGAGGACTCTAGAGTTCAAGTGAGTATTTCAGGTACAAGGAAAGGAGTACTGTTGTAGAATTGGACTCTCCTCCTATTTAGAACATAGAGATGTTGCTGAGTGTTTAAGATGAAGAGGAAAATCTCTCTCTCACTTGACGGAGGAAAGTCTTAGTGAGCAGGTTGGCGAGAAACCCTTCTCACTAAAAGGTAGTGGAAGCTGTCTCGCTGAGGTATGAAATTCACCTTTGCAACCTCGTTGTTCTTGTGTAATTTTACATAGTCTTATTATCGTGGTGTCGAGCATTTGTGAGTTTATGGTGGGATATGATAATTAGTCACCGACTTCTATGGACATTCTTTTGGAACCTCTAGGTAGATTTGAGACGATTATTCATCTTACAATATGAGAGTTGTTTGGATATCATCTAAATAACAAGAAAGTTCATTTGCTTCAACAATAGCTTCCTTTTTAGAGGATGGTGCTTTTTACCAAATGCCTTGTAGGGATTTTTCTATCTGTAATTGATGACATTGCTCCTTGTCATATAGGGGTGACTTTAGTTAAAGGGATCCCTGTTATTGTTGATCTTCAGACAACTTGGCAATGTGGTAATTTGGTGGTTTTGAGTTTTTCTCTGGAAGTGGATCTTCTTCTACCGGAGAAGGATTTGGGCAGCCACGACTCTTTCATCCACTGAAGCAACTAGCTTTACTTCGACGGATATCCAAGAGATGATGGTGGGTTTCCTTTTGTTGACTCGTCATGAGATTGACAAGTTAGAGAGGAATGAGTCCTTCCTCCCAAGAGAAGGTTGTGCCATGGGGGACATTTAGCCATCCACTCCTTCCGAGTTCATTTCATTGCAGGGGAGAGTAACTCTTCTTGACGAAGATGCAATCGATAGGATAGGTAGTGGTTGAGTTGCAGAGGAGGCTAGCGGCGAGTTACAAAACATTATCATGGATGCCTAGTTGATCTCACTTCATCATTGTCATGAGTTGAGTAGATCTTCTCTTTTTGTCGCGACTTTATGAGTGAATTTAGGAATACTTTGTTTGGCAATTTAGGAAATAATATGGGAAATGAAAGGGTGAATGTAAATTCTTTGTTGTAGTAGTAAAAGAATATTCATCTTAATGAAAGAAATGATATTTTTACTTACCTTTCTTTAGCGCCTAGTTCATTTAATTCTTTGTTTAGTTGCAACTAAATTCATTGAAAGTTTTGTCTGATGTACGTTGCTTGAGATTTTTGTGGTATTTGATAATGATGTCTTCATTAAATGCTTGATGTGACTTATATTTTCAAAAAAAATTTACTTTGCTTTTAAACTCTCTCGACCACTGTTAAGTGAGATTTTATTGCTTTATTTTTTAAGTTTTTGAGCGAATAACTTTCCTCTTGTGTGAGTTAGTTTCTTCTTTCTTGCAAATCTTTTCTCCTTTTAGTGGTTTCTTCGATGATGGTAATGGTGGTTCAAAAGAAAGAAATTGCTAATTTTGAGGTAATTTTGGTGAATGAATCTTCTATCCCGAGTTCGGTGGTAGGGTTTTGCATCTTCCATGGATGCTGCTATGGTAACTCCAACTATTTGGTGTGAGTTGCTTGTGCAGATGAGCTAGTGAATACCCTAATGAAGATGAATTATGCGTCCTCTTTGATCACTTCTAGTGCGACCTTCGATTCTCTCTTTGTGCCAAGTTGATAGAGGTTTTGATCTTCTATCAAATGGTGCTTGCCCAAGTCCTATTGAACTCAATAGGGAGTTTCATGACTTTCATTTTGTTCTTGAGGCAAGAAGGATTGATCTAGAGCCTCTCTTTTTCGCCATGTCTTCATTGCCAAGGGTCACAAGGACAGGACTATATAGTTCTCAATAGTCCATTTAGAAGTTTTTGGTTTGATGAACAGAGTTAGGAACCAACATTCCAAATTTTGTTTCATTAAGTGTTCAATAGGGTGGGCAGTGCTAACCAAACCCACTCTCTTTATTGTCGATTAGGCGGTGGCTACAAAGCCAAATGTTCAAGAGACTGAGATCCCGATGAAGTTATTGGGCATGATGCTCTACATCAAGTTTTTTCTTAAGTTCGACAAAGTCCACGAGCAAATCTATAGTCTATACTCACCATTATAGAGATTTATTGTCTTCCTTTTATTTTTTCACGTGTTAATCTTTGTGGTTGCTTCTTTCAGGGGATGATTCCTCTACTCTCTTCCCAGTGATCCCAAAGTCATTCGATTTCTTGGCGAGTCTGAGGAAGGCGGGGAAGATGAAGGCGAGCTCTTACCCATGAGGTTGTTACTAGGAGTTTGGCCAGGGAGGTGAGTGCAGTAGGGCTACAAGAAGAGGAGAAAGATTGAGCAATTATGGAATCGATTCGTGTAATGACTGGAAAAAAAAAAAAAAGAAAAAAAAATGCAACCGCTGCGACGGTTAGCTGCAGATTGGAAAAAGTCCAAAAGGGGAGTTCGGTTTTAGCAAATTGAAATAGAACTCCCAAAAACACGCGAGAGAGGGAGAGAGGAAGGGAGGAGAAGGGAAGACTCACCTTGCTTGCCTAGAGAGACGGCTTCACGTCAGAGGGAGGGGGGAGTCTTTCGCGTCGTCGAGGAAGAAGAAGAGGAGTTCTGCCCTACCGAGTGAGAGCTCCACTCGACATCGAGTCGCGAGGCTCTTGTCATGAGACCAAGAGAGGAGAGAGCGAGGAGTGCGCAGGTCGACTGAGTGCGAGACTTGGCAAACCGAGAGGGAATATGAAAAGGTAAGTAAATAAATTATATAAGTATATGTTTAATTGAAATTTGATTTTAATGTTATTAGCTTTGATTTTAATCTTATTTCAAGCTTAACTTTGTGTTTATCGATTTTAGCAAATAATTTAATTTAGGAATATGTAGCATAAATTAAATCCTAAGTTTAAGATATCATTTTAAGATTATTTCAAGAATCATCTTAAGAAAAATAATAAATGAAAGTATTAAATTTATGAGAACCTATAAATGAAATGCAACAATTTGAAACTTATGAATGAAATGAATGTAGTAAAATAACGACTAATTGTATTAATAGATTGAGAGCTTAATTTTACCTTTCTTTAAGTATAATACAAATTAAATTTAATTATTTAAATTTTACATGCTACATGCAAAATATAACTTAAGTATTAACTTGATATTTAAATTTTAATAAATGTACATAAATATAACATTTATTATAATTTATAATAATACAAAATTAGTTTTTCTTATGAATCGAATAAAAGAATATTTAAGTCATTTAAATAATTGTGAAAGTAAGAAAAATATGATTATTATCATTATTATTACTAATTATTAATTTAACTTGATTTATAAAATAAATAATATTGATGAATGTGAGCGTTAATCAATAAAAGCTATACATAAGTATCATAGATAAGAAATGAATAAAAAAATAAAATACATTACTTTCTAATATTGATCCAAATTAATATTTTATTTTATAAGAATTTTAATTAAGAAAGGAAGCATTAAAGAAAATGAGATTTAAGAGTAAACTGCAAGTTAAAGTGGGTAATTATGTTCTTACATTTATAGTAAAAATATCTTTAATTTTTTGTGATGAAATGCATGTTTGTATGATTATGACTTTTTTAGATGCAGAGTTGATTATTTTCCGCTTCTTCATAAATCATGTAGTTTACTATTTCTTCTTTGATAATAACCAATGCTAGATCATATTATCACTCGTCATTTTATAAAGTTAATTGATTTAGTTATGAATTAATATGCATACAGTATAATCAGAATGTATGATGTAAAGTAGTTCACCTTAGGACCTTGAGACGAATGCACCCGCACCTAAATGATGAAAAATGGCCAAATGAAATTAGCAAATGGTAATGATCATTCTTTGTGTGTATTGGTAAAGGTTTAGACGGTGACTCCAAGAGGATAATAAAAAAGTAAAAGTTCATAATAAATGTTTATGTATACCTACCCATATGTTTGATTGTTTGAGCAAATTTCTTTTATGTATGTGATAATAAAACGACATATATTGGCCAATTCTTCATACTATAAGGTAATAAATGAATTTTATTCAATTGCTAGTTGTTCAATTTTTTTTAGGCAACCATCCTAACTAAATGGCGGAGAGAAGGGAGAGTTATGTTTATCGCCGTAGAGAAACTTTAGGAGATAGATAATTATGTCAGTTATGTTGGATTATATTTAAATTGTATGTCATATGATCTAAGATATATATGTGACAAATTGTTAAATCATTTTGTGGATTATAGTGTCTCATGATTGGAGATTTTAATTAAGATTGGAAGTGTTATGTAAGTTTTATCTTTCGAGTATGTATTCTCAGATTGGTAAAGCTCTGGACCGGGTCGTAACAATTTGTCTCTTTGAAATGAATAAAACAATGGAGGTAGAACTTTCTTGTTGCGCTGAGGAGTTTTAGTGAAAGGAAGTCGAGTTGTTTAGCTTCCTTAACTCTGACGAGTATAAAGGCTTATTGCAATAGAATTTTAAGAAAGATGTTGAGTTCGTCATCACCAAATTGGTCAAACATGGCTAACTAGATGACAATTTTCTTGACTTTGATAATGTTGTCGCTCTTCAAAGTCAGACTCTGAAGAGAGTAACGAGCAAGGAAGCACCAACTTGCTTTTTTGTTTTTATAATCTTTTATTTTGTTTTTACGAGTTAGGAGAGTAATTATACATTTAAATTTTGTATCCTCGCCCTCAGTTTTGTACTAAAATATTTTCCTTAATAAAAAGAAGTTTATTTATATTATTGCTTTACTCATAAATGTATTTATTTCATGAATGCACTTGTTGAATGTTGTACTTGCTAAGCATACTTGTTGGATGAACATACTCATTGAATACTCAAATAAACATACTCATTGAATGAATATACTCACTAAATTTGTCAAATAAATATACTCACTAAATGTACTCAGTGACCAATATACTTGCTTGATGTACTTATTGAATAAATTTTTTTAAGTAATCACTTCACATTATTAGGGGAATACCAAGTTGCCAATTGTAGAGTGTCGGGCTTAGGTTTTTAGCTGCCAATCACATAGATTGTCAGTCTTTTATTCATAGTTGCCAACCACACAAGCGTTGATTTTATACTTTAGTTGCCAGCTGCATGGAATGCTAGTCTTATATTTTAGTCACCAATCATACGAAGTGTTAGTTATACACTTTAGTCATCAATCGCACGAGTGTTAGTTTTTTATTTATAGTTATGAACTGCACGAAGTGTTGTTCTTTTATTTATAACTCCCAATCACACGGAGTGTTAGTCTTATATTTCAGTCACCGACACACGGAGTGTTGGTCTTACACCTTAGTCGCTAATCGCATGGAGTGTTTGTTTTTTATTCATAATCACCAACCACATTGAGTGTTGGTCCTTTATTCATAGTCGCTAATTGCATGCTGTGTTGGTCTTACATTTTAATCGTCAATTGTATAGAGTGTTGATCTTTTAGTCATAGTCGTCAACCACACGTTGTATTGGTCTTCCACTTTAGTCGTCAAGCACACGTGTTGGTTAAGAATTTGTTTTTGCTGTTTGATGATTCGATCCTTGTGCACTTGGGTCAAAAGTAGACTTGAGTCGACTCATAACTTCTCAAATTTCAACCCGAATTATTGTAGCTTACCGTGTAACCTGAGTCGACATGTAGGTCCCTATGTCTTCTTAAACTCGGGTTGAAAGTAACACACGGAATAACATGGGCCAGTGTAGTTCGCCGAATGGTTTGGGTCAAATGTAGCTTGCCGAGTGACCTGCACCAATATGTAGCTCGCCAAGTCACCCTGGCCAATGCATTTCACCAAGACATTCAGGTCAATGTAGCTCACCAAATTAGTTGGGCGAGTGTAATTTACTTTGTATTTCAGGGATATTTTGTCTCACTTAATGACTTGGGTCAAAGCTGCTCATTGAGTAAGTTGGGCCAAACGCAGCTCATCAAGTTATTCCGGCCAATGTAGCTCACCAAGTTATTTAAATGTGCGTAATCTGCCGACTAAATATGCTTGGTTCAATAAGTAGCTCACTAAGCATTTTCTCATATCATGTTTAAACCTTTAGTCACCATATTTAAATTTTGAACAATATATTTTTGTGAGTATTAAAAACTATTTGATGAGTAAGAATGAAAAGATTTATTTAATTTATTCGAATCATCAAAGTGGTTTCTTGCATAAATTATTTTTTGAAAATAATAAGTTATTGTAAAGAAAATAAATACAGTGATAGAATTTCCCTTAAGATAGTATTCTCGTGATGTGGGTCACAAAAGCTAGTGTCGGTTCATGGCTTTATTGTGGAATTATCTTCTTTCCAGGTCTTCTCACGAACTCGGTGAGCTTTTCTGCTTTGATGAGTTTCTTGATCAGGCTCTTGAGGTGTCGAAATTCTCCAGTGGAATGCCCGTGGTCGCGATAATAGGCACAATACTTAGATCTATTGTGATCTTCATCATTCTTTAATGGTGGTGATTGCTTGAAGTATTCCTTGTTTTAAATGATCTCCACTAGCTCGACCATTGATACCCTCAGTGGTGTGATTGTAGTCGGTTGTGAATACTCGTTGCATTCATGCGAGTTGGTAGATTTCTAAATTTATGCCTTTGCATTGGTACTTCTTATCATTGAATTTACTGTCATCTCCCTTTGTCCTGTCATTGAATTCAAAATCAATCCTCGAAGAATTGCTCAAGGGTGATCTTTTTTCGAGTCCCTTTTGTGAGTTTTTGTTGGTAATTGGTCTATCTCATCGTGTTCTTTTGTATTTACATGGCCATTTGCCAATTTCAGTAGCTTTGCTAGCATTATGGGTTATTGAAGTCTAAGAGTGTATTTGAACAGACATTCTTTGAAGGCCTGGACGAGCCTGTGAACTCTTCAATAGTTTTTGGGCACTGGTGAATTGCGTGAAAAATATTTTCTTGAATTATGTGACTATACTTATGTGGCCTCTGTGCACAATGACTACACCTATTCCTAGCTCATCGCTTCTTTAAGGTGATGAGTGCTAAAACTAGGGGTGTGCATTTAGTCTTTTCGTTCAGTTAGGTTGATTTTTTATTAAACCAAATAATTTAAAATAACTGAATCGTCCAAACAATGTATAAAGTCGAACCAAATTATAATTCCGTTTATTTAGATTAATTTTTTGATTCAACTGAATAACATATAAAAAAAGATTTTTTATTTTTTTATGAAATAATTAATTAGAACACAATCTAATAAATTTGTTATATTAAAAGTTTTATAGACAAATAAAAATCTATCGATTTATACAAATAACTTAGCATTTATAATTAAAATTATATATTATATTTAATTTTTTACTATTTTGATTTATTCGGTTTAACTGATTTTTTGTATAAATTGAACCAAAAATCAAAAACTAAATATCTTAACAAAAAATCGAACCGTGAGTGTTCCTCGCCATTAGTTTCCTAATATCCAAAACCTTTGATCTAGTGTTTCTCGCTCTTTTTCTCTAAGAAAAAACTTATCCTTTGAATGCCAAAAAATTTTAGATACAAATTTATACAATGTACAAAACCTTCATTTTCCCTACTACCCATACAAACTCTCCACCACCACTTCATAAGAACATCAATCAAGTTGCTGCCTTTGCAATCAAGATTTTCATATACTCTACATTAAAGGTTGGCTCGCTGATGCTATGAACTAAGATTACTTTGGGGGAATGGGGAAATGATGGTGGTGTTCGATGGCACTATCTCTTTTGTGTTCTGCAACCTTAAGCACCTACACCTATATACTCGAATCCTGGAGTGCAAGGATGAAGGTTCATATTGGATTTATTTGGGGTCAAGACATGCTTGACTAGGAAGATCTAATCTTGATTTGTTTCAAGCCTATTTGTATAAAGTTAGCTGCTTAATAAAGATCTGTGATCATCCTATTTTTTGATTTATTTTGTTGTTGTTGTAGTTTATACTGTCAATAAATATACTAAGATGCATTTTCAGTCATTTCTAAAATTCAATTTTATCGGTCAACTTTCTATTGGTTGATTATTCCTTATAAGATTGTACCATTTGTTCAAGATGTTCTTTGCTAATTTTGATTTCAAGAATAACTAAAAAAGATCTGTAATTCACATATAGTAGAGGGAGGGGTATTTTTGGAATATATATATTTTTCTTGTTTTTGAAGTAGCTCTAATTTCCATGTGCTATTCTACTTTTTAATTATGTCTCTTGCAACCTAAATTATAGATCTCATTCGCTTGTTTATTTTTTTACCTTGTTTCTTATATTGAAGAAAACAATTAAACATCAAAAATAACATTTTAGCGTTTCTAAAGAATAATTTCAATATACAGTTTTGTAATTTTAATACTCTAAAAAAAATTCAGTGTATTCCATCACAATAAAATCAAAATAACAAAAAAATGAAATTATATTTTATAAAAAATCTACTCTCTTTGAAATCTGCACAATCACAAGTTATGCCTACTGAATGGGATTGTACCAGCTGTGCATGAGGAAATAAAATTAGTAGGAACTAGAGTTATTTAAAAAATCAAGAACATATATATTCCAAAATACTTCTATTTTTAATACTTGAATCCCTAAATTTTTGTTAGTTTGGAGTGTGAGATTGATTTATTTTTTTCAGTTGGGAAACTAAATTATTAATTCTTTTTGATAATCAAGGATCATTATTGTTCTTCATGCATAGTTGGGAGATCATTTGATCATATATATATATATATATATATATATATATATATATATATATATATATTCTTTTTATCCATGGTAGATCAAATATATTTCTGCTTTTCCTTTGAAATTGAAAAAAATATTCACAAAACTCTGAAAAACAGAAACACATCGAGCATCACATTAGCTTAGTTCTTTTAGAGGTACTTAACTCTTCAGTAGTCATCAGCCTATCAAAACTATCTCTGGTGTCAATTTTTAACTGAATCCTTCCCAAAGATAACTAATTATTTATTTTATGTTCTGGAGAGCTTTTGCTTACTTTTTGTACAAGATATCAGCATATAACCTTAATTGTCTGACTGTTTTCTTTGTTTATCTGCCAGGAAAAAATTGGAAAATTTAGTTTCAGAAGATTTGCTAAATAGAGTAAAAAGTTTTCCAATGGTTTTGTTTGAATGTGAAGCATGGAAGGCCATTGGAAGTGAATGTATCCCCGAATCTGAAAGGAGAAAGGTGGTATCCTGTACTGTTTGAAGATCATTTATTTGGATGAAGTCTGTTCTAACTGCTGTAAATTTAATTGCAACATTCTTTTGCCGAAAGTAAATTGCATTTCTAAAGGCGTGTATGGGAGTAACCCAAACGTTGTACTTGTATGCACATGATTGTCTTGAGTTAAGATGAAGAGACAACCTAGTCTGTTAGAATTTCTTTCCATCTTATGTGTACATACCATCTGCTTGGTTTGATTCCATTTTAATGGTATTTTGAAATAATGCATAATTTGATCATTTGAAATGAGATCTTGATAATGATCCCTCTGATGCTGCATAGGGTGCTTCTTGGATGTCAATCATAATTTTATTGATTGATTTTATGCCATTTTTGTGTCAGGTTCTATGTCATACTTGTTTTTTTCTCTTTAAGCTAATTGTTAACTTTTAGTCATTTGTAATTTAAGATTAATTTGATATTTTTATTTATGCAACGTTAGTTCTTTCACTGTGAATATGGCCTATTATTATATATTGAAAATCGGGACATGTAATTTTGAGGTGATGAATGAAATATTTGGAGTTATAGTTATATGAGATTTCAACCCCTTATTAATGATCGAGGATTCCACTGTTTTGAGAAATCAGCATTGGTAACTTGATGATTTTTTGTATATATTTCTTTTCCCTTCCTTTACCTCTCTTAAAACCCTATGTTTCCACCTATTTTCTACCTACATTGCGTCAAGATCATGCAGCGAAGAGATCTATTCTGAATTGTGACTCATAAATTTTTTCTACTGGCATTTATATTAATTATGCATGCGATATTTTTTGTATGATCAATTTAATGGAACAATTCTTTCTATTAAAGGCGGGAAGAGATTAGAAGTTTTCTTCCAATTATCAAATCAATAAGAAAAATTCATGTGATTGTAAAATGACATTAAAAATTTATTTAATAGTGTTTTAAATGCTAAAGATGGGATGGAAATCCTTGCAACTTGTGTCAATTTTCTTTTTAATAAACATATGCCTTAGGTTAAGGTACTTAATTGTACAAGTATTTGAGGGCTATTTGGTTTGCTGCACATTGGATGCCACATACATTAAACCTTGTGATAAACAATGCAACCAAGTCAGCCATATTTATTCAGGATGGGATTCCTCAGGAAATGACCTATGAAGTACTGTAACTTCGCTGACTATTTTTTAAATCAAACATAAAAAGTTTTGTTTGTAAATAAATATTTAACATCGCAGCAATTTTGTTCCAAACTAATCAACCCTTACTGCTTGGGGAATATACTTTCCTTGTCAATAAGATTATGCTTTAAGCATTTTTAAAATATAGTTTTCATTGACTACTCTTTTTATAAATGTGCAAGCATATGCTTATTCTTGTTCGAACCTCATGAATTGTCTTTAATTTTGTAGAATGTTGATTGGGATTCTGGAAAGCCACATGTATATCATTGCCATGTCAGTTTTAATGGAGAACTTACATTTAAGGTACTTTTCATTCACTCAAGAAGCTTTTGCTTGTTTGATCTTTGAGTCAGCTTCTTTCTTTTGCTATGTTGTGCTACGAAGCACTCATTTAAAGCATTCTGATAAGTTTTCCCAATGACAAGTTTGAGAATTCAGAGTGTTAGTGTTGTTTGCTTTATTGACAAGTTTTGTTTGAGGTATTCAGAAAAGCTTAGTTCTCATTAAACTTAAATTTACTTTTCACGTAGAAAGCAATATCTAAACCTTTTAAGGAATACCTTTGAGTTTCGTGAACTTCTTAAGGCACATGATGGCTTACTTTAGATTTCAATAATTTTTTGTGGAAGACTGAGACATTCGTTTCTATTGATGATGCTGACATTAATAACTTAGTCAAGTTTTTGGACTAGATTTTGTCTCTTTATAGATTTATTGTTGTCAAGATTTCTTAGACTATTTTCTTCAGAATAAATTTTGTGGCAATGGTTTGATCTTCAAAAGCTTTGTGGTGTGTTATTTAGTTTTTAATTAATGGTGGTTCAAGCTAGTCTATTGTGGACTTAGTGTAAGCTTTGGCGAGGCTTTAATCAAATTAGATGTATGAAGAAGGAAAGATGATAGGCTTTTAGTTAAAGATGGTGATATTAAGAAATATAGAAAATTATTTTGACCTTTTTAATGAGAGTTTTAAGAAAATGATTCTTTAATAAAATGGCTGAACAATGGAGTTAACCATACATTGATCCAATAAGAACGTTGCATCAGCTTTGGAAAAGATGCAAAAAGTTAAAGCCATATTTTTCGGATGTTGTGCCTATCAAGATTGGAAAATTAATGAAGAAACTCTTCCTGTCTATTGCTAGCTAAGAAGTCATCAAATGATTAGAGAAGAAGCATTTTGCTGTTAATATATAAGAGAAAGCAATACAAAATTATGTTAGCTATATAAATCATATGAAGAAGATTTTTTTTAGGGTGGTATTAAGCATAGGTTATGATGTGATATAAAAGTTTCTCAAAATTAGTTTGGTTTCATGCCGGGTAGATCTACTATGGATGCTATACATTTGTTGAGAGATTTGATGTAGAAGTATAGAGAAAGTTACACCCGATGACCCCTTGTGGTCAACTGTTAATCAGACAGATGACTCGATATTCACGATTCCAATCACGCTCAACCTGCACGCTGAACGAAAGCAAGTGAAAGGTGTATCTAATCAAATCATCACTAAACTATTTGCAATTCATATACTACTTAACTTAATTCATATCACAAATACTGGAAGCATGAAATCTTTAAGTTTGTAAATACGTAGAATTTAAAAGACATTTAATTTATGCACAAAAAAGCCTTTAAGTTTCCCAAAACTATACAATTCAACAAAAAGACTAAATTCTACCCAAATTGCCTTTTCCTCGAATTTTCAACGAAGATCATAAGCTAAAAGCTGGAGACAAGAATGCTTAAAACAAAGACAAGATAAGAAACAATCGCATACGTAAGTCTATAAAGCCGGTAAAACAGTAACCAGTAAATCAGACCGCAAGAATGTAACATCAGAATCGAACAATATCTTTGTAGGTCTTTGAGAACAATATAATCGAATAATATCAGAAGTTCATATCAATCAATGTCGAGAATGATTTTCATTTCGCCAGTTCTATATCAAATCATTTTCCGAAATGTCATTTATAATTGCATAGGTTTTGACTTTCATTCATAAGACTACCGTTTGGCCAAAAGTCTAGGTAAAGCGGTAGGAACCATACTCTACATACCTAATCCCGACACCGGTGGACGACTAACGACACCAACCTCAAAATGAGAGGGGATACTAAGATCCCCTAATCATGGCTCATCTCGTCTTTGCTATTCTAGATTCGTAATATAGCCTTCCTATCACAATTTTCCCGACATTTCTGCTTTATCATCGCTTTACAACATGTATGAAAACATTTCTATATGCCAAATGAAATCACGAACTAGGCGATTACATTGTAAATCATTAATCTATGGTCAAAATAAGATTTGTATTTACATTCAATATGACAAGACATTCAATACGATGAAATCTATGTCATTCATACAATTTATCTGGCGGAAACGGCATACATAGGCATAGAAACTGAATTTACATTAGCAATTATGTCTCACCTCAGTGTCTAAGTCAGTGTCGTGATGTGCACCTCGATTCCTCCTCGAGTACACAACCTATAATGAAATAACTCTTCTAAGCAATTCTATAACATACAACTCATAAATGAAACATAATGAACACCAATCTTACCTGAAATTGATCTCTCATAAGTTTGGAAACACGGAGATACTCAAAGTAATCTCCAAAGAAATCTCCTAACGTCACTATTAATACCTGCTTAAAGTAAAAAACTAAAATTAACAAACACTGCCAATCCAAATCCCCCTCAATAATTCTACCACTCACCTAGCAGCCCTCAATCATGCATTTCAACGCCAAGGAAGGCTGCTAGCTGAAAGAAAAAGGGAGAGGGAAAGAAATTAGCAACTTACAAAATTCCCTTAAGTTTCCGATCGGCCAGAATGAATCCGAACCGATGACGGTTCACGGAGCCGAGCCGACGGTTCACGGATTTCAAACCGAAGCTATGGATTTCCCAACCCGCGCCTTACCTTACACACGCGGCGTCCCAAGCAACGACGGCGGGAATTCCACCGAGCAGAGTCCAGCGAAGGGTTACTTCGAACGCGCAGACCGCGCATGAGGGCCCGTCGTCGACGTCGAGGAAGGGACGGCGGTTCCGCGGGAGCGAGAAATGCGCCGATGCCGAGGGAAGGGAAAGGAGGAAGCGAACTCAGCCGCGGAAAATGAAATAAATAGGCATAGGGAAGGAAATAAAATTACCTTCGATCGATCCCATACACGTCGAGGCTTTAATCCCACCGTCAGATGGAAAGTAAAGTGGATTTGCTACGAAGTGCTACTGAATAACGGTTAATTTTAAACAAAAAAATTAATTAGAAATAATTAATTGGATATTACAAAAGTAAGGAGGATCTACATAGGAAAGCATATGCTAATGTTCTAAGAGAAATGCTTTGGAGAGTTTTAGAAAAGAAAGGAATTAATTTTGCTATATTAAGTCATTAAGGATATGCATACTAGAGCTATTACTTGTGTCCAAACAAGGAGGATTGGCAAAATATTTTCCTATTTCAGTTGGATTATCTCAAGGATTATCGCCCATATCATTTTGCTTTAGTTATGGATGTTTTCACTAGGCATTTCCAGGAGGATGTACCTTGGTGTATGCTTTTTGCTGATGACATTCTTCTTGTTGAAAAGACCAACAAAGATTAGAGAGGGAGTCCAAGAGAAACTTGAATTATGGAGGTCAACCTCAGAGTCTAAAGGTTGTCATTTAAGTAGATCTAAAATTGAATATATGGAGTGTAATTTTAGTTGTAGAAGTTCTAATGGTGGGGTTGTGACATTGGGTGATCAAGTCATTAAAAAGAGTGAATGTTTCATATATCTCGGGTCTATTGTTCAAAATGATAGTGAAATAGATGGGGATGTTATTAGTAGAATTCAAGTTAGGTGGTTGACATGGAGGAATGCATTTGGCCTAATGTGTGATAGGAAAGTATCACTTAGACATAAGGAAAAATTTTATAAGATGGTGATAAGATTTGCAATGATTTATGTTGCTGTTGTTTAGTAAAAGACAACAACAACACAACAACAACAAGTCTTAATCCCACTAAGTGGGGTCAGCTACATGATTCCTTTGTCTCCATTGTGTTCTATTATGTGTCAAATTATCATTTAATTCAAGTATACTAAGGTCATTTTTTATACATCTTAACCAAATTTTTTTAGGTCTACCTCTACCATTCTTAACATAAGACAAATCTAATACATCTACTCTCCTAATCGGGTCATCGGACAGCCGACGCTTTATGCGGCCAAACCATCTAAGGCGATTGTCACGATCCGGCCCGAGAGCTTGGAATACTAAGGCGGGAACAGACGGTTGGACGGATAAAAGAAAAACTTATATAACACTTCCAATCTTAATTAAAATCTCCAATCATATAAGAGTCACTACAATCCACAATGATTTAATAATTTGTCCACACATATATATACTAACAAAGTTCATATGACATACAATTTAAACATAATTCAACATAATCGACATAATTACCATCTCAAGTCTACCGATAAACATAACTCTCCTTCTCTCCGTTTGTTGGATGGTTGCGAAAAAAATTAAACAACTAAGAATTGAATAAAATTCAGTCAATTACGCCGTTACACTATAAGAAACAAGAAGGAACTATGATGCCGCCTTTTGTTATCACATGTACATAAAAGAAATTTGCTCAAACAATCAAACATACAGGAGTTTCTAGAAATAAACATTTCGTGTGAACTTTTACTTTTATATTTATCATCCATTTTAGGAGTCACCGTCTAAACTTTCACCAAAAGAAAATTTTTATCAATACTCATCTAAAGGATAAGTAGCCATTACCATTTGTCAATTTCAATGGCCCTTTTTCGTCATTTCATGCACATCATTCTCCCAAGTACTAAAAGCTAACACACTTTCAATATACGATTCATAAGATACAATTATACCATGATATTAATTCATAACTAACAAGAATCGCTTAACTTTATAAAATGACGAAGTGACAATATGATCTAACATTCAAGTTATTATCCAACATGAGGAAACCCAAAACTGCATCACAATTTATGAAGAAACAGGAAAATAATCACAACTTGCAGTACAGGAAAAGTCATAATCATCTAAACATGCATTTCATCACAAAAAATTAAAGATATTTTTACTATAAATATAAGAACATAATTACCCACTTTAATTTACAGTTTCGTCTTGAATCTCGTTTCCGTTAATACTTTTTTCCTAAATTGAAATTTCTATAATTAAAAATATTAACTTGATCAATACTCTTAATTATCTAAGTGTATATAATATTGAAACATGACTATCTCTCATAATTCTACTAGTTCATTAGAGACATTAAGTTTTTCCACATAATTTCTCATTCTTATTTAAATGATCGATATTTATCTAAAATACTTTAATTTATTAAATTCTTTATCAATTATCAATTTCACTTTATTCATTACATTTAGATTATAATCAACAATGTAACATAATCATTTTCACTCTATAGATATATTTAAATAATTAAGTTTGGTTTGTATAAGCAAAGGTGGAATTATGCTCTCCATCTATTCATACAATTAATCATATTTAAATAATTAAGTTTGGTTTGTATAAGCAAAGGTAGAATTATATTCTCCATCTATTCATACAATTAATCATATTTTTAGTACATTCATCTAAATTATAAGCATTTCATTTATAGGTTTTAATTTAATAATTTAATTATTCTCACAAATCTTTCAACATATTTATTCAACATATTTATGATTTACACACATAACCTTTAATATAATTTAAATATATTGTATATTGAAATACTTATGTAGGCATTTGTGTAGTAAAATGGTCATTTGGATTTGCATTTCTTTTTGAAATTGAAACCTATATATTATAAATACATTCCCTTTTATAATATAAAATGCATTTCCTTTATTATAAAAAAAACCAAAAGAAAAAACTTACCTTACCTAAGCTCCGTCCGATGTCACGCATGCACAGGTCACTCCTCCTCTCTACTTGCCATGATGGCTCAATGTCGGCGGAGTCAGCCTCACTCTGGGGCATGCACTCCTTCCTCCGACGACACACTAAGACTCATAGGCACACTCCTCCTTCCTAATCGACGAAGACTCGCTAGGCATAAACTGAATTTTCGTTCTAAGAAAAGAAGCTTTCATCCTTCTCTCACTCTCCGCTTTCCTCTCGTTGGGAGTTCTGAAGAAAACAAATCGAACTCCCCTCCCCCTTTTTTGACTTTTCCACTCCACGGCCAACCGTCGCGGCGGTTGGATTTTTTTTATTTTTATTTTTGTCTTCTCTTTTTTTATTTATATTTATTATTATTATTATTATTTTTTTGACATTCGGGTATTATAGTGAATCTCTCTAATCTTATTTGTCACTGGAGCTACTATAACTTTTTCTTCAACATACTCATTTCGCATTTTATGTCTAAGAGTAAAGCCACTCATCCACTTGAGCATTCTCATCTCTGCAACACTGAAATTAGTCTTATGCTTCTCTTTTATTGGCTAACATTCTGCACCTTAAATCATTACAGGTCTTACAACCATCTTATAAAATTTTCCCTTAAGTTTAAGTATTACTTTTCTATCACACAACAAGCTATAGAAGCATTCCTCCACTTCAACCATCCAACTTGATTTCGACTAATAACATCTCCATCTATTTCACCATCATTTTGAACAATAGAGCCTAAATATCTGAATCGCTCACTCTTTTTAATGACGTGTTCACCTAATATCACAACACAACCGTTAGAACTTCTACAACTAAAATTACACTTTATATATTCAATTTTAGATATACTTAAACGAAAACCTTTAGATTCTAAGGTTGACCTCCATAATTCAAGTTTCTCTTAGACTCCCTCTCTAGTCTTATCAACAAGAAGAATGTCATCAGCAAAAAGCATACACCATGGTACATCTTCCTGTAAATGCCTAGTAAGAACATTCATAACTAAAGCAAAAAGATAAGGGATTAAAGCTAATCCTTGATGTAATCCAACTGTAATAGAAAAATATTTTGTTAATCCTCCTTGTGTTTGGACACAAGTAATAGCTCTAGTATACATATCCTTAATGTCTTGAATATAATCAATATTAACTCTTTTCTTTTCTAGAACTCTTTAAAAACATCTCTTAAAACTTTATCATAAGCTTTCTCTAAATCAATAGATATCATATGTAGATCCTCCTTACTTTCTCTATGCTTGTCCATCGAACCTCTTAACAAAATGTATAACATCCATAAGAGATCTACCTAGCATGAAACCAAACTGATTGTGAGAAACTTTTGTATCACATCGTAACCTATGCTCAATTACTCTCTCCCATAATTTTAATGTATGACACATTAACTTAATTCATCTATAATTTGCACACTCTTGTGCATCACCTTTATTCTTAAATATAGGAACCAACAAACTCTTTCTCCACTCATCTGACATTCTTTTAGTCTTTAAAATAACATTAAATAGATTTGTTTACCAAGAAATTCCTTGATCTCTTAAACATTTTCACACTTCTCTTAGAATATCATCAGGTCCTACTGTTTTTTCACATTTTATTTTCTTTAAAGTTTCTCTAACTTCAAATTTACTAATACGACGATAAAAATAAAATTCTCTATTTTTGTTTAGGGTATTAAGGTTGCTAAAATCAATCGTATTTTTTGATCCTTCATTAAAAAGTCTATCAAAATATCTTATCCACCTATTTTCAATATCCCTTTCTAAGAAAATTATTTTATGATTTTCATCCTTAATACACCTCACTTAAACTAGATCTTTACTTTTCCTATCTCTTTGATTGGTTAACGTATACTTACATATTTCACATTCTTTAGTATTCAATCTATAGTATAAAGTACTAAAAGTTAAATTTTTTGCATCATATATTATTTTTTTAAAATCTCTATACATCACTTTATATCTTTCCCAATTCTCTGAGTTTTTACATGTAAATCAAATTTTATAATAATACTTCTTATTTCTTATCTTTTTTTGTATATTCTGACTCCACCATCAACTATCTTTATTAAAATAAGTTTTTCTTTTAATTCTAAAGACATTTTTTCAGAACTTAATTTCACTTCTACTTTTTCACATAACATTCTTTAAACTTCCCAAATTCTAAGCTCTTGTAGGTTACTCTTAAAAATATTTTTATTAGTGTTCTTTAAGTGCCACCATCTAATCTTTGGACAACAATTTGATTTATTTTTCATCTTCCAAATTTTCATCTTAAAATGTAAAACTAATAGTTGATGTTGGATGCTTAAATTTTTACTTGTAATGATCTTACAATTTTTACGATCTAAACGATCTATTTTTCTTTTTAGAAAATAATAAATCTGTGCTTTACTAGATCTATTTTTATAAGTAATAATATGCTCATCTCTTTTCTTAACTAACGTATTAGCAACTACAAAATTATAGGCTAAACCAAAGTCTAATATAGTCATACCTTCTTCATTAATCACTCCAAATTCATAGCCATCGTGAATACTTTTAAAATCTTTATCCTCTCTACTAACATGTCCATTTAAATCTCAAATAAATACTTTTTCTTCAAAAGGTATCTTTTGTATTAATTTCTCTAATTCATTCCAAAATTTTTCTTTTGAGCCTACATCCAAATCTACTTAAGAGCATAAACACTTATAACATTGATAATCTTAGTATCAACAACAATTTTTAAAGCTATAATTCTATCTCCACATCTATTAATATTTATAACATTATTCTTCAAACTTTTATCTATAATTACACCTACACCTTTTCTAATTCAACTTCTACCTAAATACTAAAGCTTAAAACCTAAACTATCAATCTTCTTGGCCTTCTCCCCAACTCATTTAGTTTCTTGGACACAAACTATTTATCTTCCTATGAACCATAATATCTATTAATTCCATTAATTTACTTGTAAGGGTACATATATTCCAAATTCTTAATCTAATTCTAATTTCATGGACTAACTTATTTGTCGACCATATAATGTGGGAACCTGCTTATTTAACACCGCACTGCATCGACAAACCTTGCACACTTTTCATCGTATTCAAATCATACAACGGCCGCTTCGTGGACGCCAAGATAACACAATTTTTTAAAAGATTCATGTTATGATTATTTCGACAAGTTATACTATCACAACCTGACCCGGGAGATTGGAATACCAAGACGGGAACAGACGGTCAAATGGATAAAAGAAAACTTATCTAATATTTCTAATCTTAAACATCTCCAATCATATAAGAGTCACTACAATCCACAAATTATTTAACAATTTATCTACATATATATATATACTAACAAAGTTCATAAGAAATATAATTTAAACATAAATCAACATAACTGATATAATTACCTATCTCCTGTAATCTCTCTACGACAATAAATATAACCCTCCCCTCTATCAACTATTTAGTTAGGATGGTTACCTGAAAAATATTAAACAACTAACAATTGAATAAAATTCAGTGAGTCAATTATGTTGTTATACTATAGTAAACAAGAAGGTATAACATATATATAAAATAAATTGCTCAAACAATTAAACATATGAGAGGTAGGTATAGATAAATATTTCACGTGAACTTTTACTTGTACATTTATCATTCATTTTAGGAGTCACCGTCTAAACTTTTATCAAAAGAAAATTTTTACCAATACTCATCTAAAGGACAAATAACCATTACCATTTGCCAATTTTATTGGCCCTTTTTCATACACGGGTACATTGCTTCCCCAGCCAGTACCATAAGGGAGTGAACTCCACTTTCAATATACACATTCATAGCATACAATTATACAACTATGCATATTAATTCATAACTAACAAGAATCGCTTAACTTTATAAAACGAGTAATAATATGATCTGATATTCAGGTTCTTATCCAACATGAATAAACATGAAATTACATCACAATTTATGAAAAGCAAGAAAATCACACTCAAAGAAAAAAAGTCATAATCATATAAACATGCATTTCATCACAAGAAATTAAAGATATTTTTTCCATAAATGTAAGAACATAATTACCCACATTAATTTGCAGTTTCCTCTGGAATCTCCTTTTTTTTAATGCTTCTTTACTTAATTGAAATTCTTATAGAATAAAATATTGATATGATCAATATTAAAAAGCAATGTATTTTATTTTATTCATTTCTTATCTATGATACTTACATATAACTTTTATTAATTGACACTCACATTCATCAATATTCATTATCTATTTTCTAAATCAAGTTAAATAAACCTTTAACTAATTTAATATAATGATATTTATACATGTCTAATTTGTCATATAATACTTCTAAATTATATTATTTCTTAATATAAAAATATTAAATGTTAAAGTGACTTAATATAGATACATTTTTATTTTCATTAAATGTTTATCATTTTTCTTAAAATGATTCTTGAAATGATCTTAAAATGATATCTTAAACTTGAATTTAATTTATGCTACATATTCCTGAATTAAATTCTTTGCTGAAATCGATAAACCCTAAATTAAAACTAAAATAACATTAAAATCAGAGATAATAACATTAAAATCAGATTTTAGTTAAACATATAATTATATAAATTATTTATTTACTTACCTTTTATATTTCCTTTCTATTCTCGCTGGACTGTGTTTCGTAGCTGTCGATCCTTCCGTCTCATGAGGTTTCGTTGAGACGCACCCTTGCTCCTCACTCTCCTTCCTTGACACACGGACACTCCCTCCTTCCTCTACTGACGGCACACGGACACTCCCTCCTTCCTCGGTCGATGACACACGAAATGCTCGGTTAGGGCACGCACACAAGGTCTCCCTCCTCCTTCCTCCTTGCGACGGTTGCTTCTGGTAGAACGACGCCGCAAGTCGTCTTCCCCCTTTTCTCCCTCTCTTGTTTCCTCCTTCGTTGATTTTGGGAGTTCGGTTTTGGTAAAACTGAAATCGAGCTTTCCCCCCTTTTTGACTTTTCTAATCCGCGGTCAACCGATCGTGGCGATTGGATTTTTCATTTTTTTTGTTTTCTCTTTGTTTTTTGTTTTTTATTTTTTTCTGACTTTCGGTTATTACAATCTCTCCGGCTTATAAAAATTTCATTCTCGAAATTAAATGATAATAATAGAAATAAACATACCTTTAATTAAACAATTGAGCATAAAGTTCTCGCATTGCCGATTCCTTATCCCATGATCTCGATCCATATTTCCACAAGATACTGGACAAATGGAATTTTCCTATTCGAGATGCTTAACATCGTAATCTATAATTCTTCTACTTACAAATGTGAGATCCCGGTTGAATATCAATAGATCAATAATTTTGTTGGCTTCATCGAATATATTTTTGCGTAAGAGAATATGAAACACATTGTTCATCAGACGTGAAGGTAAAACCATTATGTAAGCCACTTTCCCAATTCTTTCCAAGATTTCATAAGGACCAATATAGCGTGGGCTCAACTTTCCTACTTTGCTAAACTGTTTTATACTTTCATGTGGCTGACTTTAAGAAATACAAATTCTCCCACTTCAAATTCTACTGGCCGATGTTTAGCATTATAGTATTTCCTCTACCTATCTTGGACAACTTTTAATCTATCACGAATCAATCGAATTTTTTCAGTGATTTCATCTATTACATCTGCACCAATGATTCTTCTTTCACCTGTCTCCACCTAACAAAATGGTGTTCTAAATTTTCTTTCATACAATGCTTCATAGGGAGTCATACCAATACTTACTTGAAAGCAATTATTATAGGCAAACTTAATCAAAGGCAAATGAATTTCCCAATTTCACCCAAAATAAAGAATACAAAGTCTAAGCAAATCTTCAAGTGTTTGAATTGTTTTCTTCTATTGGCCATATAATGAAGATCGAAAGTAAGCTTTGTACTTAAAGTTTCTTGAATTTTTTTTCCACAGTTTAGATGTCAATCGACCATCCCGATCGAACATTATAGATTTTGTTCCACACCATGTAACTTCACGATTTCATTAATATACTTCCTTGCTAGCTTTTCAACAACATCAGATTGTTTGATAGGTATAAAGTGTGCAGATTTAGTTAACCTATCAATAATGACCCAAATGGCATTGCATCCTCTTCTGGATCTAGGTAAGCCAACCAAAAAATCCATAGCAATATCATCCCATTTTCACTGTGTATCGGGTGTATATAAAGTCCCTCTTAGTCAAATTTTAACCATCTGACATGATCGACATTTATAGACAAATTCAGCTACACTTCTTTTCATTCCTCGCCACCAAAAAATTTTCTTACGATCTTGATACATTTTGCTACTGTTTGGATGAATTGTATAATTAGAATGATGTGCTTTATGTAAGATGTCTTTCCTTAAATCTCCAACATTTGGAATGCAAGCTCTGCCATGATATTTCAGTAATCTATCTCCATCAATTTCAAAATCTTCTGTATGACCTACTTTTACCAAATTTAAAATTTTCTGAAAGTCATCATCTTGAGGTAAAACATCTTGTATTTTTGTCTTTCAAATTTGATTGTATAGTCATTTGATTTAACAATAAAGCATGATCATCTGTAAATTTAATAATTAAAATTTTCAATTTTTTTAAATCTTTAATCAACTTCTCCTATTGAGAGATCAACCAATAAGTACTACTAGATATTTTTCTACTTAAAAAATCAGCAACTACATTTGCCTTCCCCGGATGATATTGAATATCCAAATCATAATATTTAATGAGTTCTAATCATCTCCTTTGCCTTAAATTTAGCTCATTCTGAGTAAAGATATATTTCAAGTTTTGATGATCAGTGAAAACTTCAAATCTTACTCCATATAGATAATGCTTCCAAATTTTTAATGCAAATACCATTGATGCTAGCTCTAGACCATAGGTTGGATAATTCTTTTTATGATTTTTCAATTGTCTTGAAGCATAAACAATCACTCTTCCATTCTGCATAAGTACACATCCCAAGCCTCTTAATGATGCATCACTATAAATTTGAAATCTTTCATCCCTAATGGAATTAATACCTAAATTAAATAATTCAATTTTTTGAAAAGCCCTTTCACACCGATTTGATCATTCAAACTTGACTTTTTTGAGAGCAAGGACATGACACCGCAAAACCCTTCAACGAATCTCCTGTAATATCCTGCCAACCCTAAGAAACTTCTGACTTCTGTGATAGTGGTTGGTCTGAGCCATTCAGCTATTGCTCTGACTTTACTCTGATCCATTGAAACACCTTTACTACTAATCATGTTCCCCAAGAATATGATGTTATTTAACCAAAATACATATTTTGAAAATTTTGCATATAATTCATTTCCTTTCAGAGCTTGCAAAATAATGTAAAGATGATTTTCATGAGCTGCTTCATCTTTGTAATAAATTATAATATCATTTATGAATATAATCATAAATGAATCTAAAAAGGGTTTAAAGATTCTATTCATGAGATCCATAAATACAGCTGGAGCATTTGTTAAGCTAAAATGCATCACCACAAACTCATAGTGCTCATACCTTACACACTAAATGCAGTCCTTGGTATATTTTTTTCTTTGATTTTCAACTGATAATAACTTGATCTTAAATCAATCTTTGAAAATACTAAAGCTCCTTTTAGTTGATCAGAAAGATCATCAACTCTTGACAAGGGATATATATTCTTCAATGTGAGTTGGTTAAACTCTCTATAATCTATGCATAGCCTTAAGCTTCCATCTAAACTTAACTAACATTTCTAATCTTAAACAACATCTCTAATCATACAAGAGTCATTACAATTCATAAATTATTTAACAATTTGTCCACACACACACACACACACACACACACACACACACACACACATATATATATATATATATATATATATATATATATATATATATACTAACAAAGTTCATAAGAAATACAATTTAAACATAAATCAACATAACTGACATAATTACCTATATCCCGTAGTCTCTCTACGACGATAAACATAACTCTCTCCTCTATCAACGATTTAGTAAGGATGATTACCTGAAAAAAATTAAACTAACAATTGAATAAAATTCGGTCAATTACGTTATATTATAAGAAACAAAAGATAAAACTAAGATGCATCATTTTATTATAACATATACATAAAAGAAATTGCTTAAACAATTAAACATATGGGAGGTAGGTACAGATAAACATTTCGTGTGAACTTTTACTTTTGTATTTATATCCATTTTAGGAGTTATCGTCTAAACCTTTACCAATACTCATCCAAATGACAAGTAGCCATTACCATTTGCTAATTTCATTAGCCCTTTTTTCGCATGCAGTATATTCCCCCCAAGCACTAAAGCGTGAACTTCACTTTCAACATACACATTCATAGCATACAATAATACATCTATGCATATTAATTCATAACTAACAGTAAATCAGTTAACTTTAGAAAATGACGAAGTGATAATATGATATAACATTCAGGTTATTATCTAACCTGAATAAACATGAAATTACATAATAATTTATGAAGAAACAAAAAAAAAAATCAGAATTTGCAGTACAAGAAAAAGTCATAATCATATAAATATGCATTTAATCACAAGAAATTAAAGACATTTTTATCATAAATATAAGAACATAATTACTCTCATTAATTTGCAGTTTTCTCTTGAATCTCCTTTCTTTTAATACTTCTTTCCTTAATTGAAATTTCTATAGAATTAAATATTGATTGGATCAATATTAAAAAGCAATGTATTTTATTTTATTAATTTCTTATCTATGATATTTACATATAACTTTTATTAATTGACACTCACATTCATCAATATTCATTGTTTATTTTCTAAATCAAGTTAAATTAACCTTTAATTTATTTAATATAATGATATTTATACATGTCTAATTTGCCATATAGTACTTCAAAATTCTATTATTTCTTGATATAAAAATATTAAATGTTAAAGTGACTTAATATAGATAAATTTTTGTTTTCATTAAATGTTTATCATTTTTCTTAAAATGATTCTTGAAATGATCTTAAAATGATATCTTAAACTTGAATTTAATTTATGCTATATATTCCTAAATTAAATTATTTACTGAAATCGATAAACCCTAAGTGAAAACTTGAGATAACATTAAAATTAGATTTTAATTAAACATATAATTATATAAATTATTTATTCACTTACCTTTTATATTTCCTTTCTATTCTTTCTGCTAGCCTCACCGATCCTTCTCGTATAGGCTCGCTTGACGCACCCTTGTTCGTCACTCCTCCTTCTTCCTACTGACGGCTGACACATTCCTCCTTCTTCCTTCTACTGACGACACTGACACTCCTCCTTCTTCTTCCTTAGACGACATTAAATGCTTGTACACAAGTGTCTCCTCCTCCTTCTTCTTTCTGTCAAGCATCTACTGGTTGGCACGACGACGCATGAAGTCGCTCTTCCCCCTTTTCTCCCTCTCTCATTTCCTCCTTCGTTGATTTTGGGTGTTCGGTTTCAGTAAAACTGAAATCGAACTTTCCCCCCTTTTTGACTTTTCTAATCCGCGGTCAACCGTCGTGGTGGTTGGATTTTTCATTTTATTTTTGTTTCCTCCTGTTTTTTTGACTTTCGGTTATTACATTTACCCTGACTATCGATTGTCTAGTAAAAGAGAAGTATAAAATTTTATGTAGAGATGAGGGTGCTCAGATGGATCATTGGTGTTACTCTTCGAGATAAAATGCAAAATGAATATATTCGTGAAAAGGTTGAAGTAGCTTCAGTGGCAGATAAGATTAGACAGAGTCTCCTTGGATGATTGGCCACATAAAATATTGTCCATCTGATGAATTAGCTAGGAGAGTAAATGTATTATATTCACCTTATGCTAAGAAAGATAGAGGTAGACCTAAAAAGACTTGGTTAGGATGTAGACCTTAATTTATTAGAATTAAATGAGGATTTGACACTTAATATGATACAATGGAGAAGAATGATTATGTAGCCAACCCTAGATAGTGGGATAAAGGCTCGCTATTGTTGTTGTTGGTGGTGGTATTGGAACAATGACTTGGAAAATGAAGGGATCATTAAGCTCAATCAAACACCCCATTTTATCAGTTCTTTTAAGTTGGACAATTTTGAGCCTGATTAATCTTGGCTTAAGTTGGACAATTAATCTTGGCTTTAGATAATTGAGTAATTTAAATTAAAGTAAATTTAATAATAATTTAAGTAAACTTTATTATCATTAAGTTTATCTTTCTTTTTTTTTAAATAAACAAGTCTATATGTTGTGTGGTTGTTTTTTTTAATTAATTATGTAAATTTTAATTAAAATAAATCTAAAGCTCATTGAAATTAATTTACTTATTATTAGGTTTATAATCATGATTAAGTTCTCCTAATTGTAATTTAATTATTGTTTGTTCAATAGAAGATCACCTTGATATTTAAAGAAGTGAGATTAAGCTTAAATACGAACAAATAATTTTCTTTGCTAATAACAACTTATCTTTTCACTAATCAAATAGCTTAACCTCATTTAAGGCTCAAGCATGCCATCTAGACTTGACTTTTTTTTTTTTTTGGCTTTATTCTAACTTAAGCTTAAACCAGATAGGTTTTTGTAGTTACAAAATGATTTTTTCTTTGATTTTTTGAAGCATTAATTTGGTCCAGAGCTACAGTTGAATATGCACCATAACATTTTTCATGCATTTTAACCTTAAATTAAGTATGTGTAAATATTTGAATTTGAATTTGATATTGAAATCATGTCCAAACTTGAGCCTCAATTAGAATATGAATCTATCTCCATGTTGATAATAAATATAAATTAAACAATGTGATGACATGTATCTTGATTTTTTACTTAAAATTTTGTTCTAGGGTGCGTGATTTACAAATTTATTATATAAATTTTTTTAAGAAAGTCAAATCACATCAATATTTCTATGAATTTATTAATGATAATTGCTAAAAAAAATATGAAATTTAAAATTTCAACTATTTTTGTAAATATAAAGATAGCTGACTCAACATAGTTAATCTTTAAACCATTTGTATTACTTTCAACCAAAAAATTTAATCACGGCTAATCTCTAAATCATTTGCATTACTTCTAATTGAAGTGGTTGTCTGATTTATGATAACCATACTTTATTTGGATTATATATGTCTATGTGATTTGTTAGCCAAAAGAAATTTTATGGAATTTAGTTAATATAAATTTTTAGTTTTCTTCATCAAATTTTAATTTAAATTATCTGCAATGTATCCATTAGCAAGTATATGATAATATTTATAGTTGTCATGGGATTCTTCTGTTCTCAAAATTGAAAATATCCATGTTCACCACTTCTTACTTATGCTGCTTCACTCTCCATCACCTTGATTATTTTATTTGGTCATCAAAGGAATTTGTTAAGGTTCTTTTATCTATTTGATTTGATGTTATAACCAGAATGTGGCCGGCTTTTGTCAGGGACCATATATTCAAAGCACAAGGACTCATCTTCAAAGGGTGTTGGGTGATGATAATGTACTGTTAGTGAAGTTTGCAGAAGAAAGTGATAAAAATTTTAGAAAAAATTATGACAGATTAAGTCCTATGTACCAGAGGATTGCAGAAGATGGTATTGCTGTGGGTTGGCGCCATTATAGATTCTTTGGTAATTCTTCTTTGGTGTTTATTTGTATAATGCTGAATTCTTGCATAAAGCAAGTATATTTTCATTATCCTTATCACTATGATGATTATCATATGCCATTTACTAGCTTCCTCTTTTTTTGTGCAATTACCCAGTTTGACTATTAAAGTTTGCAGTGCTACTATTCTTCTATTATTGCATGGCAGTTGCAATAGATGACTGGATGCTCCTTTAGATTTAAAATCACGATTAGCTTTTGCCAATGAATACTCATATATCTAAATTACAGTAATGCAATAAAACAAAAATATCATGCATGCCAGTTGGACAATATAAATTAGTATACAATTAAATGATAATTTATATTTAATTATGAGTCTTTTAAGGTTTAATCACATTCTAAATTATAGTGTAATATCATATTTTATTTATTTCATTTACATCCATCACAGGAGCTACCGTCTAAAGATGTACCATTTAAGACACTCAATATCTATAACCTTTTCATATAATGGGGGAGGGGGGGAAGGAGGAAACCTTGATCAAAATTCTATGGTTCTATCTTCATAATTTTGCTAGTGAATATGATTTTCCCATGTCAGAGGAACTTGATCATATTTAGAGTCTCAATGATAATTATGCCCTTCTTCAAATTGAGCTTGAGAGTCTTGTCCTTTCAATGTTTAAATCCACCATCATCCAAATAAATATATATACTAACAATGTTCATATGACATATATAATTTAAATATAATTCAACATAACCATATACTATTATCTCCTCAAGCATACGAAAACATAACCCTCCCTTCTATTAGTCATTTAGTTATGATGGTTACCTGAAAAAAAATTAAATAATTAACAATTGAATAAAATTTAGTAGGTCAATTATGCTGTTACATTATAGTAAACAAGAACGTAGAACTAGTATGCATGTTAGTTTTTGTTATCACATGTACATAAAAGAAATTGCTTAAACAATCAAACATATGTGAGGTAGGTACACATAAATATTTCGTGTGAACTTTTACTTTTATATTTATCATTCATTTTAGGAGTCACCGTCTAAACCTTTATCAATACTCATCCAAAAGACAAGTAGCCATTACCATTTGCCAATTTCATTGGCTCTTTCGTTCAGTAGATCAAGGCCCCGCGCACTAAGGGGTGAACTCCACTTTCAACATACACATTCATAGCATACAATTATACAACTATGCATATTAATTCATAACTAATAATAAATCAGTTAACTTTATAAAATGACGTAATAATATGATCTAAAGATTCGCAAGTTATTATCTAACATGAAAAAAATAGAAATTACATCACAATTTATGAAGAACAAGAAAATAATCACAACTGCATGAAAAAAGTCATAATCATATAAATATGTATTTCATGATAAGAAATTAAAGACATTTTTATCATAAATATAAAAACATAATTACCTACTTCGATTTGCAATTTCTTCTTGAATTTTCTTCCCTTTAATGCTTCTTTACTTAATTGAAATTCCTATAGAATAAAATATTGATTGGATCAATATTAGAAAGCAATGTATTTTATTTTATTCATTTCTTATTTATGATACTTACATATAACTTTTATTAATTGACGCTTGCATTCATCAATATTCATTGTCTATTTTCTAAATCAAGTTAAATTAATTTTTAATTTATTTAATATAATGATATGTCTAATTTGTCATATAATACTTCTAAATCCTATTAATCCTATTATTTTTCTTAATATAAAATATTAAGTGTTAAAGTGACTTAATATATTTCATTTAATGCTTATCATTATAATAACCGAAAGCTAGAACAAAAAAAAAAAACCGACGCGACGGTTAGCCGTAAGGAGAAGAAATTGAAAGTCGGGCTCGGTTTCGGGTTGTCGAAATCGAACCCCCAAAAACACGCGAGAGAGGGAGAGAGGAAGGGAGAACAAGAGGAGACCACCGCGTCATAAGGCTCCGACCGAGGAGGAAGGAGGAGGCGTGAACCTTGTGTCAGTGAAGAAGAAGAGGAGGGCCCTACCGAAGTCTCATGCGTCGTCCAAGAAGAAGGAGGAGAGCCAGTGCTAGCTGTTCTGCAGCCGTCACCGAGGAAGAAAAGGAAGAAGCGTCAGGTGACTTAAGCCACAAGCACGGGTCTTAGGGCAAAACCGAGAGGAGGGGTAAGTAATTAAATTTTATAAATATATGTTTAATTGAAATTTAATTTTAATGTTATTAGCTTTGATTTTAATGTTATTTCAAGTTTAATTTAAGGTTCATAATTTTGACTTAGGGTTTATAAATTTCAGCAATAAATGTAAATTGGGAATATGTATGATGAATCAAAGTTAAGTCATTTATGTATTAAACCCTTACATATGAAATATGATTACAAATTTAATAAAACTTTGAACCTATGTTAAGTTATATTATTGTTAATTAGATTAAAATCATTTTAAAGGAAATGCTTAACACTAAGTGAAAATAAAATTTATCTATAGTACATTAATTAAATTAGAATTATTTAAAGGGGTATGCTAAATATTTAATGAAATATATTAAGTCATTCTAACAAATTAAAATTTGATTCTATAGAAATTTCAATTAAGGAAGGAAGCGTCAAAGGAAAGGAGGTACAAGAGGAAACTACAAATTCAAGTGTGTAATTATGTTCTTACATTTATGATAAAAATATTTTTAATTTCTTGTGATGAAATGCATGTTTATATGATTATAATTTTTTCCTGCACTGCAAGTCATGATTATTTTTTTGCTTCATAAATTGTGATGTAGTTTACTGTATCTTCATGTTGGATAATAACCTAAATATTAGATCATATTGCAACTTCATTATCTTATAAAGTTATCTGATTTACTGTTAGTTATGAATTAAAATGTATAGATGTAAAATTATATACTATGAATGTGTATGTTGAAAGTGGAGTTCATATTTTGGGGGCCTTGATATACTCGTCAACAAAATGATGAAAAAAATGAAATGACAAATTGTAATGATAAATTTACTGCAGGATGAGTATTGGTAAAGGTTTTGACGGTGACTCCAAGACGGATGATAAATATAAAAGTAAAAGTGCATACAAAATATTTATATATACCTACCTCCCATATGTTTGATTGTTTGAAAAATTTCTTTATGTACATAATAACACTACTCATCTTAGTTCTTTTCTTTCTTATAATGTAATAACATAATCGATCCAATCAATTATATATTCTTTGTTAGTTGCTTAAATTTTTTTTTTAACTATCTTAACTAAATGGTGATAGAAGGGAAAGTCATGTTTATCATATGGGACGAGATATGTAATTATGTCAATTATGTGAGTTATGTTTAAAGTGTATTTCTCATGAACTTTGTTATTATATATATGTGGACAAATTGTTAAATCATTTGTGGATTGTAGTGACTCTTGTATGATTGGAGATTTTATGTAAGATTGGAAATGTTATGTAAGTTTTTCTTTTTTTCGTTCGACCGTCTGTTCCCGCCTTGATATTCCAAGCTCCCGGGCCGAGTCGTGACAATCATACCCCTTAAAATGATTCTAAATTAATTAATGTGATATAAATAAATTTTATTTTCATTTAATGTTTATCATTTCCCTTAAGATCATTCTAAATTAATTAATAATAATATAACTTAGCATATGTTTAAGGTTTTTTTAGATTTGCAATTATATTTCATATGTAAGGTTTTAATACTTAATTACTTGACTTTGATTCATCCTACACATTCCAAATTAAATTTCTTGCTGAAATCTATAAACCCTTAGTCAAAATTATAAATCATAAGTCAAAATTAAGATAATAACATTTTCAATTAACTTTCCTTGTTAAACTTATAACATCCTAAATCATGATCGCAATAATAATAAAATCAAAATTTCACTTTAATTAAATATACATATATATATATATATACATTATTTTTCTTTTTCTCTTTTCTTTTTTCAATCGGCTTGCCCTAGGACTTGTGCCCATTGCATTCTAAGGTCACGCACGCTCGGTCGGTCACTCCTTTCCACCCGTTCGCATGCACTCCTCGCTCGGTCACTCCCTTCTTCTTCCTCTACTGACACGACACTCCTCCTTCTTCTTCCTTCGACCGACACTACTTGTTGGGCCGCGTGTAAGGTCTCCCTCTCCTTCTTCCTCGGTCGTTTGTGCACGGTTGCTCTGCTAGGGCACGCACGCATGCAACGAAGTCATCTTCCTCGTTTCCTCTTTCGTTGCTTTTGGGGGGTTCGGTTTCGGTAAAACTAAAATCAAGCTTACCCCCCCTTTTTGACTTTTGCAATCCGCGATCAACAGTCGCGGCGGTTGGATTTTACATTTTATTTTTTTATTTTTTTTTCTATTTTCCGGGTATTACAATCTCTCTCTCTTAAAAAAATTTCGTTCTCGAAATTAAATGACAATAATAGAAATAAACATACCTTTAATTAAACAATTGAGGATAAAGTCCCTCTCGATTCCTTCTCTCGTTCTCTCGATCCATATTTTCACAGACAATTTGGAATTTTCTATTCCCTGATGCTTCGAATTTATAATTCAAGATTTCATATGGACCAATATAGAGTGAGTTCAACTTTCCAACTTCACCAAATCATTTTATACCTTTCATGAGGCTAACTTTAAGAAATACAAATTCTCCCACTTCAAACTCTACTGGCCAATGTTTAGCATCATAGTATTTTCTCTACCTATCTTGAACAACTTTTAATCTATCATGGATCAATCGAATCTTTTCATGGCTTTCTACTACATCCGCATTTCTTCTTCTTCTTTTGTCTATAAATGTTCCTTCCTTCCACAATGCTTCATGTAGAGCCATACGAATACTTGCTTGAAAAGCTATTGTAGGAAAACTCAATCAAATGAATTTCCCAATTTCTCCCAAAATCAAGG
Organism: Cymbidium sinense; assembly: GCA_021442155.1. Lineage (NCBI taxonomy): Eukaryota > Viridiplantae > Streptophyta > Magnoliopsida > Asparagales > Orchidaceae > Cymbidium > Cymbidium sinense. Next base: position 84,117,135 of record CM038221.1, on the reverse strand, counting down.
ATCAAAGTCAAATCTTCAAGTGTTTGAATTGTTCTTTGCCATTAGTTGAGAATGGAATAATCGAAAATAAGCTTCGTCTGGCTTCTTTTCTCCATTTTTAGATGTAAATCGACCATATCACGACGGACGTTATAGATTTTTGGCTATGTAACTTCACGTGAACATACTTTCTTTCAACGATCGATTGTTTGATAAGTATAAAGTGTCGATTTAGTGAACCTATCAATAATGAATAAATAACATCCATTTCTACGGATACATATCCACAAAATTATAACAATATCATCCCATTTTCACTTGGGTATTAATGAGAGTGTAAAAGTCCCTCGCGATGTTACCATCTGACATGATTGACATTGATAGATTAATTCAGCTACACTTCTTTTCATTCCTCCCCACAAAATTTTTTTCTTAAAATCTTGATATATTTTGCTACTATCTGGATGAATTGTATAATTATAATGATGCGTGTAAGTGTCTTTCTTCAAATCTCTAACATTTGGAATGCAAATTTTACCATGATACTTCAATAATTGCTCTCCATCAATTTCAAAATCTTCTGTATGACCTACTTTTACCAAATTTAAAATTTTCTGAAAGTCATCATCTTGAGGTAAAACATCTCGTATTCTATCTTTTAAAGGTGATTGTATAGTCATTTGATTTAACAATAAAGCATGATCATCTGTAAATTTAATAATTAAAATTTATAATTTTTTTAAATCTTTAATCAACTTCTCCTGTTGAGAGATCAACCAATAAGCACTACCAAATATTTTTGTACTTAGAGCATCAACAACTATATTTATTTTTCCCAAATGATATTGAATATCCAAATCATAATCCTTAATGAGTTCCAACTATCTCTTTTGCCTTAAATTTAGCTCCTTTTGAGTAAAGATGTATTTCAAGCTTTGATGATTAGTAAAAACTTCACACTTTACTTCATCTAAATAATGCCTCCAAATTTTCAGTGCAAATATCACTACTGCTAGCTCTAAATCATGGGTTGGATAATTTTTTTCATGATTTTTCAATTGCCTTGAAGCATAAACATTCACTCTTCCATTCTATATTAGTACACTTCTCAAGTTTCTTAATAATGTATCACTATAAATTTGAAATCATTCTGTCCCTGATGGAATAGTTAATACTGGTGCAGTCATTAAACAATTCTTCAGTTTTTGAAAAGTCTTTTAACGATCAAATTTGACGCTTTAAAGTTAGTGATAATGGCGTAATCTGAAAACCCTTCAATGAATTTCGTAATATCCGCCAATCTTAAGAAACTTGACTTGTGGTTGGTGCAGGCATTCGTATTCTCGACTTTACTTTGATCTATTGAAACCCGTTCACTACTAATCATGTGCCCGAAGAATATGATGCTATTTAACCAAAATTCACGCTTTGAAAATTTTGCATACAATTCATTTCTTTTCAGAGCTTGCAAAATAATTTGAAGATGGTTTTCATGAGCTGCTTCATCTCTGGAATAATTTAGAATATTATTTATGAATACAATCACAAATGGATTTAAAAAGGGTTTAAAAATTCTATTCATGAGATCCATAAATACAGGTGAAGTATTTGTTAAGCCAAAAGGTATCACCACAAACTCATAATCATATTATATATATCTTTGTATATCTTCTTCTTTGATTAAGTCGATGATAAACTTAAATCGTCTTTGAAAATCTTGAAATTTCTTGGTTGATCAAAAGATAATCAATTCTTGAGGATATTTATTCTTGAGTTTGTTAAGCTCTATAATCCATGCACTTAAGCTCCCATCTTTCTTCTTCACAAATAATACGAGCTCCCCAGGAGATGTGGTAGCGATAAATCCCTTTCTTTTGTAGTTCTTCAACTCTTGTAAATCTTTGATCGCTATTCTATATGGTACTTTTGCTACAGGTTTTGCACCTTGAGTTAAATCAATAGAGAAATCTCTCTCTCTAACTGGGGTAAACCTGGTAAGTCATTCAAAAAAACTTATGGGTACTCCTTTACTACTGGTATATCCTCTATCTGTTTTACCTCTTTAGTAACATCAATAATTTGAGCAAGAAAATATTTATAGCCTTTTGTTAGCATCTTTTGAACTTCTAAGCAAGATACCATCATAGATAATACTCTCTTATCCCCCACGAATTTGAATTCTTCTTCTCCAGAAATATTGAATTTGACTATCTTTTTACAACAATCTATAGTAAAATAATATTTAGATAGTCAATCCATTTTAAAATTACATCAAATTCATATATTAGCAGTGCTATTAAATCTGCATCAACCAGTTTTCTGATTAGAAAGGTCATCCTGCCCTTGAGAAAAGAGGTGGTCTCATATCCTGAAAAAATTTCAGGTATTTGTCAATAGGAACCTCACCACTTCCACTAGCTTGTGTATACTGATTTTTTATCATTTGAGTCATTGCTTCTACAATTTGTGTAAATGCATGCGCTCGCTATGCTGAGTGCAGTTTGCGGTTGTGCCTCTATTTTCACCCATAATCTCTTCCGAATTGATTCCATAGGTCCGAAGCACAAATTAATTATAATCGTTACATCATCAATCAATATAATCATATGCAAATCTGTTCATAAAATTTATCATCTTCCTAATGACTCTTTGATTATGATCTTATATCCTTAAATATAAAATCTAGTTCCCACTCGCTCGTCTTGGCCAGGAGCGGAATAGAGATAATGTTGGACGGATAAACAAAAAACTTACATAACACTTCCAATCTTAAATAAAATCTCCAATCATACAAGAGCTACTACAATCCACAAATGATTTAACAATTTGTCCACACATAAACATATTAATAAAGTTCATATGATATACAATTTAAATATAATTCAACGTAACTGACATAATTACCTATCTCCTAAAGTCTGTCTATGGCGATAAACATAACTCTCCATTCTATCAGCCATTTAGTTAGGATAATTACTTGAAAGAAAAATTAAACAACTAACAATTGAATAAAATTTTTGATTATCATTAGTTATATAACAAGAAGATAATTAGTATGCATGTTAATTTTGTTATCACGTGTATATAAAATTGCTTAATCAAATATATCTGAGATAGTGCGTAAATATTTCGTGTGAACTTTTTACTTTTACATTTATCATCCATTTTAACCACCTTTTAAAAGAATCAGTAGATTCATTTTCATTTTTCACTTTATGTGGTATATTCGTCCCCGATGATATAAGGGTGAACTCTACTTTCAACATACACATTCATAGCATATAACTATACAGTTATGCATATTAATTCATAACTAATAGTAAATCAGTTAACTTTATAAAATGATGAAGTGAAAATATAATCTAATATTCAGGTTATTATCTAACATGAAGAAATAGGAAACTACATCACAATTTATGAAGAAACAATAAAATAATCAGAACTTGTAGTACAGGAAAAAGTTATAATCACATAAAGATGCATTTCATCACAAGAAATTAAAAATATTTTTACCATAAATGTAAGAACATAATTAATAATTTTAATTTGCAATTTTCTCTTGAATTCCCTTCCCTTTAATGATTCTTTCCTTAATTGAAATTCCTATAGAATAAAATATTAATTGCATCAATATTAGAAAGTAATGTATATTATTTTATTCATTTCTTGTCTATGATACTTACATATAACTTTTATTAATTGGCACTTACATTCTTCAATATTCATTGTTTATTTTTTAAATCAAGTTAAATTAACCTTTAATTTATTTAATATAATGATATATCTAATTTGCCATATAATACTTCTAAATCCTATTAATCCTATTATTTTTCTTAATATAAAATATTAAGTGTTAAAGTGACATAATATATTTCATTTAATGTTTATTATACCCCATAAAATGATTCTAAATTAATTAACGTGATATAGATAAATTTTATTTTTATGTAATGTTTATCATTTCCCTTAAGATGATTCTAAATTAATTAACGATAATATAACTTAGCGTAGGTTTAAGATTTTATTAAATTTGCAATTATATTTTATATTTAAGGGTTTAATACTTAATTACTTGACTTTGATTCATTGTACACATTCCAAATTAAATTTCTTGCTGAAATCTATAAACCCTAAGTCAAAGTTATAAATCCTAAGTCAAAATTAAGATAACAACATTTTAATTAATTATATATTTGTATATATATTAAAATAATAACATTTTCAATTAACTTTCCTTGTTAAACTTATAACATCCTAAATCTTGATCGCAATAATAATAAAATCAAAATTTCACTTTAATTAAATATACATTATATATACATCTCCTTTTTTTAACTTCTCGATTTTTTTGCATCCAAATCAGTTTATATGATACTTGCTTATTTTTATCTTTTCTTCTTTTCTGCACACTTTGACTCCACCACCAACTATTCTTATTAAAAGCTTTTCTTTTGATTCTCCAAGCACATCTTTAGAACTGCTTAATCTCACTTCTTTTTTTTCCCACATAATGTTAGCTTTCATGAACATTCCAAATTCTAATATCTTAACTTGCTCTTAAAAAATATTTTTATTTGTGTTCTTTAAGTGTCCCCATCTAATTCTGGACAATAATTTGATTTTTTTTTCTCTTACAACCTTTCATCTTAAAATCTAAAACTAACAATCGATGTTTGGTACTTAGATTTTCACGAACCTTACAATCTTTACAATCTAAACGATCTATTTTTCTTATCGAAAATAATCAAGTGTTTTACTAGATCCATTTTATAAGTAATAATATGTTCATCTCTTTTCTTAAATAAAGTGTTAGCAACTACAAAATCATAAGCTAAAGCAAAATTTAATATAGTCCTACCTTCTTCATTAGTCACTCTAAATCCATAATCATCATGAAAAATTTTAAAATCTTCTACCACTCTATCAACATGTCCATTTAAATCTCCTCCAATAAATACTTTTTCTTCAAGAGGTATCTTTTGTATTAATCCCTCTAATTCATTCCAAAATTTTTCTGTTGCACTTACCTCCAAACCTACTTGAGGAGCATAGACACTTATAATATTGATAATCTTAGTATCAACAATAATCTTTAAAGTTCTATCTCCATTTCTATTAATATTTATAATATTATGATTCAAATTTTTATCTATAATCACACCTACACCATTTCTAATTCGACTTTTACCTGAATACCAAAGTTTAAAACCTAAACTATCAATCTACTTGGCCTTCTCCCCAACCCATTTAGTTTCTTGAACACATAAAATATTTAACTTTCTATGAACCATAATATTCTATTAATTTCATTAATTTACCTGTAAGAGTGCCTATATTCCAAGATCCTAACTTAATTCTAGTTTCATGGACTAACTTCTTTGCCCGCATCGTCCATAATGTGGGAACCCTTGAACATCGCACTGGCCGAGCATAAATTTCTAGCACATTTTTCACTCTATTCGCATACAGGCCGCTTCTGTGGGACGCCCAAGATAACACAATGATTTAAAGGATTCATGTCATGATTATTTCGACAAGTTTTACGCTGGTTGTCGACTACCTAACGCAACCCTCCACTTTTCACATCCGGACTTGGGACCGACAATGGTAGTGTTAAATAAAATCAACCCCTCTCAACATCAATATAAATTATAACATGTTTAGCAATGAAGGTAAAGGTTCAGTCATAATTCCATAAGTAAGAATTCATCATGTTAAGAGAATCAAATCTAAAATTAAAAATTATGCAGTTGCATTGAGAAAAACTAATTAACCAATCAACCATCCAGAAATCAACACAAATAACACTACAAGAAAAAGATCGACAATCATATTTTCATCTTCTTGAGATAACAAAGCTCGTTTTATCTAGGTTAACATTGTCACGACTCTTTCAAGACTGGAACAAACAGTCAGATAGTGGAAAAATAAGTTTTTAAAATCTATTATTATTTAATAGCTCAATAATATATTGAAAGAGCCACTAAAATTTTTTTTTAAAAAAAAAGAAGATTTTAAATGTATCTTTCTCTATTTTGAACTTATCTTCAATAACATTTTCTCCTTTATTTTTCATTTCTAAATTAGGATTTCAACCTACAAGTGTTAGATTTAAAACCAAGATGATCGACAATCATATTTTCAGCTTCTTGAGATAACAAAGCTCATTTGATCCAGGTCAACATTGTCACTACTCGGCCTGGGGCTTGAAATTTTGAAGACTGGAACAAAAGGTCGGGTAGTGGAAAAATAAGTTTTTAAAATCTATTATTATTTAATAGCTCAATAATATATTGAAAGAGCCACTAAAAAGTAAAAAAAAAGTTAGAAGATTTTAAATATGCCTTTCTCTATTTTGAACTCATCTTCTATAAATATTTTCTCATTTATTTTTCATTTTTATATTATGATTTCAACCTACAAGTGTTAGATTTAAAACTACAATTAGCTTTAGCCAGTGAGTACTCATATATCTAAATTACAGTAATGTAATAAAACAAAAACATCATGCATGCCGGTTGGACAATATAAATCAGTATACAATTAAATGATAATTTATATTTAATTATGAGTCTTTCAAGATTTAATCACATTCTAAATTATAGTGTAATATCATATTTTATTTATTTCATTTACATCCATCACAGGAGCCATCGTCTAAAGATGTACCATTTAAAGTACTCAATATCTATAACTTTTTTTATATCCTTTTATATATACGTGGGGGGAGACTTTAGTGTTCTTAGTTAGTACCATAAAGGAGTGAAGTTTTATCAGTCAGCATACACATGCAAGCAATCTATCTAATTCATGTCATTCATGTGATTCATTTGCATTCAATGTCTCTCTTATAACATATAAAACTTGAATAAATATTAAGCACTAGTAAGTTTGGCACAAACATTTAATAATTTGAAGAAAAGATAACCCATTGAAATTATTTCAGTCATAATCCATGCAAATATTTCTATGATATTGCAAATAAACTGTTTAGAAAAAGCAATGAAATTACTATAATTTAGAAATATGAGTACTTACATTAAATTTAGAAGATTCAAACTTCAACTTCTCAACTTAGATTTTGTCTCCTAAACTTGACACCTAGAAATAAATAAAGACATGCTATTAGATTTATACAAATTTCCTAATAAAATAAATTGATCTCTTTTAATTAATTTGATCCATCTTCTAATTAGCAGCATTAATCATCATCACATCTTAAATCATTTAATTATCAAATAATCTTATTAATAACCCTTATGTTAAATTATCTTAATTAACTCCATTATTAAATATCACCCTCTCCTTTCATTTTTACTATATTCTTAGCTAATAACTGTATATCATAACTTATACACTAAAATTAGAAAATTTTTTATTGTAATATCTTATGTTATGTCATAACTATAATTGAAAGATATTTCATTTAAATCATACTTTCTAAAATTCTTAAATTTTATTTCTCACTTATTCATGTATATTATATAAATATTTGTATATATTATATTTAGTTGGGTAAATAACTATTTAATCTAATTAAATGATATTAGGATCAAAGCAAATATTAGAAATATCATTATTCTAATTATTATACTCAACTAATGCTAATTCTTTATCTAGTCTAATGAAATGTTATGATTGCTTAACTAATATTATTTCATTTAATATAATAGCTCATTAAAATTATCTTCTTAATGTAAATGCATAATTTTTTTTTGTGCACCTTAAATTTTACGAAAGATTTAAGTAATGTTCTTTTAACTATTTTGATTACATTAAAATTAATATTTGATTATAGATTTTCATTTGAAAATATTTTCTTCCCATAAAATTGTGAGAATAACTTTTTTTTCTACTTATAAATATAAAATAAACATAAAAATTTTTGCAAAAAAAGGACAACAAAATCATACATCTTTTTTTAGCAAGAAAGAGAAGGAAAACTTAAATTCTTAACACAAAAATCATACCTAGCTTGTTCTTCACTATCAAGTCCGTCACTATTCACAAAAGAAGGCGAGGAATTGTATTGGCATAATAAACCTTTCTTCTTGTTTGATTCGTTAGGAGAGAAACCCCACACAACTCGTTTAACCCCTCCGAAGAGCTCCCTCTATCATCGTCGGCCTACTAGTCATCGACGTTGGGCTTGATGCCGTTCGCACTCGTGCCTAATGCCGCCGCCAAAGTCGCTGTCGCTGTCCTAGTTCAGCCTCTCCTTGTCTGTTGTCGTCCCAGTCTCTCATTCGCGATAAAGTGACGGGACAATCCCACCTCGCTCTAATAATGGGGAACCGACTAATACCAGCTCAATTGAACCGGCCTTAGTCGGTTAAAATATTATTATTATTTTTATTTTAACATGATATTACCATCTTCCCCTCTTACAAAAATTTCGTTCTCGAAATTTACAAAGCATAATTCAATAATTTTGTCTAGAATAATTATTTGTTATGCTATCCATAAACAGTAGGGCTAGACATTGTAACACAAAGTTATAAATCATAAGAACTAAATAACTCAACAAAATGATCATCACAAATTTTAGTAAAATGAATATCAATGTCCAGTATATATGTTCGTGTGCTATAAAATCAAATTCAGTCCATATGAGATAACTATAACACTATATCAAGCATTCTCAGTATTATGATCCAATGCAATAGGTTCTACAGGCTCTTTCTGAGTGATGTCATAGACTCTAAGTCGAATATTCTGTCTTATTTGACCTTGAGTTGGGGCTAAACTAGTCGATTCTGTGATCTTTGGTTTACCAGTCCTTTGTGAAGGAGCTCCAGTTGATTTCTATTCCTCGGGAGTCTTCTGACCAAGTGTAGGACAGTACCTTGCTATATGACCAAGTTGATGACACCGGTAGCATGTGTTGGTGCCTAACAAGCATTTGGCACATGACTCTACGGTATGAACTGTGCCACCACTAGAACCACTAGAACTAAATTTAGGCTTCTTCCCAATAGATCCCTCTAACTGAGCTACAAGATCACTATCATCTACACTCTTCCTTCGGTGCATCTCTTAACGCTTCTGAGTAATTTGCAAATCATTCTCAACTCTTCTTGCCCTCTCTACCAATACTGAATAATTCTTAATCCCTAGTGGCACCAATGACTGTCTAATTCAATCTTTAGACCAGACAAAAACTTATAGCACTTCTCTTTTGTAGTGGATATCAACTGTGGTGCATACTTAGACAATGTGGTGAATTCTGCCTCGTACTGCATGGCAAACTTCTCTCTTTACACCAATCTAATGAATTTATCTTGCATTTATCTTCGTGCCGATAGAGGCACGAACCAATTTCTAAATAACTCCACAAAATCCTCCTAGTTAACCATTTGATTTGATATGTCACCCAACCTATCCATTGTCATCATTCTCCATCCATCACAAAAGTGGCTAGCCACCTTTATCATCCGACAAGCATGTTATTTAGGATCTTCTCAATGCATAATAGCCAATTTTTAGCTTCAATTGGCCCTTCAGTCCCCTTGAATAAGGGCGGCCTCAGATCCTGAAACATCTTCAAATATTTATCCATAGCAACATGACCATTGTTTCCATTAGATTAAATTCTTGAATGCTGAATGTAATGGCAAAGCATTAGTGTTCAAAAGCTGTATAAAATATACCACATTCCCATCTCCCTCCTTAGGATTATCCATATGCCTGAGATATATATAGAGTAACATTATCTTATTTTCATGATTATCCTAATGGCTCTTTCAATAAAATTCTTATTGGTTAAAATTAACCTTATGCTCTGATAGTACTTTTGACATTCTCAGACTTAGAATTTTCAAGAGAATGAAGAAAAATAAGTTTTTAAAATCTATTATTATCTAATAGCTTAATAATATATTGAAAGAGCCACTAAAAAGTAAAAAAAAAAGTTAGAAGATTTTAAATGTATTTTTCTTTATTTTAAACTCATCTTCTATAAACATTTTCTCCTCTATTTTTCATATATATATATATATATATATGGATTTCAACCTGCAAGTGTTAGATTTAAAACCACTATGAGCTTTAACTAGTGAATACTCATTTATCTAAATTACTATAATGCAATAAAACAAAAACATCATACATGTTAGTTGGACAATATAAATCAGTATACAATCAAATAATAATTTATATTTAATTATGAGTCTTTCAAGGTTTAATCACATTCTAAATTATAGTGTAATATCATATATTATTTATATCATTTACATTCGCCACAGGAGCCACCGTCTAAAGATGTACCATTTAAGGCACTCAATATCTTTAACCTTTTCCATATCTTTTTTTATATACGTGAATGGGTACCTTAGCTCCCCTAGCTAGTACCATAAGGGGATGAAGATTTATCAGTTAGTATACACATGCAAGTAATCTATCCAATTCATGTCATCCATGTAGTTCACTTGCATTCAATGTCTCTCTTATAACATATAAAACTTGAGTAAATATTAAGCACTAGTAAGTTTGACACAAACATTTTAATATGACCAATAATTTGAAGAAAATATAACTTAGTGAAAATATTTCAGTCATAATCAATGCAAATATATTTATGTCAAATAAACTGCTTAGAAGAAAGCAATGAAATTAATTTAACTTAAAACATGAGTACTCACATTAAATTTTAGAAGATTCAAGCTTCAACCTCCCAACTTAGATTCTGTCTCCTAAACTTGACACCTAGAAATAAATGAATACATGTTATTAGATTTACACAAATTTCCTAAAAATATAAATCGATCTCCATTAATTAATTTGATCTATCTTCTAATTAGTCGTATTAATCATCATCAACTTAAATAATTTAATTATCAAATAATCTTATTAATAACCCTTATGTTAAATTATCTTAATTAATTCATTATTAAATATAACCCTCTCTTTTCATTTACTATACTCTTAGCTAATAATTGTATATCATAGCTTACTTATACATTAAAATTGTTTATGACTAAATTGGTCTCTCAACTATTTATGAAGGACCAATTTAGTTCAGATTAAAGGAAATTGATCCTTGAATTATTTGATCGAGTTGCTCCTTCCATTTGTAATTTAACGAAAAATTGTAGAAAAATAATGAATACTGCAGGGCATTTTCAGAATAACAAAAAATAAAAAGAAGTAGATAACTAATAAACCATACTCTCTTCTCATTTTTATTCACGCACCGCACCACGGAAAGACCAACTTGGTCCCTGATCAAATAGTCAAGGGACCAAATTGGTCCTCTTATTTAGTCTAGGACTAAATTGGTCCTTCATAAATAGTTGAGGGACCAATTTAGTCTTAAACCCCACTAAAATTAGAAAATTTCTTATTCTAATATCTTATGTTATGTCATAACTATAATTGAAAGATATTTCATTTAAATCATATTTTCTAAAATTATTAAATTATATTTCTCACTTATTCATGTATATAATATACATATTTTTTTATATCATATTTAGTTGGGTAAATAACTATTTAATCTAATTAAATGATATTGGGATCAGAGAAAATATTAGAAATATCATTATTCTAATTATTATTACTCAACTAATGCTAATTCTTTATCTAGTCTAATAAAATGTTATGATTGCTTAATTAATATTATTACATTTAATATAATACCTCCTTAAAATTATCTTCTTAATATAAATGCATAAATTTATTTTGTGCACTTTAAATTTTACGAAAAGATTTAAGTAATGTTCTTTTAATTATTTTGATTACATTAAAATTAATATATAATTTTATATTTTCATTTGAAAATATTTTCTTCCCATAAAAATGTGAGAATAACTTTTTTTTTCTACTTATAAATATAAAATAAACATAACAAAATTTACTAAAAAGAAGACAACAAAATCATACATCCTATTCTAGTAAGAACAAAGAGAAGGAAAACTTAAATTCTTAACACAAAAATCATACTTAACTTGTTCTTCACTATCAATGTAATAACCGAGAAAAAGAAAAAAAATAATAAAAGAAAATTTTAAACCGACGGAAGCGAACTTTGAAAGAAAGAAAAGAAATTGAGGGGGGTGTCGGTTTGATAGATCAAATAACCCCAAAACACAGAGAGGAAAGAGGAAGGGAGAAGAAGGAGACTCACCTGCCTGGCGTCCGATGACCGAGGAGGAAGGAGGCGAAACCTTCAAGGCCGTTCGAGGAAGAAGAAGAGAGGCGCTACCGAAAGTGTAGCATGTCGCCGAGGAAGAAAAGAAAAGAAAGCATTGCGGTGAGGGGATCGAGCAGGAGGAAGAGGATCCGCGGCGCGGCGTGAAGAAGCGACTGAGGGAGCCAGCGTGCGGTCCCTGTGGCAAACCGAGGGGTAAGTAAGTTATATAATTATTTTAATTTAAATGTTATGATAATATTATTATCTCAAATCTTTTGATTTAGGGTTTATAATTGTAACTTTGGTTTATCGATTTCAACAATAAATTAATTCAGGAATATGTATGATGAATTAAAGTTAAGTAATTTAAGTATTAAACCCTCACATATGAAATATGATTGCAAATTTAATAAAACATTGAACCTATGCTAAGTTATATTATCGTTAATTTAATTAAAATCATTTAAGGGTGTAAGATAATCATTTAATGAACTATATTAAATCACATTAACACCTAATATTTTATGTTATAGGAATTTCAATTAAAGAAGGAAGCGTTAAAGGAAAGGAGATTCAAGAGGAAACTGCAAGTTAATGTGGGTAATTATGTTCTTACATTTATGGTAAAAATGTCTTTAATTTCTTGTGATGAAATGCATGTTCATATAATTGTGACTTTTTCTTGTACTGCAAGTTGTGATGATTTTCCTGCTTCTTCATTAATTGTGATATAATTTACTATTTCTTCATGTTGGATAATAACTTGAATGCTAGATCATATTGCCACGTCATCATGTTATAAAGTTAACTGATTTACTGTTAGTTATGAATTAATATGATAATCAGATGTTATGAATGCATGTTGAAAGTGGAGTTCACCCCTTATGGTATTGGTTGAGACAATCACGTGCGTAATGATGAAAAAGGCCAATGATGGGCAAATGGTAATGGTAATGGCTACTTGTCCTTTGGATGAGTATTGGTAAAGATTTTGACGATGATTCCAAGACGGGTGATAAATGTAAAAGTAAAAGTTCATATGAAAAGGTTATGTATACCTATCTCACATATGTTTGATTATTTGAGCAAATTTCTTTTATGTTCATGTGAAAACAAAAACTGACATGCATACTAGTTCTACCTTCTTGTTTATTATAGTGTAATAACATAATTGACCCACTGAATTATATTCATTTGTTAGTTGATTAATTTTTTTCAGGCAATCATCCTAATTAAATGGCTAATAGAGGGAAAGTCATGTTTATCGTCGTAGAGGGACTTCAGGAGATAGGTAATTATGTCAGTCATGTCGTATTATGTTTAAAGTGTATTTATCATGAACTTTGTTAATATATATGTATGTGGATAAATTATTAAATCATTGTGGATTGTAATGGCTCTTGTATGATTAGAGATTTTATGTAAGATTAGAAATTTTATGTAGGTTTTTCTTTTATCCGTTCGACCGTCTGTTCCCGCATTGGTATTCCAAGCTCCTGGGCCTGGTCGTGACAGTCAAGTTCATAACTATTCACAAAAGGAGGCAAGGATTTGATTTGGTACAATAAACCTTTCTTCTTGTTTGATTCGTTAGGAGTGAAACCCACACAACTCGTCTAACCCCTACGAAAACCTTCCTCCATCATCATCGGCTTGCTAGTCATCGACGTTGGGCTTGACGATGCTTGTACTTGTGCCTAACGCTGCCTCCAGAGTCGCTGTAATTGCCCTAGTTCGGCCTTGCCTCGCCCATTGTTGTTTCCCCTCTCTCGTTCTCGATAAAGTGATGGGAGAACCACCCCGTCTCGCTCTAGTAATGGGGAACTGGCGGTTCAATTGAACCGGCCTTAGTCATTAAAATATTAGTTTTTTATTTTTTATTTTAACGGGATATTACACACATGGTCGCACAATTCCTTAGGACTATTGACTTGAAAAAAATTCATTAAAGTCACTTTTGCGGCAACCATATTTAACTAACCAATCAGCACAAGCATTGCCCTCTCTCTAAATATGAGAAATGGTAAAATTAAAACTCATTAACATGCTTTTTATTTTTCTTAAAATAATTTTTTTTTAGCATTTTCATCCTTATCAAAATTAATAAAATGTTAAATAACATAGCATCAAGTTCAATTTAGATATTGTGAATTCTTAATTTATGACAAAGCTTCAGCAAATTTTTCAGCATAGATCACTAATGGCAATTGTAGAGGACATGAAAAAGCAGCTATAATATTATCAAACCAATCACTAATAAGCTCATTACAATCTGTCATATGATTATACACGGAGCCATCAGTATTGATTTTATAAAGGTTATGCTTGGTTTATCCTAATAAATAATTTTAAAAGATTTATCAAAAGTTTGAATATAAAAAATAATAGATTAAATTATAACTTTGCTTATTAATTAGTTTAGCATTAAATATGGCTTTAATTTTATCATTCAGTTCTGCAATAATTCGAAGATGATTCATAGAAATATTACGGTACTTAGCATCGTTACGATCAAACCAAATAACCGCAATATACATAAAGTCAGTATAACACTTAGAAGACCTTTAGCACTAGACTTAACAACAACAATCCAATTATCCAGGAAAGACTTAAATCTCCCAATTAGTTGACACCAAATAAAGCATATGCCCAAGTCCAAACACGAGAAGTAATAGGGCCCTAATAAGAAAATATGATTAATGGTTTTATAAACATAACAATATTGACATTTGGATGTAATGTAAATGCTCTTTCTTCTGATGGCATTGTCAACAGGAATATAGCCATTTAAGATCCTCTAGCATAATTTAAAAATAGAAGTTGGGATCAAAGTATCTCAGATAGCTTGAAAAATAGGTGAGACATTTGGTTTAGTTCTAATGTTATCCCAACATCTTTAAAAGAAAATTGTCCTTATTTAAAATTTTTTTTAAAAAAAAGGTGATCTTTAGCTAATGAATTAAGGGAATATGAATAATTTGAATAATCAAATATTCAGAGATCACTTTAAGAGCCCCATCCACTCTAATTATCTTGCCAAAGGAAAGTAGATCCTTCTCTAAGGCCCTGTTGAATCAAGTTCTCCACTATTATTTTAGCTTTACATGGTCTTTTCTATATAGTGGAGTTGTGTCTTTTAGAAAATAGTCAGTGGGATGTTTATCATGACAATATTTTTCTCTCATAAGATTAGCCCAAAGACTATGACTAGTCCTGAAAGCCCACTAAAGTTTAATAAAGAAAACTTGATAAAGATCTTTCAAAGACTTACATCTTTGTCCCCTTCCAATAAAGGACCCAACATTCACTCTTAAGAGGCCCAACGTGCATTCTTAAAATCGCTAGTGGATCCCCAAAAAATATTTGCTAAATTTTTTTTCAATACGATTATATATAGACACCATATAGTTTGAAACAGATAAATAGAAAGTTAACACAAAACACTCTTAATAAGAGTTAACCGACCACTAAAGGATACAAATTTGAATTCTCAAGTAGAAATTGTATTTTTGATTGTTTGTATTAAATCATCAAACAAGTAAAATCATTTTTTACCTTTATAAAGAAGAACACCCAAATATTTAAGAGCAAGAGCTTGGTGTCTGAATTCTAATAGATTTCTTAATTGATTCAATCTATTAACATGTATAGAAGATAAGAAAATCAAAGATCTTATTTCTTTACTACTAATTAAACTAGTAATTGATTGAAATATGTCAAAAAAATTTTTAATGCTTTCAATAGCAAATACTAACCCTTTCATGAAAATTATGAAGTTATTAGTAAAACTAAGGTGAGACACCAAAAAACGACCTAATCCCCAATAGGTTATTTGAGGATAATTCTTAAACATTTTATTTAAACTTCTAGAAATGTATTTCACAACTACAATAAATCGAGCTGGGGAAATCAGATCAACATGTCTAAGCCCATGAGAGGCTTTAAAATAGGTGTGGGTTTTGCCATTAGTAATAAGAGAAAAATGAGTGGATTCAATACAATTTTTCATAATGTTAAGAAAATTAGAGCTGAAACTAAATAAATTTAAAATTTGGTGAAGAAAGCTCCAATCAAGGCAATTATAAGCTTTAGAGATGTCAAGCTTCAACACTAAATTAAAGCCTCTAGACTTTACATTAATATATTGGATCAATTCTTGGGCAAGTAAAATTTTATCAAAAATAGCTCCACCCTTTAACAAGACTATTTTAATTAGCAGAGATGATCTTAGGGAGTAACACAACCAATCGCTTAGTAAGAATTTTAGAGATAAGCTTATTTAGAAAAGTGCAAAGACATATTAGCCTAAAATCTAACTTAAGTATTGGGGCTGTGAACCTTAGGGATTAAAGCAATAGAAGTACTAGTGAAAGAAAATTAGGAAAAGAATGTCCTCGAAAAAATTGCCAAATTTCATCCTTAATATTAATTTTCAAAATGGTTCAACATTTTTGAAAAAATAAAGCAGTGAAATGATCAGGACCAACAATAGAATCAAAATTTATAGAAGAGATAATAACATAGATCTCCTCCATAGAAGGAAGAGCAATAAGAGCAGCATTACCCTACTCAGTTATAAGATTAGGAATAATATGAAGAAGAAGATTAGGGCAAAAATTTTTGTTGAGAAGTAAAGAAAAATGTTGTAAAGTAGCCCATACAATAACATTCTCTTCTTACACCAATCACCATTATCAAGTTTAATTTTATTGATAAAATTTAAAGATTTTTTTATTAGCCAAGGGATGAAAATACCTAATATTACGTCACCTTTAGTTATAATTTATAAGTTGATTTTTGTCTCTAAAAAGTTTCTTTAATGTCATGCAATTTAGAAAGATCACTTAGCTTTTAGATAAAAGATTTACATTAATATTAAATTTTAAATCTCTAAAATTATTTTCTAATTTGCATACTCTAGCCTTAAGTTCTAAAATATAAGAATATATATTTTAAAGTAATTTTTTTCCGCCAAGTAAGCGTTTGCTTTAGTCTTTTAACTTTACACGTATCTAATGGTCAATCTGAGTTATGACATAATGTGATGATTCGATTAGACGCACATTCCATCGACTTATCCCAACATGTGTCAGTTCAGGTCAAGCAAGTGAAATCTGAATCTCACTAAATCATCATAAGCTCTTACATTTCAAATATTCCTGACATTTGATTCATATATAATTCACATATTTGGGAAGCGTGTAAATTTTTTTTTCCAACATAAACATAGAGTTATCAAAAGAATGTAAATGAAATTCTCATACGTACCTAAAAAGCATTTACAATTTTTCAAAATTGTACACTCAAAATTATACAACTCAAAACTATACGACTTAAAAAGCTTGATTAGGTACTATCATTTTCATTCTTGCCTGAAATGTTAATATGTAATATTATATAAGTTAAAGCCTAGTAAGACTAGTAAAACTATAATAATCTTAGAATAAGATATCAGAAACAATGTGCAAGTATAATTAAAACTTGATGAAATATACAACTATAATTAAAGCATGTTGTAAGTACACATACTGTCAAGTATATGAGTTGAACATTAATTTGTAATGTTGTGGCATATAAACAGTGTATAGTAGAAGTAACTATATAAGTATATCATTCGTTTAATAAATTCAAGTTAAATTTTCTGTAAATTATTTTCTTAGAAATGTCATTTATAATCACATAAGTTTTAACTCTCAAGACGTAAGGATTGTCACCCAGCCTGTCAGTTCAAAGTTGTAGATAAGACACAGTTGATACCATACTACTTACCCAATAGTCTCCTGACACTAATTGGTCTGTCCAATCTCAATATCAAGAGTTGAGAATTCTAAAATCTCCTATCAATGACTCATCCCGTCAGAACTTTTGCTTACTTACGCAAGTTATTGTAAAACAGTTCACCTATGACTTTTTAATGATTTCTAGCTTATCATATGCATTACATTTCATTTAGTATTTAGCAATACTTTCATAAAAATAATTTCAATATGCACAGCTGCATAACATGACATCAGGTATTTGACCAACATATGATGATAATAAATCAGTAAAAAATAATTATAGGTTGTGTAATAATCATTTATACTTGTATAAAATATGATATAAATATTTACATATCATGTATGCAACACTCACTAAAGTGGCAAGAACAATGGAAAATAAATTTCTATAGAAAATTGAATTTAATTTAGTAATTATGTGGCTCACCTTAGTATTTGTGCCAGAATTGTAATGTGTTCGATCTTTTCTTTAATATACAATCTAATAACAATTTGTTCTTTTAATTCATTGAAATGCTTATGAACGCAAGTTTGCATACATCAAATATATTATTGTCTCACCTAAAACGAAACTCTCCTTATGCAATCCTTTTTACAAAACAACCCAACTAATCCAAGTGATTTATTACTTTAGCACAACACTATATGCCTGATTAAATTACCAAAAAGTTAATAAAATTTATCATATTTATATAAATAATATCTCATTTATTATTATATATTTTTTCTTATTGTTTTTCTCTCTTTCTCTCTCTCTCTCCATATATATATACACACACACACACACACACACACACACACACACACACGTTAGAAAGTGGAATGAGTTTGATGGTGTCGGTCAGCGAGATCATTTTCTTTTCGAAAATCTAGATGCTATGGTATTGTTGGCATCACGCTAAGTTGATCGTGATAAAAGCTTCATATGTTTGCATTCTACCTATGCTTCACACTCAAAGAAGTAGGGATGGAGGGTTGGTGGGAATGGAACAAGAAGTAAGCATTAGAACATCCATTGTTTGGGATTTTCTTTTTGTTATTCGCCTATCTATTTTTAGAATATCATGATATCGGCCTTAGTCCAACCTATCCGTAAGTGCATATATATATATATATATATAGTTACAATTATTGTTGTTTTACAAACTTCCTCACCCGACTTTTGTTACGACCTGGCTAGATTTAGGCTTTTTCTAGTTTGAATTTTCAGACTGAATATTCTACCCAGATTTGATCTATTATCATTCCTTTTTTTTCAATATCTCTCCTCCTCTGAGTAGCATGCAAATCCAACTCTATCCTTCTAGCCCTCTCTACTAGTACAAAATAGTCATCAATATCCAGAGGAATCAAGGGCTGTCTAATTAGATTCTTTAGTCTAGATAGAAACCTATGACATTTCTTTTCTGTATTTAGTATTAATTATGGTGCATACTTTGAAAGCATTGTCATTTATAAGTAACAATTTATAAATATCATTTATAATTGCATAAGTTTTAACTCTCATGAAGTAAGGGTTGTCACCTTGCCCATCGGTCCAAAGCTGTAGATAAGGCACGATTGATACCATACTACTTACCCAATAGCCTCTTGACACTAATTTGTCTATCTAATATCAATGTCAAGAGTTGAGAATTCTAAAATCTCCTATCAATGACTCATCTCATCAGAACTTTTGCTTACTTATGCAGGTTATCATAAAACAGTTCACCTATGACTTTTTAATGATTTCTAACTTATCATATGCATTACATTTCATTTAGTATTTAGCAATACTTTCATAAAAATAATTTCAGTATGCACAACTGCATAACATGACATCAGGTATTTGACTAGCATATGATCATAATAAATCAGTAAAATATAATTATAGGTTGTGTAATAATCATTTATACTTGTATAAAATATGATAGAAATATTTACATATCATGTATGCAACATCCACTAAAGTGGCAGGAACAATGAAAAATAAATTTTTATAGAAAAATTGAATTTAATTTAGTAATTATGTGTCTCACCTCAGTATTTGTGCCAGAATCTTTCTTTAATATACAATCTAATAACGATTTGTTCTTTTAATTCATTGAAATGCTTATAAACGTAAGTTTGTATACAACAAACATATTATTGTCTTACCTAAAACGAAACCCTCCTTATGCAATCCTTTTTACAAAACAATCCAAGTGATTTATTACTTCAACACAATAGAATATACCTGATTAAATTATCAAAAAGTTAATAAAATGTATCATATTTATATATATATTATCTCATTTATTATTATATATATTTTTCTTATTGGTTTCTCTCTCTCTCTCTCTCTCTCTCTCTCTCTCTCTATATATATATATATATATATATATACATACATACATTAGAAAGCGGAATGAGTTTGGTGGTGTCAGACAGCGTTATCATTTTCTTTTCGAAAATCAATGGAATAGATGCTATAGTATCGTTGGCATCACACTAAACTGATCGTGATAAAAGCTTCACATGTTCGCATTCTACCTATGCTTCACACTCAAAGAAGTAGGGATGGAGGGTTGGTGGGAATGGAACAAGAAGTAAGCATTAGAACATCCATTGCTTGGGATTTTCTTTTTGTTGTTCGCCTATCTATCTTTAGAATATCATGATATCGACCTTAGTCCCACCTATCCGTAAGTATATATATATATATATATATATATACATATATATAGTTACAATTATTGTTGTTTTACAAACTTCCTCACCCGACTTTTGTTATGACCTGGACAAATTTAGGCTTCTTCTAGTTTGACTTTTCAGATTTAATATTCTACTCAGATTTTGACCTATCATCATTCCTTCTTTTTTGAATATCTCTTCTCCTCTGAGTAGCCTGCAAATCCAACTCTGTCATTCTAGCCCTCTCCACCAGCACAAAATAGTCATCAATATCCAGAGGAATCAAGAGTTGTCTAATTGCATTCTTTAGTCCAGATAGAAATCTATGACACTTCTTTTCTGTATTTAGTATTAATTATGATACATTCTTTGAAAGCATTGTGAATTTAGCTTCATATTGTACGAAATAACGATCTCGTTGTACTAATCTGATAAACTTGTCCTGCATCTGTTTTTTAACTGAGAGGGGTATAAATCAATCTCTAAAAATCTTCACAAAATTCTCACATGAAACAAGATTGCAAAGTCTTCCTTTAAACTTCTCTTGTAATTATCCTCGCCACCATCTCTCAATTTTGCCCTCAATGCAAAGGAAGCTAATGCAACTCTTCATTCTAGAGGGCATGACATATGTTTTATAATTTCTTTATCTGTATCAACCAATTTTCAATTTTTATAGGTCTTTTTGTTCTTGAGAAAGAGGTGGCCTCATGTCCTGAAATAATTTAAGGTATTTGTCCATAGAAATTTCACCACTTCTAAGGGCTTGAGTCTGCTGATTTTGTATCATCTAAGTCATTGCATCCATAATTTGGGCAAATACATCAATAGCAAGTGCAGGGGTTTGCATCAAATTCTGTTGTTCAATGTTTTGTGCCTCTCTATTATCACCCATAGTATTCTCCTGAATTGATTCCATAGATTTGAGAAACACAAATTATTTATAACTATTTTGCATCAATTAACATGATGAAATATAAATCTCTTTATAAAATTTATCATCTTCCTAATAGCTCTTTGATTATGATCATATTAATATCACTGAATATAAAATCTCTCTCTGATACCACTCTTGTCACGAGTCGGTCTTAACACGGGAACAACGTGATGGGATGAAAATAACTTTTTCTTACATTCTCTTAAATACAACAAAGCAAGTATAAGATATAAAATATCTTTCAAGTTTATAAGAGCCAACTAGAAACATATAACACATAAATACCAAATTTGTTTACAAGTATAAATTTCCATAAACTAAAGTCCTATAAAACATAATTCAAAATATAAACTAAATCAGTACATATCTCTTGAAGTTCATCTACGACTGTAAATATATTCTTCCCTTCTATTTTTTCATTTAGTTGGGAAGGTTACCTGAAAAAATGTAAAACAATTTGCAATTGAATAATATTTTTAATGAATAAATATGTTTCTACACTATAGTAAAATAAGATTACAGAATTATTATGGATGAGAAATTTACTATTAGATTGAAGCAATCTTTACGGAGCAAACTCTCATTCAATTCAAGTGTTTTGGAATTCATTTGAGTTCTTAAATTATATAATTTATGCTGTATTATATGTCAATTCTATATTTAATTTATTTTTATTGAAAAATGCATATGTGCTTTAGAAGATACTAAGTTCTCTAATTTATGTAAGCACGTAAAATAAAACACCTGCATGTTTCTTGACACATGTGTTGAATGTTTAAACATGTTCGAAGATGTTGGGCGGATTAAAGTCAAATAAACTTAGATTTCATTTTGTTTAGAAAATGGATGCATCGTCAAGTAGATCGAAAAATTGCTAAAGCAGTAGAATCATGGGTGCTTTGGTTTGCGAAAAATTTCAACACAACTTATTAAATGACATTTGGATTGTTTTTTGATTATTCATATCTTCAAGATTTTTAATTTTAGAGACTGATCTTTGGTGCAGCATGTTGTCAAAATTGCACATTGGCTACCTATAATTGATTCCTAGGTTAATGTTTTATTTATTGTCTTTGAGCAATGTGCCATGTTTTTCTCTGGAGAACACTAAAATCTTGAAACTTACCAGAAATGTCCACAGATGAATGCAAACTTCTAAAATGATGAGAAAATAACTGCAATGACAACATTTAGGATAGGGATATGATGCCAGTTTTACATTTTTTCCTAGTTTGACAAATGGCACAAAAATTTATGTTTCCCCTATTGCAAGTTATCTTTGTTTTGAATTCCAGATTATACTTCTCAGTTTTCTCTAAAATCAATTTTCTTTTTCATATAGATATTTAACTATATTATTTTTTTGAAAAAAGTGTTTGTAATTGTTACTTTGTTTTGCTTGTTTCTTACTAAGTTTTTAAAGACGGCGGCAAAGAGGAAAAGAAGAGAAATCCAACTTCGTCTCCTGTTAAGTGTTATTTTGTTCGAACAGCATCTTGTTGGGCCATGGATGAAGATAAATCTTATGTACTGTTCAATAAGTCGATCAGTGAAGCACGAACCATTTTTATGCATGTACATACAGTTTCATCACTAGCCAAATATATGCCTAGGTGAGCAGCTTGTTTGATTCCGTACATGCACACATGCACACATGCACAATTCTATTTCAAGTCTTGTCTGTTTGTATTTATTTTGTCTATTGGATTTGACGTACATTCTTTTTTTTATTAGTTTTTCTCATACCGTTCTTTTTGTTTAATGGTAATATTCAAAATGCCTGCAGGTTTTCTTTGATATTATCAAAAACAATAAAGTTTGATGTTGACTTTGCATCTGTTAATGTTGAAGTGATAGATGACATCCCATGTCGGGTATCTCTCTTTACCCCCGTTCTGACCCCTGCTTAAAGAATCTTAACATTTAATCTTCTGATATTTCAATTTGAAAATATTCTTTTCTGCATTGAAAATTAAATTTTGAAAGAATGTTCTGCTTGGCAGTTATTCTTTTTCAAGTTTAGTTTTGTATGCTTCACGAACTTGTATATCACCTACAAGTATTTATCATTTTACAGGATGAATACGGACAGGTTTTATATACTGATGGTGAACGCATGATTCATACTGATGGAACAGGGTTCATCTCTGAAGATCTTGCCATGAAGTGCCCTAAGAATATTTTTAAGGGTCATTACTTAAATCCGATTAATGTGGAGGTTAGATATGTCGTGATTACTGACTATTATCATAATGAGATGCTAAAGCATATTGAAACTTAATGGCAACAAAGATAGTATTTTACAGCTTGGTATTCCGTTTGACCCCTCTTTAAAATATTTTTTATAATAGGGCAGTCCTAGATTAGTGGTTAAGTTGCCTCTGATAGAAACAATCTCTCTAGGACTGCTTATGGTTACCATCACCCCAACCCATCATTAATGATCCGCACACACCTTTTTGGAAGGTTTTACTTGCATTGAATTCAGTGAATGTTGTCATTTATTGAAACACATTATTTTTCATGTTTTTGCTTGTAGAAAGAAAAATCGTTTATCATTAACAAGAAGTGTTCAATGCTAATGCATTTATCATGTTTTTTCATTTCTTTTATTCGGTCAATTATTCATTTTATGCCATGTTCAATAGTGTTGTGTAAACATGTTTGATTTTACTTTTGCTCTAATTTTTGTTGGAAAATGAATGCTACTCTCAAATCTCAGTGAAATGGCATTTATGTGTGTTATTTCAAACTTTAAAGAGAATATTTTGATTCAAATGTTTTTTTTTTGTAATTTATAATTGACATTTGATTGACTACATAATGCGTAAGATAGGATATTTTGAGTTCCTAGCATTTCAGCTGATCCGAAATCAGTATGTGGAAATTGTTTCATGAGTTGAAATGATTGAACAGCATGGACATTTATTAATCAGTTGTTAGTAATTATTCTTCTACGCGAGTATGATCCTAACTCCAGGCATTTTTTTTTCTATATTTGTTCTTGCTTAGCTTATAAACAACAAAGAATTATATGGTGGATACTGATTATGTTTGGTGGCTACGTCTTCTCTTTATGTATCTATGATAGTAGAACTCATATTATATTGTTGATAATTTCTAAATTCCACAATTACCCTTTTGATATCTGCTAGTGATAGTCTTTGAAACATAATTAATTTGGAATTGGGGTTGGGATTTGGTGTAAAACTGTAGGTCTCCTTCTTTAATGCGGTGACCGAGTATTTAAACCCTGGAAAAGGCCACTTTTGTAAATGTTGGGATAGCATTACTTACGTCATTACTTCTTAAGAAATCACATTTGTTGGGAATCTCATTTACTATATTCATATTTTTAGCATCTATTTTGATGGAACTAACAAGATAATAGATTTCCTCAAAAAGAAAAAAAAAAACATAAAATAAAAAGAACCGAACTTCCAAATTTCACTTCCTTTTAATATCTTGATTTATTTTTCACTTTTGCATGTCATGCTTTCAATTTTTATCGGGTTCAGCTCTCAAATTTATTATTGTTATATTCCATGCAGAATGTTCTGGATGGATTTAAGAATTTAGATAAAGCTTTAAGCCCTCGAGAATACAATTCTGGCACTGTGTCATTGGTATGTTAACACATGATCGTGTGTTGTGCATTTAAAATCTTTTAATTTCTCATGCTCAATTCATAAGTAATGTCTTTTTCTTCCATTCGGTAAAGCCACTACTTATTCAAGTTCGATTGTTCAACAATGGTTATGCTGTGAAAGGAACACTTCTTGTGAATAAACAGGTACCAATATGTTTTCATCAAGTTATTTGTGCTTTTTATCTTTGTGATAAATCGAGATATTTAATCATGAGTTCAATATTGTATAATGTAGGGATGATAAGTCTTTTTTTCAATGCATAACAAATTTTAATATTATTTAGTAAAAATAATCTAATTTGAAATGATTGCCTTATGTTGCTAGATTAAGAGAATTTGCTGATTGGGCTGTTAAGTGACAAAAGAGCTAACTTTTAGATTGGAGGAACTCCAAGGGTCCTCAATAGGTTTCGAATAGATGTGATTGACCTAATTCTAGATCATCTTCTAAAATCATATAACTATGCAATGTGAGTGGCTGTTCACCTAAATTCTTATAGTTTGAATACTCATATAATTGGGTTGATGCTTGCCTTCCTCCAAACGTGACTTGGAAGTTTCCTCACAAAAAGCTCTCCATGCTTACTTTGAGAATATGAAATGCACTATTCTCAAGGAAAATAATATTTATCATTACAAATATGTTTTTATCTTTAGGGTTATAAAACAAACCTCCTCTTATCCCCTTAGGATATCCAACAAATATACATACTTTTGAATGAGGTTCCAACTTTTTAGTCTTACTTTTTAACTCGTGTTGGACACCCTCATATGCGAATGTCTCAAACTAGGTTTGCGACAATTCCATAATTCTAAGGGTGTTTTAGATATAAACTTTAGATGGAACCAAGTTAAGTATATAAACAACAATTTGTAATGCATATCCCCAAAATTAAGTAGTCAAAGACGAATAACTGGACATTGATCTCATCATATCATGTAATGTTCTATTTCTCCTTTTGATAACACCATTTTGTTGAGGTGTATTAGGTGCGATACATTGTGACAAAATATCAAACACAATTAAATAATTAGTGAATTCCGAGTCTAAATATTCACCACCTCAATCTGATCAAAAAATTTTAATTGAGTAACTTAATTGTTATTCAACTTCAACTTTGGTATAAAGTGGTGCAACACGAGGACTTCCTAGGAAGTCACCTATCCTAATACTACTTGTTGCGTGCAGGAAGATTCGGGACGGTAGAGTCAGAGAGTTTGATGTTTTAGCATTGCACAAAAGTTCCGCACATACAGTAGAAGAGTTTGAGAGATACCAGGATTTTTACGTGGAAAATCGAAGAACAAAAAAACCTACGGGGCCAAGCTCACGTAGAAATAATTTTATTATATCAGTAGTTACAATTATTATCCTCTCTCCAAAGTTGGAAAAAAGATAATTTACAAGAGTAGGTTCTGTGAGAAGCTTCACCGATTAGCGAAGGCTTTGCCCAGTGGAAGTCACGATCCGGCAACGATCGAGCGATGGTCGGATGGCGGTTGGTTGTAGCTGGTGGTGGTGATAAGCGGCGGCCGGCGGTGATCCGGTGATTGTCGGGCGGTGGTAGCTGGCGGTGGTGATCGTGGTGGCGGTCGACTGATGATCGCTAAGGGTGCGGCGACCGTGGTGGTGGCGACCGGATCCGATGTCAGGCGGTGGCATGGCGGTTGGCCGTGGAGTGGAAAAGTCAAAGGGGAGTTCGGTTTCATTTTGTCGAAACAGAACTCTCAACGAGAGAGAGAGAGAGAATATTAAATGAAAGTAAAATTAAGTAAATTAAGAAAGTAAAATTAAGTAAATTAAAGTATTTTAGATAAATATCGATCATTTAAATAAGAATGAGAAATTATTTGGAAAATTTAATGTCTCTAATGAACTAGTAAAATTATAAAAATTATAGTTATGAGTATTGATTAAGTTAATGTTTCTAATCATAGGAACTTCAATTAAATGGAGAAGTATTAAAGGAAAAGAGATTCAAGAGGAAGCTGAAATTAAAATGGGTAATTATATTCTTTCATTTATGATAAAAATATCTTTAATTTCTTGTGATGAAATGCATATTTATATGATTATGATTTTCTTCTGTACTGCAAGTTGTGATTATTTTCCTATTTCTTCATAAATTGTGATGCAGTTTCCAGTTTCTTCATGTTGGATAATAACCTGAATGCGATCATATCTACATTCATTTTAAAAGTTAACGATTTCTTGTTAGTTATGAATTAATATGCATACCAGAATCAGTATAATGAATGCTGAATGTTGAAAGTTCACCCTCTTACGATAATCTACCGAGGAATGTACTTGCACAAAATTTAATGAAATTTGCAAATGGTAATGGCTACTTGTCGTTTGGATGAGTATTGGTAAAGGTTTTTTTTGGCAAAGGTTTAGACGGTGACTCCTAAAATGAATGATAAATGTAAAAGTAAAAATTCACATAAAGTGTTTATTTGTACATACCTCTTGTATGCTTGATAGTTTGAGCAAATTTTTTTATGTACATGTGATAATAAAAACTGACATGCATAGTAGTTCTACCTTCTTGCTTACTATAGTGTAACAGCATAATTGACCCATTGAATTTTATTCAATTGCTAGTTGTTTAATTTTTTTCAGGTAACATAGAAGGGAGGGTTATGTTTATCGTCGTAGAGAGACGGAGATGTATTTATGTTAGTTATGTTTAAATTGTATGTCATGAATTTTGTTAGTATATATATTTGTGGATAAATTGTTAAATGATTTGTGAATTGTAGTGACTCTTGTATGATTGAAGATTTTGTTTAAGATTATAAATGCAGTAATGTTTTCTATCGAATCGGCGCTCAGATTCTAAGCTCCCGCCGCGTGATAATTTATAGATTATGGGAGTGTCATTTATGTAAATACATACAAAATCCAAATCACTCTATCAGACGGCTCAAAATGATTCATTCGATCATCTGATATATTTTAAGTATTTGAATGCTCAAACGAAGTTAGAATTAAGGGATCTTAGGCTTGCTAGATCCGACTCGTTAAGACGCTCGATTTGATTATAAACATTCCATATTTAGAAGCTATTTAGGGATAACATCTCAATATTTTTAATTATATTTTAAGTGTTTGATCTGGGCTAGTCTCGACTCAGAATTAGATTGTTTTGGATTTAATCAAAGTGTTTTATATCAACTCTATTATGTTCAAAAGAGAGTTTGAAAGATTAAGATTTTGATTCTGAGTGATGTTCAATAATACATACATCAAATTTTTGTTTCTACTATAAGAGTTTTTAGTGACATAGCAGTTGCCCCCCTATTTTTGGATGATATTATATTTATCATGCAAAAATACATGTCAAATCAACAAATGATTTTCTAATAATTGATTGTAATTTTAAGAAAATTGTGAAGCTAATACCTTTTTCAATGTTAATGAAATTTGTGAGTTCATTAACATTTGCGTCGGATACAATTTAATAGAATAGATCTTAATGGGCGCAGAAGTCTATGATCAGGGGAGCGGATCCAAGAGGCTAGACACACGGGTGCGTGAGGCCATGAACGCATATGCAAGTGGAGTAGTAGATGCACGAGGTGACAACCCCGGTGCGCTAATGTGCAAACGCTGGATGGACGGGTTTCGCGCGTCACGGGCACAACCCGGCGGGGCTGCACGGCGGTGGGCTGAAGGATCTGGCCTGCACGAGGCTACAGCGCCGCCTGGAACGCGGGCCATGGAAGGACGCATGCCATGGTATGGAGTCAGGGCGAGTGGGGGGCATAATAGGTCAGGTGCATGGCGGGGCGGTGGTCAGGCGACGAGCACTTAGAGCAAGACGGGCGCTTGGTCATATAACACGGCGATCGCTGGCAGAATACACGTCTGGCAAACGCGGCTGAGCGCCATTAATGGAATTTCAAATTTTTTTTTGATATTTCATCCGATTTTATTGATTTTCTTTCCTATTTTTCGTTTTTTTAAAAAGGAAGGGCAGAGATTAAAATATTTCCAAATATTGTAAAAAATTTCTCTTATTTTTTCCCCTATTGTAGATCTATAAAAACCCTTTCCTGAAGTCAAGTAAGGAGACAATTTTTCGCATCTCCTCTAACGTTCTTCTATGGGTAATAATTTTTTTTCTTTTTTCAGCAATGCTCTGACTCTCTTTTGAAAAGGAAGTTATTTGCTTTGTTGATTAAGATCCGTTCGACTACAGGTTTTCCCCTGTAAGAGGCGTTAATCCATCGGACCGCCCTTTGGAGAGCCATCAAGGCTGTAGTTTATACGGTGAGGCTCTGGTTTTCCCTTGAAAGAGGCGTCAACTGTCCTCGTTGGACCGATCTGGTTTGGAGGCGATTAATGCTCATAGTTCATACGGTGAGACTCTAATTTTTCCTCGAAAGAGGCGTCAATTGTCCTCGTTAGATCGACCGTGTTTGGAGGCAATCAAGGGTCGTAGTTTATACGGCGAGACACTGGTTTTCCCTCAAAAGAGGCATCAACTGTTCTCGTCGGACCGATCGGGTTTGGAGGCGGTCAAGACTCATAGTTCATACGACGAGACTTCGATTTTCCCTCGAAAGAGGCGTCAACTGTCCTCGTCGGACCGACCGGGTTTCGTAGTGATCAAGACCCGTAGTTGATACGAGGAGGCTCCAGTTTCCCACAAAGGAGGCGTCAATTGTCATCGTCGGACCGACCGGGTTTGGAGGCGGTCAAGGCCCATATTTTCTATTTTTCTTATAGAAAATTGATTTTCTTAAAACTCTAATAGATGGTTCAACAGTTAACAATTGTTAAGGGGGTGGGGAAGTATCGATTAGGAACCATTCCTAAAAAATTCAGAAATTTTGGCATGCAATTTCAGAGTGTTGTTTATTATAATGTTACTTGACGATGTTAACTTGTATGGAAGATCTCAAAGTAATACATTAAAGATTTTTGCCCTATCCAAGATTGTTCGTCAGAGTGTCACTCAATGACATTTACTTGTATGGATGAGGTTGAAATAAATCCATCAAGGATTTATTGATCTATCGTAAGTTGAAAACACTGAAGCTCCTTCTAGTTGATTGAACAGATAATCAATCCTTGGCAAGGGATATTTGTTCTTCAATGTGATTTTATTTAACTCTCTATAATCTATGCATAGTTTTAAACTCCCATCTCTCTTTCTTATAAATAATACATGAGCTCCCCATGGTGATGTGTTAGGCTTGATAAAACCTTTCCTCAATAGTTCTTACAACTAATTCTTCAATTCCTGTAATTCTTTAATTGCCATTCTATAAGGTGCTTTTGTTATAGGTTCTGCATCTTGAATTAATTTAATAGAGAAATCTATCTTTTTGACTAAAAGTAAACCTGGTAAATTATCTAGAAAAAGTTCTGCATACTCTTTCACTATTAGTATATCTTTTAACTTGTTTACCTTTTTAATAACATCCATAATTTGAGCAATTTAGCTAACATCTTTTGAGCTTTTAAAGAAGACACTATTATGGATACTATTCTCTTATGTCCAACAAATTTGAATTTTTCCTCTCCAAGGATATTGAATTTGGCTATCTTTTTGCAATAATTTACAATAACATCATATTTAGATAACTAATCTATTCATAATATTACATTGAATTCATATTTCTACAGTGCTATTAAATCTGCATCCAAGTTTTTTTCACAGGTAGTCAGGTTCACATAACAGAATTTACTAGCATTTATATGAGACCCATTTAACATGCAACTGATAATTCTATTGTCATTTCTAGGGCATTCAATCCCATAATTCTCACACATTCTTCAGATATAAATGAATATGATGCTCCACTATCAAATAAAGCTTTAATTGATTTATTTTGAATAAAGATAATACCTATAAATGAGTAGATATATATAAATAAAATATTTAAGATAAAATAGAATATTAGTAATGTTAGTTTAAATAAAGACATACCTGTAATAACTTTGGGTGAGTCTTTTGTTTTTGCTGTGTGAGTGCATATACTCGAGTCTGTGTATTCTGTTGGTTTTGATTTTGGAATGAAACTGATGCAGTTGATTCAGTCTTCCTTTGTCTACAAATAGTCCTTTGAGGAGATGGGATACTTATCCTAATATCCACTAAAGGTCTTTGACTCAAGCTAGGACAAGATCTTACCATATGTTCTGGTTTATGACACTAAAAGATAGTGTTATTTTCTGAGAGACACTCTCTTTTATGCACTCTTCGACATTTAGAGCATGTAATAACATTGTTACTATTGATAATATTGTTAGATTTAGGCTTCTTCTAGTTTGATTTTTCAGATTGAATATTTTGCTCAATTTTTGTCCTATCCTCATTACTCCTTGATTTTTCAAATTGAATATTTTGCTCAATTTTTGACTTATCCTCATTACTCCTTTTCTAAATATCTTTCCTCCTCTAAGTAGCCTGTAAATCTAACTCTATCCTTCTAACCCTCTCCACCAGTATAAAATATTCATCAATATCCAGAGAAATCAAGGATTGTCTGATTACATTCTTTAGTCCAGATAGAAACCTATAATACTTCCCTTCTGCATTTGGTATCAATTGGAGTGCATACTTTGAAAGCATTTTAAATTTAGCTTCATATTGTATGATAGAACGATCTCCTTGTATTAATCTGATGAAGTTATCCTGCATTTGTCATCTAGGTGAGTGGGGTACAAACCAATTTTTAAAAGTCTTCACAAAATTTTCACATAAAATAAGATTGCAAGGTCTTCCTTCAAACTTCTCTTGTAATTATCATCGCCAACATCTCTCAGCTTTACCTTCAAAAGCAAAGGAAGTTAATGCAACTCTTCTTTCTGGAGGGCACGACATATTTTCTATAATTTTTTCTATCTACATCAACCAATTTCTTCTTCTATAGGTGCTTCTATTTTTGAGAAAAGAGATGGCCTCATGTCTTGAAATAATTTTAGATATTTGTCCATAAAAACTCCACCACTTCCACTAGCTTGCGTCTGTTGATTTCGTATCATCTGAGTCATTGCTTCCATCATTTGGGCAAATGCATCTATAGCAAGTGCAGGAGGTTACACCAAATTCTTTTGCTCAGTAGTTTGTGCGTCTTTATTATCACCCATAATATCCTCCTAAATTGATTCCATATGCTTGAGAAACACATTATTTATAACCATTATGCATTAATTAACATAATTAAATGTAAATCTCTTTATAAAATTTATTATCTTCTTAATGGCTCCTTGAATATAATTATACATATTTCACTAAATAGAAAATCTCTCTCTGATATCACTCTCGTTAGACCCGGGTTGAAAATTTGGAATACTAAGGCAGGAATAAGATGGTTGAACATAAAAGACTTTTCATACATTTACTTAAACACACCCAAGCAATTTTAAGATACAAAAAATATCTTCCAAGCACATAAGAGCCAATTAGATACATCTAACACACAAATATCACATTTTGTCTACAAGTATCAATATCTATAAACTGAAGTCATATAAAACATAAATTAAAGCATAAACTACTTCAATACTTATCTCCTAAAATCCCACTACAACTATAAACATGTTAGTCCCTTCTATTTTTCGTTTAGTTTAGAAGGTTTCCTGAAAAATATAAAATAACTTACAATTAAATAATATTTTTAGTGGATAATTATGCTTCTATATTATAGTAAAAGAAGCTATAGAGTTAATATGCATGACAAATTTACTATTAATATGAACAGTATATAAAATGTGCTTAAATAATCCAACATATAAGATATAAATGAAATAAATATTCATAAGATATTTTATTTTCTAATTTATTAATTATCATAGGAGTCATCGTCTAAGAATCTTTTCCAAAAAGAAACCTTCTCCAAACACATCGAAAGGATAAGTATCATTTCCATATCCATTTTCATTTACCTTTACGTGCACGGGTATATTGCGTCCGTAGCCAGTACCATAAGAGGGTAAACTCCATTCTCATACATACACATTTCTAATATATGAAAGTACTTATTTTAGCTCAAAATAGTAAATCAATTAATTATGTACAAGAACATAAGTAGCAGTATGATCTAACATTTAGACTGTTTATTCAATATGAAGGAGGTAAGAAAATAAATCACTAATTGTAATACGGATATAATTTCTAGTTATATAGAAATACATTCAATCACTTGAAAGTAAATAAACTTTTATTATAAATAGAATATAATTACCTATTTTAGTGTTAAGCTTCTTGAATCTCCTTTCCTTTAAAACTTATTTCTTTAATTTGAGTACCTAAAAAAAATATTGATTTAATCAATATTTGAAATCAATTTATTTTATTTTGTTTATTTTTTATTTATGTTTATAGAGTATGTCTTTTATTATTTAATACACACATTCATCAAAATTTTAATTTTATTTTTTCAATCAAGTTAATTTAGTAATTAATAATAATATTGATTATCATATTTATTTAATTTAACTATAAATTTATTTAGTATACACAACACCTTTTATTTATTTGAAATCAATACCTACTCTTCCTATTTTAATCTAAGTTAAAGATTCCCATAATTCTTTTCATTTAATATTTGCTTCATTTAATATAATAATATAGTACTATATTATCTCATACAGTAGCTCACCTTTTCTTCTATTATATTACATGTACAAAATGTCATATAATACTTTTTAAATTCTATTATTTTTTCATAATATACAGAAGTATAAGGCATAAAAGTGACTTAATATAAATAAACTTAATCTACTTTCATTTAATATTTATCATTTTTATTAGTCTTGAAATGATTCATAATAATTTAAAGATTGTAAATTATTATAGGTTTATGGTTTCATTTATTATGAAATTATAATTCTATAATCATAAAACTGAAAATATAGTTGACATGAAAAGTCATATATATAATAGTGCATAAATCAAACTACTTGCTATTCTACATACTCATGATATATATTTATGATATTTAATATGAGTAAACATACACTATATAAAATTTAAAATCCATAGAATCATACCTATAATTTGCAAAGTTCGTTTATTATCTTTGAATCTTTTACATTTGTAATAATTTTGATATTCATAATTTAAAATTGAATTAAGATTTCTTAATTTACAATTAAATCAAAATTTCAATTTATAATTACTAAATCTTACTTATATAATAACTTTTCTGGGTTTGCCCCATGACCCCAAGCTCGTCGCTTGTCCAATGTCACTTACGCACCCGACTCTCCTTCCTCGGTCGTACGCACATGGGAGATTCAAGAGGAAGTCGACGGTGGTTCGACATCAACGACGTCAGCTCGTCTCGTTTTGATAGGGCATGCACGCAAGATGGGTACTTCTTCCTCTTGACCTCTCTCCTCCTTTCTCGGTCGCACTCTTACAGAAGGAATGAGAGGAGGTCGACGCTGTTGGTTCAGTTTTCTTCGACCATCGCTACGCACGTGGCAACTAGGGTTCGATTCCTTCCCTCTTCTTTGTTTCCCGCATATTTTTCTCTCTTGTGTTCGGATAAGGCTGATTTTTTTTCTTGATTCTATATGGTTGCAGCATCGAGATCAACCGACGTTGCATTTCAAAAATATTATATGTTACGACCTGGCCCGGGAGTTTGGAATACCAAGGCGGGAATAGACGGTCGGACGGATAAAAGAAAAATTTCATAACACTTTCAAGCTTAAATAAAATCTCCAATCGTACAAGAGCCACTACAATCCACAAAAGATTTAACAAATTTGTCCACACATATATATACTAATAAAGTTCATATGACATACAATTTAAACATAATTCGATATAACTGACATAAGTACCTATCTCCTAAAGTCGCTTTACTGCGATAAACATAATCCTCATTTCTATCAGCCATTTAGTTAGGATGATTACCTGAAAAAAATTAAACTAACAATTGAATAAAATTCAATTATCAATTATGTCTATACCATAAGAACAAAAGTAGAGCTAGTATGTATGCCAGTTTTTGTTATCACATGTACATAAAAGAAATTTGCTCAAACAATCAAACATATGGAAGGTAGGTATACATAAACATTTCGTATGAACTTTTATTTTTTCATTTATCACCCGTCCTAGGAGGCACCATCAAAACCTTTATCAATACTTATCTAAAGGACAAGTAGCCATTACCATTATCATTTGTCAATTTCATTGGCCCTTTTTCATCATTTCGCGTATGTACATCAAGGCCCCAGCACCATAAGGGTGAACTCCACTTTCAACATACACATTCATAACATACAATTTTACATCTATGCATTTTAATTCATAACTAACAGTAAATCAGTTAACTTTATAAAATGATGAAGTTGCAATATGATTTAACATTCAGGTTATTATCTAACATGAAAGATATAGTAAACTACATCACAATTTATGAAGAAGCAAAAAAATAATCACAACTTGCAGTGCAGAAAACAGTCATAATCATATAAACGTGCATTTCATCACAAGAAATTAAAGACATTTTTATCATAAATGTAAGAATATAATTACCCACTTTAATTTGCAGTTTCCTCTTGAATCTCCTTTCCTTTAATGCTTCATTCTTTAATTGAAATTCTTATAACATAAAATATTGATTAGATCAATATTAGAAAAAGGTTTATTTTATTTTATTCATATGATATTTATATATAGCTTTTATAAATTGACGCTCGCATTCATCAATATTCATTATCTATTTTATAAATCAAGTTAAATTAACAATTAATAATAATAGTGATAATAATCATATTTAGTTACTTCATTTATTAAATTATGTACATTTTTTAGGATAAATTTTAAGTTAATACTTAAGTTATATTTTGCATGTAACATGTAAAATTTAAATAATTAAGTTTAATTTATATTATACTTAAGGAAAGGTAAAATTTAGCTCTCAATCTATTAATACAATTAATCGTACTTTTACTATCTCCATTTCATTCATAAGTTTCAAATGTTTGCATTTCATTTATATGTTCTCCTAAATTTAATACTTACATTTATTATTTTTCTTAAAATGATTCTTGAAATGATCTTAAAATGATATCTTAATTTAAATTTAATTTATATAACATATTCCTGAATTACTTTATTTGCTGAAATTTATAAACCCTAAGTTAAAACTTGAGATAATAACATTAACATCAAAAAAATTAAATTTAGCATATAATTTATTTATTTACTTACCTCTTTCCCCTCGGTTTTGCCCTAAGACCCGTTCGAGCGGCCTCTTCACTCACGCACGCAAGCCTCTCTCGATGGTAGACGCACGAGAGCCTACCGAGCTATGGCGTGGAGACGCTTCACTGAGACAGACACTCCTTCCTCTACCGACGACACGCAAGACTGGCACGACTCCTCCTTCTTCTTCCTCTGACACACGCAAGACTTCGGCTAGGCAGGTGAGTCTTCCCTTCTCTCTTTCTCCCTCTCTCCCTCTCTCGCGTGTTTTGGGAGTTCTATTTTGGTTTGCCGAAACCGAACTCCCCCTTGGACTTTTTCCAATCCGCGGCTAACCGTCGCGACAGTTGTATTTTTTTTTTTTGGTTATTACATTATATATATATATTGTTGTTAGTACACCCATCGTTAGATCTTTTACAACTAAAATTATAGTTTATATATTTAATTTTAGTTCTACTTAAACAAAAACTTTTAGCATCTAAGGTTGACCTCCATAATTCAAGTTTCTCTTCAACTCCCTTATCTAATCTTTTCAGCAAGAATGCCATCAACAAAAAGAGTACACCAAGGTACACATCCTCTTGTAAATGTTTAATGTGAACATTTATAATTAAAGCAAAAAGATATGGACTTAAAGCCGATCCTTGATGTAATCCAACTAAAATAAGAAAATATTTAGTTAGTCTTCCTTGTGTTTGAACACAAGTAATTCAAACACAAGTAATAGCTCTAGTATACATATACTTAATGACTTGGATATCTCCAATATTAACTTATTTCTTTTCTAGAACTCTTCAAAGCACTTCTTTTGGAGCTTTATCATATGCTTTCTCTAAATCAAAAAATATCATATGCTCCTACTCTCTATATACTTCTCCATCAAATCTCTAAATAAATGTATAACATCTATAGTAGACTTTCCTGACATGAAATCAAACTAATTTTGAGAAATATTTGCATCACATTGTAACTATGATCTATTACTCTCTCCCATAATTTTAATGTATGGCACATCACCTTAATTCCTATATAATTTGCACACTCTTGTGCATCACCTTTATTCTTAAAAATAAGAAGCAACAAATTTTTTCTCCACTCGTCTCATATTGTTTAGGCTTTAAAATAATATTAAAATGATTAGTAAGTTAAGAGATTCTTTGATTTCCTAAGCATTTTCACACTTCTATTTGAATATTATCAGATCCTAATGTATTTCCACACTTCGTTTTCTTTAAAGCATTTATAACTTCAATTTAACTAATATGATGATAAAATAAGAGTACTTATTTTTGTTTAGGGTACTAAGGTTGTTATAGTTAATTGTCTTCTCACAACCTTCATTGAAAAGTTTATCAAAATATTTCATCCACCTATGTTCAGCATCATCTTCTAAAAAAATACTTTATGTTTTTCATCCTTAATGCATCTCACTTTAATTAAATCTGTATTTCTTCATCTCTTTGCTTGATTAGCTTATACATACATTTGTCACATTCTTTGATATCTAATCTATTATGTAAATCACTAAAAACTATATTATTTATATCATAAATTGCTTTCTTAGCTTCTCTACGGGCTACTTTATATCTTTCCCAATTGTCCAAATTTTTACTTATAAATCAAGTTTTATAATAAAGTTTTTTTTTTGCATGTTTTGATTCTACTACCAACTATTTTTTATTAAAGAAGCTTTTCTTTTTTATTCTCCAAGTGCATTTTTACAACTTGCTTACTCTCTCATCCTGTTTTTCACATAATATTAGCTTTTTCCTAAATATCTCAAATTGTAAGATCTTGTAGTTTACTTTTAAAAATATTTTTATTAGTATTTTTTACATATCTCCATCTAATCCTACGACAAGGTTTTGATTTATTTTTCATCTTTCAATCCTTCATCTTAAAATTTAAAACAAGTAGTCGATATTGGATACCTAAATTTTTACTCAGAATAATCTTATGATCTTTACAATTTAAATGATCTATTTTTTATTATAAAATAATTAATTTGTCTTTTACTAGGTTCATTCTTATTGGTGATAATATATTTATCAATTTTCTTAAATGATGTATTAGGAACTATAAAAATAAAAGCTAAGTTAAATCTAATATAATCAT
This sequence comes from Cymbidium sinense, assembly GCA_021442155.1. NCBI lineage: Eukaryota > Viridiplantae > Streptophyta > Magnoliopsida > Asparagales > Orchidaceae > Cymbidium > Cymbidium sinense. Next base: position 84,078,707 of record CM038221.1, on the reverse strand, counting down.
ACCTTCTTCATTAGTCCCTCCAAACTCATAACTACTATTAATACTTTTAAAATCTTATACCACTCTTACTAACATGTTCATTCAAATCTCCTCCAATAAATTCCTTTTCTTCAAGAGATATCTTTTGTATTAATCCATAAAGTCATTCTAAAATTTTTCTTTTAAGCCTACATCCAAACCTGTTTGAGGAGCATAAACACTTACAACATTAATAATTTTAGTATCAATAATAATCTTTAAAGTTATAATTCTATATACAATCCTATTAATTTTTATAAGATTATCATTCAAATTTTTATCTATAATCTCATATACACCATTTATAGTTCGACTCCTACCTAAATATTAAAATTTAAAACCTAAACTATTAATTTTTTTGGCCTTCTTCCTAACCCATTTAATTTTTTAAATACATAAAATATTTATCTTCCTATGAACCATTACTTGCTTTATATAACTCATTTAAGTTAAGTTTTTTGTGAGCTTGTATTTGCTCAAGGTTTAGTATATTGGTGTTTAATTTGATATCAATTTAATTTTAAATTTCTTTTTGGCTTAAAATATCTGTTCAGTTTTGTTCGATTTGTGGTCTTCTGTTATTGTGAATTTCAACGACATTACAGTGTCATTGTCACATAAAGGGTTGTTTTAGGTATGTTGGGCCCTCCCACCATGCGAAGGAAGGTGTGTATGAGTGATATAAAATATCACTATTGAATGAATATCTCACTGCACTACCGGAGCTTGGAATACCAAGGAATGCATCTACCTTTGATAAAATAAAACGTTTCTTAACATTTTCAATCATAAATAAAATCTCCAATCTTCAATCATAAAAGAGCCACTACAAATCACAAATAATTATACAATTTGTCCATACTTAAAATATTCTAACAGAGTTCAGGAGAAAATATATTTTAAACATAACTCAACATGACATAATTACCTATCTCCTGAAGTCCCTCTACGGCGGTAAACATGACTTTCCCTTCTATCAGCCATTTAATTAAGTAGGATTACAAAAAGATTAAGAACTAACAAAATGAATATAATTCGGGTCAATTATACTATTACACTATAAGAAAAGAAGAAAGAATTAGATGCCGCTGCCGTCACAGATACATAAAGAAATATGCTCAAACAATCAAACCTATGAGAGGTAGGATACATAAACATTTATCAAGAAGATATGGTCGATATACATAAACATTTATTAGTAGTATACGGGTGGTATACATAAACATTTATCATATAAACTTTTATTTTTTACTTTTATCATCCTTTCAAGAGTCACCAAATACTCATTCAAAGAACAAGTATCAATTACCATCATTATTGCTACCAATTTCATTGGCCCTTTTGAATCATTTTGTGCACATGTACATTGTCCCCATCCAAGCACTATGGGGGTGAACTCCAGTTTCAACATACACATTCATAGCATACAATTATACTACTATGCACATTAATTCATGATTAAGAGTAAATCAGTGAACTTTATAAAATGATAACGTGACAATGATCCAAGATTCAAAGTTATTATCCAACATGAAGAAAGCAGTTTTACATCACGCTTTTAAGAAAGAAACAGAAAAATCATCACAACTCATACGAAAAAGTCAAAATCATATGAACATGCTTTCATCATAAGAAATTAAAGACATTTTTACCATAAATGTAAGAACATAATTACCCACTTTAACTCAGCTTTTCTCAAATTTCTTTCCTTTAACGCTTTCCTTTAATTGAAATTCCTATAATCAAATATTAATTTAATCAATACTCTTGAACCTCCTTACATATAGCATAGTTTAAGATTTTTATTACATTTGAAATTATTTTTCGTATGTGAGGGTTTAACACTTAATTACTTAACTGTGATTCATCCCACATATTCCCAATTTATATTTCTTGCTTAAATCTATAAACCCTAAATCAATTTATAAACCCTAAATTAAACTTGAAATACATTAAAATCAAAGTTAATAACATTAAAATCAAATTTTAATTAAACACATACTTAAATAACTCATTTACTTACCTTGTATCTCTTTGCCTCAAGGACCGTTCGAGCTTCTTCTTTTCCTCCCATGCATCATCGAACAGGTTATCTCCTCGTGACGAAGAGCTTCTCTGTTTGCCCTCTTCACGCGACGATGTGACGCTCCGGCTCTTCCTCCTACGCCGATCCGTCAGAAGCTTCCTCACGACACAACGCTGCTCGACTCTCCTTATTCCCTGCCAAGACGCTTGGCTGTTCTCTCCTCCTTCCTCGGTCGACAAGACCAGAAAAATTAAATCTCTTTATCCTTCCTCGACCGAGACTGCATGGGTGAGCCTTCTCCCTTCCTTTCTCCCTCTCTCGTGTGTTTTGAATTTGGTTTGGTTTGTCAAACCACGCCTCCCTTTGGATCCCTTTCTTCCTAACCACCGCAGTTATGAAATTTCTTTTTTTTTTCTTTCTTTTTTTTTCGGATGTCTTCCGGTTATTACATCCATATTTAGTTATATATTTGATTTTTCACTTTGTATGAATTTACATTGATTATTGTGATTTTTCTCTAATCCAGGTATATTGATAGTAAATATTTTTCATATCTACATAATGATAAATATTGAAAGATGATTAAGTGAATTCATATATTTTGATTTTGATGTTCATGAGAGGTGTTAATTGAAATATTTCTAAATGATGCAAAAGCCATCTTTAGTTAATTTTGGCATTTGGAACACATCAATGTTATTAATTTTGTGATCGGGAGACTTCTCGATTGGTTTTGATTAGGATTGTGGTATTTTAATTTTGATTTGTGTCACGTCTTGTCTAGTTTCCATCAATTTCATCACATATTCTTGATTTAATTTATGTAATATATTTGTAGTTCAACAAATTGTTATAGAGCCATCAATGGGATGACATGCTAAGGATCGTGTGTAACAACCAAATAACCGAAAGTTGATTTAATGAAAAATAATATGTGGTTTTTTTCTATGTACCTTTAAAACCTCATATTGAAGATAAAAAATTCCCTCAAACTTAAATGATTGGATATGCATTGTTGAAATACCATAAAGTTAGTGCCACAAAAAAAAAAAAAAAACCTTAGGTGCATGGAAGATTTGTGTATGGACCACAATGAAAAGATAGTTGAGTTGTGAGAATATTTTTGCAGAGTCTTAGGTGGTTAGGTGGAATGATGTGATAAGTATAGTGCGGATAGCTGGCGAGTGAAGACAGCATACAAGGATGTATGTGGGTTGTGGAAGGCCGACATTGTGAAGTTAGCAAATTGCAAATATTAACTCTCTTGGCAAACACTTAATCTGGAACGCATAGTTTAATTAATGAGTTATAAAGGGTTATTTATTACAAATCAAACAACCATTTGGACTACTGGTTGCATTGAACCTATTCTTTTATTCAGCAAGGATAATTTTTCTTAAGTAATAATATCTATATATATTTTATTTATATTAGTAAGCCATGGTGAGAGAGCAAGTTATCTCCAAAATTTCAAAAAAATAAGAGTGCTACTTTTTTAAATAAAACCCTTAATCTTTTTATATTTTTTTACTTATTTATAATCATAAATATAAAATTCACTATCATATAATATATTTAATATGTATTTTATTTTATATATCATACATACTCTTCTAATTATTTTATTTTTATCTTAATTAAAATGAAATATTAATTTTTCTTTTTAAATTCGACTCAAAAATTTAAAAGCTCTCAAAATCATATCTATCTAACAAATAATTGCACGGCTCGATTCGAGATTAGATTGAGCTACTTGGAGTTGATATTTGAGGCAATGTTAGATCATGTTGAGGTAATTGTTAGAGATTAAAAGTGAAATCATACTGGAATTCCTTAACCTCAAAAGAATATAGTAATAAATCCTAGCAGAAAATTGTCATTTGACATTGTAAACTTAATAATTTTACATTAGTGAAACATAATTTTGTTAGAAGTACATTCACACACATACACAGTTCTATTTCATTAATGTTAAATTATTAGGTTTATTATGTCGAACGATAACTTTCTATCTTGATTTATTACTGTGTACTTTTGCAATCAGGTAATCCCAACATGATTTCACTTTTAATAATTCTCATGAGCTCTCTTATGTTACTGTTTAATTAGATGATGAATTCTATGCTTGGTGTCTAAAGCCTCATTCTAAAAGGCAGATATAATGCTTCAATGGAAATTTGATTATTCAATAAATTTTGATTTTCTTCGTAATTGTGTCGGATGACTCTAATCAAACTTTTAATGCAATGGATGTATAGAAGTGTCTGGTTTCCTCAATTTTTATAATACTTAGCCTGTATCTTTTTTTGAATACTTGACTTTTCATTTTATATTATATCATCTGTACTTGCACAAAAATCTTATTATGTAAAATTTCTATTTGTAGTTACCTCTCAGAACTATTTGCATACGTCCATCAATGAGAAAAGTTAAAACAGATCCAGATGCTTTAGCTGTTCAGTGTTTCAATTCTTTGGAGATTGTTGGCACAAGGTAACCCAACTTAGTTGCTATTGAATTTCATAGGACATGTCTAAATTTGTGAATACATCGTTCTTGTCACATGTTAACTGTTCCATACAATCTAATTCAATTAAGAATTAGTAAATCCAGTGAGCACTAAGATCGGATTTAGTAAATTCTGGGCTATTAAATTCAAAAACAATTTGACATTATATAGATTAAAGCCAGTTAAATCTAAATGAATTATGTTACTACTTATTTTAGTGTTTATGGTTGTTAGTTCATATAGGATTTTAATGATAATATTGGTGATATCTTAGTATATCTATTTAGCATATTCCAATATTAATTTGACTAATTATATCATAAGTAGCAAATATTTTATTCTAGTTAATAATTAATTAGCAGCATTTTAATCTATTTGATTTAAAAAAATTTATCTAGTCAAATATACTTAAGATAATATTAGTGATTAATTAATATTAATCATTTAGATTAATATATTTTTAATCAAAAATATTTAATTTTTTTGATTGAATAATACTAATTATAATTTGTAAAATTTTCAAACATAATTAAATTAATTAAATCGTACATAGTATACATTAATATTCCAATTAATTCTTAATTACTAAATTATTAAATTAATTAAGGAAAAAATATTAAACTCAATTAATTCTTAAATAATATTAATTAAACAACCAAATTAATTAATAATTAATAATTTATAAAGTTAATTAAACACAACATTTCTGTTTAGTTAGATTGAACTATAATGTTCTTTAATTTAAGTTATTATTTTTAATTGAATGATATTAATTGTAAAAATTAAATTAATATCTTTTGTTTAATTGATTCTCTTAATATTATTAATTCATAATTTATCAAAATTTATAAGAGGTAATAAAAAAGAAATGAATTTGCCTCACCTCTTGGATCCTACCCAAATGCTGAAACCCTTCACCACCATGAAGTGAGGAAGTCATGACTCGACAAAATGGAGGTGAAATAGGATATAGGATTCTGTAAGATAAATTGATGTCATTTTTACTGTTTGGCAAGATTTAGGTTAAATCCTGCTCAAGTCCTGCTACCAAACGGCCTCTTAATAGCACAGGAGCATTCTGGAATGCAAAATTATAGCTGTTTAGTTTGCTTGAATGCTGTATGATGTCAAACCTCTACGCTTCCCTGTACTGGGCATGATTCATCTCGTTGATATAATTTGTCATTTTTTTCTCTTTCCAAGCTCTGGTGACCTTCTATTATTTTTCTACAAAGGCACAAGAGATAGGACATTGTCTCTTCTTTTACATGCAGTACATATTCCACTGTAAGATTAGATCTGGCCTTTATTGTTGTGAATCCATGTTAGTGGACAAAACAATAAGTTCATGAAAGTACATCATATATTCTTGTAGTAAACTTACCTATTAAGATGAAGACTAGCTGATCTATTACTGAAAACAATAGGGACATGGCCGAGTTTGTAGTGCCATCTGTTTATGAAGAATATTTTGGTTTTGTTTGGCAGTGGTTTCAGAGTAGGTTAAAGCAATTGCCAAACTTCCGTTTATGCATCATCTTACTTTCATGCCTTTGAAATTTCAGCTTTGCCTAATCATGCCTATGCATTGTTGCCTTGGTAGCCTTATAGAGTAGGCTTTTTTTTTTTGCTTTTAATGGATTTGATGCTCTTTAGGAAAGGCATTCTCATTTGAAGGGCAAGGGTTGGCTGTTTGTCTATTTGAGCAATTATTTCTTCTTGATTTGTTCCCCAACAAAGAAATCCTTGAAGTTTTGGATGTTATTTATATTTAATAGAGCATTTAGAATTAAAAATGAAATCTGACCATTTAAATTAATCATAGAAGAGATTGTTCAACGTCCTGCTAAAAATCCCTTTAATGATTTTAGGCATAACCAAATATTGCTGATGTTGCCATCCTATGTTTTCAGCTTGATTTATATTATATATGATAGGAAAGGTTTGTACTTTGGCTGACCCATTGGGATCACATGAATCTTTGAATGGGATTGAGATTTTATATATATATATATATATATATATATATATATATCATAACCATAAAGTATTTAAAATTAAAAATGTTATAAATTTTCTATCAATACCTCGAGCAAAATTCTCTATTGCTGGTTTGCTGACCTCTCTGCCAACTTTTTACATATGCTGTTTAAGATCGATTTTTACAAGCAATAAATAGTTTTTATTATCACTGGGAGAGTTTATCCGCTATTCTTTGATAGTTATATTGCACCTTTTGGGAGCTTTTACGTGCATTTGATATGGCTTGAGCATTTATAAAAATAAAATATTTTAATGAGTTTAAAGCTAATGAAGATATATTTAAAGGGTCTTTTCTTTGGTGTACTAGGTGTGTAAAGTGGGAATACTTGTGTTTAATTTATTTTTAGTGCTTAGCAAGAGGAAAAATAATTACTAAGTATTTTTGAAGAAATCTGGAATATTCTACAAGGCTTATTTTTGTTGAATTCTGAAGTTTGCCTGAATTGAAGAATTTCATTTGTTCATTGCTCTTTCTTTTCCCATCATCAGTTATGTTAATATTATCAAAATAAATAAATATTAAATTCATATAAGTTTAAATTGTTGATTAAATAATAATTTCAATTCATTATATAAACGATCAAACTTAAAAATAAGTTCCTTGGATTTATCTATCAAGCAAACAATCTTGAGAATTGGCACTACACTATATTTAATTTACATTGAATTTTGAAAATGTGTTAATGACAAATGGGATTTTGTTTTTATTAGCATCATCTTTTTGGGGCATATGTAAGAGCTTTTTGTTTGTATTTATCTTGCAATTTGCATTTGTTGTTTAGATTTTCATTATAGAAATTCAATTTTATAATATTGAGGGGTGCATTGGTTCTTATTAAAATATTTTATACAATTAATACAATTGTAAAATTAAACCGAGTTTCAATTGATGTAAGATATAATGAAAGAAAGATAAGTATGAATGACGTAACTCAGCTACACTAGATATCATAATTAACTTATTAACACCTTAAGTTAAACAAGTGCATAAATACAAATAAGTGATATGTTGATTAAAGAGATTATGTTAATAATGAGAACAATACTAATTTGAGCATAAATATATCTAAATTTACTTTGCACTATACAACAACAACAACAACTCAAGCCTTTATCCCACTACCCGGGGTTGGCTACATGAATGCTTTTTCTCCTTTTGTGTTCTATTAAGTGTCTAAATTTCATTTAATTCTAATAAATTAAGCTAATTGTTTACACTTCCTTACCAAGTCTTTTAAGTCTATCTTTATTTTTCTTAACATACACCAAATCTAGTATATCTATTGTTTTAATTTGATCATTGGACGGTTGGTGTTTTATGTGATCAAATCATCTAAGGCAACTCTCTATAATGTTATCTGCCATTAGAGCTACTCCAATCTATTCACGAATATAATTATTTTTTCATTTTGTCTCTAAGTGTAAAGCCATTCATCCACTTGAGCACCCTCATATTTGCAACGCTTAATTTTACGTTTCTCTTTTACTCGCCAGCATTCTACGCCATAAAGCAAAGTAAATTTAATTCCATTAGTCATCACAAATCTTTATAAATGTGCAAATAATGTTAAAGCATTAATGATTTATTTCAAACAATTTATGAATGTGCAATTTAATGCAATGTAAGTAAAAGATTGTAAGAGACACACAATAATATTTGTGGTTTAGTCTCTTAAGCCTATGTCCATACTTGACCAACATTTGTACCATTATCTTGCATTTGCTTTTCAAATTTACTATCGAAATGACTTAAAATGTCTTATACTATTGCCCTATTATAAAGCAAATATAACATCAATTTGAATGATTGTAGGATAAGTACAAATAAAAAATGAAGGAAAAAAATAAAACTATAACAACAACAACAACAAGCCTTTATTCCACTAAGTGAGGTCGGCTACATGAATCCTTTGTCTCCATTGTGTCCTATTGTGTCAAATTCTTATTTAATTCAAGTATACTAAGGTCATTTTTTATACATCTTAACTATGTCTTTTTAGGCCCACCTCTACCTTTCTTAACATAAAGCAAATCTAATGCATCTACTCTCCTAACCGGGTCATTGGACGGCCGACGCTTTATGTGGCCAAACCATCAAAGGCCACTCTCTCTACTACTCCAACTTTTTCCTGAACATACTCATTTGACATTTTATCTCTAAGAGTAAAGCCACTCATCCACCTGAGCATCCTCATCTCTGCAACACTTAACTTAGTTTCATGGTTCTCTTTTATTGGCCAACATTCTGCACCATAAATCATTGCAGATTTTACCACCATCTTATAAAATTTTTCTTTAAGTTTAAGCGGTGCTTTTCAATCACACAGCAGGCCAGATGCATTCCTTCACTTCAACCATCCAACTTGAATTCTACTAATAACATCTTCATCTATTTCACCATCATTTTGAACAATAGAGCCTAAATATTTGAATCGCTCACTCTTTTTAATGACTTGTTCACCTAATGTCACAACACTACTACTATAACTTCTACAACTAAAATCACACTCCATATATTCAGTTTTAGATCTACTTAAATGAAAACCTTTAGACTCTAAAGTTGACCTCCATAATTCAAGTTTCTCTTGGACTCCCTCTCTAGTCTTATCAACAACAAGAATGTCATCAGCAAAAAGCATACACCAAGGTACATCTTCCTGTAAATGCCTAGTAAGAACATCCATAACAAAAGCAAAAAGATAAGGGCTTAAAGTTGATCTTTGATGCAATCCAACTGAAATAGGAAAATATTTTGTAGATCCTCCTTGTGTTTGGACACAAGTAACAGCTCTAGTATACATATCCTTAATGACTTGAATATAACCAATATTAACTCCTTTCTTTTCTAGAACTCTCCAAAGAACATCTCTTGAAACTTTATCATAAGCTTTCTCTAAATCAATCAATATCATATGTAGATCCTCCTTACTTTCTCTATACTTCTCCATCAAACCTCTTAACAAATGTTTAGTTCTTTTTCTCTATACTTCTCCATCAAACCTCTTAAAAATAAAACTATAAGATTGAGAAAAATGTTACTCTAAATTTGATCTCATAAGATTAGAAGGATGATACTTGTAGTTCTTTTTCTTGAATTGGGTAGAACCTTTGAGCTTAGAAATAGTATTCTTTTTTTGATAGAAAATATTAATGAAATCAACAAGAGTAGAAATTTGATGGTGTGTGTGTGTCTATATGTATGTGTGTATGCATGTATGTACGTATGTCCGTCTGTCCGTTCGTCCACTCGTCTGCCCGTCTGTCTGCTATAAACAACTAGTTGCGAAATTAAACAATAATAAGATCGGAGTAGTCTAATTGGATGGTGGTCAAAGTATGCACGCCTGCCAAGTGCGGCTAAACCACCTAAAAATATGTTTAACAATTGCTCAATTGAATATTTTATTTTCTTTGCTTTATCTTATTTATCTACTTATATAAATGTTTAAGATTCTTTTATAAATTTTGTGAATAATATAAATTGTTTTTTGTGCAGTTATGTAGAGTTTCATTAATGTCTTTTTTAAAATTTAAATTGCTCTCACTTGCAATACAATCCTACATCAATATATTATTTTATTTACTTTGGACACTTATTAGCATAATGTGTTTGTGCATTAGCCATGATAATTAGTATAATTGAGTTGATGAATTCACATTGACCTTAATTCTAATGAATTGACATTGTTTGATCATTTACCTACATCATAAGTTTACTTATATGGTATCATTTGTATGATTGGATTATATGATTACTCATTATATTATATTATAGTTAAGTCTAAAATAATTTATTGTACACTGTATATTTGTTTATACATGTCGCCTATTTATGGATTCTTATATTTGTATAATTTGTTGTCTGTTTGATTACGTATTTAATTATTATATTATTTTATATTCATGCTTTTATTATGGCAGATTTTTTATTTGTCACTTATTTTAACTTGATCAAATGAATATTTTCAAATTTATCAATTCACCCACCTTGATTTAGCTTGCTATTCGTCTCATGCCAGTGACTAACCTTATGAAGTTGTAAAGATTCAACGCTAACTTGACCCTCAATATTGAGCTGTTGATGTCGCTAAGGGACTCACAATTTCGTCCATTTGTCGAGCTATTCCAGTACTCATCAATGATTATGGGTAATTGCTAGTAGATTAGTAGTCTCCTCTTAAAAAGCTCACGAAGGATATTCATCCTCATGTCGGAAGTCACCTGAGGTCCTTGATTAGCTGTCGACTGCAAGCTTAGCACTGTAGCTACACAAATTTTTTTATCTTGAGTTCAATTTGTGAATTCTTTTGTAACTATATCAGGTAATTTTCTGGAAAAGAACGAAAACTATATCAGGTAATTGATTCTACTATGTTGACTTTGATCTTTCTAAATAGAGGATCATTGGTTGAGTGCATGCATATTTGAAGTCAAACCCCAAAGCTGTCGACTACAAGTCTAATATAGAACCTTATTAAGATTGTTCCTTAGAATATCTCTTTTGCTGGATCGTCTCTTTCTAGCTTGGTTAAGCTTGCCTGTTTTAATAAAAGGGATTCAATCTGGCCTTTTCTTGGTTCAATTCACTAAGAGATCAATTGGGACCTGGATTCCCTCTTACTCTTTTGCTCTTTGTGCTAGATCTATAGCTGTAGTTAAGTCTTGATGATTTCAACGAATGATATTGAATCCAACAAAAATAATGCTTATGCAATACTTGATTAGTTTCTTACTTGAATACTCATTTCACATGCAATTGATTATATGCATCTATTTGTAACTTTTATTATACATGATAGGATAATAATGTGCACTTTGAGAAATGAGACAATTCTAATACTTACACATTTGAATACTCATAAAATTGAATACATATAATTAAACTTTACTTCTAGAATTAGGAATTGAGTTTCTTATATAAATGATGATTTCTTTTGTTTGCAAAGAATCTATAATAAATAAATTTGTCGTATTAAATTATATTTTCGACTTCCAACTCAAATCAACTTAATTTTATTTTAAAACAACATTTGACCTCAAAATATGTTGTCCTCATACACACCTCGGTACTATTTACCATGAATTGCAATTGTTTCGTGGAAGGAAAAATAAAATTATTATTTTTACTTGAAGTCCGTACTCCCCTTCACTCTTTGTTCTTTTCCTCTTCTCCTTTCTTTTCTTTTTTTTTCCACCTAACTCACCTTCAATTCCCTCACCTCTCAAGTCTTTTTTTCTTGATTTATTGTTGCTTATGGGAATTTTAGGAATGGAGTAATTGTTATATCTTGTTAAGACACACTCACAAAATGTGTGTTATGTTGTTGTGTGTGTTGTTAGTGTTTGTGTGATCTCATCTTGCACTCACTAATGACTCTCCTTAAGCCTATATCATTTTCCGCCTCCCTCTCCTCTGCTCGGTTGCTATCATCCCTAAATCTCTTAAAATTATCGACTATTCACTTTTGTCTCATGTTTCTCTTATCGAAGCTTTTGCAGACTCTCCCTTTTCTGCTCACACAACGCTCTCTCTTACGCCAACTCTCCCCATTCTCATACCCAACCTTCAGCTTCCTCATGCTCCCTCACTCATCCAACCAAGCCTGCACTACCTCTCTCTATCGTTCACACTGTAGATTGAGTCAAAGCCCACTCCTATCTCTTGATTCTCTCTCTGGCCATTTTCTCTCCCTCACCCTCATTTTCTCTCACTATATCTATCCCTCTTTCTCTCTCTAAATGGTGTAACTGTTGCAATTCAATTCAAGTTTTGGTCGACTTGAAATTGAGCCAAACTATTTTCAAACCCGACTCTACTTGAACTCGACTAACCCGAAGCCAACCTGATTGACTCATTTATACATGCATTTCCGGTCAAAATTGAGTCAATGTTGAGTTGTTGTGTCAAAATTGGGTTAATTTCGAGTTGGCTGATCAACCCGAGCCTGACTATAAAAATTAAATTGGCCAATTTCGAGTTGACTTGAAAATTATTCAGGTCAACCTGAACCTGATTTTTTTTAGTCGAATTTGTGTTGGTTTGTCAGATCGGGTCAATGACACTCCTAAGTGTAACCGCTCTCTTTTATATTACTCTCTCTAGCTTTCTCTCTAAGCATAGAGTAATCTTTATCTTCTTCCTCCTACTCTCTTTAACATTCGTCTAACCAGAGAGAGAATTATTTACCGGCGGAATAGGAATGACTAAAAAATAGAAAAACTTACATAAAATTTTCAATCTTATATAAAATCTCCAATCATACAAGAGCCACTACATTCCATAAATGATTTAACAATTTGTCCACATATATATATTAACAAAGTTCATGAGAAATACACTTTAAACATAACTCATATAATCGATATATTTATCTCAAGTCCCTCGATGATTTATGACTTTTATCGCCATTTAGCAGATGGATTTACTGAAAAAAAAATTTATGATTACATAAAAAAATATATAGTAGAAGCAAGGTAATTATGCATTTTGTTTTCATCATATATAAAAGAAAGAAACAATCAAACATATGTGAGATATGTATTCATAAACATTTGTATGAACATTTTATATCATCGCTTGGTAACAATTTCAACATGCATATTTCATATACAATGATTTACATTCAATCATAAGTAAATACAAATTTTAATATCATGTGAAAAAATCATATGTATATTATAATCATCACAAAGAATTAAAGATTTTTTTTATAACAATTAACATAATTTTATATTTACTCAGCTTTTCATCTTCCTTTCTTAATGCTCTTTAATTTTATAATCAATATTAATAATCAATATTTGAAGTAATTTATCTTATTTTATTGCGATACTTACATATATAACTTATTATCATATTCATTTGTTATTGTTTTACTTTAAATCGTTAAATTAACCTTTAATTCATTTAATATAATGATACGCCTAATTTGTTATACTACTTCTAAATCCTTTAATTTTAATATAAAATATTAAGTGTTAAAGTGACTTAATATATTTCATATTTTTATTTAATATTTATCATTTCCCCGAAGATGATTTTAATTTAATTAACGATAATATAACTTAGCATAGGTTTAAAGTTTTATTAAATTTAATTATATTTCATATGTGAGGTTTAATACTTACTTAACTTTAATTCATCCTACATATTCTCAATTTATATTTTTTCCTGAAATCTATAAACCCTAAGTCAAAATTATGTTTAATTAAAAATTTATGTTAATGTTATTATTTCAAAATTTTAACTTAGAATTTATAGATTTCAGTAAGAAATGTAAATTGAGAATATGTAGGATGAATTAAAGTTAAGTAATTAAGTATTAAATCCTCACATATGAAATATAATTGCAAATTTAATAAAACTTTAAATCTATGCTAAGTTATATTATCGTTAATTAAATTAAAATCATCTTAAGGGAAATGATGAACATTAAATGAAAATATGAAATATATTAAGTCACTTTAACACTTAATATTTTATATTAAGAAAAATTAAATGGATTTAGAAGTATTATATGGTAAATTGACGATCATTATATTAAATGAATTAAAGGTTAATTTAACTTTAGAAATTGAAATATGAATGCGACAATTAATAAAAGTTATACGTAGTATCACATGAATAAAATAAGATAAATTACTTCCCAATATCGATTCAATTAATATTGATTCATAATTTCAAAGGAAGAAGGAAAGGAGATCAAAGAGGAAACCGCAAATTAACGCAATTATGTTCTTACATTTATACCAAAAAAATATTTTTATTTTTTGTGATGAATGCTCATCCGATTATGACTTTTTCTCAGACCGCAAGTCAGAATGATTTTCCGCTTTTTCATAAATTGTGATGTAGTTTCTGCTTTCTTCACGTGGATAATAACTGAATGTTAGATCATATTCTCACTTCCATTTTATAAAGATAATGATTTAATCGTAAGTTATGAATTAATATGCATAAAGATAATTATACGCTATGAATGTGTATGTTGAAATTGGAGTTCACTCCCTTATATTACTGGTTGGGGACACAATGTACCCATACACGAAATGATGAAAAATGACCAATGAAATTGACAAATGGTAATGATAATGGCTACTTGTCCTTTGGATGAGTATTGGTAAAGGTTTTGACGGTGACTCCAAGACGGATGATAAATGTAAAAGTAAAAGTTCATACAAAATATTTATGTATACCTATCTCATATATGTTTGATTGTTTGAGCAAATTTCTTTACGTATATAAAAAAAAAACCGATTCACAATAGCTTCTTCTTTTTATATGGTAACAAAGATAATCGATTGAATTATATTCATTTATTAGTTGCTTAAATTTTTTTCAGGAAATTATCCTAACTAAATGGTTGATAGAAGGGAAAGTCATGTTTATCACCATAGAGAGACTTCAGGAGATAGATAATTATGTCTAGTTTTGTTTAAAGTGTATTTTTTATGAACTTTGTTAGTATATATATGTGTGGAGAAATTTGTTAAATTTTTTAGATAGTGTGTACGACGGAGATTTTATTTAAGATTAAATTGTTGGAAGTTTTTCTTTTATCCCTATGCTCTGCTCGCCGTATTCCAAGCCCCTGATCGTGACACACCATATAGATCTTATGGGGTGTTTATTATAATGATTGAGTACGATATCAAGGAATGAGGTATTATGTCAAAATATAGAAATATC
Organism: Cymbidium sinense; assembly: GCA_021442155.1. Lineage (NCBI taxonomy): Eukaryota > Viridiplantae > Streptophyta > Magnoliopsida > Asparagales > Orchidaceae > Cymbidium > Cymbidium sinense. The sequence goes on along the minus strand of CM038221.1, from coordinate 84,063,422 downwards.
ACGTTACGATGGACTTAAACATTTAATAAAGACTCGTAAGACAGATTGATCTACATATATTTGAGTTTTTTCCTCTGCTTCACATAAATGAAGTACAATAAGGTTTATTTTATGCTAGGTTTTTAAGTTTCCTATTAAGGGCAAGCCATTATAATTAATTACATTTTAAGAAATGAAGATTTCTTAAGAATATTCTTTATTAAAATAGTCAATCAGTGTCTTAAGAAGATTTCAAAGCTTGATACCGAAGTGTTGGTGATCATTGGAAAACCAAACACGAGAGCTCCAATAGGAAGAGTTCTTAAACAAATCCGAAGGAGGATAAATAAAAAACACTTATGATAGTAGAAAGTCTAGTGAACACTTCAATTTATTTTATAGTGGGGCTTTATAGTTTTGAAATAGAGAGTTATGATTGTTTAAGTTGATATTTCATTAGAAAGCAAGTACTTTTATCCCAACAGCATAAGATTATAGAAATTCTTAAAAGATGAGAATTTACACTTATAGCAAAGGAGAAACGAGCTATTTCTAATCCTATATTTAAAATGCTCTAGTATAAGCCAAGAGTTCAACTTAATTCTACTCAGTGTTTAATTTTTATCATTGAAGGGTGATTGCAATTTAAGTGATTAATGATTTTAAGGTAAATTTTTTATTTCAATTTTTTTTTTTTTTTTAATTTCATAGATTTAGAGTTTTAAAGGGTAAGGAGAAGAATGAAATGCACTATAAGTCGTGACCTTAGGTTGAATGTGAAGGTGGATTTTATGTATTTTAATCACCTTTATGAAGCGTTAAGATTTTTTATTAAGTCCTTTGTTTGGATTCAACTTAAATGTTCTTATAATAATATGGAAGTCATCTCAAGATTAATGGACTTAAATCATGATTAATTTGGTATCGTTTTCTTGACTTGCTTCATCATATTCTTAATATTCATTTAAAATATTAACCCCCCTTATTTTTAAAGAAATAGTTGGATCTAATGTGTGTGTGTGTATCATTTAAAAATTCAACATATTAATATATGAATGAATTGATATGTTTTATTTATTGATATTGAACTTAGAATTTAAAGATATAGATACATATAATGTATGTATGAATTTTGTAGAAAAGATGGTTTAAGAATTTCTTATTTATGGCTTGTTGAATTTATAGAAGTAGGTGTGGTTAAACTAAAGAAGTGAGCTATTCATGAACCATTTGAGATTACTTAAAGTTTCATGCTCCCAAGATGGTTATATTATATACTTGTTAATTCACATACTATGCATATGTATATATGTATAAAGATGGATTAACAAAATTTTTAAGATGTTTAAAGATTTAAAAATAATTTAACTTTACTATGCATTTCATTAGAAGCTTTAAAGTACGTGTTATTGTTAAACCAGGAAAATGAGATAATTTAAGACCCGTATGAGGCTATTTAAATTTTCGCATTCTCGAGATGTCTAAACTATTTACCTTTTAAGCATATAGATCATATATATAGTTAAAGATTTATATTTTATTTATCATGATTAATTTAGATTTACACTAAATAAATACTTAAACTTATTAGAAAAATAATTTAGAATTTACTAATGATAATAGTCATACTATTTGTTCAAGATATGCAATTAATGAAATTATTATTTTATTTATTTTCGAAATATGAATGCATGAGATATATGAAATATATATTTATAAAGTGATTGAAGTAAAGCAATTAAATATTACCAAACAACTTATTTAAAGTCATTAAGTCTTAAAGCTATTTATATGAGAATAATCACATTTATGAATAACCAAATTCATTAAGCATTGATTTCTTTTAATTTGAATTATTTAAACCAAATGAAGAGACAAAGAGTTTAGGGTTATCCTTTAATCCACTTCTATTTATTAAGTGATTTAAAATGATTCACATAATTTTTATAAATTAATTAATGCTAATTAATTATTTTAGCCAATTAAGTCTAAAAGAGTCCAAAAATTTAATTATACTTTAAACATAAAGCCGAAAATTATGAGAAAATCACTAAACATAAATAAGCATGAAATAGACTTGATCTAAAAATTCTAATGCAATTAAGCTTATATTCAAAAGTTCATTAAAAAAATAGAGAAACCCAAAATCATCAATTAAACTTAAAAAAACTCCAAACCAATTGGAGATTTTGATTTCATTAAAAACTTCTTTGCTAAGTGAGCACAGAAAGTGATTGATTACAATTTTTAGGGACAGGCTATTTGTTAAGAATTTTTTAAACCCTAAGGTAATTAATAATTTAATTAAATACTAAAAGCCTCTTAATGATGAATTTAGAAAATAATTAGAATCAATAGTCCTAATTAATTTCTTTGGTCACCATGAACATTCTGAAATGTATTTAAGATTTCACAATAATTTTCATAATTTTTCTAATTATATAAATTTATTAATTACACAAAATAACCTCTTAGGGTTTGAAAATTTTAATTTGTCAATTTATCTAACTAATTAAATTGACATAATTATGGGAGATAGAAATCATCTCATGGACCAATCACTCGAAGATTCAAGTTAATTAATCAAGTAATTAGAGCTTAATTTCAGTAATTGGAAAAATCTTTAAACTCTAATGAGTTATTGTACACTCAGTAAAAATTGAAGCTTTTCATAGAGGGTTTATTTGCATTTTTTTAATTTCTTATAATTAGTTATGATTTTTTGAATTTTTGGTCCATTTAATTATATTTTTAAGCTTAATTAATCGATTTACATATTCTGTGTTGTGTCAGCACAAACATGACAACGCTTTAGACGTTGACTTAGCGGCGACGAATGCGGTTTCGTCTCGTCTGTTCAATAATAGATTCAACGACCATGATTGAATAGGATAAAATTGAAAAAAATTAAATGCAATTAATGATAGTCGTTCGTTCTAATCATGCAGAATGAACGGTTGATTTTTCGTCAACGTTTGTCCCTCACCGCTTGATTTGAGCTCACCAGAGCTCGAATCAAAGGGAAAAAGATTCCAGAACCATCATGGAATGATTCTATGGACATTGGGTCCAATTTGACCTAAAGGTTGAGATATGATCAATCATTGATTTAGAGCTGATTTATAGATTTGATTGAGCCCAATTTGGACTGAATTTAATTTTAATTCAATTTTGCCTAGTTTAATTTAGATCGAATTGGCTAAGTGAGTCAATTGGATTAATTGGATTGCTATTGAGTTTCAATCAAGTTCAACTGAGATTTAGGAGAGTTTGTGTAAGTTTAATTTTAAATAGATTTGATCAATTTTGGGGTTAGTCCTTTTAAGCCTAAGTGAGTCATATTGGGTCAGCTTAATCAATTGGCCAAGTTGAGCCTGATTAGGTTGAATTGGGCTTGAATTGGAGTGTTTAGGTTTCAAATGGTCATTTATTAGACGGCAATTTGTTTTTGGTTTTGTCCTGGTCATGGTGACCTATATCGGTTAAGTAGGCTAATTAGGCTTAATGGGGTCCTCTGACTCACTAGGATACAGCATTTGGTTTTGGTAATTTAATTCGGTTGTATTTGGTGTTAGGGTTGATTTGGTTTCAATTTGGTTTAGATATAAGATTTGGTTTGAATTTGGAGTAAGCAGGTCCCACTTAACCTAAGTTGAGGTGTAACTCTAGGGTTGAGCCCTATGAGTCTTGTAGGCTTAGGATTGATGTTCACCTTGTCGCTAGAAGTGTCTTAGTTTTAAGACAGCCTAAGTGTTTAGATTGGATCTTAAGTCTATAGAGATGATTGTCAACCTCACTAAAAGTGAGGTCAATAGTGGTCTACTAGATCAATGTATATATGCTTTTGGCTTGAGAAATGTGAAAATATTTTGAATGATTTATAGTGATTTTGAATATTTAAACTCTCTATTTCAAAGTGCAAACTCTTTATTTAATGCTTACCTTAAATCTATCAAACTATGCATTTTCAAGTAGGCAGTTTTGCCTGTAGGGTAGAGTTGTAAATCTTATTTAGATGGTCTAATCTTCTTCCTCACAAGGATTGATTGAAGTTGGTAAGACTAAGTCATGCTTGGCTAATTTAATTCTCTCCCTCATAAGTATTGGAGTTAATAGATCTAGGCACTATTTAGCTGGCTCAATTCTCCTAATAGGGATTTGAGTTGATGAGGTTAATACTCATCAACATCTTGATTAAATTGGAAGTAAAGAATGATCATAAGTCTTACCATTGGTCAAATTAAAAGCCAAAGAGTACTCATTAGATTTCATTATGTGGTCTTTATCTCCTATTTACATACATTCTTTGGGGTTCTACTAGGAGAAACTTTATATTTAAAAAATTCAAGCTTTATTCTTCAAAATTATATAAAACAATCATTAGACCCAACTATAAGACCTAATCCTTTGTAAATGAATCAGAGTCAAAATGGTATGTAACATGAAGAATATTTAAGTAAATCCAATCAATAAAAGTTATGAACTTGATCCTTTGCAAGCTAGAGGTAGAGGTGACAATGTTTGAAATGATTATTCAACATTTTGACTATGGTAGTGTTGAAAGTGAACCTCAACAGGAGGGCATGTTTTCATCAAATACTTAAATCTTAATCTAATATAAATTTAACCGCCTGTTATTGTTTATCAAAGATAACAAATTTAGGATTATCCTAAGCTCACTAAAGAGCTTATGTCTTATTGAATGTACATCTATCGACATGCTCAAATGATCTTAAATTAGTAAGGATGTGCTTGTGTCATCTGTCCATGTAATTTAATTACAAAACAGATCATAAAATGTAGTGGCTATAGCCATAGCACTTATGCTAGATGATTTTTTCATAAATTGATATCATTAAATTATGGTCATAGTTATAGTCCTTATATATCTAATGGTTTAGCCTCCTTGAGTTGTGAATAAAAAATATGTTTTATAAGGCACAAAACTCTCTATTAATTAAAGTCAACTTAAAATTATCACTTTAAACAAATATGTACCTGAGGTTTACATTGATTTTTTGGACGAATTAATTCATGGCTGCTAACAAGAATCTTTCAATGAAATTGGGTCGACTAGCTTATCTAATTAAGTAGGCCTTGCACAACAACAACCCCAAACAATGGAACAATGGGATATTAATAGATTTCGTCATCATGACTAAAAATGATATTATTTATTCTTAATTATTTATCATTCAATTATTTTGCACAATTATGGCTCAATTAAATTTTCAGGTTAACTATAATATTTAATACTTAATATTTTCATATAAATTTTTGGTTCTTTCTATTAACTACTCAAAAAGCTTAATCTGCTTGGTTTAGACCAATGATTACTTTATTTTTCCAAGTTTGTATTTTATGATCTCTACAATTATTAAAATTGAGCAGTTTGATTTTATTTCTATGGAAATTGGTACTTGTTCTACTTATTATAGATTGTGAGGCCATCATTGAATTATCAGTCCAACATTGGTTCTAAAGAAACTTGAGCCAATCAACAAAAGCATATGGCCAAAATCATTTTTTTCTAGGCTAATTCTAATTTGAATCTAGATTGCCTGGATCATCATGTATTTAGCTTGTTCATCCAAAATAATTGTCATGAACATCATTTTGTGATTACAAACTAATTCTGTCCATATGTTGAAATATCATTTAAATGATGAAACTAGATAGTATTTTCTTATTCCATTAAGAAACGTTGCCAACTGGTTCACAAAATGCAGCACTTTTTTTGTTTGTGGCATGAACATATAGGCTTGTTAAATTATACGAATATATATGCTAAATCAAACAACAACCACAACAAGTTTTTATCCCACTACATGGGGTCGACTACATGTCTTTTTCTTCGTTGTGTTATATTAAGTGTCATAATCTCATTTAATTTTATTAAAATAAGGTCATTCTATGTTTTTTTAGGGTCTATCTCTACTTTTCTTAACACAGGCTGAATCTAATAAATTTATTTTTCTAATCATATGACTGAAATTTTATATGACTAGACCTCTAAAGGCTATTCTCTTTAATCTTATCTATCACTAAAGCTACTACAACTTTTTCATGTATATAATTATTTTATATCTTGTTTCTAAGGGTAAATCCACTCATTCACCTGAACATTCTCATCTCTACAATATTTAACTTAATTTTATGCTTTTTTTATTGGCCATTATTTAGTTTCATAAGGTTGATCTTAAAAATTTGAATTATAAAGGTCAACCTTCGAGTCTAATGGCTTTCGTTTGAGTAGATCAAAAATTGAATACATGGAGTGTAATTTTAATTATAGAAGATCTAGTAGTAGGCTTGTGACAATGGGTGATTAAGTTATTAAAAAAAGTGAATGTTTTAAATATCTTGGGTTTATTGTTCAAAGTGATGGTGAAATAGATGGGGATTTTATTAATAGAATTCAAGTTGGATGATTGAAGTGGAGGAATGCATCATTCTTATTGTGTGATAAGAAAATACCACTTAAATTCAAGAGAAAATTTTATAAGATATTTGTGAGACCTTTATAATTCAAATTTTATAAGAGAAACTTTTATATCTTGTTTCTAAGGCTGACTTTTATAATTCAATTTTTTTTTAACTTCCTTTCTAGTTTTATCAACAAGTAGAATATCATCAGTAAAAAACATACACTAAGGTACATCCTCTTGTAAAGGTTTAGTAAGAACATCCATAACTAAAGCAAGATGTATGGACTTAGAGTTGGTTGTTGATGTAATCCAACTAAAATAGAAAAAATGTTGGGTCAACTTTCTTGTGTTTGAACACGAGTAACAACACTAGTATACATATCTTTAATATTTTAAATATATTCAATATTAGTTCTTTTTTTTCTAGAATTTTTCAAAACACTTCTCTTAAAATTTTATCATATGCTTTCTGAAAATTAAACAAATATCATATGTTGATTCTCCTTACTCTCTTTGTATTTTTCGATCAATTCTCTCAACAAATGTATAACATCCATAGTAAATCTAGCCAACATAAATCCAAATTAGTTTTGAGAAATTTTTCTATCATGATGTAACTTATGCTCAATTATTCTCACATTTTAATGTATGGCATATTAACTTTATTTTTTTTATAATTTGCAAGATCTTATGCATGAATCCACACTTTTATTGGAAAATCATTAAGTTTTACTACTTTTTCATACCTCAATTTATTTAAAGTCTCTAAATTCGACTTTATTAATATGATGATAAATTTTTTTTAAGATACTACGGCCTTTAAAGTCAAATCTCATATTAAATTTTTTTATTTTTTATCTTTTTTTGCATATCTTGACTACACCATAAATTATTTTTACTAATATGAGTTTTTCCTTTTGATTCTTTAAGTAGATTATTTGAAACTTTCTTAATGTCATGTGTTACTCTTTTCCACACAACATTAGTTTTCTCATGACATCACAAATTTTGAGATCTTGTAGTTATTTTTATTAAAATTTTATTAAGTACCCTTATCTAATCCTTGAAAAATATTTTGATTTATTTTTTATCAATAGTGAATATTCGGTATCCAAAAATTCACCCGGAATGATTTTGCAATATTAAAATCTAAACAATCTATTTTTTTATAAAAAATAATCGATCTATATTTTACTAAGTCTATTCACATAAGTTATAGTATGCTAATCTCTTTTTTTAGATAAAATATAAGCAATTATAGGATCATAAGCTAAGGTAAAAACAAAATGACTTTATATTCTTCATTAGTCACTCAATACTTATAATCACCATGAATGTTTTTAAAATCTTATATCACTATACTAATATGTCTATTTAATTAATATTTTTTTCTCAAGAAGTATCTTTTGTATTATTTTTTGTAGATCATTTCAAAAATTTTTAAGCATACATTCAAATTTATTTGAGAGATATAAATACTTATAACTTTAATAATTTTCGTATCAATAATAATATTTAAAGCTATAATTTTATCTTCAATTCTATCAATGTTCATAATTTTGTCGTTCAAACTTTTATTTATAATTACACTCACACTATTTATAGTACGACTCCTATATGAATATCAAAATTTATAACCTAAACTATCAAACTTATTATCTCTCTCAATCCATTTAGTTTTATGAATACATAAGATATTTATCTTCTTATGAACCATAATATCTATTAATTTCAATAATTTACATATATGAGCAATTATATTCTAAGTTCATTTCCTAATTTTGGTTTCATGGATTTACTTTTTTATCTGCATTCGTCCAGAATGTGTGAACCTTTATTTAACACTGCACTCTGGCAAAATATGCGAAACTATAATAAGAAAATTATCCAAAATTTAATTTGAGTTTTTGGATGTGTCATGACTCGGCTTAGAAGCTTGGAATACTAAACTGAGAATAGAATGTCAGACAAAAAAGATTTAATTTAAACATATTCAAATGAATATAAAATACATAAAATCTTTCAAATCATAAATAGCCAATTAAAATCCAATATGCAAAGAAATTGATTTGTGTAAAGTACATGCATCCATAATTGAAATTTTATTAAACATAAATTAAGCAAATACCTATCTCTAAAAGTTACATGCATAATTGTGCCTGTAAATAAAGTCCTTTCTTTTGCAATCCATTTTGATTAAGGAGGATTTTTTGAAAAATTTATAACAACTAGCAAATGAATTATAAATTTAGTGGATAATTATGTTTCTATATTAGAGTAATTTATGATAATAGAGATAACATGCATTGATAGTTCAAGTAATAATTGTGCATGAAATAAAATAAGCCAAAACATTTGGGTATATAAAACAAGTAAACATATCATAATTTATTTCATATTTTATTATTTCATATTTTTTAATCATCATAGGAGTCACCTTCCAAAGATTATTTTTTAAGCCCATCCAATGGACAGATAATCATTTTCATTTTTATTTATGTGTATGAGTACATTATCCCCAACTAGTATCATAATAGAGCAAAATTCATTTTCAAGTCATGCACATATAATTATAAATATATGTGTACCACATTTTTTTCTTTATCTCAAATATTTAAATATGAATGTTAAAACATAAAACTATTAGATCACTGCATTGAAATTTTATGAGTAATACATGAGCTTATAAGCATGTATGACACGGGTTTTTATTTATCCAACATAGAGATTTTATAAATAAAGTATAAGTAATTATAAAAAAGGTATGAAAAGCATTCTCAATTTATGCATAAATTAGTGCATTTGATTTAAAGAGAAAATAGATAATTCACTATAATTAAGAAATATAGTTACCCACATTAACGTACAGTTTCTTATGTCTCCTTTCTTTTGAATATTTCTACTTAAATTGAAATGCTTATACTAAACTTATTAATTTGATTAGGACATGTATATATATATATTATTGAAACATATTTTTCTTTAATATAACATTGTATCATCTCTTTTAAATTAATTTATTTAAAGATATTTAAATTTTCTAATCAATTTCCCATCTTTATTTAAATTTTCTAATCAATTTCTAAATTATTTAGTTTACTTTTTTGGGTCATCAACTATCATTTTTTTACTTTATTTATTATTAAATTTGTAATATGGTTCAACTAATATGCATGTAAAATAATTATTTCTTATTCTTTCTTCTTTAAAATTTATTGGAGTTAAATCCTCTAAATTTCTCAATTAATTATTTAATTTCATATAATAGATATATAATAATTCTTTCATAAATGTCATTCCAACAATGTTTAATGTCCCTCCAATAATGAAGATTGTAATGAACATAAAAATGTTTGACATTTAAATAAATTAAATGTGGTCTATGCTATACATTAAGAAAGTATAAATTAGGTTATCTAATAGTTTACTTTTATTTTTGTTACAATCAACTAATAATTAGATTTAGGTTAAGGTTAATTAACCTTAATGATTTCCTACACAATTTTTATTTAAAATGGTAATTTAACATCAAGATTTTATGCTAGTTGTTATATTCATAAACTTAGAAAGAAAAGGAATATCGTAAGTCTGATATAAAAGTTTGTGAATTTATTTCTCGCTACTGAATTTTTCTCTTTCGTTTCAATTCCTATTCAATTTAATAATAATTATGATACGAACACCCGTCCGTTATCGAGATTTGGGAAGCTTCCTGGAGAAGGAATCGGAGGCTTCTTCAGGAAGGAATCGGATATTCGACTCTAGTTAGGCCTTTCGAGCGGTCAGAACTCCAGAGGAAAGAGCGGAGGGAAGAAGGGGATTTGGAGAGAAGAAGATGAAGAAGATGATAGAAGAGGCAGAAGGAGGCAGTAAAATGTCCAGAAAAATGTTCTCTCCTTCTGTTGTTCTTCTGTGTTTATTTATAGTCTAGTTTCTTTACATTTCTTGGGTTCTAGCCTATTCTAACTGCTTTCTGTTTGTTGTTTGCTAGTTTCTTTTCTTTACATGTTACTATCTAAGATCTTGATTTTCTTTACAAAGTAGTTCCTCCGGTTTCTTTGTTGGTTGGATCTTTTGTTGTTGTTAGATCTTGTATTTGATAGATCTGCATTGAAGATGTATTGCTATTTGTTGTTTTACCTTACAAAGTCTTTTAACCAGGCCGGAGCTTTTCTTTCCCTTTTATGTTGATATTTGATGCTCTGTCGGGGTCCATATCATTACCCCCATCCCGGCCATCGACTTTGACCTCAAGGTCAAAGTTAGGGTAAGCCTTCTGAAATTCTTTGAAGGGTATCCAAGCTACAGTCTTTGCTAATACTCCATCCCATTATACTAATAGTTCTTTGATGGGCCTATCTGTTTGTTGTATTGTTCTTTCTTCAAGAATTTTGATTGGTTTAACTAATGGTTGGTCATCTATGAATTGTGTTGGAAGTACAACTGGGTGTAACTTGGAGTTTTGCCGATACTATTTGAGTCGAGAGACATGAAACACATTGTGGATTTTTGCTGTGTCTGGAAGCTCCACTTTATAAGCGACAGAGCCTATCTTCTATAAAATTTTAAAAGGGTCATAGTATTGTCTTTGCAATTTTGTATAGGGATGGTTTGATACTGAAGTCTGTCTGTATGGTTGTAGTTTCATTAGGACCAGATCATTTACTTGGAATTGCAATTCTCTTCTTTTTCTGTTAGCCATTTGTTGCATTCTGTTTTGGGCCTCTTGTAGATTCTTTTTGTGCTGTTGTAGTACTTTATTTCTTTGTTGCAAAATTGTGTCTACTTCTGTATTATTGGATGAGCTACAGCTGTATGGTATGATTGGAGGTGGAAGTCTCTCATAAATTAGTTGGAAAGGAGTCATCTTTGTAGAGGTGTTAACTGTTGTGTTGTATGATAATTCTGCCCATGGTAGATACTATAACCAACTTCTTAGTGTCTCTAATACAAAGCTTCTAAGGTACTGTTCTAATGTTACATTGTTACTTACTTTGCCATCTGTTTGTGGATGATATATGACTATGGTTAAGTGTGGTACCACTTAACCTGAACAATTCTTGCCAAAAGCTGCTCATAAAAATAGGATTCCTATCTGACACAATACTCTGTGGTATGCCATGAAGTTTGTATATGTTTGAAACAAAAATTTGAGCAATAGTTGTTGCTGAAAAATTGGTATGAAGAGCTGAAAAATGTGCATACTTTGAGAGCCTATCTACTATTACTAATATAGCTGTTTTATTTTGAGATTTGGGCAAGCCTATAATAAAATCTATTGAAAGTTCCTCCCATATAGCTGATGGTATAGGTAATGGTTGTAATAAACTTGCAGGTTTCTGGCTGTTATATTTTACTTGTTAGCATATGGGGTAAGTGGTGATGAATTGCTGAATGTCTTGTTTCATTTTTTCCAAGATAACTGAGTTATCCTAATGTTCTTCTTATTCCACTGACCCCTACCGGTGATGAATGCGTTCTCTCATGATTGTAATCGTAATTCAGATTTTGTAGCTAATACAATACATTTTATAGTATCTTACCCATTATATATTCGTGTTTTGGCTAGCGAGTTTTCATGTCTGATATAGCTATTGCAATTCTGGTAGAGCTTGTGTTTCTTCTTTAATTTGCTCTATTAAGGAATTGAATTGCTGTGTATAAGCATAGAGATTCTGATAGGTGTGAACTTTTGAGGTGTCTGTTGTAGATTGGTCTTCCTCTGTACTGTGATTTTTGCGGGATAAGGCATCAGCTGCTTTATTTGTGATCCCTAGTTTGTATTCTATTGTATAATCAAAACCCAGGAGTTTGACTAAAAATCTGTGTTGTTCTGGTGTCTGAATTGTTTGCTGCATTAACTCTCTTATGCTCTTTTGATCTGTTCTAATTGTGAATTTGTTGCCTAACAGATATTGCCGCCATCTCCCACTGCTTCTGTGATAGCATATAGTTCTCTTGCATAGGTTGATGATTTTTGTAGTGTTGGAGATAATTTTTTGTTGAAGTATGCAATAGGATGGCTGTTTTGGAGTAGCACTGCTCCTATTGCAGTACCTGAAGCATCTGTTTCTAAGATAAAAGGTGAAGAGAAATTGGAGAATGCCAACACAGGTAATGATACCATAGCTTCTTTTAGATGTATGAATGCTTCTTGAGCTTCCTTTGACCATTGAAATTGTTGCTTAGCTAGGAGTGATGATAATGGTGCAGCAATTGCTGCATACTGTCGTACAAATTTTTTGTAATATTTTGTTAAACCTAAGAATCCCCTTAGCTGTTTAACAGAATTTGGAGCTGGCCATGATTGTACTGCTTCAATTTTCTTTTGATCAATTGTTATTCCTTGAGCTAACAGTATATGGCCTAAGTATTCTATTCTTTCTTGGATGAATGTACATTTTGAAGGTTTGATAAACAATGCATTTTGTTTCAGTTTTTTTAAAATTGATTGTAGATGGTGTTGATGTTGATCAATGGAAGGACTGTAGATTAATATGTCATCAAAGAATACTAATACAAATTTGCATAGGAAGGGTTTAAGAATTGTATTCATCATAGCTTGAAAAGTTGATGGTGCATTTGTTAAACCAAATGACATGGCTATGAATTCATAATATCCTTCATGTGTTCTAAATGCTGTTTTGTATATCTTCTTCTGCCATTCTGATTTGGTGGTACCTTGAACGCAAGTCTAGTTTTGAAAAAATAGTTGCCCCATGTAGTTCATCCATTAATTCTTCTGGTGTTGGTATGGGAAATCTATCAGGGATAGTAATTTTGTTTAATGCTCTATAATCCACACAAAATCTCCATGTCCCATCTTTTTTTTTTTTTGATTAAAAGGGCTGGTGAAGAAAAATGGCTAGTGTTTTCCCTTATTATACATGTATCCAGCATTTCTTTGATCAGTTTCTCAATTTCTGTTTTTTGAAAATGGGGATATCTGTAAGATTTTACTATTATCGGTTGGGTTCTAGGTGACAGATTGATATGGTGATCTATTTCCCTTTTGGGAGGTAAGTCTGTTGGAGTTTGAAATATGTCTTGATATTGTTGTAAAACTTATTATGTTTGCAGGTAGATTGTTGAAGTCATTTTTTGTAAAATTTGGCTGTTGTGACACCTCTCTGATGTGTAAGTATGATACCAACTTCTTCGCTTTGTAAACTGGTGTAGAGTAATGTTTTCCTAATTTGATGTTGTGTCTCCTTGCAGTTGTATTACTGTATCATTGTATTTGAATTTCATAATAAGTTTCTTATAATCTGTGGTACATTCTCCCAGTTGTTCTAGCCATTGCACACCTAATACTACATTTGCTCCTTGCATAGGTAAAAGGTAACAATCTGTTATAAATTTATATCCTTGTAATTTGATGGGTATGTTGGAGCAAACTCCTGAACATTGGAGTGTCTCCCCATTTCAACTAATACTTTGAAGAAGGATGCAGGTTTTACTATGTGTTCTATAAATTTGGCTAGTTTGGACTGTATGAAATTGTGTGTCGATCCACTATCTATCAATACTTGTACTAGATTATTACCAATCATTCCTTGTAAACGCAGTGTTCTTGGGTTTGATTGCCCCGTGAATGCATTGAAGCAAATTTCTGGAATGTCATACTATACTAATATATTTTCTTGTTGGCTTTCTTGTTACAGATTGTATTCCTGATCATCATTAACTACCATGAAGGCAAATAGCTTTGATTTACAGCTGTGACCTCTATGGTATTTCTCATCACAGTTAAAGCATAATCCCTTTTTCTTCTTTCTTCCAACTGAGCTGCTATAAGTTTTTGGATTGGTAGTGTTGGTTTATTGATACTGTGGTTGTTTTGAACTAGAATAATTGGAGTGAGTAGTAATAATGGTTCGTTGTCGTTGTTATTGCTTGATTATTGCGGTAACTTCTCCCTATGTACATATCATTAATCTATCTTCTATTAATTTTGCCATTAAAAAAGCTTGTTGTAATGATGGTGGTTGTAATGCTCAATTTCTTTTATGTCTTGCCTAAGTCCTGATTCGAATCAACTTTAGAGGAAATCTGGTGGGATTCCTGAAATTTGATTTGCTAATTCTTTAAATTCGTTATAGAATTCCTGCACTGATGTCTTTTGCCGTAGTTTTGCTAGTTCTCCACGCAAGTCTCTATATAATGATGGTCCAAATCTTTGTATGACTTGTTCTTTGAAATTTTGCCAAGAATTGAGTAGTTTGTTGAGATGCATCCATTGGAACCAACTTAATGCTGACCCATCCATATAGATTGATGTTATAATAAACTTTTGTTCTTCTGAAAGGTTATAGTATTGGAAGAATTGATTTGTTTTGAATAGCCACCCTCTTGGGTTTTCTCCATTAAAGCGAGGCATGTCTGCTTTAACTGGTCTTGAATTTTGATTATATGATTTTATTTGTGGATTGAATTCTATAGGTGTAGAGGTACATACTTGTGATTCTTTACTTCCTTGTTGCTGTTCTTGAATTGATTTTCCAGCCTTGTCTTCAATGGTCGATAATCTGAGATACTTGCTCAAGATTATTGTGATTGAGGTCATCTGCTCATCATTTTGTTTAATCTTCCCACGATTCTTCGAGTGTGGTGTCTTGTGCCTTATCATTTATCTTTCTTTTCGGGATGAGAGTTCAACCAATGATACGAACACGCGTCCGTTATCGAGATTTGGGAAGCTTCCTGGAGAAGGAACCGGAGGCTTCTTTAGGAAGGAATCGGATATTCGACTCTAGTTAGGCCTTTCGAGCGGCCAGAACTCCAGAGGAAGAGCGGAGGGAAGAAGGGGATTGGGAGAGAAGAAGAAGAAGAAGATGATAGAAGAGGCGAAGGAGGCTAAAAGGGCGTAAAAAATGTTCTCCTCTACATGTTCTTCTGCGTGTTTATTTATAGTCCAGCTTTTTACATTTCTTGGGTTCTAGCCTATTCTAACTGCTTTCTGTTTGTTGTTTGGTAGTTTCTTTTCTTTACATGTTATTATCTAAGATCTTGATTTTCTTTACAAAGCAATTCCTCTGGTTTGCTGTTGGTTGGATCTTTTGTTATTGTTAGATCTTGTATTTGATAGATCTGTCTGTTGAAGATGTATTGCTATTTGTTATTTTACCTTACAAAGTCTTTTAACCAGGCCGGAGCTTTTCTTCCATTTTTATGTTGATATTTGATGCGCTGTCGGTCCATATCAAATTATTTCAAAATTAAATTAGAATTTCCTATGTTATATGGTGCATAATTAAATAAAAAATTTTAGTTCAGTTTATAAATACCTTCTTCCTCGGTCGCATGCACACGCACGGCCTCCTTCGACACTCGCAAGTGGTGGCCTCCTCCGACGCACGCAAGCAGTGACCTGCTTCGATCACTAAAGTGGCTTGTGTGTGCGGCTTACTCCGGTGCTCACAGAAGCGAGGTCATGTTCTTCTCTGAATGAATGTCTACAAAGGGTGCAAAGTCTCCTCCTCCTAATCTCTCTTCCCCTCTCCCTTTCTCATGTTGTCTGAAACCTTGTTTCCCCACCCTCTTATCGTAAATAGAATCCATGCCGTCGATTCAATATATATAGGTTATTATAGGATGAGTGTTTAAAAAATTATTTATTGATGAAAATGACTCTTGACTAAGTAAATGACAGCTTTGTTTGGGAAGTTTTGTTCTGTCATTTTCTCCTGAAACATCAACGTGTTTGGGAAGTTTTTTTCCAAGCATAAAATGTTAATGGAATGTATGACAAATGATTACCAAGCATATTGCATTGTTGCATGCGTCAATTCAATTGGCATTGTGTAGTTTATTTACTGCGGAGAAAAACATTTTGAGTTTGCTTGACGTGATTATCTACTATAATGCAGAAGGATTAGACAATGTGAATATTCTTCCTGTACTCATATCTTCTTGTTTATATTGCCATTCAACTGCATTTTTTTTCAGTAATCCACCAAAGAAGACATGCTTATCCCCAAGTTTAATTTCTTTGCTTAACTACGGAGGTGTACCAAAGGAATATTTTTTGGAACTTGTGAGGAGTGCAATTGAAGATCTTCGAAATGCTAGATATAATAAACGATCTGCATTGAGAGGTACAATATTTCACCTATGATCTTACTGATTATCTTACATAAATCAATTGTGGAATATGTTAATTTTTCTAATGCACGAGACTTTGCAATCTTTCCTGCAGTGTTCATTATTTTTATCCTCTATGCCAACTGGATTGTGGACCTTTATCATATGACTGTATGGTGCAACCTGGACGTTTATTTTTACAAATCTAATTTGTATTAATATAATGACAATTTTACAGTTGCACTGAGATATGGTGAGATGGATGAATTTCTTGTTTCAAGATTGATTCTTTGTGGAATACCACTTGACGAGCCGTACTTATTATCTCGACTGTTAGTGTTAATGAAAGAGGATAGGAAGCGCCTCTTTCAGGGAAAACTTCCTGTGGATGATTGCTACTATTTGATGGGGACTGCAGATCCGACTGGAACACTTGAGCATGATGAAGTTTGCATCATACTGTATGACATGTCAAATAACTGTAATTTTCTATTTAGAATATTCAGGAAGCTTTGTTCAATGTTGTTTCCCTTAGTTCATTGCAAATTTTATTAGCCATACATACAGTTTATGGGATCTTTATTATATTTTTTATTTTAATCAAAATGCAGTGACAATGGCCAAATTTCTGGAGATGTTCTTGTTTACAAGCATCCTGGTCTACATTTTGGCGATATTCATAGGTTAACTGCAACATATATTAAGGACTTGGAGGACATTATTGGGAATGCTAAGTATGCTATTTTTTTTCCTGTTAAAGGCCCTCGATCTTTGACTGATGAAATTGCCAATAGTGATCTTGATGGTGACATGTATTGGGTTTCTAGGAATCCACAGGTTTGTCTTTTTTCCTGTTTTGTAGTTATGCTTTTTATTTGTATATGGTGCCAAATTATGTTTCCTTCAGATTGTCTCTATTTGGCCTGGAAGTCATGGATTGAAATCGTGAAAACGATCAATCATTCATTGATAAGGCTGTTAATATTACTTTCTAAACTTCACATTGGCTAGATCCTCATGTCTAGTTCGCCCTTTTTATTGATACCAAATTTTTGTTACTCATGCATTAATCATATAACATCGTTGTTACATATCCATTGCCTTATGCATGAATAAATTATGTATATTTTCTTTTGAATATTTGCTTGATGCCTCGTGGTTTTCTAGTCTTTTATTCGGCTTATCTTTGTATGCATAAGTTCAATAAGGAAACTTTGGAAATCTGCCAATAGATAAATTATGTATATTTTCTGTTTATTGCTACAATGTTATGTTTTTTTATCTTTTTATGCTTTCTTTTGCCTTAGCTGCTGGCTTATTTTACACCTGGTAAACCTTGGGTTAGACCAGCCCCATCTCCAAAGATATCACAAGCCAAGCCTACAGAGTTGTCGGGTACAGAGTTGGAAAGAGAGCTCTTCCAGCAATTTTTAATGAATAGATTCATTCCTAGGTAACTATAATAATCTCCTTAAATATCGTGATATTTGCTTTCTATTCAGATGTATTTGTATCCCACGCATGTTTGATTTTTGTTATTGGCTTTTAAAATATTTCTAATGGGCATTCTCCTTTAAATATCTTCCTCAGTAGTCTATTTTATTGCAAATGGCTCTTGTGCTGAATGTCAACCTCTTTTGTGCTACAATCACAAGGACTCAATTAGCAACGTGTTATCTTCATAGTGGATCTAAATAAAGAAATTTATGAAAATATTGGGAGAAGAAATGATTTGAATTTTTATGTATTTCCTTGAGGATCTTGCACCTTTAATAGTTCAACAAGGTTCTAGATTGGCAACTTCTACTAATCAAAGCTACTTATTACATGGTAATCACATGAGAAAAAAATTTAGGAGAGATTATTACATGGATTTATTATATTTCTATATTTTTAGCTATAGATTTAAGGAAGATACTTTACGACTGAACATATTTATTTCTCTAAAAATCTAAGAGAATTTTTTGTTTCTTATTGTTGACCTCCACATAAATACCGTAGGTTAAATAGAAAAAGCATGATGAAATTACGAACGATGATTACGATATGAGTAGACCAAGTTTGAGAACACAAACTACGATCAAAGTCACTCAAAACATCACATATTTATAAAATGAACTTCACTAATACATTTGGAATGTTGAAATTATCAAAGGAGTGTATGTTTGTGGGCTCCGAAAATTCGCATCTGACCTCTCGATGAAAAAAGTTTAATTTATGTCGGTCAAATTTTTAGAAGGCAGATGAAATAGTAGATAAGGCATTACCTAGAAATTTCGCCCTCATTTTGTGAGGATTTTGATCTAGTTCCAGGTTTTCAATAGGTGCAAACACCTATAGTTAATTACCCCTCCCAATTTTAAGAGATAACTTTCGATTAAGGATAGTCATTAGATCGCTAATTGCTTAGCGTATGGTAGCAGTGTGGAGTATTATTAATTTAAGAAATGTCTCATTTATTTACTTAAAACATATGGTTGGTGGAATGATGTGCCCAATTAAGATCCCATGATTCCGTCATCTCGAGCTATCATGGTCCCTAGTGTACTTAGTTAGAAGAGGTTGTCAACCCAACTTGATCGAAAGATTCTTGTCTGCAGCCATGGATTGCGTCATCCAAGTAATTCTCGTAGACTTGGGGTGATGTTTGTCTGGAGAGATAATTTTAAGTCTACTTTAGATAACAGAGAGTTTTTTGCCTTATCAAATACATCCTATAGTTAACAACTCAAAGGAGCTGAGTCATTGGGGAACATGTGAGCTACAATCATGACCATAATATAGTGAAATCATTTAGATGGTCAAACCACCCGATTAGAGAACTCTAGTCATAATCGTATTTTATATGGTGCAATTTATGAGCAAGACCACCTGGACATTAGACGCTGTCCACGTCTTTACTGACATGAGATTATTTGAGTTCGAATATAGTGATTTATTTGACTTGACATTAGCTCTTTTGTGAGCTAGGATTTTCTTAATTTATCATCCCCAACAAATAATGACGGATGAGTGGATGGCTTGTTTGATTGAATTTGCATTTAACTAAACTTAATTTTATATTAATTCAGTTTAAATTTGAAATGCTTTTTGATAAAAATTTTCCTTCCGGTTGAGATAGTCATTCAACGCGGCTATCATCGGGGTGTAGATCCTGTCAACTCTATTTATTTGCTTGCAGAATATCAGCTCTATTATTTATGTGTAATTTAAATTCTTTAAGAAATTGATCATATAATGGACCTTGTCAACTCTATTACAAACACAGAGGATTAAATCTTATGATCTATTGTGATTTAGATTCTCTTATAGATTAGTCATTTGGTAAACCTTGTCAACTATAGTCTAAGAATAGATGATTAGGTCTATTGTAATTACACTCCATGAAGTTGAGCATTTATCTCTTTCGTTGACTTAAATTTGTTTAGAAGGCATTGGCATATCAAGATATTCATTAGCTTGTATGCATATAGTCATGAAAGATTGAACTAATTTCATCTTTAACCCGCATACTATCCTCAGACACTAAGTTTAAGCACTTAGTATATGTGTTGGGGCCCATGCGAGTGTTTCAATTCAAGTGCTCATATGAATTCTCAAATAATTTATTATACTTTGATACTAATAAATTAATATGAATTTTGAAGCATTTAAATTCATTCGTAAGTTTGTCTTATGATGCATTGCGTATGAAATTAAATTTTTTCAGATATTTATATGAATTTCAAGAATATCCAAATTGAATTTAATAAATCTCATGAAGCATGAAAGATTTATTTAGAATTTAAATTAATTACTTATGTCTGCTAGCATAGATGAGTTGCTAATTTGGTGGCATTTCAAGGAATTTTTTGAACCTCATTCAGTTGTCTGAAATAATGTTGATTTATTCGCATTTAAATGATGATTTATCTAATTTTTAGACTTCAATAGGGCTTAATTTCAAATCTATCTGACCACTTGCAGTCAAATTGTCCATCGAAAAGTGTAACTTATGTTGAAGCTTGGCAGTGACTCTGAAGCATTCGCACAGTCCTCCGGGGTAGATGGTGACTCTGAAGGAGCTACCTCATCTGAAGAGTCTGAGCCAAATAAAGCAATCCAAGTGCAACTAAGGAGTGGTAAGATACTACCGTCTCTATTAAGAAAAGGGTCATCCAATAAGCACAAAATTATAAATGAAGACAAAAATATTGAAGTTAATGAAGATATCATCCCTAAAGACCCTAAGAAGAAAGCAAATTCAAGTGGAGGAATCGATTATAATATCCTATTGCATCTGAGAAAGATCTCTCCACAACTGAGTATGTACGAGGCTCTCTTGATGTTGAAGGACCTTTGAGAAACGCTGATTCAAGCTCTTAAACATCCAGAGAGATATGAAGCTTATTTTGTTGAACGACACATGACTGAAGTTTTGCAAGCTCAAGATCTCCCGATGATCACTTTCTCTGAAGATCTTATACTCGGGACAACGAAACACAATCGCTCATTATATGTATCTGCAGAAAGTGATGGAATTATGATCAATCGAATTCTAATTGACCCAGGTTCATCAATAAATCTTATGAGTCTGCGAGCATTTAGGGGGTTGTCCCTAGACATTTAGCACTTTGGATGAGATAAATTGATGGTCCACAGCTTCAATGAAATGGGACAGGGGACTCTCGGATCTTTCATTCTACCGCTTAGGTTTGGAGAACTCTATACCCAAGCTAAATTTCATGTGATAGATGTCGACACCTCATTGAAAGCTCTATTAGGCTGTCCTTGGCTCCATGAATATGGTATGGTTCCGTCTACTCTATATCAATGTATGAAGTATATAAGAAATGGAGCGGAACACAAGATTCTCGGTACTATTCAGCCATTTACAGTTCATGAGGTGAAAATTTATGAGAATGCAAAGTATTTTCTTTCAAAAGAAAGTAAGTCTCAACAATCTACGACTCCAACTTCGAAAACCACAAAGCAACCCAAAGTACGCTACTCTCCAATAGAGAGGTATTGTCTGGCACTGATATTTGCATTTCAGAAGCTTCACCATTACATGCTTTCTCATAGACAGCGCAACCTCCGAACCTACTCAAGGCACGAGCCGATACTGGCCTCATATTCATAACACCGGAAAGAGGCATCATAAGACATTCATATGGCTTGATTGAACCTTGAACCAATAATGAAGCTGAGTATGAGGCTTTGATAGTGGGTCATGATGAAACTGTTGCCATAGGTATCTAAAATTTACAAATTTTTGCAAACTCTCAGCTGATCATCAATCAAGTTTTGAGAATCTATAAGATCACCTAGTTTGAGTTAGCTTATTATCATAAGCGAGTTCTCGAGCTAATGACATAAATTTCGAATGTTACATTGACTCAAGTCTCTCGATCCAAAAATAGCAAAATAGACTGCTTAACTAATTAGCCAAAGACATGACAAACATGAACGACGAGGACATGTTGATAGAAGTTTTCACCCGTCGATTTCTATAGCTAGTAAATCCATATTCTCCGTAGATAGAGGGGACATCAAATTCAAGCCACCAGGAAGCAATTTAAATTGTTCCTCATTCTCATAGAGAACAAGTACAAGAGATAGAAAAACTCAAAAGTACTACAAAGAAATCATATGAAGCTTTCATAATAGAAGAGTCTGATGATTGGAGTCAAGCTTTCATCGATTATTTCAAGGAAACAAATTACCGAGCAATAAATCACTAGTCACACAAATTACGAAAAGGATCCTACGATATCCCTATGTAGATATTTTGAACAAATGTGGATATGATGCTTAAGGAAGGATGAAGCCAACAAAGTTATGTCTGAAATTCATGAAGGACTTTGTAGGGCACATCAATCAGGTCCTAAGATAGCAGCAAAAATCAAGAGATTGGGATATTATTAGTCATCGATGGTGAAAGATTGTATTGATCATGTCAAAAAGTGTCATGAATGCCAAGTCCACGGGAATCTCATTCATCAACTTCCGAATCCATTGCATCCAACGGTCGCATGTTGGCCGTTCGAGTGTCGAGGAACAGATATAATCAGACATATTGACCATCGCCGCCAGGTCATTGCGGCGAACAATTATTTTTCCAAGTGGGGCGTACCCGCTTAAAGAGGTTACTACTGATCAAGTCGTTGACTTCTTCACTCATAATGTTGTCTATAGATTTGGTATACCACGACGAGTTGTCTCAGACAATGGCCCAGCATTCAAGAGTGTAAAGATCTATAAATTCGTTGATCGATACAAAATCGATTGACGATATTCATCAATTTATAATCCAAGAGTCAATGGTTTGGCAGAAGCTTTTAATAAGATGCTGATCAAGCTACTCAAAAAGATTCTCACGAGGAATAAGAGAGAGTGGCATATCAAAATGCTTGAGGCATTATGGGCATATAGAACTACTTACAAGACGTCAACTAAAGCCACTCCTTATGCTTTAATTGTTGGAGTTGAAGCAATTTTACCACTAGAAGTCGAACTACCATCACTTCGAGTAGCCATCCAGTATAATCTCACTCAAGAGGAAAATACACGT
Source organism: Cymbidium sinense (assembly GCA_021442155.1). Lineage (NCBI taxonomy): Eukaryota > Viridiplantae > Streptophyta > Magnoliopsida > Asparagales > Orchidaceae > Cymbidium > Cymbidium sinense. The sequence continues at coordinate 84,040,379 of CM038221.1, read as the reverse complement.
TTACGGATGGAAGAACTTGACATGCTCGACGAAATTAGACTTCAAGCCCAATAAAGCTTAGAAATCTATGGAGCAAGAATGTCTAAAGCCTTCGAAACAAGGCCCCTCGAACTTTTCAAAGAGAGTTGGTCTTAGTCGAGAAGATCCATAATCTCTCACAAAAGAATCAGTGGTAAATTTGAAGCTAATTGGGAAGACCTTTATATCATAGAGAAGGTATACGAAGGAGGAGCCTACCAGCTTGTTGATTTGAGTGGTCGACGGCCTACGCCACCCATCAATGGTTGTTATCTTAAGAAGTATCATGTCTAAGTGCACTTGATTGCATGATTAGATAAACATTATATTCATGACTCCTCATATTTTATATATATATATATATATATATATATATATATATATATACATATATATGAAATAACACGCAAAAAGTCTCTTGCATTGCTAGAATGCATTTTCGAGTTGCGATGAAATTCGCTCTACAAGATAGGGGACATTTTTATATATTTATTTAAGTTGATATTGTGCCTTTTGCCGATATCCCAAGATGAAAGTATATATACGCGGTGATCGACAATAAGTCTCATCTACTCTTATAATTGATATAAAAAGAGATATAAGTACCTCTTCATCTTAACTCGAAAAATCCCCCTATTAGACAGGGGGCATTTTTAAATTTTTATATTAGAAAAGCACTTATGTCTATTTTGGGTTAGCATCATGACTCGTGTTGAAATCCCCAAATAACATTTATAATTATATTTGTTTAAGTCGCAGGTGGCTATGCGAATAATAGGAAAGATCTCGTTCACTCAGAGCATGTTGAAGACAACTTCGAAGGCTAGAGCTATTTATCCTCTAAAGCTGATCCAACTCAATGAATTTAAGCGATCCAGATCTGTAAAATGTTTCTAATTTATCGATGAATCAAGAGAGGATCTGAGGAGAGGTCTAAGTAACCACAAAGCATAAACCTATATAACTTCTTCAATAAGTCCGACAAAGCAGCAAGCACAGGGCCGAAGAAGCTATCTTGGAGTTCGTGAAAAGTTCACAGTTGAATTAAGAGAACTTTATAGTCAACCAATCCACTAAAACACGAAGTGTTGGACTGACGACTTCTTGCCATCGACTTAATGCTTGTGTTGAAGACTGGGTTGCCAGCTCGCATCCTTCAACAAGGCCGCCAAAAGTAACAGACAAAAGGTCGAAGGTATGCACATTCTCGTGACAAGTCAATTCTGACAAACCAGGTTAATCCTTCAACAAGTCCACCAAAGCAATAAGCAAAGGACCGAAGGTACGCACATTCTCCTGACAAGTCAATTCTGACAAATTAGGTTAATCCTTCAACAAGTCAACTAAAGCAATAAGCAAAGGATCGAAGGTATGCACATTCTCCTGACAAGTCGAGTTAGACAAATCAGGTATATCCTTCATCAAGTCCGTCAAGCTCAAAGCTAGGGCAGAAGGAACCTAAATCACAACATAAATAAAATTCTTCTTTCATCGAGCCTATTAAGCGCGAACTAAGGCAATAAGAGGATTGAAGACATAAACCACTAAGATGAAACCTTCTTCAAGCCTATCAAAGCATTAAGCATATGGCTGGGGGTATCTCTCTTCCTACCTGATCAGTCAATAAAGACAAATTAGGTCAAATCTTGTATGGTCAATTAGTTTGCAACAAACATGGTCCACTTCATACGCACACTATATTTGGTGGGGGCATTTGTTGACCAACATGCATGCTCCATCAATCAAGTCGAGCTTACGAGCCAAATTCGACGGACTTCGGATGCAACGACGTGTAAGTAAATCGAAACTAAAATACACTCAACGTCGCCAAAACTAGTCGAAATGATCTCCGATCAACGAACAAACTTCGCTATCGCGTTCAGAACATCGAAATTAATCAGAATATACATATTGAAGACATAAACCACTAAGATGAAACCTTCTTCAAGCCTATCAAAGCATTAAGCATATGGTCGGAGGTATCTCTCTTCTTACCTGATCAGTCAATAAAGACAAATAAGGTGAAATCTTGTATGATCAACTAGTTTGCAACAAACATGATCCGCTTCATACGCGCACTATATTTGTTGGGGACATTTGTTGACCAACTAACATGCTCCATCAAGTCGAACACGAATGACCGACTGACTGATGCAACGATGTGCAAATCAAAACTGAAATACACTCAACGTCGCCAAAACTAGTCGAAATGATATCAGATCAACGAACGGACTTCGCCATCGCGTTCAGAACATCGAAATTAATCATAATATACATATTGGACAATTCGTCGGTCGACCGATCAAGAAGAAAATTCACCGACGTGCCGATGAATATATCAAGGTTGGGAAGATGCGACGATGCCCAAACTACCTCCGTTCATGAAATTGATCGCACTATTAGCGTAGAAACATCGAAACCTATCAAATGAGACTGTTCGCGCTTAATTCGGTCGAGTTTGCGCGAATGTCGAGCGGTCAGAAGCGATGCCGCACAACTTTGAACTAAAATTGACTCGATTCGGCATCGACTTTACCCAAATGGCCTCCGATCGCGAAACAGATTACGCCGTTGAATCTGGAACGTCGAATTTACCTACAAATGATACCCATATTATGTAGGTTTGATTTCGGAAAAATTCACAAAAATTTTGACGTGATATTGTGAAAATCAAACATCAATTTAATTAAACAAAGTTCGGTTTAATTTTAATATGAATATGGATTAGTGATCAGATTATACTCTTTCCATAAATACTTCTTAATGACATTCGAAATTGCGCTCCAATTTTGAAAATTCCATCTAAATATATAAGGAAATTAATTAATCAGCAATTAGGACTCTTAATCCTTTATTTTTCTCTCCCAAGACAAAGAGACAGCCAAGATTTTCTGTAGAGAATGAACCCCTTTCATCCCTCCCTGTTCGCTCCTGCCCCCTCGGCGTAGGTAAACTCCTTCTCTTCTCTCCATTGGCTCTCTCTCTCTCTCTCTCTCTCTCCCTTCTCGTCATTCTCTCTCTCGTTAATCCGCTCTCTACCCTTCTGTTTGGAAGGAGCTTACGGCCAATCTGAAGATCTCCTTTTTTTCTTCCAACCCCACTTGCCTAGATATTTATTTGGTGATGGATCGCCAAGGTGGCCCTAGCCACATGTCAGTCTTCGGAAGCGTTAGGAGTACCTCAATTGAGCTCTTGTTGAAAGTACTCCATTCCAAGAAGAAATTAGAGGCGAAAGTGGAGATTGATAGGTTTTGGTATCAAAATTGAACTAGTTGGTATCGTCAGTTCTGAACAATCGCTTCTCTAATGCGGTTTGTCTTGATGGTAGCCATTAGGAATTTATTGTCCAGACACTCTTTGGTTCTGGGCAATAGTTAGATCTTGAGAGAAGGGAGAAGCAAAAAGTAAGCTCGGTTGGGAAGAACTATTATATATGGAAAATGGGATGTTTGGATGATACAAATATTTCAGTTTTCTTGTTCGACGATGCCTACAAGATGAATTTTACTGAGAGGGTGGGTATCGTGTTTGCACTTTTTAACTCAAATGTGTGCAAGGATGATGCTGGACAAAGGTATTCGTTGAGCTTGTACTCTGTTAGTCAAATTTTAAAGATAGGGACATCGACAGACTATGGCGTTTGCAAGGGTAAAAGGAAGGATGGAATGGGTTGTACTATGGTTATAAACAAAAATAAGAGGTCGTATTGTAAGTATCATTCAACAAAAACCTGCCATTCAGCCAAACCTTCCCATAATCCATATTCTCTTGCCGTAATCAAGAGGCAACACCGTCATCAAGCGGGTTTCTCTCGATTTCCGGCTTCTTCCTCCTCCTTTACCTTCCTCTCGGCATTCCTTTCCCAATTTCCTATCCCGATCATCTCGTTTGTCATAGCTAAGAGGCAACACCGTCATCAAGCATGTTCTTCTTTTAGGTTTCCGGCATTTCCATTATTACTGCAGCCAAATAGCGTCTCTTTCCTTCCTTGCAAGCGACGGGAATCGAGAAAGAACACTATCATCAGGAAGGTTCTTCTCTAGGTTTCTGACATTTCTCCACCTATTCAATCCAAATAATCAACACTCCAATATCTCCTATTCAATCCCTGCTAGCCGAACTCATGCAAAATCTTAGTGTTGTTGATTGTGGATGTATAGAAATATGTGAACAATATATGCATATACATGTGTTCTTTGCAGTTTGAATGCTAATCGTATGACGAGATGAAATTTATGGTGTCGCAAGACATCGCCACACGCATCGCGTGCAAGTAAGCCAAAATCGTTAAATGTTGCCCCCCTATGTCGAAATGTTATCGAAATTTTGACTAAATCTGGGACAAAAAAGGGGGGGAGAAGAATATTTGCATATATATTTGCTTTTATGCATGATGCTTCCATGCATCGGCATAACGGTTGAAATTCGGCCGATGTGCTTTAAAACACTAACCGTTACACTCATCAGAGCTCATCAAGGCGTGACGAGTAAGTCAAAACAATTCTGATGTATCCCCCTACGCGGAGATGACACCGGAATATTGCTGAAGTATTGTTGAAATTTCGTCAAATTTTTTGGACTTATCAAAAAAAAAGATTTAACATTATGTTAAATATAAAATATAAAGTCCTAAAGAAATTAATTGGAAATTAAATATAAATAAACTTGAAATGAATTTGCAAGAGACTTAAGATAAATTTGAATCCAGTTATTAAATAAATAGGAAAACCTGATCTGGAGTTGAGGATAAATTCATATTGGATCTGAAGTCTTTTTATGTGAACAAATCATATTTAATATTAAATGAAGGATTTCAATTGAATATTAAATAACAAATGATTGATGACAAATATAATGGTCCATTTATAAATTAAGGAGTATAAAATTTGATAACTTTCTTATAAGTATAAATTCAATTAGGCAACTTATGATCACTCATGAATATAGCCTTTAAAAGAACCATTTGGATCTTACATTTAAAATTAAAATTGATACATATGAGATTTGTTGAGTGTTATTTTCAACTTAAAGTAAAAAATCAAACGTATTTCAAAAGAGATTTTCACTAAACATGAGCAATCTATTGACAAGTATAATTAAAACTCATTAAAGACTACAAGCCAAATAATATATAAGAATTGAAAAATTCAATAAGCAAAGCCACCGGATCTGTAACTCTTTGTACAAGCAGATATAAGGCGATATTAAATTAAATGCTACACTAATTATGGAGCTTCCTTTAATCCAAAAATAAGAAATTTTATTCTAATTATGATTTTCAAAATAAATGATTTCATTAATTAGATAAAATTATCTAAGTTATAAACACCGACGTGTCAACATGTAGATTTAAAAGTAAATTTTGATGTTCAAAAGGCGCAAGCTATGCTTAGATTAAATAAATATGAAACTAATATCATAATTTAGAAATAAAATTACGTAAATTAGTAAATACTCGCATGGGCCCCAACACTTGTACCAATCATCTAAACTTTATGTCTGAGGATGCTACGTGAGTTTAAAAAAAAAGATGATGAATGATGAAATCGATTCAATCTTTTATGACTATATGCATGTAAACTAATGAATATCTTCATATGTTAAATCAAGTCAATGAAAAATATAAGTATTCAACTCCCTATAATATGATCATAGTAGGCCTAATCCTCTATGTTTGAAATAGAGTTGACACGGTCTATTACATAATCAACTTCTAAATGAATTTAAATTACATTATATCATAAGGCTTAATCCTCTATATTTATAATAGAGTTGACAAGGTTTGTTATGATATCAATTCCTTAAAAAAATTAAATTATACATAAGTCATAGGCCCGATCCTCTACTAACAAATAACTAGAGTTGATAAGGTCTACCCTGATGATAGTCGTGTTGATTATAATTAGTTCTACATTCATAGCTCCTTGTAACTATAGAAAAAAACAAGTCACAAATTCACATACATTGCATTGCGGTACATAGTCGTGTTGATTATAACTAGAGAAAATTGATAAACCAAACAATATTGCGGCAGGGTTTAGACCGTGTCGTGTGATGGCAGCTGCCCCAAACAGGGCTTAAATCTCTGGGAATTGTGTTTCAACTTTCTTGCAAGTCACAAGGAACTTGTATGAACACATAACAATAAACAAAAGTTCATTTAGATGGCGAAATATTGAGAAGTTCTCAAGAAAAGTTTTATCCCTATGATTTGAAGAGGCATGATGCTACATAGATAAAAGAAAATGAAATATAAATGGATCATAACATGTCTAAATCATCAGGAGTGAGAATGAAGCAGGGAAAATGAAGAAGTTAGTCAGAATGAAGATGTGATAAGTATCACGGGAAAGAATTGAATTGATGTGGTTAGGCTATAATTATTTTGAATCCACAAATTTGGAAGATGTTTAAGTATGATCAACAATTTATTTTGATGAGATAGGATACATCATTTGGAAGTCATTATGAGTACAAGTTTTGAGCGGCAAATGAGAGGACCTCACATGGTGGTGTTGATGAGATAGTTAAGCATGAAGGTAAAACGATTCAATCCATTTGAGTGCTGAGGAAGAATTATACATGGCACTATTAGGAATGCTTAAGTTGACAGATTTAGGTGATGAAATCAGTGAATGATGACGATATATTAGCGTAATAGATCTTATTGAATTCACCTTCAATGGCAAGAAAGCCTCATGTGATGCATCAATTCATTCCGTTTTTTTTCCATGGATTCTGCATATAGGCCAATATTAGGCTAAAGCTTCATTTTGTTCCTATTTTTCTCATCAATTTTTCAGGAAAAAAGGTTTTGTTTGTATGTGATATAAATACAGAAAAATTATCATTTTGCATATCTATATGATTTTATGAGCATTTGGTCTTTATTATGGAACAACTCATATTTCTACGTGACAATTTACTGATTTTATTTTTTAAAAAATGAAAAATGACAACGTCAGCATAGTCGTGCGAAGTGATGTCAAATATTAAACCATTTTGAAAGAACATTTGAGAAAGCTAACAATGTCAATAAAAATATATATTATTTACAATCTAAACAAGGCATAAATAAAATGAGTGAAAAAAAAAATTCTAATTGATTCGTTGCTGCCTTTGTAGGGCAAACACTTGACAAGTATTGATGAATCATTACTCATCCAAATCTGATGATGTTATGTTAATCCACCATTCCGGGTCATATGGAATTTTGATTAAAGCTTTTCCTTTTTTAGTTTGAATTATCTTTACTAGAGTTCCTGCGAACATCTAAAAAGGTAAATCAAATCCTTGAAACCTTTCTTATGGCCTACACTTCTCCAATAAGAAGTGCCTCTTATACTGGTTCATCATTATTGAAGATGGCCATTATTCATTTGTGTTCTGTTTAGAATAATTACCCCCATTGCAAATCAAATGTTGATTTTGATCATTGTGCATCTTGACAGTAGTGCGATATTTCTTACGATCATTTTGTTTTGTTTTTATAGCCATGCAATTAGTGAGGCTTCAATTTATTGGACGGTTTTCATGGATCGGCTATTAACATTAGGGGATGATTGTTTTGAGGAAAAACAACAATTAGAGGAAAAAATGATTCACTTGGTTAACCTCTACTATGATGCTTTGGATGCTCCGAAAAGTGGTCTGAAGGTTTGTTTTCTTTATAACTTACCCATTATGCTGTTGTTAAATTGTCTTTCTTTTTAAACGTCTGGGTGTTGGCATATTTTGCTGATAACTTTTTGTATTTTATTCATGAAAGTTGGTTAAATTTGTTAATTAACTTGATTTTGGAATCATCATTGTCATATGTAGTCAATGTGACTATTATAAAGCATGAGGTACTCTTGCTAGAGTGGGCAATGTACTTTTGCTTTAATGTTCTAGTATTAACGGTCAGAAGTAGTGTTGTCAATATTTGAAAATATACAAATACTTGTGTATATTACAATGTTTCTAAGCAGTCCATGAAATTGAATGCATACTTCATTTTAACGCCACATCCCTAATTTTGTGCTTAGGTTGAAATTCCTAAGGAACTCAAACCTGACCTTTTTCCACATTTCATGGGAAGAACAAATTCTTACATTTCAAAGTCCATACTTGGTTTGATCCATGATCAGGTGGATACCGTTCAGACAGAAGATGATTCTCCAAATGGTAACCTTTCCAATGTCTAATGATTGATGCGTTTCCTGCATATTACATGATGTATTTTTCCGTGGTGGATCTATACTTACACAATATCCTGCAACCTTATAAATGCATATGATGTTTTTTCATAGAAGCCATTTTCTTCTTGCATCAATGCTTACTCTATAAATTGACTTGTACTTTTTAAATGTAATTATCATTAGAATTCTTTTACTTCTTGAGATTCCTTTTTTTTAACAAATTAATGCTCATTGACATTATAGGAATATGCTACTGTTCAGATAGTGATTGAATTTGCCCTTTTGATGTTATATCATAAAGTCAGTCTTTTTGAAAAGTTGCACAAAGCTCACCTTGCTATTGTTGCAAAATTTCTCAGGTGCTTGAAACTTAATGTGTTTGTAGCTATTGAAGTTGTCACGACCTGTCCCGAGATTTGGAATTTCTAAGACAGAAACAAATGGTCGGATGGTGAAACTTAAAATTTATATTCTTAGAATTCTAATAATTTAAATTAAAAAAAACGAAAGACCCAATATTAAGTAATATAAAAAAATTTAAAATTTACCTTTGTCGATTATTATCCCATCTAATATTTTTCCTTTAACTCATTTAAACCTGAATTTTTTTTAAAAAGCAATATAATAACTTTCAAACTCAATAGAATAATTACAATTCTAAATCACAACATTTAATGAAAAGAAAATAATACACATGCTAATCCTTCCTATAAAATTATAAAAATTCATTTGAAGGTCTAACTCACTTATGACCATGAATGTCTTCTAAATAAATGTTTAAAATGCATAACTCTAAAAATATCATCTCCTATTGCGCAATTCATGATCTAGATTTTTAAATCTTAATAAACTTGATATTTTACTTTATATATCTGCCTTATTAGCATTATCCAAATATATTCTAATTCATTGCTAGCTAATACAAATCTCGTCAACACAACGGGGAGTAGACAAGTCTCAACTCACCCTTGGCCAATACATCTCCTGTTGGCACAGTGGAGCGTGAAATTAGTTTCCACTATCGTCTGAGGTGAAAGGAAAGTCATCTATGTGCACAGGTACATTGCGTTCCCAGTCAATACCATAAGGAGGTAAACTCTTTTTATCATGCACATATAAGTACATCTATAAATACATAATTTTATTGACATGCATATAATATGCATGAATTTTCTATGTGACATGATTTTTGTTTATCAATTATTATAAGTCATATTAAATGAAATCTATATTAGGGAAACTACTGCATATGCCCACTTCAAATAAGATTAAGCGTGTCTCATCTTTCACTCCCTTTTATTTTCTTTTTCATTTTTTATTTTCTTTTCTATCTTTTTCTCTTTCTTTCTCTTCTTTTTCCATTTATTTTTAAACTTTGGCCAAGTTTGCGAGAATAGACTTGTTGATTTTGAGGGAGGTAGTAAGTTGCATCCTCATATATGCCGACCTCGTGAACTATAAATGGCTTCAGCCTCCTTTGACAGAGGATCCCACCTCGCATGAACTTCATACACGATGTAGAGTCGATGGAACTATGTTGTTCTCATGTATCATGGTCTCTCAAGAAAAGCATTGAAAGATGTATCCTAGTCTATAATGTGAAACTTGACTTCAGTCTTCCAATCATCTATCTCCAAGGGCAACACTATGGAGCCTAAGGCGTACTGACCAGATAAATTTGTTATAGATAACTAATTAATAAAGTTTTGAATAAGAGAAACATAAATTGAACATACTAAGTATATTCATACGATTTAAAAGCTGGAAATAATATTGAAATCACTATAAAATCTCAATTTTTGGAGAATTTTCTCGATGCTCTTGATAACTTAGCTCACATCAATGCTAGTTCAACCTATAAATCAAAATTTTAATTTCTAAGGTTCGTACAAATTATAACAAATTAAATTTTTAAATTTCTTGACATATATTAATATTCTAAAAATATTTTTTGCTTTAGTTACTCTATTAGTAAATAAATTTAATTCTAATTATTGGTTTATAAAGAAATGGTCAATTATATTCTTCTTTCTATTTAATGATTGTATAATCATGAGGTTAATAGTACTTATGAAAATATTATATCATAAAACTTAAATTAGGCTTAGGCATATTCATTATTTCTATCAATAAGTTTTATATAAATTGTTTATTAAAATCAATCTTAAGTTTCTAATTGATAATAACCTTATTGAATTTTTTATAACTATAATAAAATCCTTAATCAACACTACTCCCAAGTCCCATGCAAAAGTGGAGGGTTATGCTAGTAGTAAAACAGAAAATTTGTCAAATAATCATGACATGAATCCTTTAAATCATCAGAAGACGTGTAGCCCCTGAAGCTTACGTATGAATACGTGAAAAATGTGCTAGTCACGACGCCCGCACAGTGTTAAAGCAAGGGTTCCACATTATGGATGATGCGAAAGAAGTTAGTCCATGAAACTAAAATTAGGATCTTGGAATATAGTAATTTTCTGTAAATTAATGGAATTAATAGATATTATAGTTCATAGAAAGATAAATATTTTATGTGTTCAAGAAATGGGTTGAGAAGGCTAGGAGATTGATAGTTTAGGTTTTAAACTTTGGTATTCGTAAAAGTCGAACTAGAAATGGTGTAGGATTATAGATAAAAGTTTGAAGGATAATGTTATAAGTATTAATAGATGTGGAGATAGAATTATAGCTTTAAAGATTATTTGATACTAAGATTATCAATGTTATAAGTGTCTATGCTCAAGTAGATTGGAGGTAAGCTCAAAAGAAAATTTTGGAATGAATTAGAGGGATAAATACAAAAGATACCCTCTTGAAGAAAAGTATTTATTGGGAGATTTAAATGGACATGTTGGTAGAGTGGTAGAAGATTTTAAAAGTATTCATGGTGGTTATGGATTTGGAGTGACTAATGAAGAAGGTAGACTATATTAGATTTTGCCTTAAATTTTATGATTTAATACTTTATTTAAGAAAAGAGATGAACATATTATTACTTATAAAATGGATCTAAGAAAACAGAGATTGATTATTTTTGATAAGAAAAATAGATCGCTTAGATTGTAAAGATTGGTCATTCCAAGTGAAATTTTAAGTACCCAACATCGACTATTAGTTTTAGATTTTAAGATGAAAGGTTGTAAGAGAAAAATAAACTTAATTATTGTCCTAGATTAGATGGGGACACTTAAAGAACACAAATAAAAATATTTTAAGAGCAAGCTACAAGAAATTAAAGTTTGGGATGTTCATAAGGAAGCTAACATTATGGGAAAAGTATCAAGTGCTATTAAACAAGTTGCTAAAGATGGAATCAATCAAAAGGAAAAGCTTCTTTAAGAATAGTTGGTGGAGTCGAGTGTGCAAGAAAAGATAAAAATAAGAAGCATTGTTATAAAACTTGGTTTAGATGTAAAACTCTGAGAATTGGGAAAGATATAAAATTTGTAGAGATTCTAAGAAAGCAATAAATGATGCAAAAAAAAAAGAATTTAGTGATTTATACAATAGATTACATACTAAAGAAGGTGAAAGATGTATGAATAAGTTAGCCAACCAAAGATATAGGAGAAGTAAAGACATAGTTCAAGTGAGGTGTATTAAAGATGAAAATAATAAAGTACTTTTCTTAGAAAAGATATTGAAAATAGGTGGATGAGGTATTTTAATAAACTTTTCAATGAAGGATCCGAAAGAACCTTAATACCCTAAACAAAAATAGAGAATTTCATTTTATCGTCAGATTAGTAATAAGTTAGTGAAGCTTTAAAGAAAATGAAATGTGGAAAAGCAAGAGGACCTGATAATATTCCAATAGAAGTGGAAATGTTTAGTGATCAAGGAATTTCTTGGCTTACAAATCTTTTAATGTTATTTTAAAGACTAAAAAGATGATGAGTGGAGAAAGAGTTTGTTGGTTCCTATATTTAAGAATAAAGGTGATGCACAAGAGTGTGCAAATTATAGGAATTAAGTTAATGTGTCATACATTAAAATTATGGGAGAGAGTAATTGAGCATAGTTACGATACGTAAGTTTCTCACAATCGCTTTGGTTTCATGCCGTAGATCTACTATGGATGCTATACATTTGTTAAGAGGTTTGATGGAGAAGCATAGAGAAAATAAAAAGGATCTACATATGATATTTATTGATTTAGAGAAAGCTTATGATAAAGTCTCAAGAGATGTTCTTTGGAGAGTTCTAGAACGAAAGAAGTTAATATTGGTTATATTCAAGTCATTAAGGATATGTATACTGAAGCCACTTGTGTCCAAACACAAGGAGGATCAAAAACTATTTTCCTATTTCTTGGATTACATCAAGGATCAACATTAAGCCCTTATCTTTTTACTTTAGTTATGGATGTTCTTACGAGGCATTTACAAGAAGATGTACCTTGGTGTATGCTTTTTTTGATGACATTCTTCTTGTTGATAAGACTATGAGGAGTCCAAACTTGAATTATGGAGGTCAACTTTAGAGTCTAAAGGTTTTAAGCGATCTAAAGCGAATATATGGAGTGTAATTTTAGTTGTAGAAGTTTTAGTGGTAGTGTTGTGACTTTAAAGTCATTAATAAGAGTGCGATTGATATTTAGGCTCTATTGTTCAAAATGATGGTGAAATAGATGGAGATATTATTAGTAGAATTCAAGTTGGATGGTTGAAGTGGAGGAATGCATTATGTGATAGAAAGTTCCACTTAAACTTAAGGAAAATTTTATAAGATGGTGGTAAGACCTGATGACTTATGGTGCGAATGTTGGCCAATAAAAGAGAAACATAAGACTAAGTTAAGTGTTAGATGAGGATGCTGTGGATGAGTGGCTTTACCCTTAGAGATAGAATGCAAAATGAGTATGTTGGAAAAAGTTGAGTAGCTCCGGTAGATAAGATTAGGGAGAGTCCTTAGATGGTTTGGCCACATAAAGCGTCCGTCATGATTAGGAGAGTAGATGCATTAGATTTGCCTTATGTTAAGAAAGGTAGAGCAGAAAAAAGACTTGGTTAAGATGTATAAAAAATGATCTTGATAAATGAGAATTTGACACACATAATAGGACACAATGGAGACGAAGGATTCATGTAGCCGACCCCACCTAGTGGGATTAAGGCTTGTTGTTGTTGTTGTTGTTGTTGTATAATAAAATCCTTAATCGATATATGCAAGTTGACAAAACATCGATGTAAATGAAATTCTAGAAATAGATAATGATTCTAGTTAATTTCATCGCATTCATGTATTACAAAAATTTTGAAGTTAAAGTGTACTTTCATAATTATATATATATATATATATATATATATATATATATATATATATATATATATATATAGTAATTGATCATATCTAATATATCTTATTTAAATTTAGGATAATATTCAAAGTACATAATCTACCTAATGTTATAAATGACTTTTAATTTTTCTTGATTTCCAAATTTATTTATGATATAACATTATATTTTCAATCAATATTTAATTATTATTATTATTATTATTATTATTGACATATTATAAATATATATAAAGTACATTAATATAAATTTAGGCATAAATTTTATTCTAATATTTTTTTATTTATTTCAATATGTTATGAAATAATTTTATCACCTCATTGTTATTTCACTTTCATAAAATTCTTATATTTCATATACATATATTTATATAAAACCATCAATTTAATATCAAAAATATATAGAAAAGCCCTAACCTCTTTTTCTTCCATGTTTTGGCTTATATATCCAAGTTGTTGCTCCTAATTGCGTGGAACGTCGTTCCAGCTCGATCCCATGCACTCACGTAATCGACTCCATGGTCATCGTCTGGTTCAGCTTCAACTTTGACTCTTGCAAGCGTCACTCTCATTGTCGCTTGTGTGATCAACTTGGAAAGCTAAGGTGTGAGGAAACCACAATTTCAACGCTCACAGTGCTCACCTCAATCAAGCAAAGCTCGGTCTCACCTTGTCTCTCCTTTTCTTGCTTGCTCTTGCTCTCGTTGTTCGTCCCCATCGTTTATGCTTTTTTAGCATTGGGATCGACTATTGTTGGTGCAGTTGAATCGGTGATAGTCAGTCCAAATTACCCTCCTTTTTTTAACGAGATATTGCAATCTTCCCCTTTACAAATATTTCGTCTTCAACATTTACATTGTATCATTACTCATCATTTGTAAAGCATGATCTATCTATTACTAAATCACAATAAGACTAACCTTGTCATCATTATACTATCATCAATGACAGATACATATTTAGTATGGTAAAATAATTATCACTATAAGATAAGGCTAAAACGGCCTCGAACATTTGATATAAGATAACTAGAACAAAACTAAATATTACATATAGAGTGACAACACTAAAACAACTCTAACATCACATAGAATGACATCACTAAAATAACACTCAACATCATACATAGAATGACAACTCTAGAACAACACTCATATGATGGAGGAACCAAATGATATCTATCAATCTCTAGTAGCATCATCATCAATAGTAACATGTTCTTCATGCTCTCGATGAGTCAAGATATAAACCCTTGGTCGATTATTTTGCCTTTCTTGATCTTTATGAGCCACTACACTAGACTTATCTCCTTTTGCTGCCACTTCTAATTGTAGACCCCTCTTGTAAGATTCTTTGAATTGAATCCCTTTCTGAACCAATATTTGGCACAAACCTCTAAGTTGAATTTGGACAAGTTCTCATCTGACAATCTAGCTGTCTACATCGGTAACATACTTTGGAGCTAGCTAAGCATTCTCCTCGATGCATCTTCTAACACTTAACGTAAGGCTCTATAGTGCTACTGCTTACCTGATTAGTAACTCCACGTGTATGACATTATCTCTTTCCCATTAGATCCTCCATATTGAATTGTTGTACTCTCTCTTCTAAATTCTTCCTCTTGTGCATCTCCTATTTGATAGTCAATCTCCATTCATCTACCTTTTCCACCAACACTGATTGTGGCACTAATGGTTGCCTAGTTGAATCTTTCAGCCCTGATAGAAAATAATAGCATTTCTCTTCTGCAGTTGAGATTAGCTGAGGTGCATATCTTAACAGTGCAGTGAATTCTGCCTCATACTACATGACTGTCTTCTCTTCTTACACCAACCTAATGAATTTATTTTGCATCTGCCTTCGTGCAAAAAGAGGCACAAACCAATCTCTAAATAATTCCACAAAATCATCCGAATTAACCATCTAGTTTGGCATGTCTCTCTCAATCTATCTTACCACTAATCTTTCCACCACTTCTCAGCTTCTCCATCTAAGAAAAATGTTGTTAATGGTACCTTCCTATCGTTTTGGGCATTACATGCTATCCAAGATCTTCTCAATGCATAAAAACTAATTTTTAGTCTCAAATGGCTCTTTAGTTTCCTTAAACAATGACGGCCATAGATTCTGAAATATCTTCAAATATTTATCCATGGTAACTGCACTACTACTTTTATGAGATAGAGATCTTGAATCCTGAATCAGTTGAGTCATAGCTACCATTATCGGTATCAATATATTAGTGTTCATAGTGTTATTGGGTTACAATTTCTCATCTACTACATTCTTGCCTTCCACTTCCTCAAGAATATCCATGAACCTGAAATATATAAAATAATGTTATTTAATTAGAATTATCCTAACTCAAAATCTCCAAAATTTCTTACAATTATTTTTCTATGTTATTCTAATGACTCTTTCAATAAAATCTTTATTGATTAATTTAATCCTGCTCTGATACCTCTTTTGTCACGACTCGACCCATGGCTTGGAATTTTTAAAACGAGAATAGATAGTCAAACTGTGAAAATTAAAATTTATATTTTCAGAATTCTAATAATGTAAATTCAAAAGAAATAAAAGAGCCAATCTAGAGCAACATAAAAAATTTAAAATTTACCTTTGTCGATTGTTATCACGTCTATGATAAATGTTTTCCTTTTGTTCACTCATTTAAACTTGAAATTTTTTGAAAAACTAACATAATGAGTTTTCAAATCCAGTGGAATAATTACAATTTTAAATGACAACACTCAATGAAAGAAAATAATATTCATGCTAATCATTCCTATAAAATTATAAAATCCATAATAAGGTTTAACTCACTTATGACCATGAGTGTCCTCTAAATAAATGTTTAAAATGCATTATTCTGAAATATGATCTTCTATTGCACAATTCTTTTCTGTAAACCTAGAGTAAATTACTTCTGGACTGAATGCTACTTAATGTATAAAGATATCTTTTTTTATTTCCTAATTATTTTTACTTAAAGGCAAATATGCAAATAAATAAATAAATGCAATTTATAAAACTAGATATGCATTTCTATAACTAAATCTAGATCTCAGGAGACTGTCTTGTCTTTAATGCCATAAATAGTGCTATAGGTGATTTTTCTAGAAGGTATTGGGAATTCAGTGAGTGTACTTTTGTATTTGTTAAAACAAGATCAAAATAATTTTATATGCATTTAAGCAACTCCACATAAATCATTCCAGGAAATTTTTTTCACATGTTTTATTGATGGATTTGTCTCAGTTTTAGTTTAGTTGCTGTTTCACATTGAAGATCTAGTACCTCATCAAAAAGACTTTTAAGTCTTCTGTATTGCATAGTCTATCTCCTAGTGGAGTTTCTACTTCTGTGAAAAATATTCAAGGTTTCATGAGAAGCATCATTTGTTTGAAGATGAAATTATGAGATAATTCATGATGATGGAATAAGACGGCATGAAATAGCATAGTCAGAGTGAACACTTTATGTTCAAGCAACTGGTTCAGCTGTAGGAGTAAAAATAAATGGGATTATAGGGTGAGATAATATGCACAATCCGATTCACAGTGAAATAAGTTTGCATACCACTCTTGAAGAGCCATCAGGGAAAATGATGTATGGACGAATTGTTGTCAGGGAGGTAGGTTGCACTGGCCATGAATGCAAGAAGGTTATGCAGAGCAATTTGTGTGCTGGAAAAAGTGTGTTGTTGGGTGAAGCAAATGAGGGGCAAATTAAAGCAAATGGGTAAGACTCTGTGTTTGTTATACCCAAATGAGATGTGGATTGATCAATTCAAAGTAGAGCAAGCATGTACATGCAAACGCATATTTGTCATCCAGAGGATACATTTGTTTTGAGATAGATGCAAGTTCCAGGATGGTTAGGATTTTACATCGAAGTTTATAGTTAGGGAAAGATAGTATTTAGACCAGAGATGTGAAGATTGAAAATGAACGAGATATTGGGAAGATTGGGAGAACAAGGGGGGAGAAAGTAGGTAGAGGGATTTAAAAATATTTCATTCAAACATATCCTAGTTTACAGCCAAAGAAGCTTAAACTAATGCACGGTTAAAAGAACACTACTTAATGGATACACTTATCTTTTAGTTTTCGTGATTATTTACACAAAAGTAAATATGCAGACAATAAAAAAGTATGCCATAGTGAAAGTTAATATGCAATTCGATAACTAAATCTAGATCTAGATCTTTGCAGGTTGTTATGAGTTTAATGCATTGCATAAATAAAGCTATAGGAGATGTTTGTAGAAAGAGAATATTTAATGAAGGAAATATTATACTTGTTAGAACTAGGTCAGAATGTTTTTTTGCGATGTACATTTGAAAAGCTTCTGCGTGATATTCTTATTCTTATGAATTTTCTCGGAATTTGTTTCACATGTTTTTTTTTTCCTTTGATTGATTTGTCTTAAGAATTTAAACTCAGCCATTGTGTACCATAATTATAGACTCTTCAGAGATCTCTTTTGAACCCTGGGGCATTGATGTAAACCTTGAACTTAAATCAAGAAAAATGGCTAGACTCAAATCTCGGTTGAATTAGACTATGTATTTTATATTTAGTTATTTTTATGTAAATATGGTTGAAATTGTCCCTTTTTTTGGATAAGTTTGGTTTTAGCATTTGATTGTAAGACTATTTAAATTTGAGCTAGAAGATAGGAATAGTTTTAAATATAATATGAATGATGTTATTTTGATCATCAAGAATTGGAATAGTATTTTGCATTAGTAGATTTTTTATGTAAATTAAATTGTCGTTTTGACATAATGTTTTCCTCAACTCTTTATTCCATGCGGGTATATAGCCGTGTGGCTTATTCCTTGCTTTAGTGAGGAGGTTCGTGAACCTTACCTGAGCATATGGAAGAAACATTATGATGACTATAGATGTGAGATGAGGACTGCACTGCTTGGGCCACAAGAATACAAGGACAAGCTGGCTGATGAAGTAATACAGAAATATAAGAAGGTAGAATTGCTATTCCTGAAGCTTTAAAGATTGATATTTCCTCAATAACTCGTCTTAATAAATTTATTTACTTTTTTCGAAAAAAAAATGTAAAGTTGTTGTATGGAGCAGCTGAATTTGAAGATAGTACAAGAAAAGAGGAAGATATATTCAATGAAGCTCTAGCAATATATCAGATAGCTTATAAAATGGCTAAGTCTACTAATAGAGTTAGCTATTGCAGTTTTGCATGGAAGGTTGCAGGAAGGGCACTTTGTCTGCTGCACGCCAAAAAACAAGAAAAAGATCCATCGTTTTTATGTTTACGATCAGTTCTACGGGAAGTTTTTGGCTGAGAGATTTCATGTAAATTATCTCACAGGCATAATGTTGTAACGTTGTTTAATGCAGTTATTTAAGAACTAAAGCTTACCATTTTTAACTCTATGTTGGAGTTTTCAAAACCAATGTAAAGCAAATATGAATATTATTTGATGTAATGTCATTTATAGAAGGTTAATATTATATAAAATTTGGCCGCTCGATGTCTGTGCAACTGATTTGCATTGCTTATCTCAGCGATTATAATACAAAGGGAGATCAAAGTTTGCCGGGTATGTCAGCATTCAATTTTATCTTCATTTCAAATAAAGCTCAAGTCTCTGAACACGAATCATTTATTCGTATTCTTACTCACATTTAGTATCTGATGTGAAATTTATTTATTTTTAACTATGGAAATTTCCTGTCTGAATTCCTTCCATTCTGTCCCAATAGTCCTAAGGCATCTGAGAATATGTTCATCTATGTTCACACATCGTCAGCAAATATTTTCAGCTATGACATGCTTTGCGAATTATATTACTTTGCTTATAGTAACTATTGTATCGTTAATACATAGAAATATTTGAACCTATTTGAATTCCCCTTCCTACCGTCCATGATTCGTGAAACGTTCAGCTATACGGATTCGTTTTAGGAAAGAAGTTAGTAACCAGGTGGGTGGATAGCACTGTTTGATTTGTTGTCTGAATTACTGAATAGATTAATTTTTATTTAATTGGTTTCCTGTATAACAATGTCAAAATTCATTAAAATTAAATGCACCTTTGTTTCGGCTGTCAACAAGAAGGTATCCTACATCAGTGAGTCAGGCAAAAATTTTAAAGTAGGCACAATCTTAATCGTAATTAGTAGTTTTAAAAAATTCTTTTAAGAAGCAGACGACGGAAGATGGCGCCACGTGGAGCCGGGCGCGCCGTCCGTCAAATGGACGACTCACATAAGTCCGTTTGATGGATGACCGACGCCAACGCATTACGTATCGCCGTTGTGAGACGACGCGATTTAAATTTTTTTAAAAATGTAGCCTCATATTTTGCGCGTATCGAGTCTCAGCGGAATGAATTTTGTATCGTTGGAATTGAGCGAATTTTGTGCGTATCAGAGTCTACAATTTTTATGTTATTTGAAATTTATGATTGCGGCTTGATGCGCAGTAGATTTTACAAATGCGTATGGAGATCGCGCTGAACAAAAATTGGAGCAACAATCGATTTTGCGCATCGAGTCATATGGTGTGAGAATTGAGCAAAATTTGCATCGTTGGAATCGTAACGAAATTCTCTACAAGTTTCATGTTGGTGAAAATTTACGATTGCATAGATTTTGCAATTTTGGAAATTGTCAGAGCTGAAAGTTCGTGAGCATCACTCGATTTTCGCGAGTCATACGGTGTCGGAATTGAGCAAAATTTGTATCGTTGGAATCATAACGAAATTGTTTACAACTTTTATGTTGGTTGAAATTTGTGATTGAGGCTCGATGCATAGTAGATTTTGCAAATGCGCGCAGAAATGGCGGCGCGGAGCTTGAAGGTTTGGAGTAGTCTTATTTATTTAAAAGATTTGAATGTATTATCTGATAAGCAACAATCTCACAAGTATTTTTACAAATGACATAGAAGCTTTGATAAGTGGATGAACCAAAAAAATTTTAAGAGATTCATTTCCTCTTAAAGCAATAATTATAATATTTAATATCATCTTACTGTTTCTATATTATTCAACTCCTTTTGTCATGAGAAATATTTTAAGATAAGCAACATACACAAATTTATGCGGTACAACAAGCCTTGAATGCTCTTCAATCTAATTGAAATATATGCTACCAACTACATGCCCACATAACTAGAGTCGTAATGCTTATAATGAGGTGATATTTGAGATTAGTTGATTTTCCTCCTAATTTCTTATAAAAACAATCATTCAGAACCTTAAATACTATGTACAAGTGCCATCAATAAGTTGCAGTGAAATCCTAATTATCGCATGTATCACAGACTTCTTATAAAAATAACCACTCAGAAGTAAGTACACATACAACAAAATGTAATCCCGTATGGACAAAAAATAATAGTACATACGACTATCTCCGACGATGCCTACGATGCGGGATCGCATCACTATCAGGCGTGTAATGGGCGTGGTGTTGTCGGTCTCGCCGATGCTCCACTGTTGGTCCTCGCTCCCTGGATGGTTGTCTGAGTAATCGAGGTGTGTAGGGTACATCGATCAAGACTGTCAAGCGAGAAACCATGATACAGTCCATACGGGGGTGTCATATGGAATGAGGGAGACTCATACGTAGGAGGAACTGGTTGCTACCAAGGGTGCATCTGTGACCACATACCCCTAATGCAATCTGGTGATGTGAATGTATATGTAGATGGTCCACCGGTGGAGATGATGGATCAATATCCATCGCCCATCATCCACCGTGACCGAAGTACCGTGTCCTCGCGGCCATCGAAATATACATGTTTAGGTGTAAGTCCTCAGACAACCCTCATACTTTGATTGATTGAATTCTATGTCCTCTTCTCCCAAAATAGCGAAATATGTCCCTAGATTCAATATCTCACGCATGCTGAGAACTCAATTATGATGTAATTAGTAAAAAATTTATTACTACTTAAGAAATGGCACACCTCTCGTGAGCTCGGGGTAATACGTGTGGGGTAGGGTGCCTTCACATATAAGTGAAGCTCAAGATCGATACCATCTCATGTATCGATTAATGGTCGCACCACTGGGAAGAGTCTACCACCACACAACTAACTCCCATCCGCTTCTCCCACCGCACAATATATGTGGTAATCGACCGACCCACACATCGCTTTCCTCGACCATCCACATCGAAAGAAGAATCTACCGCAACCTCGCCGGTGGAAGGTCAACCGCCCGAGCACACGATCGGAAGGTGCCACTCAACTGCTTTCCAACTAAGGTACTCTAGCCATATGTCATCCCCATGTAATATATATATGACACGCACGGATCTGAACTCCATGGCTCCTGATCACTGTTATTGGAGATGAATATTAGAGTTGCCATCTACACAAAGTTGGCCCAAAAAATGCACTTACAAAAAATATATCTACCGCAAAGAGGCCATCTAGCTCCTCAGAACTCTAATACAAGGCCACCTCTGACAAACCCTTCATTCCAACGCGACAACCCACACTGAGCCCATCTATGTCTGTCGGGTATGGAATATGTAATGTTGGTCTGCCGACATGAACATGCTCCCACACCCATACCTGCAGTAACTGTAAGCAACCAGCCATATTCGTCCGCTTTGGCTTCATTGCCTCATGGAGCTCTCTGTACAAATGAGCAAGCACAACTGCTCCTAATGAGAACTCCCTGAACGTGTCAAGATCCTCCGAGGGGCGGACTGTAGGTGAATCTCCACAACTGCGGCATAAGGAAAATAATTACAAAAGTATGTAAGCTTTGACATGTCATCACAATCGCCAAGATGCTCCGTCGCCCCTCCAACAACATTTCACCCAATAATAGGCGGGTCGTCTATCTGAACACCGAGGATCATAACAACATCCTGCATTGTGACCGTCATCTCGCCAATGGGCAAATGGAATGAATTTGTCTGAGAAGACCACCGTTCCACGAATGCTGTGAGAAGGTGGTGATCTATCGAATGCGCATCAGGACACACCTCCAATCAAGCGTAAGGCGGTCATGAATCTAGGGATTCACGCCACTCTTTGAACATAAGCACATGAGATGACATATCCGAGCGAAAACACAGTAAATTATAGTTCAGTAAATAAAAAATATAAGAAAAATCCATACACACAGCTTGACTTACAAATTCTTACCAGTCGATGTGTCTTTCTGTGCCGAACGTGGTGTATACTAGGTGAACTTCACGACGTAGTCCACTACAGTCTCCTCTACACGTCTTCGCCTTATGTATGCGGGGCGAGCACCTTCTTCGGCAGACATCCTACCTACAACAAAGACAAATCAATTAAATTCAAACTAATTAACATGAAAGCTTGGCTAATATAAAGATAGATTCGGTAGCTTTGAAATAATCATCCCAGCTTAAGATCAGTGCTCCATAGCCCTAAACATGGAGAACAAATTATATAAACACTGTTGCTTTGCTGAATATTAACTAAGTTGTTGATATAGCTTCTTTTATGTTTTTACTGACACTCTTTTCTTTATGTACTAGCTTGTGAGTTGGCTTTGATTTTCAGGCAGGTCCCATATTTTCAGGTAGGTTCCATGCATGAACACGCGAAATCTATGCGTCGGGCGGTCGGCTTGACCAACAGAGAGTCGTAGAGAATTGGTTCGATTCGATATGAATTTCGCATTCGACCGCGTCTCCTCTGCGTCTTCCTCTGTATGCGGGAGCACCTTCTTCGGCAGACATCCTACAACAAAGACAAATCAATTAAATTCAAACTAATTAACATGAAAGCTTGGCTAATATAAAGATAGATTCAGTAGCTTTGAAATAATCATCCCAGCTTAAGATCAGTGCTCCATAGCCCTAAACATGGAGAACAAATTATATAAATCTTGTTGCTGAATATTAACTAAGTTGTTGATATAGCTTCTTTTATGCTTGACACTCTTTTCTTTATGTAAGCTTGTGAGTTGGCTTTGATTTTCAGGTCCCATATTTTCAGGTAGGTTCCATGCGAACAGAAATCTGCTCGGGGCGTCGGCTCAACCAACAGGAGAGTCGTGAGAAATTTGTTCGATTCGACGATGAATTTCTCCATTCGACGTTTGACACAGTGCCAAATTACTGCGTCATTTTCTGCTGGTTGTGCAGAAAATGTGACACAACGTGTTAATTGCGGCGTCGGAATGATGAAATTTATATCGTCCAGAACAAAATTCTCTGACTCCTGTTGACTGCGACCGACGCCGATTCGCAGCTTACGCATGATCTGCTGCGCTCAGCAGAAAATGTGACGCAGCCGGCATAATTTGCGGCGGTGTCAAGCGGATGAATGGAAGCGAAATTCATATCGTCGGAACCGGAACGAATTTCTCTATGACTCTACTGTTGGTCGAAAGCGCCGACTGCGGCCCGACGTGCAACAGATTTCGCGCGTTCATGCATGGAACCTGCCTGAAAATCAAAGCCAACTCACAAACTAGTACATAAAGAAAAGAGTGTCAGTAAGAACATAAAAGAAGCTATATCAACAACTTAGTTAATATTCAGCAAAGCAGCCTTAGCAATGAAGCTTTTAGATAACACTATCTTTTATAAAAACAGATGAATAGATGACTTCAAAATTCTTCACCGTACAGGCAATCCATCATCTGTTTCTCCTAATTTACCAGAAAAGAGAATACTGATGAAAGCAAATCCATCATCTGAAAGATAAACTGCAAACAATAGTTACTTGAGCTGGAAGTAGAAAAATATAAGAGATCGCCAGCGAATAACTGAGTTTTAATAGCAGCCAACATAAATGCAAGCAATTATATCAGATACATTTTATAATGTTTTGATAATAGATAGAAAAATATCAAAAAAATATGTCACAAGAAAATCACATCTCTCTAAGTCAAGTATTAGTTTTCTTGAGATGGATTCAATTTGTTTTGCAAATTTTTCTCTAATTATAAACAAAAGTTTATTTAGATCTAAAATTAATAATTTCTATAGATGCATACTCCTATAGTTAATTACTCATTTACTCTAGTAAGAGTAGATTCAAGTAAGAAGGTTATTTAGGTTCAAATTTAGATTTAAATTTAGTTAAATATGAGTATGATTGAATGGAGAATGATTGGAGGAAGGGAAACAAAAGCTGAAAGTTCTCATTGTTTCATCATCTCTGGTGTGCAAGTGGACTCATGACTACCGACATCAAAAAGGCTTATGCTGCAATATTAGGGGAGTGGAGTCTGATTAGGAACAATGGATTGACTCCTCGCATGTGGCTCAAGTAAATCATGTGTATAAATGCATCAAAAATGTGCCATTGAGGTTATCGTCAACATATTCTCACCGTACATAGAGCTTTTAGATAACACTATCCTTAGTGTATTCTATGTTGACTGTAAGATGACCTGTATACTTTAAGAACATATGTTCATTTTGAGTGTCTATATATACATTTTAGGCAAGTTTTTACTATCCTAAGAGTGAGCGAGGGAGTTTTCTTTGTCCAATAAAAGTAGAGGAATCTCGGCCTTTTAAGGCCATTTCTAACAGTTTCAAATCTTTCATGGAAATTATTAATTCCATGAGTAAATAATCGCTGTTCAAGCGTTTTACATAATGATTATTTTTGTGTAATAGATGGAGATATTTAATCAATTTCTTTCATTATTTTTTCTCTTTTATCACTCTAATTACCACCAATAAATTGAGAACCATCGTCACCATACATGCAATCATCATCAACTCTCTTTAATTTATCCATAATGCACGATGAGCTCACACTACGCCGGCCTTACGGGCACGTTGCTCTATTATGACCATTATTTTTACATACACTACAAATTCTATTACTTCTTGTGGTATTTTCATCCATAGTATTTACGAATCTATTTGAGCAGTCCGACTTCCTCTTAATATCTGGTGGGGTGTACTCTGGAAAGTTCCCAGCAGTGATGTGTTCTGGCCACTCATCACGATCATGGATGACATGAAATGTTCCCTCGTAGGTTTTGTAGTAGTAGTCCAAGGTGTAGTAGGCCGATACGTACGGAATGTGGCTTATATGTCGCTGCCCTAACACAGAAATGACGTGAGGACATGACATGTGATAAGCTTGTGGTCGTCTATATGTACATTTAGACATATGATTCTCATACAGCTCCACCTTGTATGTTCTACTGCTGGCATCAAAAACTTGGTACTCATGGTTGTTAATTCGTACCGGCTCAGGAAATCTCCTTGCCTCATGTTCACTACCCTGCAAAGTTGCCTTAGTCCGGGGAGAGAACATGGAGTTATCTTGGTTTGTTGATGTTCTTTGAGTCAGCATTTCATGAATGGCGACTATGTTATAATATATTGCGAGACCGGTGCACGAATTGGCAAACGTGCTCTCTTAAGTACCTTGTTGAAGCATTCACATTTGTAGTCATGGTGCCATACGTACCTATTATCATGTTAGACCAGCGATATACATCCACCTTTCTACAGCCAATCGTAGGCCTCCTATCTGATGTTCTTGATATCAGTCATACATCTTTTAAAAATTCGTATATCATCAATATTACCTTCCACATACATTTTTTGGCATATGAACTCAACGTCTCCGACTCTAAGTTGTCTAACTGCTTTTTTAAAGTTCTCTCTCAAATGTCTTAGGCAAAAGCGATGTGCAACCCACGGTAATATCTCCCTGCCCATAACCCAGCGTCGGTCGAAATGATGCACAAATCACCTCTTGTACTGATCAATGGAACTAAGTCCAGGAGTGTCCGTATAAACCAACACCATGACTCAATACTTTCTTATTCTACTACTGCGAAGGCCAGTGAAAATAAATTATTGTTAGCATCAATTCCAACTGCAGTGAGTAGAGTCCCCCTGTACTTACCTAGGAGGAAAGTCCCATCCAGACATAAAACTGGGCGACAGTAATGTCAACCAGTAATTGAAGGCTCGAAGGACTAAAATAATCGTTGAAATGATGACTCTATGACTGTAGAGAACGGCATTCTGAGCATATAGTAGACATGAATCTCTCCAACGATCAGTAAGATTCCTCCCAACTTAGAAAATAACCTTGATTTTGCGGCGTGCATCCCAAGCTTTCAAGTCGACACTCATGTTAAATTTTGACTCAATCGACCAATAATCTCTCAGCTTTAAATCCAAATGGCCTAATTGCGGTTAAATGAAATAACGATGCTGTCTTGTACATTGCCTGTCCCGAGGGTGACACATGTATATGCGCCTCTTATTCTATGCACCTCCCAATCTCTTTGAACTTGCATGTAAGCACATGCAAGGTGTAGCGGTTCATATTGAGTGCACAATATGGTGAACTTATTTGTTTGAGGTAGATCCGCGTGGTCGGCGTTGTTAATGATAGACCAACCACGAATGGGCTTCTTATCAAGAAAGCACATACCTTCTAGTCATCTAGAATGCAACTTTCAAGTACAAAAGTTGACTCATCGGCCATCAAATGTTAGCTCTTCATCCCATTCTCTGGCTGTTTGAGCATGACACATATACTCATTGTTAGACAGTAAGTGCTCCTCTGTTTGGCTTGTTCTAACTGAGTAGTCTCTAATAAGCTCTCTAACACTGTTAGATGGATATTTTCCCCATAATGAAGGCCCATCTGCATCACTATCACCCCCCTCATCATCATCGGTACTTGTTGCATAAGGCATAGTTTCATATCCATCACCTACGTCACCCTCAGCATCACCCCCTAAAGTAGAACTTGTACCAGCTACATTAGCGACTTACAGGCATAGACGCTTCTGGCGGTTTCATGCAAATCAAGTGTGATGAATTCGATCGATTGAAGCCACAGTGATGCTCCTCATTAATGTCTCTTTCCTCACAATTTAACTCGAACTTCACATAAATTACATGTTCCACCTGCGTTGAGTATAGATTCTTCATGGTCAATAATATGTGTAGCGATAAATCCAGCACCTAATAGGAAACCTATAAGATTAACACATGACTTTGCATGGTCAATGATCTCATGATTCGCTTTTGTAACCCCATCAGGTTAGTCCTTCGTGGGATCTGAATTGGTCAATTTTTTCCACCAATATAGGTTGAAAAGAAATTATCAACAACATTCAGTTCGTCATCATAATAAAGAACTATCTGAGCTTCTCATATTCATCAACAACAACTCCAACCCAAGAATCCTTCCTCTCCCTTGTTCGCAGGAGAAAAGCATTTCAAGATATAATACAATTGCATTGTAGTTGGAGATATTTCGCGAACTCATAAAGGTCAAAGGGAGAGTAGATTCTAATCATAGCTTTCATAAAGATGAATACTATCGTACAACGGAATTGCACCAAAATCATATTGGCAGAAGACATATGACTATCTCACACAGCTCCCAAATTAGTAATCGAGGTGTGTAGCACTAGGTACATCTCATTAATCCATGGCTAGATGAATGAACACTTGTAAACAATAAACAAATAATTTCATAGCTAGATGAATGTTTTATAGCCTAAACACTACAAAAGTCAAAAAGTAAGTGACAGAATTATATCCTTCAAAAATGCCTAAACACTACAAAAGTCAAATGCCAAGTTAAGTAACCTAATATATTTTCAAAATTTACGAATATTAAAATTGAATGTGAGTTTAATTCAATTTAATGAACAACACCAATAACTTCCAAAAGACCTAGAATAATTGATTCACAAAATGAAAGGATTACGAGTCATATATACAACACATGTAATACATCCTTATATCACTCATATGACCAAAATATATGATAAAGCACTAGAAATGGTGTTACTTCTCATTGTGTAGAGGATAACGCATACAACAAGTAAATAGCATATAAGGTATATACAACCAAAGACAAGAATGACAATTTAAATAAACTAAGTCCCACTGCCTTAAGTAAAATCACACAAACTCAATAAATACTTCATGATATCTACTCAATACAAATACAAATAGCTAAATAACTGAAATAAGCAAAATCAGATACCACAAAGCAAGATCTATCACAAATTAAGCATTCATGAAAAAAATTACCTTAATCGGCGCACAAATGAAGAAATAACCCGTTTCCGGCAGTGGCGCACTCGACGGACGGCGGGGAGCTCTCTCCCAATTGGGCGACCTCCCTGGCGGCGTGCTTTGATTTGAAATCCGTGGATGGAGCCCGGATTGGGAGGAAAAGATAAAGGAAATCACGATCTCGCTTACGGTTTGTTTGCAAATAGGGGCAGCGGTGCTCTCCCTTCGACGGTGTGCCGGTTCAAATCCAGCGAACGAAGGAAGGAAAGGCGGAGCAGCGGCGGCGGGGAAGAGGAAAAGGAAAGTAGATCACGCTCGTGGGATTTTTTGCCGAGCGTCGTCCGTTTGAAGACGATTAGCACCCACATGGAGAACGCGTTGGCATCGTTGTCAAGCAACGGCGCAGATATTAGTCGTCCGTTTGACGGACGGCCCGGCGCGACCTCCACGCGTGTACCATCGTCTGAGCATTAGACCTATTTTCTTAAAAAAAAATTTTCATGCCTAAACTACTAATTACGGTTAAGATTGTGCCTATTTTAAAAATTTTGCCCAGTGAATGAATATTTTGTTGTTAGGGAAGCAAGGTGGGTGATGATGGGTAGATAATATTCTAAATCATAGCTTTGATTTTTAAAAGAAATTTTTTATCACAATTTTTTTTGAAGTGCTCTTTGTGTGAGCACAAGGTTTTTATAATCAAGATTTATTTATGAAGATGTCCTTGTAGGCTTGGACATTTTTATTAGGTTAATTTGTGGGTTTATTTTTAATTTGATTACATGAATTTTGCTCAATATTACATCTTTCTAGCTCAAAATTCTTCAAGTTCATAATATTATTTGTTACAATGTTGAATCTCAAATTATCAGTAGTCTCTCATCATTAGGTAGGAAATTTGAGAAGAAAGAAAGAGAAAAAAGATGAAGAAGACATGTAGAGAATATAAGTTTTTATTTAAAACTGTGACGATGCCCAAATGACATACGTTCATAAAATTGATCATGTCGTTAGCGTCGAAACATTGAAACTTATCAAATGAGACTGTCTGCGCCCAATTCGGACGAGTCTGCCTGAATGTCGAGTGGTCGGAAGTGATGACGCGCAACGTTGAAACAAAATTGACTCGATTCGGCACCAACTTTAATCAAACCGCCTCCGATCGTGAAATGGATTACGCCGTTGAATCCAGAACATCGAATTCACCTAGAAACGATACCCATTTTATTTGGGTTTAATTTCGGCAAGATTCATAAGAATTTTGACGTGATATTGTGGAAATCAAACATCTAACTTAATTAAACAAAGTTCGATTTAATTTTAATTATTAAATTATAATATGATTAAATCAGAATTTTTGCATAAATAGGAATTAATAATCAGATTATACTCTTCTCATAAATGCTCCTCAATCACATTCAAAACTTCATTCGAAATTTTCAAAATCAAAACTAATTAATCAGCAGTTAGGGCTCCTAATCCGCTATTTTTCCCTCCCAAGACAAAGAGGAAGAGAGAAAATTTTTTGGGCAGACACCAAACCTCTCTCGTCGGCTCTCCCGTCCAACCCTTCAACTTCCTCAAGCCTCCTCCGCTCTTCTTCCCGCTGCACATGTAAAATCTCTCGTCTTCTCTTTCTCTCTCTCTCTCACACACACAAACACACACACATATGTTTCCCACATCTCACTCATCTCCAGTTTTCTTCCCAACTGAACCGAGAAATCTATAAGCAACAATTCCAAATCCCGCTCATCCTCTACGGTACGTATCCGAGCCCATGATTCCCAGCTCCTGCCGACTAGCAATCCTTCCGCCGATTTCCTCCTATCGAGTCCTCTCTCATTCTTACGAGGCATTTACAAGAAGATGTACCTTGGTGTATGCTTTTTGTTGATGACATTCTTCTTGTTGATAAGACTAGAGAGGGGTGTAAACTTGAATTATGGAGGTCAACTTTAGAGTCTAAAGGTTTTTTAGTTTAAGTAGATCTAAAACTGAATATATGGAGTGTAATTTTAGTTGTAGAAGTTTTAGTGATAGTGTTGTGACTTTAGGTGATCAAGTCATTAATAAGTGATTGATTTTTTAGGCTATTGTTCAAAATGATGGTGAAATAGATGGAGATGTTATTAGTAGAATTCAAGTTGGATGGTTGAAGTGGAGGAATGCATCTCCTATTATGTGATAGAAAAGTTCCACTTAAACTTAAGGAAAATTTTATAAGATGGTGGTAAGACACACGCAATGACTTATGGTGCGAATGTTGGCCAATAAAAGAAGCATAAGACTAAGTTAAGTGTTCTGAGAGATGAGGATGCTTAGGTGGATGAGTGGCTTTACTCGAGAGATAGAATGCAAAATGAGTATGTTAGAAAAAAGTTTAGAGTAACCGATAAGATTAGGAGAGTTAGATGGTTTGGCCACATAAAGCGTCGGTCCGATGACCGATTAGAGAGTAGATGCATTAGATTTGCCTTATGTTAAGAAAGGTAGAGGTAGACCTAAAAGACTTGGTTAAGATGTATAAAAATGATCTTAGTATACTTGAATTAGATGAGAATTTGACACATAATAGGACACAATGGCGAAGGATTCATGTAGCCGACCACCTAGTGGGATTAAGGCTTGTTGTTGTTGTTGAGTCCTCTCTCATTCATCCAGCCGTCCATAGTGCCCAAAAAAAAAAAAAAAAACCATCCCGATCATCCCAATCTCCCTATACCTAATGACACAGTGGTGTTGGAAGTTTTGCACCTTGGCCAAGTAAACATGCTTGCCACCCCAAGCTGCATATCTAAGAGCATCCATGACCCTTTCACACAGTCATCTGTGAGTGGTCATCATGGCAATGATGACCTGAGCACAGAGGATTCTAATGATGAGTCCGAGGAGAGGAGGACGTTTGGCGCTGCTGACACATTTAGAATTCCACAGAACATGACCAAAGATAAGATTGATACATTCAGAATCCAACAATTAGTAAAACCTGGAATTGAAATATTGAAGATGTCGCTACTGAAATTTTAGTGATGAAGATGCTATCTCTTAATAACTTTCTACCTTGTGGCATTAATTTTAAGTTTTTTAATTGAGTTGCAGTGGATGAAGTCTACCAATTCATGTATATAATATAATCTGTATAATCACTTGTTTGAACCGAACCCACTCTAGCACCCACCTTCGGTCGCCTCTGTTTAATCCCCATCTAATTCCTGATTCCTCCTCTTTTCCCTTCCCCTCAGCACTATCCCCTGCAGCCAAACAACTCCTCTTTCCTTCCTTGCATGCGAAATCGAGAAGCAATACCATCATCGGGTTCTCCTCTAGGTTTTCGATGTTTACACTATCCCTTGCAGCCAAACAACCCCTCTTTCCTTCCTTACAAGCGACAGAAATCGAGAAGCAACACTGTCATTAGCCGGATTCTTCTCTAGGTTTCCGACATTTCCTTACCTATTCAATCCAAATAATCAACACTCCAAGATCTCCTATTCAATCCCTACTAGCCAAACTCAAACAAAATCATTAGTGTTGTGGATTGTGGATGTATGAAAATATGTGAAAAATATATGCATATGCTTGTGCTTCTTTATGCATGTTTGAAAGCCTCGTCATGCTCATCAGGGCGTGACGAGATGATATTCGGCTGTGATTTTGTAAGACACTTCCTTCGCTCAATAGAATCGTAATCAAATTGTTAGATGCATCCCCGAATTTTGAAATTGTGTATATATATGCTCTGGTGATTGAAGACCACTAATGCTCAATAAGGTAGTGGGTATGATGACTTCTGGTGTTGCAAGACACGTTCATCTATGCTCAATAGGGCATAAGGGTAAGCCGCGGTTTAATGTAGCTACTGGGAACGTCAATATGCCAAAGTGTTCTTTTTTGATTGAATTTTGGACTTAGAAAATGGGGAAAGAATCAAGATTCATTAAAAAAAAAGAAATCAAGTGCATCAAAAATAAATAATCTAAAATGAAATTTGAATGATTTGAAATTGCATATATATGTTTTTATGCACGTGATCAAAGATCCCACTAATGCTCAATAGGGCTTAGTGGGTATGAAGACATTTGTGGTGTCAGACACATCACTACTCAATAGGGCATCTGGGTAAGTAGTTTGATGTAGCCCCTTACGGGGATGGCTAGAATCTTGTCAGTGTTGCCAAAATTTTGATTAAATTTTGACTTAAAGGGGATAATCAAGATTCATTTAAAAAAAGAAATCAAGCACATCGAAAATAAATAATCTAAAATAAAATTTGAACGATTTGAAATTGTATAAATATATTTGCTTTTATGCAGGTGATCGAAGACCCCACTAATGCTCAATAGGGCTTAGTGGGTATGAGAGCATAGATACCATAAATACGTTCAATAGGGCATTCGGGTATGCCAGCGATTGATGTAGCCTGCGGGATGGCGAATCTCAAAATGTTTCAAAATTTTAATTAATTTTTGGACTTAAAACAAAGCGGGGAAGAATCAAGATTCATTTAAAAAAAGAAATCAAGCACATCGAAAATAATATAATCTAAAATAAAATTTGAATGATTTGAAATTGCATATATATTTGCTTTTATGCAAGTGATTGAAGACCCAATAATGCTCAATAAGGCTTAGTGGGTATGAAGACTCGGCTGTGGTGTTGTAAGACACCATTGCTCTTAAAATACAAGGTAAGCCAAATTTAGATGTAGCCCCTACATGGGGATGATGAGAATCTTTGTGAAATATTGCCAAAATTTTATCCAAAATTCATACTTGCAAACAAAATTCAAGCTAAACAAATAGCACTACCTAAGCTCACTAAAATAAAATTGATATTGAATTGAATTTTTAATTATAAATGAGAATGAATTTAAAGATTATATTTTAAATAAAGAAAGATGGATTGAACTCAAATAGATTTATGAACTTCAAGCGAATTAAATATTTTAGCAATAAATATAAATTTGACACTTCAATATATGTTATTCCAAGGGATCTCATATGATACTAAAATAGTTTAAAATGACTTTCACGTCACCAGATTTGCATCACATCGTATAAGCAAACAGAAGGCGTTAGTTAAGGCTTCAATTGAACCCTTGCATATATTATGAAATAGGATTAAAACTCAAATTCAATATTTTAAAATTATGCAAGCATTCTTAAATATACCCGCATGGGCCCTGACACCTATACCAAGCATCTAAAACTTTGTGTCTGAGGATGTTGTGCGGGTTTTAAAAAAAGAGAAAGAATGATAAAATCGATTCAATATTTTATGGTTATATGCATGTGAACTAATGAATTTCTTCATATGCTAAATCAAGTCAATGAAAGATATAAGTATTCAGCTCCATAGAATATGATCATAATAAGCCTAATCCTCTATGTTTGAAACAGAGTTGACACAACTAAATAATCCACTTTTTAAATGAATATAAATTACATTATATCATAAGACCTAATCCTCTATATTTGTAATGATGTTAGCAAGGTCTGTTATGATATCAATTTTTTAAAGAATTTAAATTACACATAAGTCATAGACCCGATCCTTTACTAGCAAATAGAGTTGACAAATTACACGATGATGGCCGTGTTGATTGAAAATCTCAACCGGAGGGGATATTATCATCAAAAGATGCTTGGGCTCTAAATTAATTCATCTTAAAACTAAATTTCAACTAAGTAAATATATGAACTAAATGAAATTCATTATTTGAAGCAAATAATTCATCGACTCATCCACCATCGTTTGTTAGAGATGACAGATTAAGAAAACTCTAGCTCACAAAAGAGCTAATGTCAAGTCAAATAAATGACACTATTCAAACTCAAATAATCTCATGTCAGTAAGGGCGTGGCCCATGTCCTCTGTCCGCATGGTTTGGCCAGTAGGTTCTACATATGATGCGGTTACGACCAGAGTCCTCTAATCTGGTGGTTGCCGCCAAATGACACCATCATATTACGATCATGATTATTGCTCGTATGTTCCCCAATGGCTCAGCCTTTTGAGTTATGAATCATAGGGTATATTTGATAGGCAAAAAAGCCCTCTATCAGCTATGGTAGACTTAAGTTTGTCTCCTTAGACAAACACCATCTCAAGTCTACAAAGTTTTCTTGGATGACGTAACCCATGTGTTATTGATAAGGATCCTTCAGTCAGGTTGGGTCGACTACCTCCTCTAACTAAGTAGACTAGGGACCACGACAGCCTGGGATGATAGAACCATGTGATCTAGATCGGGCATGTCATCATTCCACCAACTACATGCTTTAAGTTAAAAATAATGGTGAATTTCATAAATTTTAAACTCCACATTTTTAAACTCCACATGCTGCTATTATACGCCACACATTAAGCGATCTAACAACTAGCCTTAATCGAAAGTTCTTTCTCAGTATTGAGAGGGGTAATTAACTATAGGTGCTTGCGCCTATAGGAAACCTAGAACTAGATCTAAAATTCTTACAAAACGAGGGTGAAATCTCTGGGTAGTGTCTTATCTACTATTCCATTTGTCTTCTAAAAATTTCATCGATACTTTAAATCACTTCTTCATCGAGAGGTCGGTGGCAAATTTTTGGAGTTCACAGATTTCTGGCAACTCCGTTGGGGACTGGTTTCTCTTTCCATCTTTGGCTAGTCAAATTTGGAGTATAGTAGTAGTGGAGTATAAGTAATCAAAATTGAAATTTAGTCATAAAATAAAATCTTTAATGAACATTCTAGTTTGTTGAGTGTGATTTTATTTGCTTGAAATTTTCTTTTGAATATGTTATTTTATTTCTGTTCTTTTGTATCCCTGCATTTTGAAAGTATGGGGATAGAGTATTTATTTTTTTTTGATCCCCATCTTTCATTTGCACAGATGAATCTTGAGAACACTCTGTTCGTTGTGAAGCTGAGCCGCGGGTCTAACATCTGTCTGGTTAATACTATCATCAATACTGGAGATGCGGGAGCTACCATTCAATTTAGTAGTGTGGACTTTCCAGTAGTTATAGCTAAAGCTAATGTCACGTCAATTTAGGATACATATGCATGTCATGCACATAAGCACGTGCAATAGAGAAAATTTACTGAAGTTGTTACTGTTGAAGCTCCCCAAAAGAGAGCTTCTATGTTTCAAAGATTGGGATATTCTAACACTCTCTATGAAGAGAACTATTGTCAGGAAGAAAGTCTTAATCATGGCTGTAAACACCACTTTGCCAATTGAACCTTTCATACCAGGAAAGCACAATCATGCCTTGGCCTCGTTTGGAGGAAAATTAACAAGAAGGCAGAGAAGAAGGATGAATAGCGAGCTACGAGCTCATCAATTGTTGTCTGAACAACCTGCTTGCTGTTAGCCTCAAAACCAAAAGTGAGTATTCCCACCCAGAATAAATTCAAGAACCTGAAATGGGTAAAAAGGAATAGCTCTATTAGTAAGCTAAAACAATCTTTTTGGGATCCGCCACTGCATCGAGCTCTGGCGCCTGAAAAGGAAAATCTTGAAACCTTGTCCACTAGAGTGCATCGAGTGTTGAATGTTGCCATGAAAATAGGCCTAATGAAAAGAAGGGTCCAAAGGCCTATGATGATTGAAGCTGATAATGTTTCATCTGATAGACTACCACCTGTTGTGAGAGCTCATGATCGATTCGAGCAAATCCTATACAGTGAGCATCGAAGTGTGACACCCATACCATATGTTAGGGAATCCGCTTTCGAAAGGTCCCGATGGAAGGGCAAGCAAGCTTGGAGGCTAAGGCCTCGAAGAGAAACTATTGAAAATAAAGAAAGAGGCGTGACATTTGGTTCGCACTCCCGGAAATCTGCTAATGATAAGAACTGACAAAAATGGGTTCAAAAGAAGAAGTCTTTTGATGATGAATTTCAGGATGGTCGACACCCAGGTGAACATTCTAGAGAATCCCATTGCCGGTCAACCGAATCTCCACAAAAGAAAGTTGACTTTGATCGTAGCCCTCCAGTTGAAGAGAGGTTTGTCTCGAATCCAGAGCTAGAAATTCACTGGAGGAGATGTTCTGAAGTCAAATTACAAAAAGATGAAGAATATGATGAAGATATTATGGAAGTGGAAGTAGTGTATGTGGTACAGCATGTGGGAGAACCATCTAGTGCATGATAAAACCAACATAGACATCATGTAGTTGCAGCTCTTATTCGTATTGAAGAACTAGCTCTTGAGCAAACAAAAGGAGGAGCTTCAAGCACGTCTTCAGGTGATGAAGAGGAGGAAGAACTGGAAAGAGAAGAAGATAACTCTCTCTTTGACGACACTACCACATTAGCCCAAATGCAGAAACGAATACAATGACAGATGAAGGCAAAGGATAGGGAGATCATCCAGTTAGATGCAAAGATGAACCAAATGATGGTGCAAATGAATGTGAAGCTACAGATAATTCAGAGAAATGCAGTAGTAGTGCCAACATCTACTCTACTTGTCAACCATCTGACAGCTAATGCTACATCTGCTGTCCACCAGTTGACTCAGTGCCTCAAGCTTCCAAAGCACATAATGCACCCAAGGGGAGAAATGAAGTCAATCAGTTAGCATCTCGACCCATCCCTCAAGATGTGCCTAACATATCTGAGCCCGTCACAACAACTCAATTGGAAACAATGATAAATGAAAAGATCAAAGCTGTCATTGCCACTGACTAGGCAGAAAAATTGGTAAGCAAAGGTCGTTAATACCTGGTAGAGTACGATCAAGTGACATACCCTAATTCAGTGCCTAAATTCAATACATTCAATGACACTGGGAACCCCAAACAACACCTGGCATAATTTAAAGCAACATGTGGCAATATAGGAGGCAATGATGCACAATTATTTTGCCAATTCGTTAGTAGTTTAAGTTCAACTACTTTTGAATGGTATGTTGAATTGCCTAATGGCTTGGTCAAGACTTTTTCTAAATTAGAGATGATGTTAGTCAAGAGATTTGCCAGTGCAACTGAAAAGATTACAATTGCTGACCTCACCTTAGAACGAAGAAGGAAAGATGAGTCGATGACTAAATATATTTCACGTTGGTGAAACATGAGCATGAAATGTGAACAACAGCTAGAAGAGGAACTTGTGATCCAATTGTTGATGGGTAACATCAACGATAAGATGACACCATATTTATGTATGGCCTCTATCTCAACATTTCAAGAGTTATTGGACCAAGTGGCAAAGTTTGAAAAGTTGAACCGCTCAAAACCTAAGGGTCACTCAGAAAAGTTAAAGAAGAATAAATTCTCAAACACAAGAAGGAATGAGTCTCATACAACCTTCTACAGCTCGAGCAGTGGAAAGCGAGCAACCTATAATGTTGATAAAGGAAAATAACTCGCTTATGCAGATGAAGGGGGAAAGCAATTAGTTAACTCCCAATCAAAGCAATCAATGAGAGATGATGAGTGATTGCCCTCATCTCTAAAATATAAGATGAATAAGGAATACTCTTTCAAGAGGGAAAGTGTGGCTAAGTTATTTCGCCAAGTGCTTAAAGCGGATTAGAATTGAATCAAAAGACCGAAGAGTCGAGTCAAATAATCCAAAATATTGTCCATATCATCAGGTGATTAGCCACTCGATTGAAGATTGCTATGTCTTTAAGGATTGACTGGAGAAATGGTGAATTCACACTATCTGATAGTATCCTCGTTCATCCTAAAAGAGAATCTACCATAGTGGTTACGTCCACTTCAATACCATTGATGAAAGAGAAAGAAAAAAAGAAAAGTAATATAGGAAGAGCAATGGGAGACAATAGTCTCTAACAAGACCATAAAAATGCTGAAGCAGCTAAAAGATGTCCCTAGTGTTAAGTGAAAATCACCGCTTGAACCTATATTGGACTTAAAAGAAATTTCTAAACCAAGAATTTTAGCTTCTCAGTAGCATTTTGATAAGGCTACTTCATCACATCCCGAGGAGAAGTCAGCTAAACGTAGACCTCATAAATTAAAGAAGTCGGCTGAAAAAAAAAAGAAAATCAAGAAGATAACTATAACTCAAAATATCATCAACCGATCAGACAAACTATCAGACTTGTCGATTACATGTCAGGACTTCGGATCACTGAGTCAAATGAAGAAGGAAATAGCAATGAAGAATTGCTTTCTAGAGAAACATGTCGAGCTATTTCTGTGGTGTCAAACAACCCCCAATGTGATCCATGCCTAGATAATTGAAATCAAGCAGTTTTGAAAAATGCAATATGTAAAAACAAATTCAAGAAGTTTGTCCCACTAAGCAAGAGAGCTCCTAAGCCTATAACATCAAAGTGCTTGATGGAAAAAGCGAACACTCAGAAGAAGACTTATGTTTTCCTAATGAAGATGAGTCAGAGCCTTCAAAGACATCCCAAATGGGCCACTTGAACCTTGGCAGTGACTCAAGGCATTCGCAAAGTACTCCGGGCTAGATGGTGACTCTGAGGGAGCTACCTCATCTGAAGAGTCTGAGCTAAAAAAAGCAGTCCAAGTG
Organism: Cymbidium sinense; assembly: GCA_021442155.1. Taxonomy (NCBI): domain Eukaryota; kingdom Viridiplantae; phylum Streptophyta; class Magnoliopsida; order Asparagales; family Orchidaceae; genus Cymbidium; species Cymbidium sinense. The sequence continues at coordinate 84,001,360 of CM038221.1, read as the reverse complement.
CAACTAAGGAGTGATAAGATACTACCACCTCCATTAAGGAAAGGGTCATCCAATAAGCACAAAATCAGAAATGAAGACAAAAATATTAAAGTTAATGAAGATATCATCCTAAAGACCCCAAGAAGAAAGCAAATTCAAGTGGAGGAATTGATTATAATAATCTATCGCATCTGAGAAAGATCCTTTCACAACCGAGTGTGTATGAGGCTCTCTTGATGTTGAAGGACCTTCGAGAAACACTGATTCAAGCTCTTAAAGATTCAGAGAGTATGAAGCTTATTTTGCTGAACGACGCATGACTGAAGTTTTGCAAGATCAGATATCTTCTATGATCACTTTCTCTAAAGAAGATCTTATGCTCAAGACAACGAAACACAATCGCCCATTAGTTGTAGCTGCAGAAAGTGATGGAATTATGATCAATCGATTTTTAATTGACCCAGGTTCATCAGTAAATCTTATGAGTCTGCGAGCACTTAGGGGGTTATCCCTAGACATTCATCACCTTGGATGAGATAAATTGATAGTCCATGGCTTCAATGAAATGGGTTAGAGGACTATCAGATCTTTCGTTCTACCGCTTAGGTTTGGAGAACTCTATACCCAAGCTAAATTTCATATGATTGATGTCAACACCTCATTCAAAGCTCTATTAGGCTGTCTTGGCTCCATGAATATGGTATAGTTTCATCTACTCTACATTAATGTATGAAGTACATAAGAAATGAAGAAGAACACAAGATTGTTGGCACTATTCAACAATTTACAGTTCATGAGGCAAAAATTTATGAGGATGCAAAGTATTTTATTTTGAAAGAAGGTAAGCCTCAACAATCTACAGCTCCAACTTCAAAAATTATGAAACAACCCAAAGAAGAGAAGGAGTGAAAAGGAAGAAAGAAGGCTGCATTAAATCTCTCTAGAATGTATGAAACATCACCAAAGCTGAAGAGGAATGTTCCTCATTTGGATAGTGATATAGAAGAAGAAGATATTCGAGTCGAACTTAAGGAAAAATGTGAGCCTTCAACAAAAACAAATGAGATAAATTACTCTGATTTTAATTATGATTTTGAGTCCATCTATGCAAGTGAAGTTCAATGTGTCTCTTCTAGAAGGGCTTCTAACCTATTAGTATTGAACGATTCATTCATAATTATACTGGTTCCTCCTCAATATTTCAAAGAAGTCATATCACGTGATGTTCACAACATTGAGGAACAAAAAATCTTTTATGTACCTCCACTACCTTGGAGCAACAGATTGGGAACTTCATTCAATAGATCTGAGGAATGTCAACACTATGATTCTGAATGGCTTATTAGACTTTCGTCGAAGAGATGGTACCACGAATGTTAGATACTATCCTCCAAAATGAAGGATGATGCATGAACTTGGAATCGATGTTGGGCGATAGATGGAGCTCTCTTCTTTGATAACTTATGGAGTTCAAAGAGTCCACAGACCTTTCGAAGAAGCAATAATTATACCACTAAGGGTCTTGGATACATCCAACAAAAGCTTCATTAAAGGAACACTTGCTATACTGTAATCGAGAATGAGATTGAAACTAAAATTGAAAATGAAGATGACTTTTACGAAGTCATTCTCACAATTGATGGGGAAGTAGAAGCCGAACCGGCACCTGAAGAAGATGGTGGGCAGACGTCTACCATGGACAAGTTGAAAGAAATTAATTTGGGGACTGAAGAAGAACCCCGTCCAACCATCGTTAGAGCCCTTCTGCCTGACGATAAGGTTGAAGGAATAAATATATTGCTTTGTGAATTCAGGGATTTCTTTGCTTGGACATATTCTAAGATGCCTAGCTTATCCCCTGATGTGGCAGTTCATAAGCTAGCTATCAATTCTGATTCAATACCAGTCAAACAAGGTCTAAAAAGAATGAGGTTGAATGTTGAAGAACAAGTGATCGTAGAAACAAAAAGCTAATTGAAGCAGGTTTCATTTGTGAGGAAAAGTATGTAGATTGGATAGCCAATATCGTTCCTGTAAAGAAGAAGAATGATCATATTCGAGTCTGCATCAACTTTCGAGATCCAAACAAGGCATGCCTAAAAGATGATTTCTTACTCCCTGTGTTAGAATTGCTAGTGGATAACACCTCCAACTATGACATGTTCTCATTTATGGATGGATCATCAGCTATAATCAGATCAAGATGACTCCTGAAGATGAGAAACATACATCATTAAAAACACCAATTGTTATTTATTGTTACACAGTCATGTTATTCAGATTGAAGAATGGCGGATATCATAGGGCCATGACACGCATCTTCGACGAGTTGATTTATCAGAAGGTAGAATGTTACGTTGAAGTCGTTGTTAAAAGCATTGATAAAAAGATCACCTTAAAGATTTGAGTATTATTTTTGAAAGAATTAGAAAGTATGATCTCAAGATGAATCTTCTCAAGTGTGCTTTTGGGGTTTCCTCAAGAAAATTTCTTGGATATGTTGTAAGACATAGAGAAATTGAGATTGACCCCAACAAAATCATGGTGATCGTGGAGATGCCTCCATCGAAGAACCTTCGCCAGCTTCACTCTTTACAAGAAAAACTCACATTCATTCGGCATTTCATATCAAACCTGTCAGGAAGATGCCAACCTTTTACGAAGCTAATGAAAAAGAACGCTCCATTCAAATGGAACGAGGGCTGCCAAGAAGCATTTGAGAGAATTAAAAAGTATCTACTCAATCCAGCCAATTATAGCGACTCTATCCGGAGACCTCTCATCATACTTAGCTTAGAGAGTCCCTAGGGATTTACTTGTGCAACATAACGAGGAAAATAAAGAAAATGCTATACTACATCATCGAAGATTAGTAGAGCGAAACTACTCTCCAATAAAGAGGCATTATCTAGCACTGATATTTGCAGTTCAGAAGCTTCACCATGACATACTTTCTCATAGAATCACACTAATCTTGAAGGTTGATCTGTTGAAGTTCTTGATGATGAGAGAAACATTTAGGTCATTTACCTCGATGGGCAGTACTCTTATTACAATTTAATATTATGTATGACCACAGAAAGCAGTGAAGGGACAGATCTTGGCAGACTTCCTTTTCTGCGCATCCTATCCCAGTTGACTCACTGCTTAATGATGGCTTGCCTGATGAACATATTATATCTATTAATGAAAGAGAAAAGCTACAGATCTGGGAGATGTATTTTGATGGAGCAACATCGATCAAGCCAGGACAACCTCCAAACCTACCTAAGGCGCAAGATATTAGCCTCAAATTCATAACACCAGAAAGAGGCATCATAAGACATTCATATGGCTTGACTGAATGTCGAACTAATAATGAAGCTGAGTATGAGGCTTTAATAGTGGGTCTTGAAGAAGCTATTATCATAGATATCCAAAATTTGTATGTTTTGGAGACTCTCAACTAATCATCAATCAAGTTTTGGGAATCTATAAGATCACTAAGCTTAAGTTAGCTTATTATCATAAGCAAGTTCACGAGCTAATGACACAAATTTTGAATGTTACATTGACTCAAGTCTCTTAATCCAAAAATAGTAAAGCTGGCTGCTTAGCTAAACTAGCCAAAGAGATGTCAAGCATGAATGATGACCACGTGTTGATAGAAGTCTTCACCCCTCAAGTTCTATAGCAAGCAAATCCATATTCCCCGCAGGTAGAGGGGACATCAAACTCAAGTCAGCATGAAGCAATTCAAATTGCTCCTCATTTTCCCAATGAACAAGTACAAGAGATAGAAAAGCTCAAAAGTACTACAAAGAAATCATGTGAATCTTTCATAGTGGAAGAGCCTGACGATTGGAGACAACCCTTCATCGATTATTTTAAGGAAAGTAAATTGTCGAGCAATAAATCAGTAGCCACATAAATTACGAAAAGGATCCTACGATATGCCTATGTTAATGATACATTGTACTGTAGATCCTTTGAATAGATGTGGCTACGATGCTTAGGAATGGATGAAGCCAATAAAGTTATGTCTGAAATTCATGAAGGACTTTATAGGGCACATCAATCAGGTCCTAAAATGACAGCAAAAATTAAGAGAATGGGATATTATTGGCCATCGATGGTGAAAGATTGTATTGATCATGCCAAAAGATGCCATGAATGTCAAGTCCATAGGAATCTCATTCATCAACCTCCAAATCCACTGCATCCAAAGGTCACATCTTGGTCATTTGAGTGTTGGGGAATAGATATAATTGGACCTATTGATCCACCATCGTCAGTAGGTCATCGTTTTATCTTAGCAACAAACAACTATTTTTCTAAGTGGGTCGAAGAAGCTCCATTTAAAGAGGTTACTGCTGATCGAGTCATCGACTTCTTCACTTATAATGTTGTCTATAGATTTGGTATACCATGACGTGTTATCTTAGAAAATGTCCCATTCAAGAGTTCAAAGATCTATAAATTTGCTGATCGATATAAAATCGATTGGCGATATTCATCAATTTATAATCCAAGAGCCAATAGTTTGGTAGAAACTTTTAATAAAACACTGATCAAGCTACTCAAAAAGATCCTCACAAGGAATAAAAGAGAGTGGTACATCAAAATGCTTGAGGCATTATAGGCATATAAAATTACTTGCAAGACGCCAACTAAAGCCACTCCTTATATTTTTAACTTTTGGAGTCGAAGCAGTCTTGCCACTAGAAGTCGAACTACCATCACTTCGAATAGCCATCCAATATAATCTCACTCAAGAGGAGAACACATGTTTATAGATGGAAGAGCTTGACACGCTAGACAAAATTATACTTCAAGCCCAATAAAGCTTAGAAATCTTTCGAGCAAGAATGTCTAAAACCTTCGATGGAATAGTGCGTCCTCTAACTTTTCGAAGAGAAGAGTTGATCTTAGTGCTGAGAAGACCGATAATCCCTCACAAAAGAATCAAAGGTAAATTTGAAGCTAATTAGAAGGCCCTTACATTATAGAGAAGGTATACGAAGGAGGAGCAACGACTTGTTGATTAGTGGTGGACTATGCCACCCATCAATGGTCGTTATCTCAAGAAGTATCATGCCTGAGTGCACATGATTGCATGATTGAATAAATATTATATTCATGACTCCTTATATATATATATATATATATATATATATATATATATATATATATATATGAATATAGACTGAAAAATTCTCTTGCATTGCGAGAACGCATTTTTGAGTTGCGATGAAATTCCCCCTGCAAGACAAGAGGCATTTTTATATATTTATTTAGGTTAATATCATGCCTTCTACTGATATCCCAAGATGAAAGTATACATCCGTGGTGATTCATAATAAGTCTCATCTACTTTTATAATTGATATAAAAAGAGATATAAGTATCTCTTTATCTTAGCTTGAAAATCCCCCTGTCAGATATGAGGCATTTTTAAATTTTTATATTAGAATTTGGGTTGACATCATGACTCGTGCTAAGATCCCCAAATAATATTTTCAATTATATTTGTTTAAATTGCAGGTGGCTATGCGAATAATAAGAAAGATCACATTCACTCAGGACATGTAGAAGACAACTTCAAAGGCTAGAGCTATCAATCCTCCAAAGCTGATCCAACTCAATGAATTTAAGCGATCCAGATCTGGAAAATTTTTCCAATTGATCGATGAATCAAGAGAGGATATGTGTAGAGGTCTAAGTAACCACAAAGCATAAATTTATATAACTTCTTGAACAAGTCAAACAAAGTAGCAAGCATAGGGCTGAAGAAGCTATCTTGGAGTTTGTAAAAATCTCACAGCTAAGAGAACTTTATAGTCAACCAGTGCACTAAAACACCAAGTGTTGGACTGACGACTTCTTGCCATAGACCTAATGCTCATCTTGAAGACTAGGTCACTAGCTCGCATCCTTCAACAAGTTCGTTAAAAGCAATAAGCAAAGGACCGAAGGTATGCACATTCTCCTAACAAGTCAATTCTGACAAATCATGTTAATCCTTTAACAAGTCCACCAAAGCAATAAGCAAAGGACCAAAAGGTATGCACATTCTCCTGATAAGTCAAGTTAGACAAATCAGGTCTATTCTTCATCAAGTCTGTTAAGCTTGAAGCTAGGATAGAAGGAACCTAAATCATAAAATAAATAAAATTCTTCCTTCACCAAGCCTACTAAGCACGAAGCTAAGGTAAAAGGAGAATTAAAGACATAAAACACTAAGATGAAACCTTCTTCAAGCCTATTAAAGCATTAAGCATATGGCCAGAGGTATCCCTCTTCCTACCTGATGAGTCAATAAAGACATATCAGGTCAAATCTTATATGGTCAACTAGTTTGCAACAAACATGGTCCACTTCATACGTGCACCATATTTGTTGGGTGGTATTTGTTACTCTACATGTATGCTCCATCAGTCAAGTCGAGCTCACGAGCTGAATTCGATGAACTTCGGATACAATGATGCGCAAATTGAAGTTAAAATACACTGGATGTCACTGAAACTAGTCAAAATGATCTCCAATCGATGAATGGACTTTGCCATCGAGTTTAAAATATCAAAATTGATCAAAATATACATATTGCACAAATCAACGGTCAACCGATCAAGAAGAAAATCCATTGATGCGCCTACACATATTGAGATCAAGAAGCTACGACTATACCCAAACGACCTCCATTTATAAAATTGATCACATTGTTAGTGTTGAAACATTGAAACCTATCAAATGAGGGTCACAATTGGGTGAGTGCATGAATATTGAGCTTAAGCGGCAGTACAACTTTGAAACAAAATTGACTCGATTCGGCGCTGACTTTAATCAAACGGCCTCAAATCATGAAACAGATTATGTCGTTGAATCCGGAATGTCGAATTCACCTAGAAATGATACCCATTTTATCCAAGTTTAATTTTGATAAGATTCATAAGAATTTTGATGTGATATTGTGGAAATCAAACATCCAACTTAATTAAATAAAGTTCAATTTAATTTTAATTATTAAATTATAATATGATTAAATCAAAATTTTTGCATGAATAGGAATTGGTAATCAGATTATACTCTTCTCATAAATGCTCCTCAATCACATTCAAAACTTCATTTGAAATTTTCAAAATCCTGCCTAAATATATAAGGAAAGTAATTATTCAACAATTAGGGCTCCTAATCCCCTATTTTTCCCTGCCAAGACAAAGAAGCAGAGAGAAAAATTTTTGGGCAGACACTAAACCTCTCTCGTCGGCTCTCTTGTCCAACCCTGCAACTTCCTCCAAGCCTCCGCTCTTCTTCCCACTGCACAGGTAAAATCTCTCATCTTCTCTTCCTCTCTCTCTCTCTCTCTCTCTCTCTCTCATATGTTTCCCATATTTCACTCATCTCCAATTTTCTTCCAAACTAAATCGAGAAATCTAGAAGCAAGGATTTCAAATCCCGCTCATCCTCTACGGTACGTATCCGATCCCATGATTCCAGTTCTCGCCGACTAGCAATCTTTCTGTCGATTTCCTCCTCTCAACCCTCTATCATTTGTCCAATCAGTCATAGTACCCCAAAAAAAAAAAATCCGATCATTCCAATCTCCCTATACCTAACGACATTGTGGCATTGGAAGTTTCACACCTTGGCAAAGTAAACATGCTTGCCACCCCAAGTTTCATATATAAGAGCATCCATGACCCTTTCACACCATCATCTGTGAGTGGTCTTCATGGCAATGATGACACAGAGGATTCTGATGATGAGTCTGAGAAGAGGAGGAAGTTTGGCTCAATTCAATCCAGAACATGACCAATGATGAGATTGGATACATTCAGAATCCAACAATTAGTAAAACCTAGAACTAGAATATTAAAGATGTCGCTATTGAAATTTTAGTGTTGAAGATGCTATGTCTTAATAACTTAGTACCTTGTGGCATTAATTTTAAGTTTTCTAATTGAGTTGTAGTGGATGAAGTCTTCCAATTCATGTATATAATTCAATATGTATATTCACTTGTCTGAACCGAATCCACTCCAGCCGCACCCTTCTGAAGCCTACAGTCGATGCCTCTATTTTAATCCTCCATCTAATTCCCAATTCCTCCTCCTTTCCCTTCCCATTAGTACTATCCCTGCAGCAAACCCTCTTTTTCCTTGCAAAGTGGCCAGCAAACATCATTAGGCGGGTTCTCCTTTAGATTTCTAGCATTTCCACTATCCCCTATAGCCAAATAACCCCTCTTTCCTTCCTTGCAAGTGACGAAAATTGAGAAGCAACGCTATCATCAGGCGGGTTCTCCTATAGGTTTCTGGCATTTCCACTATCCCCTGCAACCAAATAGCCCCTCTTTTCTTCCTTGCAAGCGACGAAAACTGAGAATCGACACCATCATCAGGTAGGTTCTTCTCTAGTTTTCTAGCATTTTATCACCTATTCAATCCAAATAATCAACTCTCCAAGCTCTCCTATTCAATCCTTTCTAGCCGAACTCATGCAAAATCATTAGTGTTGTTGATTGTGGATGTATGAAAATATGTGAAAAATATATGCATATACTTGTGCTTCTTTATGCAAGTTTGAAGGCCTCATCATGCTTATCAGGGCATGACGAGATGAAATTCGGTTGTAGTGTTGCAAGACACTACTCCTTATGCTCAATACGGCATACCGAGTAAGCCAAAATTGCTAGATGTAGCTCTCTTTGAATGTGTAGAAATTGCATATATATGTTTACTTTTATACAGGTGATCGAAGATCTTACTAATGCTCAATAGGGCTTAGTGGGTATGAAGACTTGGTTGTGGTGTCGCAAGACACCATTTGCTACGCTCAATAGGGCGTAATAGGTAAGCCAAAGCAGTTCTGATGTAGCCCCTTACACGGGGTTGACGCCGGAATACTACTGAAGTGCTGCCAAAATTTTGATTAAATTTTATACTTAAAAAAATGGGGAAGAATCAAGATTCATTTAAAAAAAAAGAAATGAAGCACATCAAAAAGAAATAATCTAAAATGAAATTTGAATGATCTGAAATTGCATATATATTTGCTTTTATGCAGATGATCGAAGACCCTACTAATGCTCAATAGGTCTTAGTGGGTATGAAGACTTGGCTATGGTGTCACACGACACCATCCACTATGCTCAATAGGGCATACCGAGTAAGCTAAAGTAGTTCCAATGTAGCCCCCTATACGGAGATGACGCCAGAATACTGTTGAAGTGATGCTGAAATTTTGATTAAATTTTGGACTTAAAAAAGGGGGGAAGAATCAAGATTCATTTAAAAAAAGAAATCAAGCACATCAAAAATAAATAATCTAAAATAAAATTTGAACGATTTGAAATTGTATATATATTTTCTTTTATGCAAGTGATTGAAAACTCCACTAATGCTTAATAAGGCTTAGTGGGTATGAAGACTCAGGTGTGGTGTCATAATACACCGTCCGCTACGCTCAATAGGGCATACCGAGTAAGCCAAAGTAGTTCCCATGTAGCCCCCTACATGGGGATGACACTAGAATACTATCGAAGTGCTGCCAAAATTTTGATTAAATTTTGGACTTAAAAAAGGGGGGAAAAATCAAGATTCATTTAAAAAAGAAATCAAGCACATCAAAAATAAATAATCTAAAATGAAATTTGAATGATTTGAAATTGCATATATATTTGCTTTTATGCAGGTGATCAAAGACCCCACTAATGCTCAATAGGGCTTAATAGGTATGAAGACTTGACTGTAGTGTCACAAGACACCATCCACAATGCTCAATAAGGTGTATCGGGTAAGCCAATGAAATTCCAAAGTAGTCCCCTGTGGTGAAATTTTTATAAGAATTTCTAAAGAATAAAATATATATCTCCATCTTCACTCTTTGCAGGATGAAGAAGGAAATATACATCTTCTTCTTTTTATACATTTTAGACACCACCTAGATCTACAGATATTCTTATTGAGGGTGATCAGGTACGATATTAAAGAGAGGTGTACTATCTCGAAAGATAGAAGTTACCATCCAACAATAGACCTAATCACCTCAACAAGGACTCCTAAGGACAATGGGTCTGCATATGTATCAAAGATTCTTCTCCTACTTTACATGAAAAAGTAAAGTAAGGTATATTTTAAACAGGATTCATTAAGTTCCCTCTAGAGGTAAACCCTCATAGTTAATTACATCCTAAGGAATGAGATCCCTTAAGAATATTCTCAATTAAGGTAAATGATCGTTGTCTCCAAAGATTTCAATAGGTAGGACTATTAATCGATTAGTTTATTTTGGAAGATCAAATGAGATTAAACAAAGAGGAGTTATTATCGAAGTCAAAGGAAGATAAGTAAGAGATGCTCATGATGCTAGGAAACCTAGCGAGCATCTCAAACTATCCTATGGTTGGGCTTTACATTTTTGAAGTTGAATTATTCATTTGAGTTGACATTTTATTAGAAGTTTTGGGCTTATGATTCCACAACACAAGGTTATGGAAATACTTAAGAGGTGAGAATTTATGCTTATGATCCATAGGAGAGAGAAGCAACCTCGGAACCTAAATATAAGGAGCTTTAGCGAGGGCCAAAAACACGACCTAAATCTAAGATAAAAAATGGGTATTTGGTTTGCCTCCACAAGAGAGGACAAACCACCTGACTGCTTAGACTTATAATCTCCTGGGGGTGGCTGCCAACAAACTCCTCCTACGATTTTAAATTCATGTAAGCAAGTCATATGCTTTATGCAAGATATCTAGGTTATTGTTTATTTAGAAAGAGACTAAGTTCTTAAACTCACTCCTTAAAGAGACTAGATCATGTAAGGGCATGCTTCAAATGACTTAAATCTAATGCAAATTATATTACATATTATTTTCATTTTGGACAATCATTTGACTCGGGCTTAAAGGATTCATATACCTAATGCATGAGAAGTAAGATTATTGGACAAAATTAGCAAAAAGGGAGGAGATATATTTCCACAATGGCTCTCAAAGGTCAAGCCAAGTTTCTCTGGCAAAGGTGGAAGCCCTCCAATCAAGAGTGAAAATAATATGCATTTATGCATGATATTATAAAAGAAATACTCATCCAGCTAAAGGGTTGCTAATTCTTTTATCTTAATTTTTAGCCTAAGCTTTAGGTGAGGTTATGAGTTCTTTATTTTAATTTTGAATTATTAAATTTGGTAGAAGATTTATTTTTTCCTAAGAGCCTAATCCACATCCAGGCCATACATGAAGTAAGGAATAAACTAGGAAAAGGATGCCATCTTAATGCACAAACTAAACAAATCATCAATCAAATTATAAAGCTAAAATAAAAGAATAAAAGACCATTTATGGTCGGGCACCATCACACAGACCCGAAAATAAATTGGGTAGCCGAGCTCTACCCTTATACAACCCAGATTACAAATGAATTAAGTACAATTAACAAGGAATTCATTATTATGGGGATCTTTAAGCTTCATTTCATCATTCTTCTTTTCTTCTTTCTTCTTTGGTTCCTTCTTTTGTATGGTTGGAAGGTGGTTGCTCCAAAGGCTTCATATGGTACATAAGATGTAACCTTATGACCAATGCTCATCCTAATCCCCCATAACAATCATTCCAAAATTCTAATTACAAAAATTACATGAAAAGAAAAAGTAAATCTAACTAATACCTATAAAATAGAGATTAGCTAAACAAATTATACAACTCCCAAGCATATATATTGGACTTATCACCCCACACATGGGTGACTAAGTCCACCTGGCATATTGGATTATGCTTAGGAGTATAAGCACCTGTACAACAAAAGTATTTATATTATTATTTATTACAGCGCCCCTTAAGCACAATCCCCTACAGAAAATAATGATTAGACTAAATTGTCCTACCATTCATTCTACGCACATTCACCTTAACATCCAGACTAAAACATATATCATAAAACAAAAGTAAACATCAAACCATGCACCGCCCTAACCTAAAGCTAGAAGTGGTGACTTAGTCTAAATGTGTGTGTTTTAGAAGGTTTGTGTGGTATGCTTAACTATGGCTTTAGAGTTTGTATTTTCAAAATATGAAAGTGTTCAACTGAGAGGATGGTTTTATTTAAGTTATTTTTATTGATTTGGGTTGATTTTATTTTGTATTTTTATTTGGTTTGAATGAATCCTATAATTAATTACTAACTTTTAAAGAGAGGGAAAAGAGAAGAGAACTTCTCTTTTCTTCCCAACCTTAAGTAATTTCTAAAGTGGATTCATGTTTAGTTTTGTTAGTGAATATTTTATTATGTGTTTTAATTAATCCTAAGTTTAGATGAACTCTAAACAAACCTATTCAAAAAGAAAGTCATTTTAAGATTAAGTAAAGTGAATTAAAATCACAAAACACACATCACTTCATTTCTTTCCCAACATGTATAACATGCATATGAATGAACCCTAAACATATCTATACATACAAATGGAAATGTTTAGCATAATATATGATGAATGCTAAGTGGTTTACTTAAGAAAGTTTGAATGCTTATGATGCATGATTTTTATTAAGTAGAAAGGGGTTTCTTATCCAATTTTCACATGCACACATGAATGTATGAAAGGCATAAGTGAGTACCATTGTTAACTAGGGTGTAAGGTACAAGACCTACTTGGCTACTTAAAGCCTCACAACAAGGTTGTCAGACTAATATACCACTTTCCTTAAATACAAGTATATGTACAAAAGAAATGAATGGAAAAGAAAGGATGCAAAAGTTGTGTTATTGATTTATTTTTTTGTTTATGCAATTTATATGTACAAGGGTAGATGTCCTTCTTGGGTAATAGCATAGGAATGAATAAGAATGAGATTAGGCAAGTGTTGTGTTCTTTTCACATGAACTATACACTTTGCCAAATCCTATTCAAAACCATACTAAAAGTGGGGAGAAGGAAAACTACACTAAGCATATCCTTATATTTTACTCACATGCAAGCTTATAAATAAAATATAAGTAACACACATTCAATTTTGATAATTGATTCATATAGTTTGGAAATAATTTGGATTTAATAGTGATAATAGCCACTCATATTCCTATTTTAGCCAAAACATGCAATTTGACATAAAAGAAACATTTCACTTTGATTTTTGATTTTTGAAAATAATGAATGCATGAAATTCATATGACATACACATTTAGTATATTGGGAAAGAACTAAAATGATGAAAGCATGTAAACATATTCACTTTAATTAATTCCTAAAGACAATCTTATGAAGTAAGAAAGCTTAAAGCAAATCAAATTATTTTAAAGAAGGTTTGGTTTAGTTTTGAGTTTGATTTAATTTGAGAAGTGTGAGGCGAGTTTGCTATTCTTAACCAATTCCCACATGTGTATGATATTTAAGTTTAATTTTTAGATGATTAGATCCATTTTATATTTTGGTTAGGTTAAGGTATGAATTAAGTGCATTAATTACCCTTACCTATACCACCTTAGCATATTTAATCAAATAATTATGAGCCAATGAGATGACAAAAAACCTCACAAGTAATTTAAATTTTTAGTTCACCTCGAAAGAAAAGGCCTAATGTAAATTAAACTAAGGGTTTTTAATTTAAGTAATTTCATAACCCCTCTCACACATGTGAGTTGGGTTTTGATTTCCTTAATGTACTTAGGCTTTTGAACACCAAAGCATCTATCCAAGATAGATTAATTAAGTTCTGGAAAGTTTTATAATTTTATGAAATTAATTAAGAGGGTAATTAGTGAATTAGCCTTTAATTAAGGATGGATTAAGGAAGAAAAGGGGGTTTAGGGAATATCTCTAGGAAAGTATCCCAAAATTATTACCTAAATGTCACATTCACTTAATCAAAATTTAATTGACTCAATCAAAGGGTTAAACCACTAATTATGCCCTTAATTAGCTTAATTATATTAAGAGAGTAATTAATGAATGAACTAGCAATTCCCCAAATTAAGCCACCAATAAATCCCAAGAAAATTAGGGGAGGCAGGAGGCATCCCACTAATTAAGCATAAAAATTTTAGGAATAATCAGTGGAGCAATTAAAAGGTAATTATCAAATTAACATTCCTAATAAAACCCAAATTCAGAGAAAAGAACTATTGAAAATCACTTAAAATTAATTTTAATATATTTTATGTTCAATTATCTTTCATATGCAATGTATTTCATATTTTTTTGATTTTTCTACACTTATATATGAATTTTAGAAGATTTAGTAGTTAATTAGAAATTAAAAAATCCCTAATTATATTATTAATCTTGTCAGTGCCACATGTGTCGCTGACGTTGTATGCACTTCAAACGTGGCGTGACAGGATTAGGTACTTAACTTGTCACATCATAGCACCATGTGGCGGCGGTGCTATGCGCTTTCTCCTCAGCTGTCCGATCAAGGATCAGACGGCTGAGATTAAAGTCGTGGATATGAGGGAGGAAATTATGGATATTACGCATTTTAAATCTTGGCTATCCATCCAAAATTCATGGATGGACAGCCAGAGATTCATCCCTGCTACTCTCTGTGAGGCATGGAGACCGTCCATGTTTGAAGCCATGATTTGAGCTTAATCGAGCTCGAATTGGGATGAAAATCAACACACACCATCTAAGCATGCATACAATAACATCTAACGGCCAGATCAACCTAGGATTGAAGTTCACTGCACAAAGGACCAACATACATTGAACTTAAGCTCAAAATGGCATACCTCACTAGAGGTGATCGTTGGCGCTCGAATCCCTTGGAGAAGCTTCGTTTGGTTGAGACGAAGCTTTGATGAAAGTTTGACCTCTTGAGATTGAGTGGATGCTTCTATGGGTCAACTCCTTCTTGCCTGATCTCGACCTTGATCAAATTGGATCCTCCCTTACCTTTGGAACTTGGGAAAGAGCTTGGGAAACTTTGACTTGGTCCTTTGATGGAGCTTGAAGAAGGAATTGGGTTGAAGTTGAGTGTGGAGTCAATTCAAATTTCAGTCAAGCTCCCCTATTTTCATTGATGAAAATTAAGAACGGAGATTTCAAATCCTCTCTAGGAAGCTTGGGAAGACTCTCTAAGGGCTGCTCTGAGTTCCTATGCTTCAATCAGCTGAGGGAGAGTGAAGATTGAATTGAATTAGGGGGAGTATATCTCCCCCCATCCAATTGAGCTCATTGAATTAGTTTATTAGGCTATTAGATGACTCATTGCATTCGGTTTTGGCTAAAGAAGAAGTGGGTGACGTGGCCATGTGCTTAAATTGAGTGGAAGGAGGATTTCCATGCCACCGTTTCAATGGGAGTGGTCGGTTTGGCCATTGGGCTAGGTTGGGCTGACCAAAACCCATTGGGTTACGTGCACCACACTCCCTAGTGTTCACTTGATCCACTAAGAGGGTGCCAACTTGTTATGGAGAGGATTTGACCAAATTCCAAATGGATTTGGCCAAAATTTACCTTATGACCTAGGGGTAAAATGGTCATTTGACCTTGATTTTAGTTTGGGTATGTTTGATATGATGAGAAAATAGGTTTGACCAAGTTTCATTAAATTTGGAGTTGTTTTGATGTGATTTGGCTCATGTTGACCCATTTAGGTCAAAATGGGTCAACTTGGGTCCAGTTGACCAAATGGTCAAATTAGGTCAAACCAAGGGTTGTGACAAGTTCATATGATCATTTGAAATGTTTTGGTGGCTTTGGTTTGATTCAATTTGGTTTAAGTTTGAATTTGGTTCATTTGATTTCATTTAGGTCAAATGGGTCAAGTTGACCAATTTGACCCATTTGACCTATTTGAGCTAGGTCATAGGTAGGTCTAGGT
Organism: Cymbidium sinense; assembly: GCA_021442155.1. Classification (NCBI taxonomy): domain Eukaryota; kingdom Viridiplantae; phylum Streptophyta; class Magnoliopsida; order Asparagales; family Orchidaceae; genus Cymbidium; species Cymbidium sinense. The sequence goes on along the minus strand of CM038221.1, from coordinate 83,985,583 downwards.
TTTTTTGGTCATATGAAATGGATTGGTATCTTTGGTTCCAATCAACTCTGGTTAAGTTTTAATTTGGCTCAATATGACCCTTTAGGTCAAGTTGGGTTCATGGTCAATTAGGCTAGGTTGGGTCTAGTTAGCCAATTGCAGATTTGTTCAAGTTCAAAAATCATTTTATAATGAACTTGACCCATTGGTTTCAATTGATTGGGCTTAGATCAAGTTTTGACCCATTTTGACTTTTTAGGTCAAGTTGGGTTAACTTGGGTCAAGTGGCCAATTGGGCTAGGTTAGGCTCAAATGTTGACTTGGTCAAGTTCAAACATTGATCATGAATAAACTTAGATCATTAGTTTCAATCAATTTGGCCCATGGTTGATTTTGGCTATGTTGGGTTTCATTTTGGCTAAGTGTTGACTTGGTCAACCCTTAGGTTTGACTTGGTTTGACCCAGTTTGAGTGATTGATCATCTCATGATGATTGTCGATCATGATGAGAGGCTTAGGTGGGCTTAGTTCAATCCAATTTGGTTAGGATTAGAATTTGGCTCATAAGGGTACTTTAGGTCACTTTGGGTCAAGTGAGCTTAAGTGGGTCAAATGGCTTGGTCAAAGCTTGATTTGAGTTTGATTGAACTCACATATGGACTTATGATTGAAATATAAGTCCATTTGCAAGTGGTTTAAAGTCAAATGGGTTTTGATTTATTTGACAATTTCAAGTTCAAAGAGTGAACATGAAATGAATTTTAGCTTGATTTTTGAATTGAGTTTTGGTTAAGTGATTGAAATTTGTATTTATATTTGGATTCATGATTGAAGGATTGATTGAATTATGAAGAAAAATCAAGAGTTTGGCTTGATTTGAAGTTGATTTGGCTAAGTTCAAGAATTTGACTTGAAATGCCTAGGTTGGATTTTGATTGAATTTGAGTTTGATTTTTGGAGTTGGTTTTGGTTGTTTGAGTTTATATTTCATTTATATATGTGAATATAAATGAGAATATAAATGGGTCATGAGAAAATTTCATGAGTTTGAAGTGATTTGAGCATGATCTAGGCTAAGTCCTTAAGAGAAAATCAAAGTGACTTAGGAAAGATTTGTGAATTTGGATTTGACTTTTGGGTTTAGTTTGATTGATTTAAATTTATATTTCATTTATATATGTGAATATAAATGAGAATATAAATGAGTTATGAGAAAATTTCATGAATTTGAATTGATTTGAAGATGATTTAGGCTAAGTCCTTAAGAGGGAATTAAGGACTTAAGAAGGATTCTGAATTAGGAATTTTGAATTTTGGATTTAATTTGATTGATTTGAATTTCTATTTCATTTATATATGAGAATATAAACAGAATATAAATGAGTTGTGAGAAAATTTCATGAATTTGAATTGATTTGAAGATGATTTAGGCTAAGTTCTTAGGAGGGAATTAAGGACTTAAGAAAGATTTTGAATTAGGAATTTTAAATTTTGGATTTAGTTTGATTGATTTGAATTTATATGTCATTTATATATGAGAATATAAATGAGCTGTGAGAAAATTTCATGAATTTGAATTGATTTGAAGATGATTTAGGCTAAGTCCTTAGGAGGGAATTAAGGACTTCAGAAGGATTTTGAATTAGGAATTTTGAATTTGGAATTTGGTTTGATTGATTTTATTTTATTCTTCATTTATATATGAGAATATAAATGAGTTTTGAGAAAATTTTATGAATTTGAATTGATTTGAAGATGATTTAGGCTGTCCTTAAGAGGGAATTAAGGACTTAAGAAGGAATTTGAATTAGGAATTTTGAATTTGGAATTTGAATTTTGGATTTCAATCATGTAGGCTGGAATTGATTTAAGTTTGGAGTTGATTTGATTAGGAATTTGACTTGAAGGAAGGAAGTGAGGAATGTGGTTCAAGCTGTAGGGTAGACAGATTTTCCTAACACCCCTAAGGCATGACTTATTCCTATGGATAACTCTTCTAAGTCTTTAGGGCTAGGTTGAGTGTCCAACTAATCACTAAATGTGTCTTAAGACTAAGAAACCCTTAAAATCTAAGAGAAGTCCTATGTCTAAGATGAAGGGGGGTTATGAACTCATCCTAAAAATGAGGTCAACAAAGGGCGCCCAATAGATGTGGTGTGGCTGACAAGGAACACCGCACGTATTGGTGTTAACCACAATGATCAACAACACTGAACGATCACAAGCACTAACAGAGACGATATACTCCTAACTCGAGGTGTAGAAGGAATCCAAAACTTAGTACAATGTGGCTCTACTTATGTTATGGACATAAGAGAGGGAAGGATGAATCCACTAGGGATAGAGTATGTGAACCTTCCACTAGGGAAGCAGGTTCAAGTCATCCACAAGGGAATGAGAGGCTTGATTTGATTTGAGTCTCACTGAGGAGAAATTTGATTTGTTTAATTAAGTTCCGCTGGGGAAGAGGGTTGGATTTATTTCAATTTTTAGATTTGGATTTTTGAGATAGACCCTGTTGTTTGCGATGGACTGCACTGAGTAGGAGCCATGGAGGCCTAAACCTAATTCAGATTTACCAATTCAAAGGAGTAGTCTACTAAACACATAGTAGGACTTGCCAACTAAAGGGATGCCTTTCGTTATGCAGCAATTGTACTAGAAAGAAAGCGTAGTAGAGTTACATGCTCCAAAGTAGGGACCAGTTGCTAAGGTAATCTATTGGCAAGGTAACCATTTGAACCCAACCTAGGGTTGACTATTGAGTGAAAGCCACTAGGGGACTTAGATCAACTCTAAGATAGTCAAGATTAATTTTATTTTTAGGTTTATTTTTATGGATTCCATTAGTTTGTGATGGATTACACTGAGAAGGAGCTTATATCAGCCTAAACCTATCACATATTTTCTAAACCAAAAGGAATAGCTTCCCAACCGATGGGAGAACTATTCGACCAAAGGAGTGCCTTTCGGTTTGCCATGATTAATTGAAGGGAAGAAAGCTCGGGGTCTCACATCTTCCACTACAAAAGACCATTAGGGTGATTGGTTGCTTTGGGTAACAAATCAAACCCGACCTAAGGCTGCTCTGCTCGTCAGTTTGATAATCATGCTAGAAAGAATGCATCATAGTCTTACATCTTCCAAAGAAGAATGACTACCGGGGTGACCTACTTGTAACAAAATAGATTGAACGATCCCAGGGCGACTTCTGAGTGAGTGCAGACGATTTTCTCAACTCGTCGGACAATTCATAGGGAGTTTTAGCCTTAAAGATAGGATTCCTGCTTGGGACAAGGGGTCCTTTGGGGCCTTGAAATTCTAATCCACAAGTGAATTAAATTTGTTTGTTTTGTTTAGTTTATTTATCATGGACCATGTTAGTTTTGAGGATCATCAAGGAGCTTATATCGACTAGACATCTTATTCTTGAACCAAGGGAGAATCTGCGCATCCGCTGAATAAATTCTCCAACCACATGGGTGGTTACTAGGAAAGGGCGACTCTCCAATCCAAGAGTAACCCTAGTAGTGTCTAAATGGCATCGCAAAGGATGTGATCCAAATAGAGTGCCCACAGGGGAAGGGGCCGCTAAGGGCTTAATCCAAAACCCTGGAGAAGATGACATGGCTAGTCATATAATAAATAGGTATTCGGTGGCCAACTCAAGGTGAAAGCATGGACTCACTCACCAAGAGTGGTGTATCAACCGGGTGAGTCACTGTCAGCGTAGCGAACATCAACTAACCTATAGTTCCCATCAGTTTGTAATAATCAGCCTAGAAAGAAAGCTCGGGGACTCACATCCTCTTATAGTGGAACTGATTACTGGGATAGTCTATCTTTGGCTTGACAGGTGCCATCTGACCTAGGGCGACTACTGAGTGAATGTCACTAGAGGACTTATATTGACTCAAAAGTATCCAAGAGGAAAGGAGCTTTTGGGGACTTATCCTAGACCTAAAATATACTCAACCTAGTAAGTGCATGATAGTTAGTTCAAGAAGAAAGCTCATGGACTCACATATTCTTAAACAAAATTCACATGAGATAGCTTACTGACTGTGCAGTGAAGCCTACCAAACTAACAAGGCATTGGTTGGTTTGCAATGGTCAAGTCAGGAAGAAAGTGCAGGGACTCACATCTTCCAAACAAGTGACCACTGGGGTGACATACTAGCGAGGTAGCATGTAGACTCGACCTAGAGCAACTAATGAGTGAGTGGCATAGGGGGCTAGCTCCCACATCAAAATAGCTTGAATAAAAGATATATGCTTATTTTTGTGCATGTGTTAAAAGGGAATAGGATGCCTCCTGGGACTCTTACACCTACTTTAAACATGCTTGGAGATTTTGATGGGATAACGTCACGAATGGCAACCAGGAATTCCCACTAAGAAAGGATGCTGCTTGGGTTCTCTTACACCTAACTTAGTTGTGCTAATCGAAATAGGATGCCTCTCAAGTTCTCTTACACCTATTCTAATAGCACTGAGAGATTATGTTTATGTTGTGAAAGAGTGATAGGATACCACTGGGGGACTCTTACACCGACCCTAAACACGCCACAACGATTGGCAAGATAAGCAAACAATGCTTCGAAAGAAGAGAAGATTTTGATGAATGAAATTTGATTTTGTTCTTTGTATTAATAATTATTTTCAAACATGATTAATTTCATGGGTAATATTTCTTTAGATAGAGCCCATTAATTGGAAGCATCGAGTATTCCCTGTTACAATCAATAAGTTGGTAAGATCCTCCTTGGTAAGCCTTCTCTATGACATAGGGGCCTTCCCAAGTGGGTTTAAACTTGCCCCCATCTTTCGATGGGCAACAATTGATCTCCTTCAGACTAACACAAGTTCTCCTACTTGGAAAGACTTAGGGCGGACTAGCTTGTTGTGAGCTTGAATCATGTTGGCTTTGTACAACTCGAGGTTCTCGTACGCCCATGGGCGACTCTCCTCCAAACCTTCAAGCTCTTATAAACACAACTTTGCATTCTGCTCTGTAGTGATCTTACTACCCAATGCTATCCTTAGTGATGGGAGTTGAACTTCTAAAGGTAGAATGACTTCGGACCCATACACTAAGGAAAATGGGGTAGACTGAGTTGGAGTTCGGTATGTTGTACGGTAGGCCCATAAGGCTTCAACCAACTACTCATTCCACTATCGCTTGTTGTCATAAAGAGTCTTCTTTAATATTTGGATGAGAGTTTTGTTGAATGCTTCCACTAAGCCATTTGCTCTGGGATAGGAGATGGTGGAGTATCTCCAATCTATATCGTGTCTTCTAGCAAAGCTGTTGATTTTGGTGCATTTGAATGCAGTACCATTATCGGATATAATTTGTCGAGGCACCCCGAACCTATATACGATATGGTTCCTAAAAAATTGAAGCACATGCTGAGCTATGACCTCTCTGAGTGGGATCTTTCCACTTGGAAAAGTAGTCAATGGCAACTAAGATGAACCGATGCCCCTTAGAAGAAGGAGGATCGATCGAACCCACAATGTTGGTATTCCAAAACTCGAATGACCATGAAGCCCATGTAGGGTGTAGAATATTGGGTGGTTGGTGGAGGACCATGCTGTGTACCTGAAACTGATGACATCTCCTAGCTACATCCGTGCAGTTTGTAATCATCGAAGGCCAGTAGTATCCTAGTCTCTTGATCTTCATCTTCATCTTCAGACTGGATTGATGTGCTCCGCATAGACCTGGATGTACCTCAATTATAGTGCCGGGCTTCATATTTGTCTAAATAATGCAACCATATCTGGTCAAAGGACTGGTGGTACAGGGTGTCATTAACGAGAGCTTAGGAGAGAGCTCTTTATTTCACCTGATATGCTTATGAATTTTCTTGAGGTAGTTTGCCCGTGTTCAAATAATCTATGAACGGTTGCCTCCAATCCAGCTCCTTGTCTATTTTGGCGAAGGTAACCTCCCTTCAAGATAAAGTCTCTCGACGAGTTCAGTATCAATACAGGATTGAACTTGTCTATTTTGGACCCTTATTGAAATGGACTCATCTTCCGGACATGTCAATTCTTTGGAAAGTTTAGCCAAAGCATATGCTACTACGTTCTCTACTCGGGGAACCTTGTATATGGTGACTTTGGGGATTTGGGCCAACATACTCATGGTATATTCGTAGTAATAATGAAGCTTGGGTTTGAGAACCTTGTAGGACCCGACAATCTGATTGATGACCAACTAAGAATCCCCAAAGATGTTGATGCTCTTGACATTGATAGTGATGGCTAACTCCAGTCTGGTAATCAAAGCCTCATACTCAACTTCATTATTGGTGCAGAGGTTGGAAAGATAGTATGAGAATCTCATCACATCACGGTCTGGAGTTAGGAGAACTATTCCTACTCCTACCTTTCTTGAAAGAGTAGATCGTGGTGCTTCCCCTTTATGAAAAGAAACTGCACCATCAAAATACATCTCCCATCGACGGTTGTCAACCTCGCCCAAGTTCATGATTTGTTCATCAGGGAGATCGTCACTAAGCGAAGAATCAGTAGGAAGTGGGTGTGCTGCTAAAAAATTTGCTAGTGCTTGTCCTTTTACTGCACGGAGGGGTACGAATGTGATATTGAATTGCGAGAGAATCATGGACCATTATGCCAAACATTCGGATAGCATTGGCTGTGTCATGAGATACTGCAGTGGATTGGTTCTGGAGATCAAGTTCACCTTATGAGAAAGCGTAGCTTTTAGGTAGCAAAGATCAAAGCTAGGAAATGTTTCTTAATAGGTAGATAGTTTGCTTCGAATAAGATGATGACTGAGGTAGTAGAGAGCATTCTCCTTCCTTTAGTCATTAGCTTGGGCTAATAAAGCACCGAAAGAGTCATCCAATGCAACAATGTAGAGGATGAGTGGCTGCACGAGATAGAACTTCGGACTTCACCAAATATTGCCTGATGTCTTCAAAAGCATGCTGACACTTATCATCCCACTTGAACTTAATATCCTTTTTGACAATGTTGAGAATGGCTTGCATCTCCCTAATAGGTTGGAAATAAAGCATCTTAAATACGCTAGTCATCCTTGGAAGGATCTAAGTTGAGTTAAACTCTTAAGAGGTGGCATTTCTAAGATAGCTTTGATCTTTTCTGGATCTATTTCTATTCCCCGATGTCAGACAATAAACTCAAGAAATTTTTCTGAAGCTACTATGAATGCACACTTCAGGGGATTCATTTTGAGGTTATATTATCTTAACCGTTCGAAAACTACTCTCAAGTCAAAGAGATGGTCTTCCTTTCTACTCTTGACTATTAGATCATCAACATAGCAATCAACGATGGATGAGTTCATTGATGCGAGTCATGGCCCGTTGGTATGTACACCGGCATTTTAAAAAGGCATGACCCTATAACAAAGATTCGATGGGGTTCAAAAAAGTAGTGTTTCTTTCATCTTCAGGAGACATCTTGATTTGGTTGTAGCCTGATGACCCATCCATGAAAGAGAAAACTGCATGAGATGAGGCGATATCCACCATTAATTCTTGTATAGGAAGAGGAAACTCATCCTTAGGACATGCCTTATTTAAGTCCCTAAAATCAATGCATATGTGAATTTAGCCATTCTTCTTCTTAACTGGGATGACATTGGCTAACCAGGTAGGATATTTTTCTTCCTTGATGAAACCATCATCATTCAATTTCTTGACTTTAGAAATGACTCGTTGTTTGATTTCTAATCGTATGCGTCTAGGAGCTTGCTTGATAGGGGTAGTGTTAGGATCTATTGCTAGCTTATGGATTACTATGTTAGGAGATAATCAGAGCATTTCTTTATAATTCCATGCGAAGAGGTCTTTAAACTCAATCAATAGCCTAACTAAGTCATTGGTTTCTTCTTCATTCAACAATGAATTGATGTCGTGGAGTGGATTTTCTTATCACGAGGTTGATTTCTTTAAGTTTGTCAATTATTGAATGGATCTCCTCTTCAAATTATGATGCATATTTGATTTGGAGATCATCGATCATCGAGGTTTCTAAACACACATTCTCATAAGAGTTGGTTGTGTGAAAAGAACTGTCGGTAAATGATTGGTAACAAGCAGTAGTCATCGTCATCGGGACCCTTATCGAATCCTAGTCACGATTGTGCTTCCTTACCTGTATTGTTCCACAGCTTTTCAAAATACTCTGACATATGCCTAGACCATGTATGAGGAACTAAACCTTTCTGTATAAGATTACGAACACAAGGCGAGTAAAAGTCAAATGGTAATTCCATTAATTCTTTAAATGTATCCTCCTCAAGTTCTATATCAACTTCAAGACTTGAGGATGATTATCCCAAAAAGAACCTCTTCGGCTTCATATCACTGGAAGACTTAGGGGCTTCCTTAACTACTACTAAACTTTCAACTTTTTGAGATGAAAGTGAGGTTAGAGCTAAGGTTCCCAGCTACTGCCTAATAGTCTCACATAAACCTGATTCGAATACTTTGCTTTGTTTAGAGGCTTAATGTTCCTCTCTGTGTGGATCAAAAGTTGCCTCCAATGGAACCAACTGAGAGGGGTTGGCTGGTATACTAATCACATTAGACTCATCCTCAGAGCTGGATTCCAAGTCTATGTGAATAGTAGGGGTACTCATATAAACTGGAACATAACCTCTATTGGCCGATGGCCAACCAGGGGGTCTTCAACCTCTGGAACTACCTCTATTTCTATCTTTGCCTCTGCCTGGTGGAGGTTGAGTCATCCTACCCACATGTCCATATGATGGGATGAACTGTGGGTGGACTGCGATATGCGGATCTATTTCTTCTTCTATTCCCCTTTCTTTTTCAATTGGATTTTCATTTTTCTTTTCTTTTTCTTTTTCTTTTTCTCTTTCTTCATTTTATTTTTCTTTTACTTTTGGATTTGAGTTTTGTCCAAGTTCACGAGAAAGGATATTTTAAGAAAGATAGTAGGTCGCATCCTCATAAATCTCAACCTCTTTAACTGAAAATGGCTTTTCGTCTCCATTGACACGGTGTTCAATCCCATCCTTTCTGAACTTGATGCACTGATGGAGGGAGGATGGAATTATCTTATTTTAATGTATCCAAGGCTCTGAGCAAATAGTGAATGAATATTCAATCAATGATGTAAAACTTGGCTTGATCTTTAGTCACCTATCTCCAAAGGTAACACTATGGAACCTAAAGCCCGCTCACATTGTTCATTGAATCCTCTCAACATCATCTGATCTCCTCGGAGTGTAGAGATGTCGATCCTAAAATGGGCAAGAGTCTTTGGACTCATAATGTTCATCGATGCACCTGGATCAATAAGAACTCTGGCAAGTCTAAATCTGCCCATGTTAACTGTGATGTAGAGGGGACAGTTGTGCTCCAAATCCCTCAAAGGTCTTCATTTATGAAAGTGATCTCATGGGCTTCTTTTGTGTAATGTGCCCCCTCACCAATAGCGATTAGCTAAGCTAAGCATATCTCAGGATCAAGGAGAGCCTTAATTAATGATTCTCTCATCTCTTTGGATATGATAAGGGCATCATATATGCTTAGCTTAGATGATAACTTTCTTAGATGAGAGAGAACATTGTAGTCCACCTTGGGCTGATCCTCCACAAGCATATCCAAGGGTGGAGCATCCTGTGGAGGGGCTTCTCGTTCCTATACCAATGACTTGTTTCCCTCTATCTTGAAGTGCTACCCTAGGAGGTAGAATCTTGCCACCATGGAGGTTGTCTTCGGTGATCTCTTGTGACAGAGTAATGGAAGGTTCTACTTACACATCATGCTCACCTATAGCTTCTCCTATAGGACCCTCAGAATTAGATGACTCCAACTCTATCTCAAGAGGCAAATCTATAGTATTCAGGGTAGGAAAGTCCAACTCTGAATCAAAAAGAGGAAGATTGGAATTGTTGTAGTTATTTTGACTTGAAGAGTTATCATTAAAAATAGAAGTAGACAACCTATCAGAAGTGACACAGATGTAATTCAAGCTAGCTTTATTCTTAAATTTCTTGGATTTGATAGGAGGTACAAAGTAGAAAAGTAAAGTAAGTGGGGTAAGTGATTTGGTGCCCTTATATGCCGATACAAGAGTTCTACTAGTAGAAGAAGAAGAACTAGTTGAAGTAAAGTCACGATGTGGTAGGCTGAGCGGTGGAGAGGCTAGACTTGTGGGTGGTTGCACTCTTGTATCCATGGCACATCTTCTTCTTGAGTTCCCCTTTCCCGAGTTGGCATTGGCAACTTGCAAACCTTCTTGATGTTGGAGGTTTGAGCCGACTTAGCAGAAAGTTTCTTGATCTTACATGATCTTTTTAGAGATTTTTGATAAAGAGATATCCCAACCTTATTTAGATTTGGAAGGATCACAAGTATCCCCAAGGACTACTAATAGAACTAGATGTTTTTCCACAAGGTATTCCTTTGGGATAACTATAGCACCAGTCTTGAAACTATGTTTAAGCCAATCCTTAAATGTGAAGCAATCCTCCAGAACATGACTTAGCATACAGTGGTAGGGGCAAAAGTTAAGATCATGGCTTTTGCCCACATCTTTCGGTCTCCTAGGCTCGAGTAGTTGAAAATTAGGCTTCTTTAAGAGATTCTTAAAGATTTTTTTGATTACCTCCCTCTTAAATGAATAAGGTTTGTTAAGTTTATCCAAAAGAGTAGGTGCACCATAGCTAGCTAGCGATTGGTATGTGTCCTCTGGGGATATAGGAGGCGGTGGTGGGCCATGGAGGTCTTGTGAGGGTAGGCTACCTGGTGGTGGTAAAGAAGGTGGAAGCGAAGACTGTTAAGGTCGTGATCTCTCAGACTGATCTATAGCTGGTTGCTTCCCCTTATCCACTGTTGTCACTACCCTGGGCTTCTTCTCATAGACCTTATGGCTTTTCTTTGGGCAATTGGTCTTGAAAAGGCAACTGCTTGGCCTCTCCTTATAGACTAGCTGCCTTGTTGATTAGTTTCTCAAAGGTTTTGATGGTGAAGCCCTTAAGCATGAAGGCGATCGGGCCATGGATATTCTTTAGAAGAATTGTAATGCATGCTGCTCAGATAGCTACGGTTCATATTTCATACTCAGGTTACACCATTTGAGAATATAGTCAACAAGGGACTCACTTGGGTGTTGTTGTGCTACAACGATATCGCCAACAGTAACCATTTACTGAGCTCCAACAAACCTCTTGATAAAGAGTTGCTCCAACTCAGCAATTGTCTTCACTGAACCGTTGAAAAGTTTAGCATACCAATCGAAATCTATCCCTACTAGGCTACTGACGAAGATGTGGAATATCAAAGCGTCACTGCCACTGGCATTGCAATAATTGGCCTTGAAGTGTGCAATATGCTACCTCGGGTTTCCACTGACATTAAAACTCTTGAAGGAAGGTGGCACAAAACCCTTGGGATATTGGATTACATTAAATTCCTCAATGTAGGGTCTACCCTTTGGAACTGATGATCCTTCTTGGGCTTGAGCCAACGCTTCCTTCACCTATTGCTCAATGATAGATCTGATATCTTTCTCCTGTATGGAGGTACTTTCCACTGCCTTCCTATACATGCTAGTGCTACCTTGCTCGATGGGAGGTAAGGTCTTAGCTTGGTCCAAGACGCACTAACTCTGGCCGACTAATCTCAGCTGTAGTAGGATGAACTACTGGGGCTTATTTCTGGAGTAGTGAGATTGCTGCTAATAAGTCCTCAAGCTACCTTTCCATTCTATCTATTTATTCAGCTTTCTGCTTTTATTGATATCAGAGGTGTTGGGCTGATTGGGCTGTATCTTCCTGCTCAACTTCATCACCTTCCATAGCCTGGTGCTCTCTAAGAAGGGATCCCCTGTTATCTACCATGCAAACCCCAGCTGAGTCTCCCATAAATCATCTTCGTTGAGATCAAAGCTGATCTTCTCCTCATTAGACCAGTTGTATCCTAGGATCTCCTTCTTTTCCATGAAATAGTGAGTTACTATGTCATCTAAATATCGATCTATTAGAACTAGTATAAATGCTTTCGGTTGATCGGTGATGGGATCCACATCATGAACTGTGAGGCACCGGACCTCCCCCACTGTTGGAGAACCAATCCTGTGAGGACTGTACTCATGAGAAGAGATGCACTCCTAGTTGTCATTGACTCTGAAATGGGTGACACTCTTAGGAGGCTCTACTATCATGGGTGCTACTAGGCTATCATCTCCTTCCTCTACTGGCTCCACCATCTCTGTCTTGCTAAACTAGTGGTGTTGGTGAAGGGATGACCACTATGCTTTGGTGGTCATTCCCTCGCACCTCCAGGCGAAGGTCGGCGGAGAGCTCGACCTCGCCACAGTAGGTGGTGTAGATGGAATGGGATCTTTTAGCCGTAGATGGATCACCAACAGGGTTCTCTTCTCCTCGAATGTGGCCTTCATGGCCTTCGGCAGAACTGGAGATGCTGCCACGTGAACAGGTGGTGGTGGATGAGGGGTAGAGCGGTGTGGTGGAGACACCACCAACTCTCTCTGGATATGGACCCCCTTTCTATGATGGGTCATTCCAATAAGAAAATTACTATTTGTGTGATTGACGCATGTAGCATGTCGATCAAGAAAATCAATGTGCGAGAGGCTACTGACTGCTGATCAAACCTCTGCCTCTCTTGGCTAGTGAGCAGCACTGAAGTGGAGGCCTCTTTGGCCCTCTCCTGTCGTAGATGTTACCCCACCCTACGGGGGATGACAGATCTCAAATCAAATTGATCTCCAAACTCAGAATGTCTTTAAGCTTTGCCAACGAACTAAATAGAATTGACATGACCTCCTACTTTGGCTAATTGGGGGGTCTTGAACCAGGTGGAGGTGAAGTATGGATCCTAGCATCTCTCTGCGAAGAGAGGATGAAATAATCAATAACTAGAAATCAGTGGGCACCTCCTCCACAGCTGATCGTGTAGCAGCCTCCATCTCCCTGGCAATACGTGTATAATATCGCTTAATCATTTAGTTTTTATTTCTCCTCTGAGTCCTGGTAGGGTGAGTGGAGTAAGAACTAGACCCAACCTTAAAAGCTGGGGAGGATTTCTCTGGGATTAGAGGAGCCTTACCCTTAGAGGGTACTAATGAGTGGGTCTTGCACTGGGGTAACGACCATGGGGCATCTGATCCTTATCAACATTGTGCTGGACTAATGGAACTACCATTGCCTTCCTCTTTAGTGAGGGGATGTTAGAATCTGATGGCAAATTGATCTGAATGACCGGTTTCTGCCAGGCCACTGCGATCCTGCTAATAGTTGTGAGGGGAGTGCCCTCACAGGTGATCTTCACCCCCTCGAATCTCTACCGAAATGGATGAGATGGGTGTGATCAGCTCGGGGGAGATTGGCCTGATCCAAGGCCAAGTCCATGCCATAGGGAAAGTAAACACAAACTTACGTGAAACTACCAATATAGAAAGCGAAAATTGAAAACTATAATGATGATGTTGAGAATGCGATGGAAACAAGCTTAGATCAGATTTCTTTTTTATTGATTTTTTTATTTGAATTTTAAAATTTGAACCTACATCCAATATCTTGTAAGTGTTAAGTGGGGTTCAAATGGATTTAGAGAGGATTTAGAGATTTGATTGGAAAGAGAAATTTTTAAATAAGAGCCCAATTTCAACAAATTTGGGTATGTTGAAAATGGGTTCAAATATTTTTAGAAAGATGCTTTCATAGGTTCATGTTTGAAATTAGATTTTGATTTGAGGATCCTTTCATTTAACAAATTTGAGTATGTTAAAGTAAGGGTCAATTGGTTTTATTTTTGATTTGGTATTTTGGAATCCACTCACTTAGTAAATTTAGGTATGCTAAGTGAGGTGTTTGAAAACAATTATTTATTTTTCTTTGTTTGTTTTATCTTGTGAATTATTGGTGATTTTGAAAATTGGAATTCCCTTAGCAAATTGAGGTATGCTAAGTGAAGAACCTAAGTGTGTTTTTTTTTTGAAAGATTTTTGAAAATAGGATTCCTAGCAAATTTGAGTATGCTAAGAAAATCCTAAAGTGTTTCATTTATTTTGGATATTTTGATTTTTGTAAAAGTAGAATCCTTAGCAAATTTGGGTATGCTAAGGAAATCCTAAAGTGTTTATTGTTTTATTTAGTTATTTTTTGATTGAAAGTGGAGACTTCACTTTAGCAAATATGGTATGCTAAAAAAAAAAAAATGAAGTTCCACTTAATTTTGTGAAATGGAAATTTCACTTAGCAAATTTGAGTATGCTAAATGAATTCCAAAAAATGTGTTTTTTTTTGTGTGTTTTGGTTTTATTTTGAAAATGAAAACTTCACTTTAGCAAATTTGGTATGCTAAAAAATGAAGTTCAAAAAGTGTTTCTTTAAAACTTTGTGAAATGAAAATTTTATTTAGCAAATTTGAGTATCAACAACAACAACAACAACAACAACAAGCCTTAATCCCACTAGGTGGGGTCGGCTACATGAATCCTTCGTCTCCATTGTGTCTATTATGTGTCAAATTCTCATTTAAATCAAGTATACTAAGATCATTTTTTATACATCTTAACCAAGTCTTTATAGGTCTACCTCTACCTTTCTTAACATAAGAAAAATCTAATGCATCTACTCTCTAATCGGTCATGGATGGACACTTTATGTGGCCAAACCATCTAAGCGACTCTCCCTAATCTTATCTACCAGGAGCTACTCCAACTTTTCCGAATATACTCATTTTGCATTCTATCTCTAAGAGTAAAGCCACTCATCCACCTAAGCATCCTCATCTTTGTAACACTTAACTTAGTCTTATGCTTCTCTTTTATTGGCCAACATTCTGCACCATAAGTCATTGCGGGTCTTACCACCATCCAACAACAACAACAACAACAACAACAACAACAACAACAAGCCTTAATCCCACTAGGTGGGGTCGGCTACATGAATCCTTCGTCTCCATTGTGTCTTATTATGTGTCAAATTCTCATCTAATTCAAGTATACTAAGATCATTTTTTATACATCTTAACCAAATTTTTAGGTCTACCTCTACCTTTCTTAACATAAGGCAAATCTAATGCATCTACTCTCTAATGTCGGTCATGGACGGTAGGCGCTTTATGTGGCCAAACCATCTAAGGTGACTCTCCTAATCTTATCTACCCTTTGGAGCTACTCCAACTTTTTCTGAACATACTCATTTTGCATTCTATCTCTCGAGTAAAACCACTCATCCACCTAAGCATCCTCATCTGTAACACTTAACTTAGTCTTATGCTTCTCTTTTTATTGGCCAACATTACGCACCATAAGTCATTGCAGGTCTTACCACCATCTTATAAAATTTTCCAAGTTTAAGTGGAACTTTTCTATCACATAATAGGCGGATGCATTCCTCCACTTCAACCATCCAACTTGAATTCTACTAATAACATCCCATCTATTTCACCATCATTTTGAACAATAGAGCCTAAATATCGAATCTCTCACTCTTATTAATGACTTGATCACCTAAAGTCACTATCACTAAAACTTCTACAACTAAAATTACACTCCATATATTCAGGTTTTAGATCTACTTAAAAACCTTTAGACTCTAAGTTGACCTCCATAATTCAAGTTTACGTTGGACTCCCTCTCTAGTCTTATCAACAAGAAGAATGTCATCGACAAAAAGCATACACCAAGGTACATCTTCTTGTAAATGCCTCGTAAGAACATCCATAACTAAAGTAAAAGATAAGGGCTTAATGTTGATCCTTGATGTAATCCAAGCTGAAATAGGAAAATATTTTGTCAATCCTCCTTGTGTTTGGACACAAGTACTTAGTATACATATCCTTAATGACTTGAATATAACCAATATTAACTCCTTTTTCTAGAACTCTCCAAAGAACATCTCTTGAGACTTTATCATAAGCTTTCTCTAAATCAATAAATATCATATGTAGATCCTTCTTACTTTCTCTATGCTTCTCCATCAAACCTCTTAACAAATGTATAGCATCCATGGTAGATCTACACGGCATGAAACCAAGCGATTGTGAGAAACACGTATCGTAACTATGCTCAATTGCTCTCTCCCATAATTTTTATGGCACATTAACTTAATTCCTCTATAATTTGCACACTCTTGTGCATCACCTTTATTCTTAAATATAGGAACCAATAGACTCTTTCTCCACTCATCTGGCATCTTTTTAGTCTTTAAAATAACATTAAAAAGATTTGTAAGCCAAGAAATTCCTTGATCTCCTAAACATTTCCACACATCTATTGGAATATTTCCAAAGGTGTTTCAAATTTTTGTTTTGGATTTTGAAAAGGGAAGACTTCATTTTAGCAAATGGGATATGCCAGAATGAAGTTTCAAATCTATTTTTTTTTTTTTGTTTCTTGTTGATTTTTTGAAAAGGGAGATTTCCATTTAACAAATTTGGGTATGTAAGATGGAAGTCAATTATGTTTCATTTTCCAAAGATGTATATTTGTATGTGATTGTTGCTTTTTGAAAAAGGAAATCCCAACCTAATCATATGTGGAATATGTAAGTGAGGATTTCAAAGTGATGCCATTTTATTTGGAAATGAAATTTTCATTCAATAAATTTGGGTATATTGAATGGAGATACTCATATATGCATTCAAAAAATTTAGTTTTGTTTAAAAATGAAACTTCCATTCAATAAGTATGGGTATATTGAATGGAAAGGTTCATATGTGTTTTTTGAAAAATTTATTTTTGATTTTGTTTGAAAATGAGACCTCCACCCAATAAGTGTGGGTATATCGAATGGAGAGGTTTCATATGTGCTGTTTGAAAAAATGAAAATCCCAACCTAACACATGTGGAATGTATTAGGTGGAAGTTCAAAGTTATGATTTTGCTTGAAGGGGTAATATCCATTCAACACATTTGTATGTATTGAATGGAAATTCCCATCTTCAAATTTTATGTTTTTAAAAATATAATTGTAGATTTTTTTTTTTTTTGAAAATGAGGTCTTCACCAAAAAAATGAATTGATTGAAGAAACTCATTTGCATTTTTAGAAAATGTAATTGTTGGAATCTTATTTCTGTAGAAATGACCTTACATATAACAATCATAAAGATTGTTAGATGAAGATGATTTAGGAAAATTTTTTTGCAAAGTATTCTATTATGTACATTTTGAAAGAGTGCTTTTTAAAAAGCATGATTTTTGATAAGGATTTATTTCATCTTTATTATTTTAGAATGGACTTTTCCTTACTATAGAAATGATAAGGAGGATGTCTTTAACTGTTTTCTTTTTATTAGATATTTTTATTTTTGCCCATTAGAGAACCCAACGGGGGTATTAAGACCAACACTGGGTGAGGTTCTAAAACTTAAAAATGTTGGCTAGCTTAACTTAAGAATGAAATAAGCTAAGTGCAACGGAATGAAAGATAGTCTTGGATTCATACCAAAGTACAAATGCACTATCGATACTTAGAGACAATGATCATTTACTAAAGATGGAGAGAGGAAACTTCCCCAGCAGAGTCGCCAGAAAAATCTGTGGTAAAATTTTTATAAGAATTTCTAAAGAATAAAATATATACCTCCATCTTCACTCTATGGAGGATGAAGATGAAAATATACATCTTCTTTTTTATGCATTTTTGACACCACATAGATCCGTAGATATTCGTATTTAAGGTGATCGGGAATGATATTAAGGAGAGGTGTACTATCTTGAAAGATAGAAGTTACCACCCTACAATGGACCTAATCACCTCAACAAGGACTCCTAAGGACAATGGGTCTGCATATGTACCAAAGATTCTTCCCTACTTTACATGGAAAAGTAAAGTAAGGTTTATTTTAAATCGTCATTAAGTTCGCAGGCAAGCCCCATAGTTAATTACATCCGAAGAAATGAGATCCCTTAAGAATACTCTCGATTAAGGTAAATGATCGTTGTCTCCAAAGATTTCAATAGGTAGGACTATCAATCAATTAGTTTATGTTGGAAGATCAAACGGGATTGATCAAAGAGGGGGAGTTATTATCAAAGCCAAAGGAAGATAAGTAGGAGATGCTCATGCTAGGAAACCTAGCAAGCATCTCAAACTATCCTATGGTTGGGCTTTACATTTTTGAAGTTGAATTATTCATTTGAGTTGACTTTTTATTAGAAGGTTAGGGCTTATGATTCCACAACATAAGGTTATGAAAATGCCTAAGAGGTGAGGATTTATTCTTATGGCACATAGGAGGAAGGAGCAACCTCAGAACCTAAATCTAGGGAGCTTTAGCTAGGGATAAAAGCATGACCTAAATCTAAGGAGAAAATGGGTATTTGGTTTGTCTCCATAAGAGATGACAAACCACCCGACTGCTTGGACTTACAACTTCCTGGGGGTGGCTGCCAACTAACTCCTCTTATGATTTTAAATTCATGTAGGCAAGTCATATGCTTTATGCAAGATAGCTAGGTTATTGTTTATTTAGAAAGAGACTAAGTCCTTAAACTCACTCCCTAAAGAAACAAGATCATGTAAGGGCATGCTTTAAATGACCTAAATCTAATGCAAATTATATTACATGTTATTTTCATTTTTGGACAATCATTTGACTCAGACTTATAGGATTCATATGCCTATTGCATGAGAAGTAAGATTATTGGCCAAAATCAGCGAGAAGGGAGGAGGTGTGTTTCCACCATGGCTCTCAAAGGTCAAGCCTAGTTTCTGTGGTAAAGGTGGAAGCCCTCCAATCAAGAGTGAAAATAATATGCATTTATGCATGATTATAAGATAAATACTCATCCTGCTAAGGGGTTGCTAATTCTTTTATCTTGAATTTTAGCCTAAGCTTTAAGTGAGGTTAAGTGTTCTTTATTTTTTATTTTGAATTATTAAATTTGGTAGAAGATTTCTTTTTCTTTAAGAGTCAAATCTACATCCAGGCCATACATCAAGCAAGGAAGAAAATAGGAAAAAGATGTCATCTTAATGCATAAACTAAATAAATCATCAATTAATTTATAAAGCTAACACAAAAGAATTAGAGGCCATTTGTTGTCAGGTACCACCACACAAACTCAAAATAAATTGGGTAGCTGAGCTCTACCCTTATACAACCTGGATTACAAATGAATTAAGTATAATTAAGCAAGGAATTTATTGTTATGAGGATCTTCAAGCTTCATTTCTTCATTCTTTTTTCTTCTTCTTTTCTTCTTTCTTCTTTGGCTCCTTCTTTTGGATGGTTGGAAGGTGGTTGCTCCAAAGGCTTCATATGACACATAAGATGTTATCTTATAATCAATGCTCATCCTAATCTCCCATAACAATCATTCTAAAATCCTAATTGCAAAAATTACATGAAAAGGAAAAGTAAATCTAACTAACACCTATAAAATAGAGATTAGCTAAACAAATCATACAACTCCCAAGCATATATATTGGACTTATCACCCTACATGGGTGACTAAGTCCACCTGGCATATTGGATTATGCTTAGGGGTATAAGCACCTGCACAACAAAAGCATTTATATTTTATTTATTATAATGCCCCTTAAGCACAATCCCTTGTAGAAAATAACGATTAGACTAAATCATCCTATCATTCATATACACACATTCACCCTAACATCCAAACTAAAATATATATATCACAAAATAAAAGCAAACATCAAACCATGCACCACCCTAACCTAAAGCTAGAAGTGGTGACTTAGTCTAAATGTGTGTGCTTTAGAAGGTTTATGTGGTATGCTTAACTATGACTTTAGGGTTTGTATTTTCCAAATTTGAAAGTGTTCAGCTTAGAGGATGGTTTCATTTAAGTTATTTTCATTGATTTGGGTTGATTTTATTTTGAATTTTTATTTGGTTTGAATGAATCCTACAATCAATTACTAAGTTTTAAAGAGAGGGAAAAGAGAAGAGAACTTCTCTTTCCTTCCCTACCTTAAGTAATTTCTAAAGTGGATTCATGTTTAATTTTGTTTAGTGAATTTTTTATTATATATTTAATTAATCCTAAGTTTAGATGAACTCTAAACAAACCTATTCAAAAAGAAAGGCATTTTAAGATTATGTAAAGTAAATTAAAATCACAAAACACACATCACTTCATTTCTTTCCCAACATGTATAACATGCATATGAATGAACCCTAAGCATATCTATAAATGTTTAGCATACTTTATGATGAATGCTAAGTGGTTTACTTAAGAAATTTGAATGCTTATGATGCATGATTTTCATTAAGTAGAAAAGGGATTTCTTATCAATTTTCACATGCACACGTGAATGTATGAAAGGCATAAGTGAGTATGACGCCATTGTTAACCAGGGGTGTGAGGTACAAGACCTACTTAGGGCTACTTAAAGCCTCACAACCCTAGGATTATCTAGACTAATATACCACTTTCCTTAAATACAAGCATATGTACAAAAGAAATGAATGGAGAAGAAAGGATGCAAAAGTTTTTGTTGGTTGATTTATTTTAGTTTATGCAATTTATATGTACAAGGGTAGATGTCCTCCTTGGGTAATAGCATAGGAATGAATAGGAATAAGATTAGTCAAGTGTTTTGTTCTTTTCATATGAACTATACACTTTGCCAAATCCTATTCAAAACCATACTAAAAGAGGGGAGAAGGAAAACTACATTAAGCACATCCTTATATTTTACTCACATGCAAGCTTATAGATAAAATATAAGTAACACACTTTTAGTTTTGATAATTGATTCATATATTTTGGAAATAATTTGGATTAAATAGTGATAATAACCACTTATATTCCTATTTTAGCCAAAACATTCAATTTGACATAAAAGAAACATTTCACTTTCATTTTTGATTTTTGAAAAGAATGAATGCATGAAATTCATATGACATACACATTTAGCATATTGGGAAGAAACTATAATGATGAAAGCATATAAACACATTCACCCTAATTAATTCCTGAAGACAATCTTATGAAAGCTTAAAGCAAATCAAATTATTTTTAAAGAAGGTTTGGTTTTGTTTTGAGTTTGATTTAATTAGAAAAGTGTGAGGTGAGTTTTCTGTTCTTAACCTATTCCCACATGTTATGATATTTAAGTTAAATTTTTAGATGATTAGATCCATTTTATATTTTGATTAGGTTAAGGTATGAATTAAGTGCATTAATTACCCTTTACCTATACCACCTTAGCATATTTAATCAAATAATTATGAGCCAATGAGATGACCTAAAATCTCACAAAGAATTTAAATTTGCAATGCACCTATGAAGAAAAGGCCTAATGCAATTTGGCTCATGATTAGTGATTAATTAAACTAAGGGATTTTAACTTAAGTAATTTCATAACCCCTCTCACACATGTGAGTTGGGTTTTGATTTACTTAATGTACTTAGGCTCTTGAACACCTAAGCATCTATCCAAGATAGATTAATTAAGTTCTGGTAAGTTTTAGAATTTCATGAAATTAATTATGGGGGCAATTAGTGAATTAACCCTTAATTAAGGATGGATTAAGGAAGAAAAGGGGGTTTAGAGAATATCTCAAGTAAAGTATCCAAAATTATTCCCTAAATCTCACATCCACTTAATCAGAACTTAATTGACTCAATCATCGGGTTAAACCACTAATTATGCCTTTAATTAAGCTTAGTTACATTAAGGGAGTAATTAAGGAATGAACTAGCAATTCTCCTAATTTAGCCACCAATAAATTCCAAGAAAATTAGGGGAGGTAGGAGTCATCCCTCTAATCAAGCATAAAAAGTTTGGGATTAACTAGTGGAGTAATTAAAAGGTAATTAGCAAATTAAAATTACTAATAAAATCCAAATTCAGAGAAAAGAACTATTCAAAATCAATTAAAATCAATTTTAAAATATTTTATGTTCAATTATCTTTCATATGAAATTTATTTCATATATTTTTTATTTTTCTACACTTAGTTATCAAATTAGAAGATTTGGTAATTAATTAGAAATTAAGAAAAAACCCTAATTATATTATTAATCCCGTCAGCGCCACGTGTGCCACTGATGCGGCATGTGCTTTACAAGTGGCACTACTGGATTGGATACTTAACCAGTCACTTCATAGTGCCGCGTGGCAGCGGTGCTATGCACTTTCTCCTCAGCCATCTGATCAAGGATCAAACGACTGAGATTAAAGTCGCAAATTTGAGGGAGGAAATTATGGATATTACACATTTTAATCTCGGCCGTCCATCCAAAATGCACGGATGGATAGCCAGAGATTCATCCTTGTCACTCTATGTGAGCCATGGAGATCATCCATGTTTGAAGCCATGATCCGAGCTTGATTGTGCTCGGATTGGGATGAAAATCAACCCACAACATCTAAGCATGCATACAAGAACATCTAATGGCTAGATCAACCTAGGATTGAAGTTTACTTCACAAAGGACCAACATATATTGAACTTAAGCTCTGAAAAATGGCATACCTCATCGGAGGTGATCTTCGGCCCTCGAATCCCTTAGAGAAGTTTCTGGTTGAGACGAAGCTTTGCTGAAAGTTTGAGCTCTTGAGATTGAATAGATGCTTCTATGGGTCAACTCCTCCTTACCTTGAGCTCGGCCTTGATCGAATTGGATCATCCCTTGCCTTTGGAGCTTGGGAAACTTCGACTTGGTCCTCTGATGGAGCTTGAAGAAGGAATTGGGTTGAAGTTGAGTGTGGAGTCAATCCGAATTTCAGCCAAGCTCCCCTATTTTTAAGTGATGAAAACTGAGAATGGAGATTTCAAATCCTCTCTAGGAAGCTTGGGAAGACTCTCTAAGGCTTGCTCTGAGTTCTTATGCTTCAATCGACTGACGGAGAGTGAAGATTAAATCAAATTAGGGGGAGTATATCTCCCCATTGAGCAATCGGACGGTTGAGAAGGATTATGCTATTTTGATCCAATTGAGCTCATTGAATAAATTTGTTAGGTTGTTAGATGAGTCATTGCATTTGATTTTGGCCAGGGAAGAAGTGGGTGAGGTGGCCATGTGCTTGAATTGAGTGGAAGGAGGATTTCCATGTCGCCATTTCAATGGGAGTGGTCGATTTGGCCATTGGGATAGGTTGGGCTGACCCAAACCCATTGGGTTGGGTGCACCACACTCCCTAGTGTTCTCTACTCCCTAGTGTTCTCTTGATCCACTAAGAGGGTGCCAAGTTGTTATGGAGAGGATTTGACCAAATTCCAAATGGATTTGGCCAAAATTTACTCTATGGCCTAGGGATAAAATGGCCATTTGACCTTGATTTCAATTTGGAGATGTTTGATATGATGAGAAAATAGGTCTAGCCAATTTGGAGTTGCTTTGATGTGATTGGTCATGTTGACCCATTTAGGTCAAAATAGGTCAACTTTGGTCAAGTTGACCAATTGGTCAAATTAGGTCAAACCAAGGATTGGGTCAAGTTCATATGGCCATTTGAAATGTTTTAGTGGCTTTGGTTTGATTCAATTTGGTTTAGGTTTGAATTTGGATCATTTGATCTTATTTAGGTCAAATGGGTCAAGTTGATCAATTTGACCCATTTGACCTATTTGAGCTAGGTCATTGGTAGGTCTAGATTTGTATGGTCATATGAAATGGAATGGTATCTTTGTTTCCAATCAATTTTGGTTAAGTTTGAATTTGGCTCAATATGACCCTTTAGGTCAAGTTAGTTTCATGGTCAATTAGGCTAGGTTGGGTCTAGTTAGCCAATTCGGGCTTTGGTCAAATTCAACAATCATTTTGGAATGAACTTGGCCCATTGGTTTCAATTGATTTGGCTTAAATCAAGTTTTGACCAATTTTAACTCTTTAGGTCAAGTTGGGTCAACCTGAGTCAAGTAGCCAATTGGGCTAGGTTAGGCTCAAATGTTGACTTGGTCAAGTTTAAACATTGATCATGAATGAACTTAGATAATTGGTATCAATCAATTTGGCCCATGGTGGATTTTGGCTATGTTGGGTTTCATTTTGGCTAAGTGATAACTTGGTCTACTCTTAGGTTTGACTTGGTTTGACCCAATTTGAGTGATTTGCCATCTCATGATGATTGTTGATCATGATAAGAGGCTTAGGTGGGCTTAGTTCAATCCAATTTGGTTAGGATTAGAATTTGGCTCATAAGGATACTTTAGGTCACTTTGGGTCAAGTGAGCCTAAGTGCATCAAATGGCTTGGTAAAAGCTTGATTTGACACATATGGACTTATGATTGAAATATAAATCCATTTGCAAGTGATTTGAAGTCAAATTGGTTTTGATTCATTTGACAATTTCAAGTTCAAAGGGTGAACATGAAATGAATTTTAGCTTGATTTTTGAATTGAGTTTGGGTTAAGTGATTGAAATTTGTATTTATATTTGGATTCATGATTGACAGATTGATTGAATCATGAAGAAAAATCAAGAGTTTGGCTTGATTTGGCTAAGTTCAAGAATTTGACTTGAGAGGCTTAGGTTGGATTTTGATTGAATTTGAGTTTGATTTTTGGAGTTGGTTTTGGTTGTTTGAGTTTATATTTCATTTATATATGTGAATATAAATGAGAATATAAATGGGTCATGAGAAAATTTCATGAGTTTGAAGTGATTTGAACATGATCTAGGCTAAGTCCTTAAGAGAAAATCAAAGTGACTTAAGAAAGATTTGTGAATTTGGATTTGACTTTTGGGTTTAGTTTGATTAGTTTAAATTTATATTTCATTTATATATGTGAATATAAATGCGTTATGAGAAAATTTCATGAATTTGAATTGATTTGAAGATGATTTAGGCTAAGTCCTTAAGAGGGATTTAAGGACTTAAGAATTATTTTGAATTAGGAATTTTGAATTTTGGATTTAGTTTGATTGATTTGAATTTATATTTCATTTATATATGAGAATATAAATGATTTGTGAGAAAAATTTCATGAGTTTGAATTGATTTGAAGATGATTTAGGCTAAGTTCTTAGGAGGGAATTAAGGACTTAAGAAAGATTTTGAATTAGGAATTTTGAATTTTGGATTTAGTTTGATTGATTTGAATTTATATTTCATTTATATATGAGAATATAAATGAGAATGTAAATGAGTTGTAAGAAAATGTCATGAATTTGAATTGATTTGAAGATGATTTAGGCTAAGTCCTTAGGAGGGAATTAAGGACTTAAGAAGGATTTTGAATTTGGAATTTGGTTTGATTGATTTGAATTTATTCTTCATTTATATATGAGAATATAAATGAGAATATAAATGAGTTGTGAAAAAATTTCATGAATTTGAATTGATTTGAAGATGATTTAGGCTAAGTTTTTAGCATGGAATTAAGGACTTCAGAGGATTTTAAATTATGAATTTTGAATTTAGAATTTGAATTTTGGATTTCAATCATAGATTTCAATCATGAGTTTCAATCATGTGGCATTGATTTGAGTTTGGAGAAAATCAATTAGGCTAGAATTGATTTAAGTTTGGAGTTGATTTGATTTAGAGTTTGACTTGAAGGAAGGAAATGAGGAATGTGGTTCAAGCTATAGGGTGATTTTCCTAACACCTCTAAGGCATGAGTTATTCCTATGGCTAACTCTTCTAAGTCTCTAGGGTTAGGTTGAGTGTCCACCTAATCACTAGATGTGTCTTAAGACTAAGGAACCCTTAAAATCTAAGAGAAGTCCTATGTCTAAGATGAAGGAGGGTTGTGAACTCATCCTAAAAATTAGGTCAATACCCCCTACACGGGGGTGATGCTTGAATACTACTGAAGTGCTGCCAAAATTTTGATTAAATTTTAAACTTAAAAAAGGGGGGAAGAATCAAGATTCATTTAAAAAAATAAACCAGACACATCAAAAATAAATAATCTAAAATGAAATTTGAACGATTTGAAATTGTATATATATTTGCTTTTATGCAGGTGATCAAAGACCCCACTAATGCTCAATAGGGCTTAGTGGGAATGATGACTCAGCTATGGTGTCGCAAGACACTGTCTGCTATGCTCAATAGGGCATACAGGGTAAGCCAAAGCAGTTTTGATGTAGCCCCCTACACGGGGATGATGCTAGAATACTACCAAAGTGCTGTCAAAATTTTGATTAAATTTTTGACTTAAAAAAGTGGGGAAGAATCAAGATTCATTTAAAAAAAGAAATCAAGCACATCAAAAGTAAATAATCTAAAATGAAATTTGAATGATTTGAAATTGCATATATATATTTGCTCTTATGCAGATGATCGAAGACCCAACCAATGCTCAATGAAATTGGGTATGAAGACTCGATTGTGGTGTCATAAGATACCGCCCGCTACACTCAATAGGGCATACCGGGTAAGCCAAAGCAGCTTTGATGTGGCCCCCTACACGGGGATGACATCGGAATACTGCTGAAATGCTGCCAAAATTTTATCCAAAATTCATACTAGTAAACAAAATTTAAGCAAAATAAATTACGCTGACTAAGCTCGCTAAAATAAAATTGATATCAAATTGAAATTTTTAATTATAAATGAGAATGAATTTGAAATGAATTTAAAGATTATATTTCAAATAAAGAAAGATAGATTGAACTCAAATAGATTTATGAACTTGAAGCGAATTGAATATTTTAGCAATAAATATAAATTTGGCACTTCAATATATGTTATTCCAAGGGATCTAATAAGATATTGGAACAATTTAAAATACCTTTCATGCCACCAGATTTGCAACACATCGTATAAGTGAACAGAAGGCATTAGTTAAAGCTTCAATTGAACCCTTGCATATATTATGAAAATAGGATAAAACTCAAATTCAATGTTTTAAAATTATGCAAGCATTCTTAAATATACCCGCATGGGCCTCGACACCTATACGAAACATCTAAACTTTGTGTTTGAGGATGTTGCGCGATTTTTAAAAAAAGATGAAGAATGATGAAATTGATTCAATCTTGTAAGATTATATGCATGTAAACTAATGAATGTATTCATATGCTAAATCAAGTCAATGAAAGATATAAGTATTCAGCTCCATAGAATATGATCATAGTAAGCCTAATCCTCTATGTTTGAAACAAAGTTGACATGGTCTACTAAATAATCAACTTTTAAAAGATTTTAAATTACATTATATCATAAGACCTAATCCTCTATATTTGTAATGGAGTTGACAAGGTCTATTATGATATCAATTTCCTAAAGAATTTAAATTACACTTAAGTCATAGACCCGATCCTCTACTAGTAAATTAGTAGAGTTGATAAGGTTTACCCCGATGATGGCCGCGTTGATTGAAAATCTCAACCAGAGAGGATATTATCATCACAAGATGCTTGAGCTCTAAACTAATTTATCTTAAAACTAAATTTCAACTAAGTAAATATCTGAACTAAATGAAATTCATTATTTAAATACTTAAAGTAAATAATTCATCCACCCATCCACCATCATTTATTGGGGATGATAGATTAAGAAAAATCTAGCTCACAAAGGAGTTAATGTCAAGTCAAATAAATCACTATATTTAAACTTAAATATTCTCATGTCAGTAAGGACATGACACCTGTCTTCTGTCCGCATGGTTTGGCTAGTAGGCTCCACATATGATGTGGTTAAGACCAGAGTCCTTTGATCGGGTGGTTGCCACCAAATGACACCATCATATTACAGTCATGACTAGCTCGTATGTTTTCCAATGGCTCAGCCCTTTGAGTTATGAATCATAGGGTAGCTTTTATAGGCAAAATCCCTCTATCAGTTAAGGTAGACTTAAGCCTCTCCTTAGACAAAGACCACCTCAGGTCTACAAGGATTTCTTGGACGACGTAACCCATGTGTTGATTATAAGGATCATTCATCAGGTTGGGTCGACTACCGCCTCTAACTAAGTAGACTAGGGACCACGACATCCCGGGATGACGGAATCATGGGATCTAGATTGGGCACGTCATCGTTCCACCAACCACATGCTTTAAGTTAAATAATGGTGAATTTCATAAATTTTGAACTCCAAAATTTTAAACTCCACATGCTCCTACTATACACCACACATTAAGCAATCTAATGAATAGCCTTTATTGAAAGTTCTCTCTTAGCATTGGGAGGGGTAATTGAATATAAGTGTTTGCGCCTATAGGAAACCTGGAACCAGAACTAAAGTCCTCACAAAATGAGGGCAAAATCTCAGGTAGTGTCTTATCTACTATTCCATCTACCTTCTAAAAATTTAACCAATACTCTAAATCACTCTCTTCATCGAGAGGTCAGTGGTGAAATTTTGGAGCCCACAATCAGTTACATTAATCTCCACAAGTATAATAAAATGGATTTAGTAATATTGCCCACAATGTAGTTAAATGGGATGTTCCATGAAATAGCAAAATTTTGATTTGCTAGGATTAGATTAGGTATTCTTGGAATATTCTAAACAAACCATGATTTTTGTCTTCAACGTCATTGTAGGGGCTACTTAGTTATATAATTTAATTCCCTGATTTTTTTTTCTTTCATAGTGTCACTACGAAAAAAAAAGAGAATAAATGTAATTAATTCATAGTATGATTAGACATATCTTATCTGTGATGACAATGCCTATATGTTCCCGTATCTAGCACCCTATATCCCTTGTTAATGACTTCTTTTTCCCCAAACACACAAGAGAAGGAAGCCCAAAGAGGAAGAAGAAAAGATTAGAATTAAGAAACAATGAAGAAAGTTTTGTAAGAAGGAACTTCTTCACTTTCTATTGGAGGGCAATCAGAAGTCTTCAAGGTCCAAGAAGTTACAGTTGAGCCACTCATCATGGTAGAGACTTTAGTGAGTTCAAAGAAACTACATCGACCTTGGACCCTTCAATGAGAGATATATTTAGAAGATTAAGTGCCTTGTTGTTCCATGAAAATAATGAATTAGGATTTGAAGATAAAGTTATCATTCAAGTCACTTCAAGATAAAATATGTTGAGTGAATTGAAAATTTTAATAGGACTTATCTAATTTTTGCAATGCACTTCAATATTAGTGAACTCATTAGTGAGGAACGGTCTTCTGGTCAATTTGCTCAACCTCCAATTATTGATGATGCTGCTCCATTAACTAAGGAGCATATCGAGATAGCTCTAGAAGAAGTTGCTAAGCCTTCTATTGAGCTCGATGCATAGGTGGAAAATTTTCTTATTGTTAAAAATATGTTTCTTCATCAATTAACTTTGCAAATGCATGGAAAATATGACCATATATACACCTTCTCAAGATGAAGCACAAGTAGCCTCTGAGAAGAGTGAGGCAAC
Organism: Cymbidium sinense; assembly: GCA_021442155.1. Lineage (NCBI taxonomy): Eukaryota > Viridiplantae > Streptophyta > Magnoliopsida > Asparagales > Orchidaceae > Cymbidium > Cymbidium sinense. The sequence goes on along the minus strand of CM038221.1, from coordinate 83,956,352 downwards.
AACTACCCTAGTAGTCTAAATGGTAGAAGTATAGAAGATGCTAATGTCACTCCTCCAAGAAGTAATGTTGACTTCCAAGACTCCTCAAGTAGATCTAAAGGCTAAGCTGATGAAGATGAAGAATGAACTCACCGAGAAGGTGGTGAAAATTAAATCAATAGTTGAAATAGACAAAATTGAATTAGAGGAATAAGTGTCTAAGATAAGAACTCCTTGGGTGAGATGAAAAATTTACATGAAAAAATAAAGAAGCAAGTCTCCAAAGTGGTTTCTTGTGTGATCATCTTCTAATGGAACTTGGAGACAACTTGCTAGAGTCATTTCATAGAAGGTGGGAAATATGTGTTACAGCAACAACTAGAAAAAGAAAAAAACAAATGAAGATTTCAATGACCTATCTTTGAAGTTTTTTTATTTATTTTGTAATTAATTTTGAGTAAATTCAATATTATAATATTTATATTGTTTGTGAACTACTTGTGAACTACTTGCAATCTTTTTTTATAATTGAATAGTATTATTTATCTTTGGCAAAATTTACATACATAGCACATAGTGAATTTGCATTTATATATCTAACACCTAAAGTTTGATATTTATAAGTATAGTACTTTTTCTATGCATGAAAATGTGCATTTTAATTTAAAAATTAATGATTATGTTATTTTTGATGTAATATTACAGATTTGGGTGTTATTTATGTAAATATAAAAGTTTAGGTTTTAGATATATATAAATATATATGACTTATGTTGTATGTATGTAAATGCCCCTTATCTTTTCTACTTTTAAAATTGTCTTCTTATTCTCTTTCTAATGATGACATGGATGTAAAAGAATTTCTCGATACTCAAAGTGTTATTTTTTTGTCAAATACTTAGCACTACTTAGACTCTTCATCTACTTCTACTTTTAAAAATTCCTAAACCTCGAGAGTTCTTTGTTTTCTTGTTCCTCCTTATGATAATCTGAAGCTTCTTTTCCCTTCTTCTTCAACTCTTCATTTTTGAGAGAGGTGGCTTCTGCATTTAACAACAATAATATCATATTCATTAAGGGCTCTTTTCTTTCCCTTAGCCCTTCTTTTTCTATTTAAGATGGCTTTGTCTTAAGGAAATTTTTTTAGTTATTTTCTCTACTCTTGGCGGAACCCTTACTACATCATTCTTTTAGATATTTTTATGATTCAAGTGATACAACTCCTTCATCATCCTTCCTTTCCCTTGGTTGAATGATAGTAGTGATGTTTGCATGGAAAACTTGAAGGACTGGTGGAAGCAATCCTTGGCCGAAAGCTTACAAGGTTCATTTATTTTTCTAAAGTGCTTAACTTCTCATCTTACCTTGTTTTTCTTCTTAGCCTATTTGTATGATGATGGTATGCATGAAGGAAGTTATGTTGTGATTGAAATTTTTCTCTTGGCCAAAATACTTGAATTGTTTGAATAAGGATTTTTGCTCAAAGTTCTTTTCTTGCCTTTTTATTTTCATAAATCCTCAAGTGGAAGGCATCTTGTCTTTTATTTCAAATTTCAAACAATATATTTCTTGTGAAAATGATCTGAAGCGAATTTGTTTGATAGGTTTTTCATATCAACTTGCTTATTGTATAACTTAAGATTACATACATAATTGGTTTTAGTTTAACTTTCATAAATTCAAATCAATATTGTGTGGTGCTTTAATACATCATTTCAAGTTGCTTTTATTTTAAGCTTTCAATTCTTTTAAAATAAGATAAGTTTCTTTTCTTATTTACATTCAACATTCCATACAAACTTTTGAAGTTACATTTAGTATTGAATAAATAAGAAGTGAGCTCTCTCTCTTTTATCACTTGCCTTAATATTATTATAGTTGGATTGTGAATACAAAATAATTTTAAATTGAGAGTTAGATTTTTGTATCCCTTCTTTCTTCTTATTATTTGTTGGGTTGTATTTGCCTATGTAGGAAAGTACGGTGTTGGGTTGTACTTGCCCATATAGAAAAGTATGGTGTTGGGTTGTACTTCCTAATTAAGGAGAGTATGGGAGATTTATTATAATCTCGCTTTGATTTAGTGAATTTCTAGCTTGGGTTTCCAGGTGTGTACGTAAGAAGATTTTTTGTGTTTGGTCGAACCACATAAAAATCTTATTGTTCTCTTTTTACTTTTTCTGCACCTTTACTTTTCTTTATTGTTGATCATCATTGTTGTGATTCATATTAAAGTATAATCATTTAAGATTAAATTTTATATAAAAAATTAAAATTAAGTTTTAATTTAAAAATAATTTAGAAATCCAAATCCCCCGGCCCGCCTCCTCTTGGGTGTTATAGCTTCATAATAATTATTATCAAAGCCTCGGCTCAATTTGTGGCTTAAAATCCTTGAGTTAGATAACTATGGAACAAATATTTTTAAGGGTACACTACATGAAGGATAGTCTACACATAAGCCACATTTACTTGATAATGTTTCATTTGATTATTGGAAAAATAGCATTAGTATTTTTATTCGTGGACAAGACTCTAGAATACATATGTTGACTCATCAATACCATACACCCACTATTGAAACAAATGGCTTGAAAGTTGATAAATTTTTTGATGAATGGTCTTCTTTTGAAAGATAATTAGATGAACTAAATGCTAAGACTTATAATATCTTATATTGTGCTTTACTTCTCGATGACTATATGAGAATCTCCATGCTTAATAAAGCAGAAGAAATTTGAGATAAATTAATCCTTACTTATGAAGGTACTAACGAAGTTAAAGATGTCCATATAAATAGATTAGTACATGAATACGAGTTATTTTGCATGTTATCAAATGAAAGCATTTTTTATATGTATACTCATTTCATGAAAATTATTAATACATTGCATTCTCTTGGGAAAAAAATAATATAAAAATCAATATTTGATTTATAAAATTTTAAGATGTCTTCCAAAAGAATGGGATGCAAAAGTTGCTGCAATTAGTGAAGCAAAGGATTTAACTACATATACATTTGATCAACTTCTTGGTTCTTTGATAGCTTATGAACATGTTATAACATAAATGGATCAAAATGACTCTTTCCAAAAGAAAGAGAAAGACAAATTAATTATTTTATAGATGGAAGACTTTTGTTAAGAGAATTCTTCATATTAAGATATTGACATTGATGAGATTAATATGCTTTCAAAAAAAATTGAGAAATATGATCAGAAAGAAAAAGTATAATTATAAAAAATCTAAATTACATAAATTGTCTACTAAAAAGTTGAATGCAGTTAAAGAAATAGTATACTACAATTGCAAAAAGTTGGGACATGTAGGAGGTGATTGCCTAGATTTAGCTAAAAAGAAAAACAAGCTGAAAGGAAGAAGTCTTGGAAAAGTAAAAAAAACCTCAGAATAAAAAGAAAAGAGCATTTTGGGCAAACTGTGATTCAAAAGTATCCAGTGATGACACTATAAAGAAAGAAGCATACTTATGTCTTATGGCAGATGTGGAAACTACAAGCGAGGTATGTGAATAAATTTCATATGATTAATTAGATGATGCTTTTTAATGAATTACTATATGAATATAAAAAATGAAAATAAAATTCAATGTTTTAGAAAAAAACAACTTAGAATTGTATGTTTCATCTTTGGAAAAAGAATGTAGTAAGCTGAAAGTCATGAATGTTGCTTTAGTAGATCAATTTGTGCTTATAAAAAATCATAAAAAGAAAACTTATTACTTCATGCAAAATTGAATACATGTAGTAGCTTATACTCATATGTTGCATTTATTAAAAAGTAATCTTCTAGTGCATCAGAAATATTTAAATATAGACTTTATGAAAATACAAATGTTACATTGCAATTTTTGTAATAAAAGAGGTCATGTATCATATGATTGTCATGCCAAAAAATTTCAAGCATTTCATATAAAATTTCATTTGGATACCGAAAAACAAAAATGTAAAAGCTACACACACTTCATAACATTCATTGCATATTTTCTCTTTAGGATGTGGACCCAAATATGATTGGGTTTCAAAAGTTGACCCCTAGTTTTCTTTTGTAAGAATGCTTTCAAAGCAAAATCAAAGAAGACATGTGGTACTTTGATAATGGATATTTGTTGATCTCAATTTTGGAGTGAGGATTCAATTTTCACATCATAGATTTAGGAATCTTCTAGACACTAGGAGCTCTTTAGTCATAGGACACTTCTAGTGGCTAAGTGGACACTTAATCTAAGCCTAGAGACTTTAGGAGGATTAGCCATAGGATTAGGATATGCCTTAGGACCTAGGGTGATCTAACCATCCTATAACTCAATCAAATCCATGACTACTTCCTTGACCAAAATCCAATGTCAAGTCTACATATCCAATTTCAATTGAATCAAAACCAATCAAACTAACTTAAACTTATCATAAACCATATGATTTAATCTTATGGACTTAGCCAAATTCCCTTCAATCCAAACCAACCTTAGTTGATTTGCTCATAAAATCAATTAAATCAATTTAACCCTTCAATCAACATACCAAAATCAACAATCAAATTCAAGCCTCCAAACCAATTTCAAATCAAATCCATAACTCAAACTTATCATAAGCCCTATGATTTAATCTTATGGACTTAGCCAAATTTCCTTCAATCTCTACCAAGCTCAATTGATTTTCTCATAAGTCAATAAATCCTCCAATCATCCCTCCAACTCAAATCTACAATCAAATACAATTCCTCCAATCAAACCAAATCAAACCTATCCTAAGCCCTATGATTTAATCTTATGGACTTAGCCAAATTTCCTTCAATCCAAACCAACCTCAGTTGATTTTCTCATAAATCAATCAAGTCAATTCAACCCTTCAATCCAAACCAAATTAAATCTACAATCAATCAACCAAGAAAAAAATAAATACAATCAAACCTAAGTTAACTCATTTGACTCAAAATACCTAAATGCACCAAAATCCACTTAAATCCAAATCAATTGCAACAAAAGCTATAAATGAATTTTAAATCAATATTTAAACTCAACTGAACTCAATTCAATTTAAGATTGATCCAATTGACCCAATTAGTCCACTTAACCCAAAGCAACCAATTTGATCAAATTGAGCCAAAATCCAATCCAATCCAAAATGGATTAAATTAACCCTTCAAATTTTCTCAATGGTGATTGTTGATCATCTTGGATAGCCTAACTACAACCAATTCAACCTCAATCGAGCCAATTGACCCATTTAGGCTCACTTGACTCAAAGTGACCTAAAAGACCCATTAGAGCCAATTTACAATCCAACCCAAATTGGATTGAATCAAACCACCCAAAACCTCCCATAATTATTGTTGATCATCCTTGATTGATCAATTGCAATCAATTGAGATAAACTAAGTCAATTTGGTCATTTGACCAAGTTAACCCACTTAACTTACATGAGCCAAATTAGCCAAATATCACCCTAAGCCAAATTAATTGAATCTAATGATTCACATCAACCTAAGATCAATCCTTGAACATGACATGGCCTTCAATTAAGCCAAACCTAACCCAATTGACCACTTGACCCAAGTTGACCCAAGTTGACCTAAAAGATCAAATTGGGTCAAATCAAGATCTAACCCAAAATTATTGCAACCAATGGCTCAATTTCATTCCAAATTGATCATTGAACGTGATCAAAGCCTTGATAGAACCCAATTGACCTATTTAGCCTAAATTGACCTAAATGATCAAAATGGCCTAAATCAAAACCAAATCTAAATTAATTCAAACCAAAGCCTATAGTCATCATCAATTGATCAATTAAATATGAACCATTACCTAACCCAAGCCAATTTGGGCCAATTTGATCAAATTAGTCAACTTGACCCATTTGACTCATTTGAACTCAAATGAGTCAAATCCAAATCTAAGTCAAATTGAACCAAACCAATTGAACCAAAATATTCCAAATACTCATTTGAACTTAACCTAAGCCTTGGTTTGACCCAATTTGACCAATTGGTCTACTTAACCCAACCTAGCCTAATTTGGCCTACATGGGCCAAATTAAGCCAAACCCATTCAAACTAAGCCCAAAACAAATGAAATTTGGCCCATCCTTAACTTATCTTGGGTTAGCCCAAAATAAATCCAACCAAAATTGAACCCAATCCAACCCATTACCCAATGGATAAAGGCCTCCATATAAGATAAAAACCTAAATTATGTGGTCAACTACCCTCATTTGTATTTGGCAGCCACCTAAAGCTTAGAATGGAGCCCTACCTAGGTGGCTAACCTAACCCATAGTGACTAGGTCAGCCATAAGCCAAGGAGGTGAGTTAACCCACCTCCCCTCATTGGCCAAACCTATTTGAGATAGAGACAATTCAAGCCACCAACCTCAAGCCCTCCTCCAACCAAACTAAGCCATGTAAGCTTGGTCTTGTCCCCTCCGGCCACTTGCGGTGGCTGAACGATCGAAAGTGATCAGATGGATCTTGGCCATCCGATCTAAGGGAGGAGGGGGTATACCCCCCTTCATTCAACCTAATTCAAATACTTGAAACCTTCAGAGAGCCCTAACAGCCAGAGATGAGTTCCTAGAGTGCATTCCCGAGCTCCCTAAGTGTTCCTGTCTTCTAAAAACACCAACCCGAGCCGAACAAAGCACTCCTTCCATTCAACCTTCTCAAAACTCAACTCACTTCAATTAACTCTTCTCACACGTTCACCAAGCTTTGACAAAGTGAAACAAATCTTCCCTCGAGCATTTCGACCATCGAAAGTACCTCTTAGGAAATCTCCTGTGAGGATTGCAGTGGTGCTTGGTCTACAGAGCAATTGGTAGGGAGGCATCGCACCATCTTCTCAACAGAGCTTTGCCTCATCATGGCAAAGCTACCTCGGTCGGTTCATCGTCGGTCTTGAGCTCAGGCGATGCAATTTTATGGCAAACTAAGATTTTTCAATTTTTATTTGGCCTTTTCAAAGTAATTTTGAATGTCATGTGAATCCAACCATTACATCTCTTAGGATCCTCCTTATGAAGGTGTGGGATCAATCCCATATAACTGAGCTCGACAAGCTAATTGGGCCACCGAAGGCTGGATGCCTTTCGTCATGTTGGAGACGATAGATCACGTGTCATCCATTCCGCATGATTGGGATAGATGGCCATGATTAATTTATTAAATTAATTTGATTTAATCTATTGAGAACTACGGGTTTAATCTCTATCATCCGATCTTAGGATCTGACGGTAGGGACAAAACCTCATAGGCACCGTGTCGAACGAGTTTAAATAACCAATCCCATAGCACCATGTGGAAAGTGCTCCACATCAGCAATTCGCATGGCACCAATGGGATTAAGCTTAATTAATTCATTTTAATGGTTGAAACTTTGGAAAATCATAACAAATTATACAGAAATAAAAAAATATAAATAAATACTCATTTTAAAGGTAATTCAGAGGATAACGAATTAAAATTAATCCCAATTAATTTTGGATAGTAATTAAGGCTTAATTATGGTTTAATTATAAACTTAATTAGCTTAATTAAGCCCTAATTACCTGGGTATTTAATTTTTAACTTTGTATATTGATTTTATGGGATGATCTCTGCCAATCATGATTTTATTGGAATTTATTGCTTAGGCAATTAGGGTAAATTAAAGATTCAAACCTAAATTACCTCCTTTGATTAACTTAATGATTAATTAACATTCAAAATAGCAATAATTAATTAATTAAAGTTTATTAATCATTGTTTGATAGTGAATGGAAGAAGGAGAAGAGATTATGACCTCTTTCGTAAATCCACTCCATTTCAAGAGAGCTAATTAAGGTAGAAATTATTTAAGTGATTAATTGGCTAATTAATTGGCTAAATTAAATAAAACTGAAATGCAAATCATATCGAGTAATTAACAATAAAAGTAAAGGTTTTTATTTATGTGTTTAATAACATAAAGACCCTTAAAAAATTATGATTAACCCATAAGTGTGGAAAAATCATAAGACTACTTAATTAAATTATTTAATCTAATTAATCTTTGATTACGAGCCAATTGTATTAAGTCCTTACGAGCATTTTAATTTTATTCCTCACATGTTCATATCATTTGTGGCTCATAATTAAGTGATTAATTAAATTAAAGAAGCGTAAGAAAGGGTAATTAAGTGATTTAATTAATAATCCAACTTAATTAATTCATAAAATTTATTTAATTATCTTGCCTTGAACTAATTAAGATTACCAACATGAGAATGGGGTGAAAATAGCAAATAATTTCTTTCATATTTAAATCAACTCAAATCCAAAATCAAATTAATAAAAAAACTTTAGTTTGCTTAAAAAAATTTATTTAATATAGTTGTCTTTAGGAATTAATTTGGTTGAATAAATCACATGTTTATGTTTAATTATTTCTTTCCAATTACTTTAAATGCTGTATGACATGTGTTTTCATGAATTTATCTTTTCAAAAGTAAATGATTCAAATGAACTCTATTTATGTAAGCTTGCATATGTTGACTTGACTTATTGTATGTGTGGTTATTATCACTATTAAATCTAAATTGTTTGTTTAAAGTATCTAAATTAATAATAAAGTTTGGAATGATAATAGTTATGGATACACATAGGAGTTGCATGTGCTTATAGCTCAAGTATGTGAAGTGAAACTCTCTTTCTTATGATTCATATATAGATTTACATAGGTTTCAATGTTAAGTAAATAGTCTGAACATCCTGGGAATACGAGGCTTTAAGTAGCCTTAAGGAGGTCATTTGATTACCTCACTTCCCTGGTTAACAATGACATGTACTTATTTGATTTTATTTCTATATATTTTTATATCAGAATTTGGATAAAACTTTAATTCATAAGCTTAAATAATTCAACCAATGAAAAATATAATTTTTTGCATGATTTTTATTCTCCTAATCTTATATACATTCATATGTATTTAAGATATAAAGTATTTAGTCTAGACATCATAGGAATATGAGGCTTTAAGTAGCCCCAAAGAGGTCATTTGATTACCTCACTTCCCTAGTTTAACAACGGTACATCCTTGTTGACATCTTTTATACATTTGCATGTGTATTTGATTAGAGAATGGTAATCCTCTTTTCTACTAAAAATGCATGCATCCATGATCATTTAAGTCATTAAAATACATTACATATAAATTAGTACTCTCTTTCCTATATTTATATATGGATTTATATAGATTTGAATAATAATGGGTATATAGTCTGGACATCCTAGAAATACGAGGCTTTAAGTAGCCTTAAGGAGGTCATTTGATTACCTCACTTCCATGGTTTAATAATGGCATGTACTCATTTAATTTCTTTCTTATGTATATTTGTATTAAAATTTGGATGGAGCTTTAATTTATATGTATAGATAATTCAATAAAGTAAAATATGACTTTCAAACATATGCATTCATCATCATTTGAGTGAGCCAAAATATATTACATGTGTATATATACTAAGGGTTGAATCATATGCATGTCATAAGTATTGGAAAAAAATGGTTCAACATGTGATATGTGATAGTAATTCAATTATATTAATCTTAAGATGTCTTTTATATTGAATAAAATTATTCAAGGTTCACCTAATCTTGAGATTAATAAGAAAATATTTAATAAGCCATTCACTAAAGAGAACTAAATCATAGAAATATGCTTTAGAAAGTAGCTTAAGGTAAGGATGAAGGAGGGTAATCCTCTTTCCTCTCTTTATAACACTTAGATGCTAAGTGTAAATCAAATGAAACCAAGTAAAACAAAAATTAAAATTCACAAATCAATCAAACAACTTGAAATGAAGCCAACCTTTATGATAAATTAAATTTTTCCACACTTAGAAAATCATAACTCTAATGCTTAGTTAAGACATACTACACAAATTCTTATCACACACATTAGAATTAAGCCACCATTTCTAGTCCTAATTTTGGACAGTGTATGTGTGATGTGTGTTTTGTATGATGTAATATTTTAGACTAGATGTTAGGGTGTATGTTTCGTAGACCGAATGTTAGGTCGCTCTTAACCTAATTATATTTTCTACAGGGGATTATGCTTAAGGGGTTGCTTAAAAATAAATATAAAATGCTCTCCTTGTAGGTTGCTTAAACCCCTAAGCATAACTCAAGTTAGGATAGGTGGGCTTGGTTACTCATGTGCAGAGTGGTAAGTCTAAATATAAAGATAAATGCTTAGGATTGTTTGTGTGTTTAGCTAATCTCTATTTTACAGGTGTAGTTAGATTTATTTTTCCCATATGAATGTAATTTTTTTAATAGAAATTAGGATTAGTGCTATGGGGGATTAAGATGAGCAATGGCTAGAAGGCTTAGTCCTGGGATGCCTATGATGCCTTAGAGTTAATCAAATCAAAAAGAAAGAGAAGGATATGAAGAAGTGAAGAATGAAGACCCCCATAGCATGTATTTATTTCAAATTGTAATTATTAATTCATACTCTGGGTTGTAAAAGGGTAGAGCTCGACAACCAATCTTTTCTCTTTTTGGGATGTACGGTGGTACCCGACTGCACCGGCCTCTTATTCTTTTGTGATAGTGTATAAAATTGTTTGATGTTATGTTTAGATTGTGCAATAGGATTGCCTCCTTTTCATAATTTTTTAATGTTTGATGTTTTCATGTGTGGCCTGGATATGGTAGGCCCTTAGGATAAAAATAAATTTTCTATCCAACTAACAACTCATAATTAAAGTTTTAAATAACTCATAATCTCACTCTAAAGCCAAGGCTATAATCAAGATAATTAAAAGCTTTAGTAACCCCTTAGCTGTATATTGTATGTCTCACATCATGCATGCATCTTCTATCACTCTTGCTAAAAAAGAGGACCTTCATCCTTACACTATAGGGATCGCTTGACCTATGAGAGCAACCCCTCCTAATGGATCTTCACCCTCTCTCTTTTGATTTAGCCAACAATCAACTTTTATCATGCATTTAGGCATAAAGAGATCCTAAGCCTTTATCCAAAATAATAAGTTAAAATGAAATAAAATTTGAAAAGATTTTGCACTTATATATTAAGTTATATGCTCATACCACTCATGCTCTAGTCTCTTAGGGAGTGGGTTAAAGATTTTAGTCTCTTTTCAATTAAATAACTACCCTAGCTATCATGCAAATTCATAAGATCGGACCACATGATTTTGAATTGTAGGAGGTGTTAGTTGGCAGCAACTTCAAGTGGTTGTAAGTCCAGAAGAGTCAGACGTTTTATCCTCTCTTGTGGAGTAAGCCATTATGTCCAACTTTCACCTAAGTTTATGTCACACTTTAGCTTGTACTAAAGCTCCCTATATTTAGGATTTGAGGTAGCTAGTTTGCTGCGGGCTACAAGAATAAATCCTCACCTCTTAGGCATTTCCACAACCTTGTGTTGGTGGATTATAAGCTCTAGCAATCTAATAAAATTTAACTCAAATAAATAAATCTCTTCACTTTTAAATACATAAAGCCCAACTATAGAATAGATTGGAATGCTCACTAGGCTTCCTAGTATCATGAGCATTTTCTACTTCCTCCCTTTGAATTCCAAAAATAAGTCTTCTACTTAGTCTTTCCCACTTGATTTTCCAAACATAACTAGTCCTTTGAGTCTAACCTTGAAATCTTTGGAGATAATAATTGTCTACTTTAACTGAGAGTATTCTTAGGGAATTTCATTCCATAGGATGTAATTAACTATGGAAGCTTGCCTCCATAGAGAACTTAAGAACATAACTTAATATAAATCCTGCTTTATTTTTCCATGTGAAGTATGAGAAAGGTCTCTGGTATATTTGAAGACACATCATATCTTAGGAGTTCTTATTAGGTGATTAGGTCTATTGTAAGGTGATATCTCTATCTTTCAAGGTAGTACATCATACCTTAATATCATACTCAATCACTTCAATAAGTACCCCCTACAATTTGTGTGGTGTCCACCCCCCACCACCCATCCAAAAAAATAAACACCACAATGTTAAAGACGTATAATAAGTGATAAATCAAAATGTTCATTTTAGAACCTTGTGAAGTAAGGTATGTAGTTGATGGTGATAATGCTAAAGAAAAAATAATTAGTATTGGTTCTATTTCTAAAACTTCAATTACTTTAGATAAAGTTTATTTTGTTGAAGGTTTAAAGCATAATCTTATTTCTATTAGACAATTATGTGATAAAAGACTTAATATTGAATTTCATGCCTCCTTCTTATTAGAGATAATGAAAAAGTTTTACTTGTTGGTCATAGATGTAAGAATATTTATCTTATTAATTTTAAAAAATGCATGTAATGCCATTTTAAATGTACTATGTTTAAAAAACTCACTTGATGATATTTGGTTATGCATAAAAGATTATGTCATATTAATATGCATTCTTTAAATAAAATTGTAAAACTTGATCTTGTAGATGATTTACCTAAAATGAATTTTTATTTTGATTATGTCTATGATGCATGTATTCATGAAAAATATTCTAAACATTTCAAAACACAAATATTGTTTCTACAACTAGACTTTCAAAATTATTGCATATGGATCTGTTTGGTCATTTTAGTACAGCAGGCTTAGGCGAAAAATTCTATGGCTTTATTATTGTGATGTTTTTCTAAGATTCAATTAGGTCATTGTGGAGAAAGTTTTCTATATGGTCGCCTTCCAATCTATGGTGAAAAGGCTGATTAAGTAAAGCAGGGTTTATTTTAAGGACTTCTAAGGATGATGGGTCTCCGGATGATGGGTCTCCGGATGTACCAGAGATTCTTCTCCTACTTTACATGGAAAAGTAAAGCAGGGTTTATTTTAAACTGGGTTCATTAAGTTACCTACAGAGATAAGTCCCCATAGTTAATTACATCTTAAGGAATGGGGATTCCTTAGGAAAACTTTCAATTAAGGTAAATGATCTTTGTCTTCAAAGATTTCAATAGGAAAGGACTATCAATCGATTAGTTCATTTTTGAAGATCAAATGGGATTGATCAAAGAGAGGGAGTTATTATCGAAGCCAAAAGAAAGATAAGTAGGAGATGCCCATGATGCTAGGAAACCTACCGAGCATCTCAAACTATCCTGTGGTTGGGTTTTAAATTTTTGAAATTAATTTCATTTGTTTGAGTTACATTTTTCATTAGAAATTTTGGACTTATGATTCCTTAACACAAGATTAAGGAAATGCCTAAGAGGTGAGGAATTATACTTATGGCCCACAAAGGGGAGAAGCAACCTATGAACCTAAATATAGAGAGCTTTTTAGTGAGGGCCAAAAGCATAACCTAAATCTAAGGCAAAAATGGGTATTTGGTTTGCCTCCACAAGAGAGGAAAAACCAACCGATTGTTTGGATTTACAACCTTCTGGGGGTGGCTGCCAACTAACTACTCCTATGATTTTAAATATATGTAGGCAAGTCACATGCTTTATGCAAGATAGTTAGGCTGTAATTTATTTAGAAAGAGACTAAGTCCTTAAACTCACTCCGTAAATAGACTAGATAATGTAAGGGCATGCTTCAAATGACCTAAATCTAATGGAATTCAAATTTCATTTTTATTTTTTGACAATTATTTTGACTCAGGCCAAAAGGATTCATATGCCTAATGCATAAGAAATAAGGATATTGGCCAAAATCAATGAGAAGGGAGGAGGTGTATTTCCACCATGGCTCTCAAAAGTCAAGCCAAGTTTTTCTGGCAAAGGTGGAAGCCCTCCAATCAAGAGTGAAATAAGATGTATTTATGCATGATATTGTAAAAGAAATACTCATCCAGCTTTAGGTGAAGTTATGAGTTCTTTATTTTTAATTTTGAGTTGTTAGATTTGGTAAAAGATTTATTTTTTCCTAAGAGCCTAATCTACATCCAGGCCATACATAAAATAAGGAAGAAACTAGGAAAAGGTGTCACTTAATGCACAAGCTAAATAAATCATCAATCGATTTATAGCTAATAAAAAAAAGAATAAAGATGTGTGTGGGTACCAAATAAATTGGTAGCAGAATATACCCTTAAACAACCTAGATTACAAATGAATTAAATTACAATTAAGCAAGGAATTCATTGTTATGGGGGTCTTCAAGCTTCAATTCCTCCTTCTACTGTTCTTCTTTCTTCTTCTTTTCTTCTTTCTTCTTTGGTTTCTTCTTTTGGATGGTTGGAAGGTAGATGCCCCAAGGCTTCACATGGTGCATAAGATAGGCTCTTATGACCAATGCTCATTCTAATTCCCATAACAATCATTCCAAAATCCTAATTGTACAAATTTACATGAAAAGAAAAAGAATGTAAATCTAACTGACACCTGCAAAATAGAGATTAGCTAAAACAAATCACACAAATCCCAAGCATGTATATTATACTTATCACCCCACACATGGGTGACTAGGTCCACCTAGCCTATTCGATTATGCTTAGGGGTATAAGCACCTGCAAGCAAACGCATTTATATTTTTATTATAGGGCCTTTTAAGCATAATCCCCTGTAGAAAATAATGGTCAGACTAAGATCACCGTATCATTCATTCTATGAGAATACACCCTAATAAAATATATATATCACAAAACAAAATAAAATAAAATAAACATCAAACCATGCATCGCCCTAACCTAAAGCTATAAGTGGTGATTTAGGCTAATGTATGTGCTTTGAAGGTTTGTGTGGAATGCTTTGCTATGGCTTTAAGTTAGAATTTTCTAAGTGTGAAGCATGTTCAACTTAGTGGAGGGTTTCATTTAAGTTGTTTAATTATTTTGGGCTGATTTTATTTCATGTTTTTATTTGGTTCAAATGAATCCTACAATTAATTACTAAGTTAAAAACAGAGGGAAAGATAAGAGAACTTCTCTTTCCTTCCCTAACCTAAGTAATTTCTAAAGTAGATTCATATTTAATTTTGTTTAGTCAATGATTTGATTAAGTGTGTTAATTAATCCTAAGTTTAGATGAACTCTAAATAAACCCATTTAAAAGAAAGGCATTTTAAGATTAAATAAAATGAATCAAATTCACAAAATAGACATCACTTCATTTCTTTCCCAACATGTATAACATGGATATGAATGAATCCTAAGCACATCTATACACACAAATGAGAATATTTAACACACTTTATGATGCATGCTAAGCAATTCACTTAAGAAAACTTAGAAGTTTAAGAAGCATGATTTTCATTTAGTAGAAAAGGGTTTCTTATCCAATTTTCATATGCACACATGAAAGTAAGAAAGGCATAAGTGAGTACAATGCCATTGTTAACCAGAGGTGTAAGGTACAAGACCTACTTAGGGCTACTTAAAGCCTCGCAATCTCAGGGTTGTCCAGACTAATATACCACTTTCCTTAAATACAAACATGTATACAAAAGAAATGAATTGAAAAGAAAGAATGCAAAATTTGTATTAGTTGATTCATTTTGTTTTTGCAATTTATGTGTGCAAGCATAGGTAATCTTCTTAAGTGATAGCATAGGAATGAATTGGATATAAAATTAGCAAGTGTTAGGTTCTTTTCAAATGAACCATACATCATACCAAATCTATTCAAAACTATACTAAAAAGGAAAACCTATGCTAAGCACATCCTTATATTCTCTCACATGTATAATTAAAATATAAGTAGCACACTTTCCATTTTAGGCATTTAATTTATATGTTTTGAAAATAATTTGAATTTAATAGTGATAATAGCCACTCATATTCTACTTTAGGCAACATATACAAATTTGACATAAAGTAAACAATTTCATTTTAAATTTGATTTTGAAAAATATGGATTCATGAAACTATATGACATACACATTTAACATGTTTGAGAAAGAATCAAAGCAATGAAAGCATGTAAACACATTCACTTTAATTAAATCCTAAAGACAACCTTATGAAATAAGAAAGCTTAAAATAAATCAAAGTTTATTCAAAGTGATTTTTGTTTGATCTTAAGTTTGATTTAATTTTGAAAATGTGAGTTGAGTTTGCTGTTCCTAACCCATTCCCACATGTGTTTGATATTTTTGTTTAATTTTTAGGTGATTAGGTTCATTTTAGGTTTTAATTAGGTTAAGGTATGAATTAAGCAAGTTAATTAACCCTTACCAACACCACCTTAGCATAGTTAACCAAGTAATTATGAACCAATGAGATGACATAAAACCTCGCAAGGAATTTAAATTTGTAATGCACCTAGGAAGAAAAGTGCCTAATGCAATTTGGCTCATGATTAATGGTTAATTAAGCTAAGGGGTTTAACTTAAGAAATTTCAAAACACCCCTTCACACATATGAATTGGGTTTTGATTTCCTTAATTGAACTTAGGCTCACACCTAAGCATCTACCCAAGGTAGATTAATTAAGTTATGGAAGGTTTTAAAATTTTTAGAAATTAATTAAAGGGGTACTTAATGAATTAACCCTTAATTTAGAGAGGAACAAGGAAAGAAAAAGGGGGTTTAGGGAATAGCTTAGGGGAAACACCCTAAAATTATTACCTAAGCCTCCTATTCACTAGATCTAACCTTCAACAACATGAGAGATTAATTATCCTTAATTACACTAAGAGAGTAATTAGAAGATATATTTGCAATTCCCCTAATTAAGCCATCAATAAATCCCAAGAAAATTAAGGCAGGTAGAAGTCATCTCACAAAATATACCCAAGAAGTTTGGGATTAGTCAGAGGATTAATTAAAGGATAATTAGCAAAATAAGATTTCCCTTAAAACCTAAAATCATAAAAGTATAATTCAAAATCATTGAAATCATTTTTAAAATATTCTAGGCTGAATTATCTTTCCATAAAAATTTACTTCATATTTTTTTGAATTTTATTGAGGGAGATATGAATTTTTGAAGGTTAGGAGATTAATTAAAATTAATTAAATCCCTAACTAATCCCACCAATGCGACCGCTTGGCCTTTCCCATTGCACCATGAGGGGATTACTTAAATGTCACGTCAGGGTGGTGGCGTGATGACTGGATGCATTTTGATCCCTATCGTTCGATCAAGGATCGAACGACCAAGGATCATTCGTGGTTTTTAAGGGATAAATCATTTCTAAAGGGATTCTCCTAGTTCTTTTTTGAGGTGATCACCAGAGATGAAAAATTCCATACCTCACCGGTGCTCGAGCTCAAAAAGGTAGTTTCGTCTAACAGAGATGAATCCCCGTTGAAAGTTTCAAGCCTTCTGGTTGAGTAGATCTCTCTATGGACCAACACCACTTGCTCCCCTTTGCGGCTTTGATCGAATTCACCTCCTCCTCACTTTGGGAACTTGAGGGAATGCTTAGGTGCACTCGGCTTGATCCCCTAAGGGAGTGTGCAAAGGGAATTGGAGTATATTTGAGTGAAGAGGAAGTTGAGGATTGAGATGAGCTCCCCTATTTTCTAAGGAAGAAAATCGAGAAAGGCAAGATTCAAATCCATTTTTAGAAAGCTTAGGAATGCTCTCTGATGGCTCCTAACTCTCTCTAGTGCTCAATCGAATGTGAGGATCTTGAATTCAAATTGAATTAGGGGGAGTATATCTCCCCCTATGGCAATCGGATGGTCGAACTATAGCTTTCCATTTTGATCCAATTGACCATATGGAAAGGGTTTTTTAGGCTGTTAGATGTTTGCACATGCTCAGTTTGAGGTCTTGAGTGGATTAGTAACCTCCCATGTGCTTCAAATTGAGTGCAGGGAAGATTTTGAATTAGCTAATTTGAGCTAAGAGGTCAGTTTTGGTCTTGGGTCCATTTTGGCTAACCCAAACCCATTGGGTTGGGTGTACCACTCTTCATTGGGTCCACTTGAGCTATTAGGAAGGTATCAAGTTCATATGAAGAGGGCTTGACCAAATTACCCATGGTTTAGACCAAAATTTGTTCTATGGATTAGGGGTAGAATTGGTCATTTGGCTAATTTTTGATTTGAATATGTTGGGTATGTGGAGAAAATGGGTTTGGCCAAGTTTTATTGGATTTGGAGTTCATTTGATAAGGTTTGGCTCATGTTGACCCATTTAGATCAAAATGGGTCAACTTGGGTGAAGTTGACCAATTGGTCAAATTGGGTCAAACCAAAGGTTGGGTCAAGTTCATATAGCCATTTGAAATATTTTGGGGGATTTGGTTTGATTCAATTTGGTTTAGTTTTGAATTTGGCTCATATGACTTCATTTATGTAAAATGGGTCAAGTTGACCAATTTGACCCATTTGACCTATTTGAGCTAGGTCATAGGTAGGTTTAGGTTTGGTTAGTCATATGGAGTGGATTTACATCTTTGTTTCCAATCAATTTTGGTTAAGTTTGAATTTGGCTCAACATGACCCCTTTAGGTTAAGTTGGGTCTAAGGTCAATTGGGCTAGGTTAGGTCTAGTTATCCAATTGAGGCTTTGGTCAAGTTCAACAAGCGATCTGGAATGAAATTGACCCATTTTTTCAATTAATTTGGCTTAGATCAAGTTTTGACACATTTTGACATTTTAGGTCAAGTTGGGTTAACTTGGTTCAAGTGGCCAATTGGGCTAGGATAAGCTCAAATGTTGACTTGGTCAAGTTCAAACATAGTTCATGAATGAACTTAGATCAATGGTTTCAAATAATTTGGTCTATGGTGGATTTTGGCTATGTTAGGTTTCATTTTGGCCAAGTGTTGACTTGGTTTGACCCAATTTGATTGATTGATCATCCCATGATGATTGTTGATCATGATGAGAGGCATAGGTGAGTTGGATTCAATCAAATTTTGTCAGGATTAGAATTTAGCTCATAGGGGTACTTTAGGTCACTTTGGGTCAAGTGAGCCTAAGTAGGTCAAATGGCTTGGTCAAAGCTTGATTTGAGTTTGATTGAACTTGTATATGGACTTATGATTGAAATATAAATCCATTTGCAAGTGGTTTGAAGTCAAATGGGTTTTGAATCATTTGACAATTTCATATTCAATGGGTGAACATGAAAGGATTTTGGCTTTAATTTTTGAATTGGATTTTTATTTAGTGATTGAAGTTTGTATTTATATTTGGATTAATGATTGTAGGGTTGATTGAATCATGAAGGAAAATCAAGAGTTTGGCTTGATTTGAAGTTGATTTGGCTAAGTTCAAGATTTTGACTTGAAAGGCTTAGGTTGGATTTTGAGTGGATTTGAATTTTATTTTTGGAAATGGTTTTGATTGTTTGAATTTACATTTCATTTATATATTAGAATATAAATAAGAGTATAAATGGATCATGAGAAGGTTTCAAGGATTTGAAGTGATTTGGTCATGATTTAGGCTAAGTCAATTAAAAGGAATTTAAAGGACTTAGGAAATTTTGGTGTTTGAAGCTTGAATTTTTGAATTTGGTTTGATTGATTTATATTTATATTTCATTTATATGTGTGAGTATAAATTATAATATAAATGAGTTATGAGAAAATCCCATGAATTTGAGTTGATTTGATCATGATTTAAGCTAAGTCCTTAAGAATGAAATTAAGGACTTAAGACAGATTTTAAATTTGGAATTTAATTTTTTGGATTTGATTTAATTGATTTATATTTATATTTCATTTATATATGTGAATATAAATGAGAATATAAATGAGTTATGAGAAAATCCCATGAATTTGAATTGATTTGATCATGATTTAGGCTAAGTCCATTAAAAGGAAATTTAAAGGACTTAGAAAATTTTGGAGTTTGGAGGTTGAATTTTTGAATTTGGTTTGATTTATTTATATTATATTTCTTTTATATATGAGAATATAAATGAGAATATAAATCAGTTATGAGAAAATCCCATGAATTTGAATTGATTTGATCATGATTTAGGCTTAGTCCTTAAGAAGGAAATTAAGGACTTAAGAAGGATTTTAAATTTAGAATTTAATTTTTGGATTTGATTTGATTGATTTATATTTATATTTCATATATATATGTGAATATAAATGAGAATATAAATGAGTTATGGGAAAATTCCATGAGTTTGAATTGATTTAGATCATGATTTAGGTTAAGTCCTTAAAAAGGAAAATAAGGACTTAAGAGAGATTTGGACTTAGGAATTTCATTCATGGGTTTCAATCATGAGTTTCAGTCATGGATTTCAATCATGGATTTCAATTATGAATTTCAATCAAATGGAGTTGATTTGAGTATGGAGAAAATCTAAGAAGGAATGGTAGTCCACTAGATCTTAACTAAGGAATCAGTCAAGAGATCTTTAATGTCTAAGATGGAGGTTGAGGGCTCATTCTAAAAAGGTCAACAAAGGGCACCCAAGGTGTGGTGGCAGGAACACCATGTATTGTGTTGACCAAATGATCAACAACACGAAAGATTACAAGCACTAAGAAATAATCTATCCTTAACCCAAGGTGTAGAAAGAATCCGAGCTTAGTGTGGCTACTTATGTCCAAGACATAAGAGAGAGGGAAGAAATCCACTAAAGGATGGAGTGTGAACCTTCCACTAGGGAAGCATGTTCAAATCATCCATAAGGGGATGAGATGTTTGATTTGATATGAGTCTCATTGATGAGAAAAAGATTTGTTTAAGTTTCACTGGGGAGATGGTTGAATTTGTTTCAATTTTGTCATGTTTGAATTTTTGAGATGAACCCTGTTAGTTTGCGATGGATTGCACTACGTAGGAGCCATAGAGGCTCAGATTTACCAATCCAAAGGGTTAGTCTACTAAACACATAGTAAGATTAGCCAACCAAAGGGATGCCTTTTGGTATATGACAACTGCACTAGGAAGAAAGCATAATAGACTTACATCCTCCAAAGTAGAGGCCAGTTGCTGGGGTAATCTATTGGCAAGCAAATTGAATTGAACATAGAATTAAGTGAATGTTGTGGGGACTTAGATCAACTCAAAGATAGTCAAGAATAATTTTATTTTTTAGATTTATTTATTTTGATTATGATGGATCCCATAGGTTTATGATTAACTGCACTGAATAGGAGCCATGGAGGCCTAAACCTAACTCAGATTTACCAATCCAAAGGGAGTAGTCTACCAACCACAAGGTAGGACTATCCAACCAAAGGGGTGCCTTTCGGTATGCAATGGTCAAGTCTTAAGAATAAAGTGTGGGGACTCACATCGTCTAGAAACAAAGAACCACTGGGGTGATCAGCCACTTTGGGCAACAAATCAAACCTGACCTAGGGCTGATTATTGAGTGAATTCCGCTAGGGGACTTAAATTAGGTCAAGGATAGTCAAGATTAATTTCATTTTTTTAGATTTGTTTGGATGGATTCTATCAGTTTATGATGGATCACACTGAGAAGGAGCTCATATAAGCCTAGACCTATCTCAGATTTATTGAACCAAAGGGAGTAGCTTCCCGGCCGATGGGAGAACTATCCGACCAAAGGAGTGCCTTTCAGTTTGCAATGATCAATTGAAGGGAAGAAAGCTCAGAGACTCACATCTTCCACTAGAAAAGACCATTGGGGTGATCAATTTCCTCGGGCAACAAATTAAACCTGACTTCGGCCTGCCCGTTGGTTTACGGTAATCATGCTAGAAAGAATGTGTCATAGTCTTACATCTTTCAAAGCTGAATGACTACCGGGGTAACCTAATCATGGAAAAATAGATTGAACCCGACCTAAGGGTGATTACGTAGTAAGTACCGACCCGGGGATTTATCTCAACTCATGTAGTCCAGCAATTCCTATAAGGGGTTCTGCTGACACTGCCCTAAAAGATAGGATGCTTGCTTGGGAAAAGGGGCCCTTTGGGGGCTTGAATTCTTAATCCACAAGTGAATCAATTTTTGTTTATTTTATTTATTTAGTTGTTTGTTTTCTCGTGAACCCTATTAGTTTAAGAGAGATTAAACTAAGAAGGTACTTATATCAGCCTAGACCTTTCTCAGATTTACTGAACCAAGGGAGAATCTGCGCATTTGCTGAACAAATTCTCCAACCACAGGGGTGCTTTCTAGCAAAGGGGCCTATCCAATCCAGAAGTAACTCAAGTAGTGTCTAAATGGGGTCGCAAAGGATGTGATCCAATTAGAGTGCCCGCAAAGGATGGGGCCGCTAAGGGCTTAATCCAACACCCTAGAGAAGATGATATGGCTAGTCATATATCCAATAAGTATTCGGTGTCCAACTCAAGGAGAAAGCGAGGGGACTCACATCTGCCAAGAGTGGTGTATCCACAGGGTGAGTTGCTATCAGCATAGAAAACATCAACCAACCTAAGGTGCCCATCGATTTGCAATAATTAGTCTAGGAAGAAAGCTCGGGGACTCACATCCTCCTATAGTGAAACTGATTGTTGGGATAGTTTGTCTTCGGCTCGACAGGTGTTATCCGACCTAGGGTGACTATTTAGTGAATGCCACTAGGGGACTTATATCGACTCAAGTGTAGTCAAGAGGAAAGGAGCCTCTAGGGGACATATCCTAAGCCTCAAATATACTCGACCTAGTTAGAGCATGATGGCTACTTCAAAAAGAAAACACAGGGACTCACATCTTCTTAAACAAAGTCAACATGAGGTAGCTCACTAGTTGGACAGTGAGGACTACCATGCTAACAAGGTGCTCATTAGTTTATAATGGTCAAGTTAGGAAGAAAGCTCAGGGACTCACATCCTCCAACAAGTGACCAATAGGGTGACATATTAGCGAGATAGCATGTAGACCAAACCTAGAGCAGCTAATGAGTGAGTGCCACAAGGGGCTTGCTCCCACATCAAAATAGATCGAGATAAAAGATTTGTGTTTATTTTTGTGCATGTATTAAAAGGAGTAGGATGCCTCTGGGGGACTCTTACACCTACCTTAAACACACTAGGGGTTTGGATGAAATGATGCCACAGATGGAAAAAAGGATTCCCACTAAAGAAGGATGCCACTTGGGTTCTCTCACACCTAACTTAGTTATGCTAATCGTAATAGAATGCCTCTCGGGTTCTCTTACACCTATTTTAATAGCATCGAGAGGCTGTGTTTGTGTTGTGAAAGAGGGATAGGATGCCACTGGGGGACTCTTACACCTACCCTAGACACTTCATGGCGGATTCGCAAGACAAGAAAACAACGCTTCGAAAGAAGAGAAGATTTGATGAATGGAATCAGATTTTTTTTATTAATGATTATTTTTGAACATGCTTTGTTTCATGGGTAATATTTCTTTAGTTAGAGACCATTAATTAGAAGCATCAGGTGTTCCCCTTTACAATCAATAAGCTGATAAGATCCTCATTGGTAGGCCTTCTCTATGACATAGGGGCCTTCCCAAGTGGGTTCAAACTCGCTTCCCATCTTTCAACGGGAAATAATTGGTCTCTTTAGAACTAACACAGGTTCTCCTACTCGAAAAGACCTAGGGTGGACCAGCTTTTTGTGAGCTTGAATCATTTTATCCTTGTATAACTCAAAGTTTTGGTACGCCCGTAGGTGACTCTTCTCCAAACTATTGAGCTCTTCTAACCGTAACTTTGTATTATGCTCTGTAGTGATCTTGTTACCCAATGCTATCCTTAGTGATGAGAGTTGAACTTCTAAAGAGAGATTGAGACCCATACACTAAGAAAAATGGGGTAGACTGAGTTAGAGTTTGGTATGTGGTGCGGTAGGCCCACAAGGCTTCAACCAACTACTCGTTCCACTATCATTTATTGTTATCAAGAGTTTTCTTCAGTATCTGGATGAGAAATTTATTGATTGCTTCCACTAAGTCATAAGCTCTAGGATAGTAGATGGTCGAGTATCTCCAATCTATACCGTGTCTTCTCGCGAAGCTATTGATCTTTGTTCTTTTGAATGCAGTACCATTATCAGATATAATTCATCGAGGTACCACAAACCTATATACAATATGGTTCCTGAAAAATTGAAGCACATGCTGAGTTGTGACCTCTCTGAGTGAGATGGCTTCCGCCCACTTGGAAAAGTACTCAGTGGTAGCTAAGATGAATCGATGCCCCTTGGAAGAAGGTGGATCGATCAGACCTACAATGTCGGTACCCCAACACTCGAATGGCCATGAGGCCAGTGTAGGGTGTAGAATGTTAGGTGGTTGGTGGAAGACCAGATGGTGTACCTGACACTGATGGCATCTCCTAGCTACATCCATGCAGTCTGTAATCATAGAAGGCCAATAGTATCCAAGTCACTTGATCTTCATCTTCATCTTGACGGATTAGTGTGCTCTGCATAGACCTGAATGTACCTCAGTTATAATGACACCAGCTTCATGTTTGTCTAAACAATGTAACCACATATGGTCAAATGACGGCGATACAGGGTGCCATCAATAAGAGCATAGGAGAGAGCTCTCTATTTCACTTGATGGGCTTGTGACTTTTCTTGAGGTAGTTTGCCAGTGTTCAAGTAATTTATGAACGGTTGCCTCCAATTCAACTCCTTATCCATTTTGGCAACAACAATTTTCTCTTCAAGAGAAAGTCTCCTGATGAGTTCAACATCAATAAGTAATAGGACTTGTCTATTTTGGATCCTTATTGAAATGGACTTATCTTCCGGATATGCCAATTCTTTGGAAAGTTTGGCCAAAGCATCTGCTACTGTGTTCTCTCCTCGGGGAACCTTGTAGATGGTGACTTCGGGAATTTGGGCCAACAACTTCATGGTATAGTCATAGTAATGATGAAGCTTAGGTTTAAGAACCTGGTAGGACCCAGTAATCTGGTTGATGACCAATTGAGAATCCTCAAAGTGTTGATTCTCTTGACACTGATATTGATGGCTAACTCCAGACCCATAATCAGAGCCTAATACTCGGCTTCATTATTGGTGCAGGGATTGGAAAGATAGTATGAGAATCTCATCACATCATAGTTTGGAGTTATAAGAACTATTCTTACCCCTACTTTCCCTGGGAGAATAGTTCATGGTGCATCCCCTTTGAGAAAAGAAGCTACACCATCAAAATACATCTCCCATCAGCGGTTGTCGGCTTCTCCTAAGTTCATGATTTGTTCATCAGGGAGATCATCACTAAGCGGAGAATCAGCAGTAAGTGGGTGTGCTGCTAAGAAATCCTTTAGTGCTTGTTCTTTTACTGCACAAAGGGGTACAAATGATATATCGATCTGTGAGAGAATCATGGACCAATGTGCCAAACATCCGGATAGTGTTGGCCGTGTCAAGAGATACTACAGTGGATTTGTTC
Source organism: Cymbidium sinense (assembly GCA_021442155.1). NCBI lineage: Eukaryota > Viridiplantae > Streptophyta > Magnoliopsida > Asparagales > Orchidaceae > Cymbidium > Cymbidium sinense. The sequence goes on along the minus strand of CM038221.1, from coordinate 83,931,199 downwards.
TGGAGATCAAGTTCACCTTATGAGAAAGCATGTAATGTTGTAGTTTTTGGGAGCAAAGATCAAAGCTAAACAATGTTTCTCAATAGGTGGATAGTTTGCTTCAGACAGGAATCAAATGATGGCTGAGGTAGTAGAGAGCGCTCTCCTTCCCTTCGTCATTCGCTTGGGCCAGCTGAGCACCGAGAGAGTTGTCCAATGCACCAGTGTAAATGATGAGTGGCCTGCCAGGGATAGGGCCTACTAGAACTGGTGGCTTTACCAAATATTGCTTGATGTCTTCGAAGGCATGCTGACACTTGTCATTCCACTTGAACTTGGCATCCTTTTTGATAAGTGCTGAAAATAACTTGCATCTTCCTGATAGGTTGGAGATAAAGCATCTTAGATATGTCATCCATCCTTGAAAGGATTTGAGTTGAGTTAAACTCTTAGGAGGTGGTATTTCTAAGATAGCTTTGATCTTTTCAGGATCTATTTCTATTCCACAATCTCAAACAACAAACTCAAGGAATTTCTCTGAAGCTACTCCAAATACAGACTTCATGGGATTCATTTTGAGGTTATATTATCTTACTGTTCAAAAACTACTCTCAAGTCAAAGAGCTGGTCTTCCTTTTCTCTGCTCTTGACTACTAAATCATCAACATAGCACTTAACATGATGATGGATGAGTTCGTTGAAGATCTGAGTCATGGCCCGTTGGTATGTAGCACCAGGATTTTTTAGGTTGAAAGGCATGACCCTATGAGAGAAGATTATGATCGGGGTTTGGAAAGTAGTGTTTCTTTCATCTTCAGGAGACACCTTGATTTGGTTATAGCCAGATGACCCATCCATGAAAGAGAAGACTGCATGAGATGAGGCGATGTCCACCATTAACTCTGGTATAGGAAGAGGAAACTCATCTTTAGGACATGCCTTGTTTATGTCCCTAAAATCAACACAAATGCGAATTTGACCATTCTTCTTCTTAATTGGGATGACACTGGCTAACCAAGTAGGATATTTTTATTCCCTGATGAAACTAGCATCGATCAATTTCTTAGCTTCAGAAATGACAAGTTGTTCAATTTCTAATCGCATGCATTTAGGAGCTTGCTTAATAGGGGTAGTATCAGGATCTATTGCTAGTTTGTGGACTGCTATGTTAGGAGATAATCCGGGCATCTCTTTATAACTCCATGCTAAGCAGTCTTTAAACTCAATCAATAGCCTAACTAAGTCATTGGTTTCTTCTTCATTTATCAATGAACTAATGTATGTCGGGCATGGATTTTTTTTCTGTCCCGAGGTTGATTTCTTTAAGCTTGTTGATTATTGAATGAATCTCCTCTTCAAACTCGAGCAGTGCCTCTTTGACTTGGAGATCATCTGGATCATCTGAGGTTTCTAAACACACATTCTCATAAGAGTTGGGGTGTGGGAGAAGAACCTATCAGACTCCAAATGACTGGTAACAACTAAGCAATAATCATCATCATCAACTGGATCTATTGTACTGAATCTTAGTCCTGCCCTTGACTGTGCTTCCCTGGTTGTGTTGTTCCATAGCTTCTCGAAGTACTCTGACTTGTGCTTGGACCATGTATGAGGAACTAAACCTTTCTGTATAAGATTATGAACACATGACGAGTAAAATTTAAACAGTAATTCCATTAATTCTTTAAATAAATCCTCCTCAAGTTCTACATCAACTTCAGGACTTGAGGATGATGGTCCCAAAAAGAACCTCTTCTGCTTCATGTCACTGGAAGACTTAGGGACTTCTTTAACTACTAAACCTTTAACTTTCTGAGTTGTAAGTGAGAGAAGAGCTAAGGTTCCCCACTACTGTCTAATAGTTTCACATAAACTAGATTCAAATACTTTGCTTTGCTTGGAGGGCTGGTCTTCGTCTCTATCTGGATGGAAAGTCACCTCCAATGGAATCCGCTGAGAGGGGTTGGCTGGTATACTAATCACATTAGACTCATCCTCTGAGCTGGATTACAAGTCTATGTAAAATAATGGGGTAATGAACTATGAACACATATGTTGGTGATGGCCAACTAGGGTCTCCCACCTTGAACCGCTCTCTACCTCTACCTTGTGGAGGTTGAGGCATCCTACCCATATGTCCATATGATGGAATGAACTGTGGGTGAAATGTGATATGCGGATCTTCTTCAATTCCCCTTTTCTTGTTCACTTGGACTTTTATTTTTCTTTTCATTTTCTTTTATCTTTTCTTTTTCTTCATTTTCTCTTTCTTTTGATTTTGAGTTTGAATTTTGTCCAAGTTCACTAGAAAGGGTGTTTTGAGGAAGATAGTAGGTCGCATCCTCATAAATCTCAACCTCTCTAACTTAAAATGGCTTTTCATCTCCATTGACACGGTATTCATTTCCATCTTTTCTGAACTTGATGCAATGATGGAGGAAGGATTGAATGATCTTATTCTGATGTATCCAAGGCCTACCAAGGAAAGAAATTAATGAAGTATTCAAATCAATGATGTAAAACTTGGCTTCATTCTACCAGTCACCTATCTCCAAAGGTAACACTATAGAACCTAATGCCCGCTCACCTTGGTCATTGAATCCTCTCAACATCATTTGATCTCCTAGGAGTGTGGAGATGTGAATCCTCAAATAGGCAAGGGTCTTTAGACTCATAATGTTCACTGATGCACCTAAATCCACAAGAACTTTAGCAAGTCCAACTCCCATATGATGTGAGTAGACGTTGTGCTCCAAATCTCCTAAGAAGGTCTTCATCTATGAAGGTGATCTCTTGAGCTTCTTTTGTATAATGTCCTCTCAGCCACCGAAGCATTTTGATCAAGGAGGGCCTTGATTAATGATTCCCTCATCTCTTTAGATAAGACAAGATAAGGGCATCGTATATGCTTAGCTTAGATGTCAACTTTCTTAGATGAGAAAGGATGTTGTAGTCCACCTTTGGCTGGTCTTCCACAAGCATATCTAAGGGTGGAGCATCCTGTGGAAGGGCTTCTCGATCCTTTATACCAATGACTTATTTCCTTCTATCTTAAGGTGCTGCCCTAGGAGGAAGAACCTTGCCTTTACAGAGGTTGACTTCAGTGATCTCTTATGGTAGGGTAATGAAAGGTTCTACTTGCACATCAGGCTAACCTACAACTTCTCCTATGTGACCCTCAAAATCGGATGATTCCAAGTCTATCTTAAGAGGTGAACTCAGTATTCGTAGGGGAAAGTCCAACTCAATCGAAAGAGGCATCGTTATAGTTATTTTGACTTGAAGAGTTATCATTAGGAATAAAAGAACACAACTCATCAGAAGTGAGACAGATGCAATTCAAACTAGCTTTATTCTTTAATTTCTTAGAATTGTTTGAAGGTACAAAGTAGAAATCAAGTAAAGTGAGTGGGGTAAGGGATTTGATACCTTTATCCACTGATACAAGAGTTCTACTAGTAAAAAAAGTAGAGCTAGTTGAAATGGAAGAAGTCACCGGTGTGGAAATTACTATAGTCAAGGGATTGCAGGTCGCTAATGGCTATCTCGACACATGTCAGCCATCACTTCTCAGCTCCCCTTTCCTAGAGTTGGCACTGGCAACTTGCAAACATTCCTTGATGTTGGAGGTTTGAGCTGACTCAGGCACTTGCAAGGAAAGCTTCTTGATATTCTGGATGATCTTCTTAAAGGTTTAGGATAAAGAAATATCCCAACATTCTTTGGTTTTGGTAGGATCACATATATCTCTAAGGATTACCCTGATGGAACTGAATGGTTGTTTCACAAGGTATTCCTTTAGGATAACTACAACACCAGTCTTGAAACTGTGTTCAAGCCATTCCTTGAATGTGAAGAAATCCTCCAAAACATGGTCTAGCATATGGTGGTAATGGCAAAAAGTTGGATCATAACTTTTGTCTACTTCCTCCAGTCTCCTAGGCTCGGGTAGCTGAAAAGTTGGTTTCTCTAAGAGATTATTAAATATTTTCCTGATTACTTCCCTCTTAATAGAATAAGGTTTGTGTTGACCTCATTTTTGGATGAGGTTAATTTAGCAATTAGGAGATCTTAATCTCAAATAGGATTCTCCTAATTCAATGCTTAGATACTATGCCTAGTGACCGAAAATTTTGGATCTAACCTATTTGTGTTAGGTAGGATCAACTCAAGCATCCAAATTCAAAATCAATTAATCAAATCAACAATCAATAATCATCAATCCAAGATGATTAAAAGTCAAATTACATTTAATTTCAAAAATACCCTTGAGTTGATTTTGAATTGGATCAAGCTAAAATCAATGCACATGATTTTGACTCAAACTCCAACCCAAATCAAATGTACTCCAAATGAAAATTCAAAATGGGCAGCACACATTAGTCTAGGGTTATGTGATGCCATAATCATAAAATAAAAAAGGGGAGAAAATGGGAAGAATAGAAATGCTAATTTTCTTCTTCCATCTCTTCCCATGCAAAATCCTTTCTTCCTACCTCATGCACTCCAAGACAAAAGCCAACTCTTAAGAGGTGGCTTCCTTCAAGTGAAGGAGGCAATCAAGCAAGGAAAAGCCAACAAGGATTTGACTTCTCCAAGGGAAGAAGAAAAAGGAAGAGAAGAGGAAGAGGAGTAAAAAAAAAGTGCTTGGCCATGAATGGAAAATATGCAAGGAAGCTCCTTCCCTCTGAAGTGAACATTCCATTATGTTCACAAGACCAAGAGAGGAAGTTCAACACCTTTCCCCGGCCACCTCGTTGCCTGCAAGCACTATTCATGCCAAAATTGAGCACCATTTAAACCTAATCAAACCTATATGAACCTAATAGATCACTAATTAACTCAATTAGCTAATTAAAAGAATTAAATAATTCAATTAAATAACTTGAATTTAATTAAATCATAATAAATCAACCAGTTAACCAAAAATTATGAATAAACCCTCATTGGAAAGGTATTTCAGTGAAGAATAACTGAAAGATAAAATCCTTTAATGAATCTTAATAAATTAGGCATATTTAAGTTTTAATAAAATAATTAAAACCTTAATTACACCCTACATCTCTAATAAAGCTGAAACTTTAGGGATATAAAATTGGCATGTAACCCCACTTGCCATAATTATATCAAAACCAATTGGTCTATAATTTGGAATTCTTGATTTTTGGATGTAACCCGATTTGTTGACCTCATTTTTGGATGAGGTTAATTTTGCAATTAGGAGATCTTAATCTCAAATAGGATTCTCCTAATTCAATGCTTAGGACGCTATGCCTAGTGACCTAGGGAATTCCCTTTGGGTTGGATCTAACCTATTTTTCTTAGGTAGGATCAACTCAAGCATCCAAATTCAAAATCAATTAATCAAATCAATAATCAATAATCATTAATCCAAGATGATTAAAAGTCAAATTACATTTAATTTCAAAAATACCCTTGAGTTGATTTTGAATTGGATCAAGCTAAAATCAATGCACTTGATTTGGACTCAAACTCCAACCCAAATCAAATGTACTCCAAATGAAAACTCAAAATGGGCAGCACATATTAGTCTAGGGTTATGTGATGCCATAATCATAAAATAAAAAGGGGAGAAAATGGGAAGAAGAGAAATGCTAATTTCCTTCTTCCATCTCTTCCATCTCTTCCCATGCAAAATCCTTTCTTCCTACCTCATGCATTCCAAGACAAAAGCCACCTCTTAAGAGGTGACTACCTTCAAGTGAAGGAGGCAATCAAGCAAGGAAAAACCAATAAGGATTTGGCTTCTCCAAGGGAAGAAGAAAAAGGAAGAGAAGAGGAAGAGGAGTAAAAAAAAAAAGTGCTCGACCATGCATGGAAAACATGCAAGGAAGCTCCTTGCCTCTGAACTGAACATTCCATTATGTTCACAAGACCAGGAGAGGAAGTTCAAAACCTTTCCTCGGCCACCTCGTCACTGGCAAGGCACTGTTCATGCCAAAACTGAGTACCCTTTAATGGTGAAATCCAAAGGAGAGGATTTCACCCCAAATTGAAGACACATACACATTCTAGGGCTCGAGGCGATCCAAATTGAGCCCTTACTCAAATCATTTGGCACTGGGAAGGCCGAGAACCACCAAGGCCAAGATCTATGCTAGGGAGCTCGGTCAAGGGGGCAAACCACGTGGAGATAAGCCGCCAAACACCAGCCACAAGCTTGTTGCATCGATTTAAAGCTTATGGAATCAACCTTGTCACCAAGATCGCCAGAATCCAGGTTTGCCATTGACGTCCTCCCCTATTTTCTTCAAGCTTTAAGTTTTGGGCTTTTTCAAAGAAATTTGGAATGCCAAATGGATCTAACTGCATAGATTGAACCCAATTTGATCACTGATCATTTTGGGATTGAAATCTAGGCATAATTCACCGTTGATCGCTGTCAGTTGATGGAAAACTATCAATGGCAATCGGGTTTTACTGTTTAGGGAAGAAGATGGTCTCTAGACCGTCTGATCCTTCTATTTGGATCGAACGGTCCAGATCTAGGAACATAAATTGATTTAAATCCCTTAAGGATCACAAGGGCAATCATCTGACCGTGGATCGGACTCAAAATCATCCGCATTTTCATCCCAGCCGACACGCACCTACTTTGCGCACCACGTGACACGCTGCCTACCACGCGGGACCATGGGATCCATATGGACCATCCGATCTTTGATCAGACGGTCCGTAAACAATCCCGCTCATTTTAATTCACCGTGTGGGACCCACCTCACTTAAAAATCGTTAAGATTAGTTACTTAACGATTTAATTAAAAAAATCCAAAAACTTTAAAAAATTATATAAAATCAAAGAAAAATTATAAAATTACAAATAAGAGCTCTATAGATTCGTCTTGATGAGAGGAATCCATAGAAATTAAAATCCCTAATTTTATTGGGTAATTTTCTCTTAATTTGGGTTTAATTGAAAAATATTAAACCCTAATTACTCTCAAATTAATAATCCAATTAATTTGAAACTTTGGGGAAATGAAATTAAGCTTAAAACATCTAAATTTTTGGGGATTTAATTCTTTGAATTCAAGGGAAATTGTAATTTCATGTTTTTAATATTTAAATTAATTAAATTAATTACCCTTTAATGAAATAATTAGTAAACTTTAATCTAATAACCCTAAATCAACATAATAAATATGAATGAACAACAGAATATTAATTAAACCTAATCAAATCTATATGAACCTAATAGATCACTAATTAACTCAATTAGGTAATTAAGAGAATTAAATAATTCAATTTAATAACTTGAATTTAATTAAATCATAATAAATCAACTAGTTATCCAAAAATTATGAATAAACCCTCATTGGAAAGGTATTTTAGTGAAGAATAAGTGAAAGATAAATCCCATAATGAATCTTAATAAATTAGGCTTAATTTAAGTTTTAATGAAATAATTAAAACCTTAATTACACCCTAATTACATCTCTAATAAAGCTGAAACTTTAGGGATATAAAATTTGCATGTAACCCCACTTGCTATAATTATATAAAACCCAATTGGTCTATAAATTTGGAAATCTTGATTTTCCAAATCTCTAGGTCAATAAAAACTAAATAATAATTAAGAAGAATCATTAATTCATTGAATCAATAAATAAATTGAACTAATCTGAAATAAACATCAGAAAATACTTAGGGTAATTCATTAAAACTTTTTAAGTCAAAGAATTTAATCAAATATCTAAATTATAAGAAAATCAAAACTTAGAAATTCAAACATAATTAAACAACTTAAGTTAAGTTTAATGAAACTACTCATCCTTAATGAAGTTAAATAATGAATCTAAAACATAGGTTAATTAAATCAGATTAAGAATAATCTATGAACAAATTTAAGGTATTAATTCCTATTAATAAATTTAAACCTTAAGCTTACAAATCCATGTTTTAATATCTTAAGTTAAATTGAATGAAATCAAACTTAAATCAAACTCTTTAAATTAGCATAAGCCAAATCAAATGAAATCCATATAACTTAATTCAAAATGAAATAAATCAATCAAATTAAATCAAACAAAGCAATTCAAACAAATGAAATAACATAAATAAAACCCAAACATAAATGAAATCAAAAGGATTAATTAAAATACTTAAGGATTTTAGTTAGACTTTTGGAAACCTCATTAGGATTTAGGATGCAGAATAAAGTGAGTTTCACCTAAAAATGAAATTCATTCTATTTCTCATTCTTGAAAACTTAAATATTACTTTAACCAAATAAAATGAACATAAAATGGGAATTAAATCATTAAGTCATTTGAATTGAAACCAACCAATGGTAAAAATTAAACCAATTCAAAGTTCAAACTTCAAACTTAAACTTAAAGGCCTAGCAAAGGCTTACCACAAAAACCCTACTTCCACACACACTAAATTACTTTGGTCACGAACCCTTGATCTAGGTTAGATCGTTCTGTGATTTTTTTTAATCTCCTATGATATGTTGTACTATGCTTCACATGTCTATGCGGTATATTGCTTTAGACTGGATGTAGGCTTGTTTGTTTGTTAGACTGGATGTTAGGGTATTCTTTCTAGATTTGACATTATTTTCTGTAGGGGACTGTCTTAAAGGGATCGTTGTAATAAATAAATCATAAAATTATTGTTTTCTTGCAGGTGCTAAAAATCCCTTAACATAATCCATAGGAAAGGTGGGCTTGGCAAGCAACTATTGCTAAGCCCATATGTTTGTGAAATATAAATTATTTTATGTGTTGTGTATATTTCCTAACATCTGTTTTACAGGGCTTAGGATTTCTTTTGAATTTTAAATATAAATTTGAGCTTAGAATTAGGTTAGGATCTATGGGGTATAGGATTAGCAGGAGTTGACCTAACTAAAAAATGGTGTGGTGGTCCCCTATGGAGCCTGATTGATGTCCCTGAAGAAGGAGACTTTCCTGGAAAGAAGACCCATAGATCTGAACTTATAGTTCTAGGCCGGGTTGTATAAGGGCAGAACTCGGCTGCCCAATTTTCTTTCTTCCGGGATGTACAGCAGCCGCATTAGCCTTTTTCTCATATAATTTAATTTAGCTTGATTTATTTTGGGTACGCAATAGAAACAACATGCTTTTCTTAGATTTCTTTCTGTGCTATGTTTGTACTGTGATGTATGCCTAGACGTAGGCTCATAGGATAAACTAAATGTTATACCCAACTAAATCAATTGAAACATAAAAATAAATACAACTCATAATCTTCATACAAACCCTAGGTATCAAAGTAAGATAAAATATATAGCAACCCCTTAGCTGGATTTTTTAATATCATGCATAATCATATTATTTTACTCTTGATTAATGAAGGATTTCTATCCTTGCTAGAGAACTTGGGCTTGACCTTTGAGAGCCTATGGTGGAAGTACATCTTCTTCTATTCTAATTTGGCCCATAATCTTTTTCTAATTACGTGCATTAGGCATAAATTGTATTCCTATGGCCTAAAATGAATATTGAGTCAAAATTATAAAAATCTAAAAAATATGCATTAGTTAGGTACATCTTCATACCCTACATAATCTTAGGGGTTAGGGAGTAAGTCTAGGTTCATAGATTTCTTTCTGAAAACTACAACACCCCGGCCATCTTGCATTCATATGACTTAGCCTCATGGTTTTAAAATGCGCTTAGGTGATGTTAGGTGGCAACCTATCCAGGCAGGTTATAAGTCCAGAAGAGTTAGTGATAGGTTAATTCCTTCAATTGAAGAGAATGACCAGTGATTCCCAAAAATAGAATTAGATCGAGCATCTGACATGTATTAAAAGCACCTATAGACTAGGTTCTGAAGTATCCTTTTAGGAATAAGTCTTCAACCCTAGGCATTTCTATCTTGTGCTGCTAGAATCTAAGCCCTAGATTTTTAAGAAAATGACAACTTGAATTCTAAAATTAAATCCCAAATTTGAAGCCCAATCATAAGATAGATGAAATGTCTACTGGACATCTCAATATCAATAGACATTTCCTACTTTTTGCCATTTGACTCTTAAGAAAAATAACTCTCTCCAATTTGGACCTCTCCCAATTGAATTTCCAAAAATCAATCCTTTGAAAGCTACCTTAGTAGTCTTTAAGAATAACCACTTGTTTCTTTAATTGAGAGTATTCTTAGGAAGAGACCCTTCCTAAGATGTAATTAACTATAGAGGCTTGCCTTTATAGGGAACCATGATCCTAGGATAAAATAGACCCTGTTCTACTTTTCCATGTAGTTTAGGGGAAAATACTCTAGACATAAAAGACCCATTAGCCTTAGGAGTCTTTTATTGAAATGATTGAATCCATTACAGGAGAGTGTGTTTATCTTCTGAGATAATATGTTTATTCCTTAATGCCATTTTTGGTCATCTAAATAAAATATTCCTAAACTCTATATGGTGTCATTTCTTTTCTCTATTCCAGAGAAAAGAACCAACAGTTTGTTTAACTTATCTAAAAGAGTAGGTGGACCATAGCCACCTAGCGACGAGTATGCATGTCACTGCTGTTGGTGGTATGGCTGAAGCGGTGGTGGTGCTGGCCGTGAAAGCTACTGTGGAGGCCGAGAGATACCTCGGTGGTGGCAAAGAAGGTATAGGCTGCTGAGGTTGTGATCTCTTGGACTGATATCTGGCTGGATGCTTCCCCTTATCTACTGTTGCTAGTGCTCAAGGTTTCTTCTCGTAGACCTTTTTGTGGCTTCTACTTAGGAAACTGATCTTGAAAAGGCAACTGTTTGGCTTCTCAAATGTCTTGATAGTGAAGCCCTTAAGCATGAAGGTGACCGGGCCATGGATATTCTTCAAAAGAATTTCAATGGCATGCTATTCAGATAGCTGCAGTTCGCACTTCATACTCAAGTTATGTCATTAGAGAATATAATCAACAAGAGACTCACTGGGGTACTGTTGTGATATAATGAGATCACCTACAGTAACCATTTGCTGAGCTCCAATAAACCTCTTGATGAAGAGTTGCTCTAACTCAACAAATATTTTCAATGAACCATTGGGCAATTCAGCATACCAATCAAAAGCAATACCTGCTAGGCTACTAACAAAAAGGTAAAAAAATAAAGCGTCGCTGTCACCGGTGTTGAACCAACTGGCCCTGAAATGTGCTATGTGCTGCCTTAGGTTTCCACTACCATCAAAGCTTTTGAAGGAAGGTGGCACGAAATCCTTGGGATATTGGATAGCATCAAATTCCTCTGGGTAGAATCGATGATCCTCCCCGGGCTTGAGCCAATGATTCCTTCACTTTTTTCCAAACCATGGATTTTATGTCTTTTTCTTGTATGGAGGTACTTTCCACTACCTTTCTATACATTCTAGTGCTAACCTTGCTCAACGAGAGGTAAAGTCTTGGCTGGGTCCAAGACATGCACTAACGCAGGCTGACTGATGTCGACTATAGTAGGATGAAGTAATGGGGCTTGTTTTTGAAGCACTGAAATTACTGCTAACAAGTCCTCTAACTACTGCCATCCCATCTATCTGCTCATCCTTCTGCCTCAACTGATGTCGGAGGTGTTGGGCTGATGCTGCAATGTCTTCTAAATCAACCTCATCACCTTCCATGGCTTGTTGTTCCATGAGAAGAGACCCTCTAGTGTCTACCATGCAGACTCCAGCTGAGTCTCCCAACAAGTCATCTTCATTGGGATCAAAGCTGACTTTTTCTTCATCTGACCAATCGTACCCCAAAATCTCCTTCTTCTCCATGAAATAATGTGACACTATCTCATCTAAAGAATGATCAATCTGAGTAGGTACAAATAATCTAAACTGACTAGTGTGATCACTATCGTGCACTGAGAGGCACCGAACCTCGCCTGTAGCTGGAGAGTCAATCCTATGTGGACTATACTCACTAGGTGAGAGACACTCCTGACTGCCTCTAGCTATGAGAAGGGTGGCAATCCTAGGTTGTTCCATATCTTTGGTGCAGCTAGACTATCATCTACCACCTCTGAAATAACTATCACCATCTCCATATCCTACCGCATCAGTTGGTGAAGGACGCACCACGACATTGGTTGTTACTCTTCGCATCATTATTGGGATAGTATGTATAGTCGCCTGCCAAATGGGTGGTGTAAGGGTGAGCAATACGTAAGGCCATAGCCAAATTACCAACGTGGTGCACTTCTCCACCTGATATGGCCTTCATGACCTTTTGAAACCGAGATGTCAGACTGACCTGAGATGGCTATCTAAGGAAGAGGGTAGTGGTGGAGACACCACCCACTCTCTATGCACATGAGTCGCCCCTCCCATGATGACTAGTCCCAAGACGTAGGATGTCACAAGATGGTCGGCATGGGTAGCGCCGCAGAGTGAAAAATCAATAAGCAGCCCTCTCCCTACCGTAATATGAGTCATGGGCCTCTTGGTCCCTCTCTTGGCGAATATGCTTCCCCACACTCCGAGGGATGATGGATCTAAGTTAAAACTGAGCTCCAAACTTTGAATGTCCGTAAGCTCTACCTACCTGGCATAAGATAGATTAGAGGCCGGCATACGACCTCCTGCTCCTAGTAACTACTGGCTAATGTTTCACCACTGGTGAAGGTGATGTGTGAATCCTCCTAACATCCTCTCTGTCTGACCCAGAGAGAGGATGGAATTGGTTTGCTGTAACCAGTGGTGAAGTGATAATAGGGAACTCCTCGATAGATGAACGGGTTGTTGCCTCCATCTCCCAAGTGATCCTGGTGTGATACCACTTGATCATGCGATTCTTGTTCCTACATTGTGTCTGGGTAGGATAGGAGGAGTGAGAGCTAGACCCATACTCAAAATTAGGGGAGGCATCCCTGAGATCAGGGGAGCCTTACCCTTAGAGGGTACAGATGAGAGGGTGTTAGCCCTCACTAGGGCAGCTTGAGAAACAATGGGGCGCACTGAAACCAGGGATAACATTGCTGATACTATCATAATTGAAGCCTGTGGAGCTGCCACTACTTTCCTCTTTAGCGAGGAGACATCAAAGTCAGAGGGTAGATCAATCCTGATGACCAACTTCTGCCCGGTCACCATGGTCCTACTGACTGTCATGAGGGGTGTGCCCTCACACGTAATCCTCACTCCCTCGAATCCCCTACCAAAGTGGATCAGATGTGTATGGTCCAATCAGGAGAAGTTAGCTTGGTCCAAAGCTAAATCCATACCATGGGGGAAAGTGAAAATGACCTTTTGTGAACTGGCCATCTCAGAACAACTGTAAAAGATTGAAAATTGAACTATCACCGCATTGTAACTGATTGTAAGAATTTGCAATAGGAAATGAGCTTATATCAGATTTCTATCTTTGAAGATTTTTTTGAATTTTCAATTAAAAATTTGAACCCACATCCAACAACTTGGAAGTGTTAAGTGGGTTCAAATAGATTTGAGAATTTTTTATTGAAAAAGGAATTTTGAATCTGAATCCAACTTCAACAAATTTGGGTATGTTGAAAGGTGGATTCAAATATTTTGAGAAGGATGCTTCCATATGTTCATGTTAGTTTGAATTTAGATTTTCTTTTGATTTGAGGACCCTTTCCTTTAATAAATTTGGGTATGTTAAAGTAAGGGTCAAATGATTTTATTTTTGTTTGATGATTTTGGAATTTTACTTAGCAAATTTGGGTATGCTAAGTGAAGTGTTTGTGAATGATTGTTTCTTTTTTGTGAATTATTATTTTGATTTTTGGAAATTTGGAATTCCAACTTAGTAAATTTAGGTATGCTAAGTGAAGAACCTAAGTGTGTTTTGTTAGATTTTTGAAAATAGGATTCTTAGCAAATTTTGGTATGCTAAGAAAATCCTAAGTGTTTCATTTGTATTTGGATGTTTTGATTTTTTTGAAAGAGTAAGATCATTAGAAAATTTGGGTATGCTAAAGAAATCCTAAGTCTTTCATTTGTGTTTTGATTTGTTTGAAAGTGGAGACTTTACTTTAGCAAATATGGTATGCTAGAGAAGAAGTCCCACTTAGTTTTGTGAAATGGAAATTTCACTTAGCAAATTTGAGTATGCTAAATGAAATTCCAAAAGATGTGTTCAAAATTTTGTTGTGTTTTGGTTTTTAAAATGGAAACTTCCCCTTAGCAAATTTGGCATGCTAGGGAAAGAAGTTCCAAAGGTGCTTGAAAATTTTTGGTTTTGACTTTGGAGACTTCACTTAGAAATTTTGAGTATGCTAAATGAAGTTCCAAAATGTGTTTGAAAATTTTTTTTGATTTTGGAATTTGTAGACTTCACTTAGCAAATTTCAATATGCTAAATGAAGTACCAAATGTGTGAAGATTTTGATTTTGGATTTGGAGACTTCACTTAAAAAATTTGTGTATGCTAAATGAGGTTCCAAATGTGTTTGAAAATTTTTGATTTTGGGTTTGGAGACTTCACTTAGCAATTTTGAGTATGCTAAATGAAGTTCCCAAATGTGTTTGAAAATTTTTTTGATTTTGGAATTTGGAGACTTCACTTAGCAAATTTGAGTATGCTAAATGAAGTTCCAAATGTGTGAAGATTTTTGATTTTGGATTTGGAGACTTCACTAAGCAAATTTGAGTATGCTAAATGAGGTTCCAAATTTGTTTGAAATTTTTTGATTTTAGGTTTGGAGACTTCACTTAGCAAATTTAAGTATGCTAAATGAAGCTCCAAAAGTGTTTAAAATTTTTTTGATTTTGGATTTGGAGACTTCACTTAGCAAATTTGAGTATGCTAAATGAAGTTCCAAATGTGTTTGAAAATTTTTGATTTTGGATTTGGAGACTTCACTTAGCAAATTTGAGTATGAAAAATGATTCCATTTTGATATTGAAAATTTGAACAAATTTGGGTATGTAGGAATGGGAATCAATCTTATTTTTGAAATGTGAAAATTATATTTTGCGTGTGATTATTGCTTTTTGAAAAAGGGAATTCCAACTTAATCATATATGGGATATGTTTAAGTGGAATTTCCAAATGATATAATTTTAGTTGGAAATGAAATCTTCATTTAATAAATTTGAGTACATTAAATGGAGATGTTCATATGTGCTTTTGAAAATTTTAATTTTATTTGAAAATGAAACTTCCATTCAATATTTGTGAGTATATTGAATGGAAAGGTTCATGTGTGCTTTTTGAAAACTTTATTTTTGATTTTGATTTTTACTTTGGGAAAGATGATTGTTCATTTTATTTTGAAAATGAAATCTTCATTAAAATGAATTGAAAGAAGATATTCATTTGTGCTTTTGGAAAAGATTATTAGTTTTATTTTTGAAAATTCCTACATGTAACAATTATGATAATTGTTAAATGTGGGTGATAAAATTTTTGTGGAAAATATTTTATTAAGTGCATTTTTAAAACAGTGCTTTTTTTTGCAAAGCAAAGGTCTTATGGAAAATTTATTTTGTCTTTATTATTTTAGAATGAACCTTTCCTTATCATAAAAATGATAAGGGAGAAGTCATTAAATGTTTTCTTTTTTATTCAGATCTTTTTTTATTTTTACGCATTCTCCAATGGGGGTTTTAAGACCAACACGGAGTGAGGACCTAAAACCTAAAGATGTTGGCTAACTTATCTTAGGAATGAAATAAGCTAAGTGCCAACAGAAAGAAAGATAGTCTCAGACTCATACCAAAGTACAAACCCACTATCGATACTCAAAGACAATGATCATTTACAAAAGATGGAGAGAGGAACTCTCCCCAGTGGAGTTACTAGAAAAATCTGTGGAGAAAAATTTCTATATGGTAGCCTTCCAATCTGTGGTGTAAAGGTAAGAATATTAAAATTTATCTTTCTAGGATGCCAATGAGTAGATGTGCTTATTCGTGATCGTCATCAAGGAATAGTGTATAGAGATAGAAGTCACTACCCTTTAATGGACCTAATCACCTCAATAAGGACTCTTAAGGACGATGGGTCTGCATATGTACCAGAGATTCTTCCCCTACTTTATATGAAAAAGTAAACCAGGGTTCATTTTAAATCAGGTTCATTAAGTTCCATACAAGGGCAAGCCCCCATTGTTAATTACATCTTAAAGAATTGGGATTCCATAGGAAAACTCTCAATTAAGGAAAATGATCGTTGTCTTCAAAGATTTTAATAGGAAAGGACTATCAATCGATTAGTTCATTTTGATCAAAGAGAGGGAGTTATTATCGAAGCCAAAAGAAAGATAAGTAGGAGATGCCCATGATGCTAGAAAACCTAGCGAGCATCTCAAACTATCCTATAGTTGGGCTTTACATTTTTGAAATTAATTTAGTTTGTTTGAGTTGCATTTTTAATTAGAAATTTAGGACTTATGATTCATTAACACAAGATTTAGGAAATGCCTAAGTGGTGAGGAATTATGCTTATGGCCCATAAAGGGTAGAAGCAACCTTATAACCTAAATCTAGAGAGTTTTTTGGCGATGGCCAAAAGCATGACCTAAATCTAAGGTGAAAATGGGTATTTGGTTTGCCTCCACAAGAGATGACAAATCACCCAACTGCTTGGACTTACAACCACCTAGGGGTGGTCGCCAACTAACTCTTCCTACGATTTAAAGTATATGTAGGCAAGTCATATGCTTTATGAAAGATAATTAGGCTATTATTTTTTTAGAAAGAGACTAAGTCCTTAAACTCACTCTTTAAAGAGACTAAATCATGTAAGGACATGCTTCAAATGACCTAAATCTAATGGAATTCAAATTTCATTTTATTTTTATTTTTGGACAATTATTTTGACTCAGGCCAATAGGATTCATATGCCTATTGCATGAGAAATAAGGTTATTGGACAAAATCAGCGAGAAGGGATGAGGTGTATTTCCATCATGGCTCTCAAAAGTCAAGCCAAGTTTCTTTGGCAAAGGTGGAAGCCCTCCAATCAAGAGTGAAATAAGATGCATTTATGCATGATATTGTAAAAGAAATACTCATCCAGCTAAGGGGTTGCTAATTGTTTTATCTTGATTTTAAACCTAAGCTTTAGGTGAAGTTATAAGTTCTTTATTTTTAGTTTTGAGTTGTTAGATTTGGTAAAAGATTATTTTTTCCTAAGAGCCTAATCCACATCCAGGACATACATAAAGCAAGGAAGAAACTAGGAAAAGATGCCACTTAATGCAGAAGCTAAACAAATCATCAATCGATTTATAAAACTAATCGTAAAAAGAATAAGAGGTCGTGTGTGGTTGGGTACCACCGCACAAACCCAAAAAATAAATTAGGTAGCTGAGCTATACCCTTATACAACCCAGATTACAAATGAATTAAATTACAATTAAGCAAGGAATTCATTATTATGGTGGTCTTCAAGCTTCATTTCTTCCTTCTTCTTTTCTTCTTTCTTCTTTTTTTTCTTCTTTCTTCTTTGGTTTATTCTTTTGGATGGTTGGAAGGTAGATGCTCCAAGGCTTCACATGGTGCATAAGATAGGCTCTTATGACCAATGCTCATCCTATTTCCCATAATAATATTCCAAAATCCTATTTGTACAAATTTACATGAAAAGAAAAAGAATGTAAATCTAACTAACACCTATAAAATAGAGATTAGCTAAAATAAATCACACAAATGCCAAGCATGTACATTGGACTTATCACCCCACATATGGGTGACTAAGTCCACCTGGCCTATTGGATTATGCTTAGGGGTATAAGCACCTGCAAGCAAAAGCATTTATATTTTTATTATAGGGCCCCTTAAACACAATCCCCTACAGAAAATAATGGTTAAACTAAGATTGCCCAACCATTCATTATATGAGTATACACCCTAACATCCAGTCTAAAACATATATATCACAAAATAAAACAAAATAAACATCAAACCATGCATCACCCTAACCTAAAGTTAGAAGTGGTGACTTAGGCTAATGTATGTGCTTTGAAGGTTTGTGTGGTATGCTTTGATATGGCTTTAAGTTAGAATTTTCTAAGTGTAAAGCATGTTCAACTTAGAGGAGGGTTTCATTTAAGTTGTTTAATTATTTTGGGTTGATTTTATTTCATATTTTGATTTGGTTCAAATGATTCCTATAATTAATTACTAAGTTATAAATAGAGGGAAAGAGAAGAGAACTTCTCTTTCCTTCCCTAACCTAAATAATTTTTAAAGTAGATTCATATTTTAGTTTTATTTAGTGAATGTTTTGATTAAGTGTGTTAATTAATCCTAAGTTTAGATGAACTCTAAACAAACCCATTCAAAAAGAAAGGCATTTTAAGATTAAATAAAATGAACCAAATTCACAAAACATACATCACTTCATTTCTTTCCCAACATGTATAACATGCATATGAATGAATCTTAGCATTTCTATACACACAAATGAGAATATTTAATACACTTTATGATGCATGCTAAGTAATTCACTTAAGAAAACTTATAAGTTTAAGAAGCATGATTTTCATTTAGTAGAAAAGGGTTTCTTATCCAATTTTCACATGCACACATGAAAGTAAGAAATGAATAAGTGGGTATAGCGTCATTGTTAACCAGAGGTGTAAGGTACAAACCTACTTAGGGCTACTTAAAGTCTCACAATCTCAGGGTTGTCCAGACTAATATACCACTTTCCTTAAATACAAACATGTGTACAAAAGAAATGAATGGAAAAGAAAGAATGCAAAATTTGTATTAGTTGATTCATTTTGTTTATGCAGTTTATGTGTGCAAGCATAGGTAATCTTCTTAAGTGATAGCATAGGAATGAATAGGATATGAAATTAGGCAAGTGTTAGGTTCTTTTCAAATGAACCATACATCTTACCAAATCCTATTCAAAACTATACTAAAAGAGAAGAGAAGGAAAACCTAAGCTAAGCACATCCTTATATTCTCTCACATGCAAGCTTATAATTAAAATATAAGTAGTGCACTTTCAGTTTTAGGCATTTGATTTATATGTATTAAAAATAATTTGAATTTAATAGTGATAATAGCCACTCATATTCTACTTACATATACAAATTTGGCATAAAGCAAACAATTTCATTTTAAATTTGATTTTGAAAAATATGGATGCATAAAACTATATGACATAAACATTTAACATGTTGGGGAAATAATCTAGGCAATGAAAGCATGTAAACACATTCACTTAAATTAAATCCTAAAGATAATCTTATGAAATAAGAAAGCTTAAAATAAATCAAAGTTTATTCAATGTGCTCTTTGTTTGATCTTAAGTTTGATTTAATTTTGAAAATGTGAGTTGAGTTTACTGTTCCTAACCCATTCTCACATGTGTTGACATTTTTGTTTAATTTTTAGATGATTAGTTTCATTTCAGGTTTAAATTAGGTTAAGGTATGAATTAAGCAAGTTAATTAACTCTTACCTACACCACCTTAGCATAATTAACCAAGTAATTATGAGCCAATGAGATGGCATAAAATCTCACAAGGAATTTAAATTTGTAATGCACCTAGGAAGAAAAGGGTCTAATGCGATTTGGCTCATTAATAATTAATTAAGCTAAGGGGTTTAACTTAAGTAATTTTAAAACACCTCTTCACACATATGAATTTGGTTTTGATTACCTTAATTGAACTTAGGCTCTTAAACACCTAAGCATCTACCCAAGGTAGATTAATTAAGTTCTGAAAGGTTTTAGAATTTTTATAAATTAATTAATGGGGTAATTAATGAGTTAACTCTTAATTTAGAGAGGATCAAGGAAAGAAAAAGAGGGTTTAGGGAATAACTTAGGAGAAACACCCCAAAATTATTCCCAAAGCCTCCTATTCACTAGATCCAACCTTAATCAACCCCAATGAGGGATTAAAACACTAATCCAACCTTAATTATCCTTAATTATATTAAGAGAGTAATTAGAAGATACATTTGTAATTCCCCCAATTAAGCCTTCAATAAATCTCAAGAAAATTAGGAGAGAAGTCATCCCACAAAACATACCCAAGAAGTTTGGGATTAATCGGAGGATTAATTAAAGGATAATTAGCAAAATAAGATTTCCCTTAAAACCCAAAATCCTAGAAAAGTATAATTCAAAATCCATTGAAATTATTTTTAAAATATTCTAGGTTGAATTATCTTTTTATTGAAATTTACCTCATATTTTTCTAATTTTATTGAGGGAGATATGAATTTTTGAAGGTTAGGAGATTAATTAAAATTAACTAAATCTCTAACTAATCCCCTCAGCTCACAGCGCGACAAGCGGCAGCGGCGATTAGCGCACTTTACATGCATTGCACCATGAGGGGATTACTTAAATGTCGCATCAGGGTGACGGCGTGATGGCGGGATGTGATTTGAGCCCTGCTGTTCGATCAAGGATCGAACGACCAAGGATCATCCCGTAGTTTCTAAAGGGATAAATCATTTATAAAATGTGTGTTTAATCTCAATCAACCATCTAAAATGTGTGGATGGATGGCCAGGATTCTCTCAATTCTTCCTTGAGGATCAACAGAGACCGTCCATGATCTAAAGGAAGATTCAAGCTCGATTGAGCTCAGATTGGAATGAGACTTTACCCACACCATCTTAAGCTAATGACAAGCCTATCCAATGGTGGATTTTATATGCCATGATAATTTCTTTGATGATAGACCAACACCTCCTAAGCTTGAAAAATTTCATACCTCACCAGAGGTGATCACCGGCACTCAAGCACGATGAGGTAGCTTCATCTAGAGGAGACGAAGCCCCGTTGAAAGTTTCAAGCCAGAGTTGAGTAGATCTCTCTATGTACCAACACCACTTGCTCCCCTTTGTGGCTTTGATCAAATTCACCTCCTCCTTGCATTGGGAACTTGAGGGAATGCTTAGGTGCACTCGACTTGATCCCTTGAGGGAGTGTGCAATGGGAATTGGAGTAGATTTGAGTGAAAGGAAGTTGAGGATTGAGATGAGCTCCCCTATTTTCTAAGGAAGAAAATCGAGAAAGGCAAGATTCAAATCCCTTTTTAGAAAGTTTAGGAATGCTCTCTGATGTCTCCTAACTCTCTCTAGTGCTCAATCAAATGTGAGGATCTTGAATTCAAATTGAATTAGGGGGAGTATATCTCCCCCTATGGCAATCGGATGGTCAAACCATAGCTTGCTATTTTGATCCAATTGACCATATGGAAAGGGTTTTTAGATGCACATGTGTTTGAGGTCTGAGTGGATTAGTAACCTCCCATGTGCTTCAAATTGAGTGAGGATTTTGAATTAGCCAATTTGAGTAGCTTGGTCTTGGGTCCATAACCCAAACCCATTGGGTTGGGTGCACCACTCTTCATTGGGTCCACTTGAGCTATTATGAAGGTATCAAGTTGATATGAAGAGGGCTTGACCAAATTATCCATGGTTTAGACCAAAATTTGTTCTATGGCCTAGGGGTAGAATGGTCATTTGGTAGGTTTTTGATTTGAATATGTTGGGTATGTGGAGAAAATGGGTTTGGCCAAGTTTTATTGGATTTGTAGTTCATTTAATAAGGTCTGGCTCATGTTGACCCATTTAGGTCAAAATGGGTCAACTTAGGTCAAGTTGACCAATTGGTCAAATTGGGTCAAACCAAGAGTTGGGCCAAGTTCATATAACCATTTGAAATTTTTGGTGGCTTTGGTTTGATTCAATTTGGTTTAGTTTTGAATTTGGCTCATATGACTTCATTTATGTAAAATGGGTCAAGTTGACCAATTTGACCCATTTGACCTATTTGAGCTAGGTCATGGGTTTAGGTTTGGTTAGTCATATGGAGTGGATTGATGTCTTTGTTTCCAATCAACTTTGGTTAAGTTTGAATTTGGCTCAACATGACCCCTTTAGGTTAAGTTGGGTCTAAGGTCAATTAGGCTAGGTTGGGTCTAGTTGGCCAATTGAGGCTTTGGTCAAGTTCAACAAGTGATTTGGAATGAACTTGACCCATTGGTTTCAATCAATTTGGCCTAGATCAAGTTTTAACACATTTTGACTTTTTAGGTCAAGTTGGGTTAACTTGGGTCAAGTGGCCAACAAGGTTAGCAAATGTTGACTTGGTGTTCAAACATAGTTCATGAATGAACTTAGATCAATGGCTTTAAACAATTTGGCCTATGGTAGATTTTGGCTTTGGTTTCATTTTGGCTAAGTGTTGACTTGGTCAACCCTTAGTTTTACTAGTTTGACTCAATTTGATTGATTGATCATCCCATGATGATTGTTGATCATGATGAGAGGCATAGGTGAGTTTGATTCAATCCAATTAGAATTTGGCTCATAAGAGTACTTTAGGTCACTTTGTGTCAAGTGAGCCTAAGTAGGTCAAATGGCATGGTTAAAGCTTGATTTGAGTTTGATTGAACTTGTATATGGACTTCTGATTGGAATATAAATTCATTTGCAAGTGGTTTGAAGTCAAATGGGTTTTGAATCATTTGACAATTTCATATTCAAAGGGTGAACATGAAAGGATTTTGTCTTTGAATTTTGAATTGTATTTTGATTTAGTGATTGAAGTTTGTATTTATATTTGGATTCCTAATTGTAGGGTTAATTGAATCATGAAGGAAAATCAAGAGTTTAGCTTGATTTGAAGTTGATTTGGCTAAGTTCAAGATTTTGACTTGAAAGGCTTAGGTTGGATTTTGAGTGGATTTGAATTTGTATTTGGAATTGGTTTTGATTGTTTAAATTTACATTTCATTTATATATGAGAATATAAATGAGAATATAAATGGATCATGAGAAGGTTTCAAGGATTTGAAGTGATTTGGTCATGATTTAGGCTAAGTCCATTAAAAGGAATTTAAAGGACTTAGGAAATTTTTGAGTTTGAAGCTTGAATTTTTGAATTTGGTTTGATTGATTTGTATTTATATTTCATTTATATGTGTGAATACAAATGAGAATATAAATGAGTTATGAGAAAATCCCATGAATTTGAATTGATTTGATCATGATTTAGGTTAAGTCCTTAAGAAGGAAATTAAGGACTTAAGAAGGATTTTAAATTTGGAATTTAATTTTTTGGATTTGATTTGATTGATTTATATTTATATTTCATTTATATATGTGAATATAAATGATAATATAAATGAGTTATGAGAAAATATCATGAATTTTAATTGATTTGATCATGATTTAGGCTAAGTCCATTAAAAGAAAATTTAAAGGACTTAAGAAATTTTGGAGTTTGGAGCTTGAATTTTTAAATTTGTTTTGATTTATTTATTTTTATATTTTATTTATAGATGAGAATATAAATGAGTTATGAGAAAATCCCATGAATTTGAATATATTTGATCATGATTTAGGTTAAGTCCTTAAGAAGGAAATTAAAGACTTAAAAAGGATTCTAAATTTGGAATTCAATTTTTGGATTTGATTTGATTGATTTATATTTATATTTCATTTATATATGTGAATATAAATGAGTTATGAGAAAATTCCATGAGTTTGAATTGATTTAGATCATGATTTAGGTTAAGTCCTTAAAAAGGAAATTATAGACTTAAGAGAGATTTGGACTTAGGAATTTCATTCATGGGTTTCAATCATGGGTTTCAATCATGGATTTTAATTATGGATTTCAATCACATAGAGTTGATTTGAGTATGGAGAAAATCAAATAAGATTGATTTGGAGTTTGACTTGGAGGAAGGAAGGCGAGGAATGGTTCAAGCTAAGAGTAGGCAATTTTTCCTAACACCCCTAAGGCATGACCTATTCCTATGGCTAACTCTTCTAAGTCTCTAGGGCTAGGTTGAGTGTCTACCTAATCACTAGATGTGTCTTAATACTAAGGAACTTTAAAAGTCTAAGAGGAGTCCTATGTCTAAGATGGAGGGGTTGAGAGCTCATTCTAAAAATGAGGTCAACAGTCATCTTTTAAATACACAAAAATGATGCTTTTGAACATTTTAAAAGATCTTTTAAACATATTTAAGGTGATAGAAGTTTTTTAGTTAGTAGAATTCAATCTGATCATTGTGGTGAATTTGAAATCAAATATTTTGAATATTTTTGTGATGATTAAACATGATTTTTCTACTCTGTTGACCTCACTTTTGGAGTGAGATTCATCCTTCCTACCATAGACTTAGGAATCTTCTAGACACTTAGATCTCCTTAGTCATAGAGCACTTATAGTGACTAAGTGAACATTATACTCGAGCTTAGAGACTTAGGAAGGCATACCCTAAGCTTAGGATATACCTTAGGACTAATCGAACATATCTACCCTATGGCTTAGATTAAGACCTATGCCTATCGACTCATGTAAATCCAACCCCCAACCAATCAAGTCAAGCCCAATTGAATCCCACTTTCATATCCAAGATCCAAGCCAAAATAACTTAAACCCAAACCCATTTTAACCCCATGATCCAATCCTATGGACTCAACCCAAAGCTCCTTCAATTAAATCAACCCCAATTGATTTTCACAAAAAGTACTCCAACTATTCAATACATCATTTCAAACTCTTCTAAAATAAACAATCAAGCCAATTGAACCAAATCAATCCAATTAACCTAAGTTAGCCCATTTGAACCCAAAATGTTCAAATGTGCCAAAATGTAATTAAACCAAAATCAATTGCAATCAAAACCAACAATCAATATCAAATCCATCATTGAACTCAACTCAACACTCAATTCCATCTAACCAACTCAATTAACCCAATTGGTCCACTTGACCCAAAGTGACAAATATAACCAAAATGAACCAAACCTCAATCTAACCTGAATTGAATTGGATCAACCCATCTAATCTTTTCTATAATGATTGTTGATCATCCTTGATTGACCAATTACAATCAATTTGGTCAAACCAAGCTAATTTGATCACTTGACCTATGTTGACCTAATTAGTTCACATGAACCAAATTGAACCAAACTTCATTCTAAACTCAATTGATTGACACCAATGCTTCCGATTAATCATAAATCAACCATTGAACATAACTCAACCACCAATTGAATCAAACTAAACCAATTTGGCCCCTTTTGACCCAAGTTGACCCAATTTGACCTAAAGGGCCAAATTGAGTCAAATCATATTCTAAATCAAATTGATTATTGAACATGATCAAGTCCTTGATTGAACCTAATTTGACCAAGTCAACCCAATCAACCCATTTAGCCCAAATTGACCTAAAGGGTCAAATTGATCTAAATCATTTTCAAACCCAAATTAATTGGAATCAATACCTACAGTCATTTTTTAATCATCAGTTGAACCTAAACCAACCCCTAACCCAAGCCAATTTGGCCAATTTGACCAAATTGGTCAACTTAGCCAATTTGACCCATATGAACTCATATGAGCCAAATTTAATTCCACTTCAAATTAAGCCAAACCAATTGAACCAAAACACTCCAAATGATCATTTCAACATGTACCAACTCTTGGTTTGACCCAATTTGACCCATGGGTCAACTTAGCCTAATTGAATCTAATTTGACCTACATTAGTCAAATTGAGCCAAACCCATTCAAATCAAGTCCAAACCCAACTAGACTTGGCATGACCCTTTTTTGGGTCACCATGGGTCAGCCCAAATGAACCCAACCCATGGTTGATCTGAATTAGGCTAAAACTCCTCAGGTAAACCCCTCCAAATAGGACAAAATCTCCATTTGGATGGTCTTACCTACCCCTTAACTCTTGGCAACCCCTAAAGCTTTATTTGGACACTTGGACCACTAGCTAACTTGACCCAAAGCTGATTGGGTTAGCCTTAGCTCAAGAGAGGGTGAATTCACCTAAGTCATAACATAGGACCATTACCAGCCCTTGCCATGCCTTTACCTAATCAAGACGCACCACCTCAGCCATTCCCTGATGTCTCCTATCGCCTGTGCAGGTCAGACGACTGCCAAAAGCTGAGGTAATCCTAGTCATCTGATCCCTTGGGGAGGAGAGTATACTCCTCCCCATCCAATTCAAACCACAAAGAGAGATTTAGTGAGTCGAGATGAGCATCCCCCAAGCATCCCCAAGTTCTCTTGAGCTTCCCATCATCGGTGGGACCAAACTCGAATGAAACTAAGCCCCCTCTTCATCCAACTCCACTTAAACCTCACCAAACTTCAATTAACTTCTCCCACACCTTCCCCAAGCTTCGACAAGTCAGAACAATTAGATTCTCGATCGATTCGAGCATTAGAGATCACTCTTAGACCAACTCCGGTGACTATTGCGATGACGTTTGGTCCATAGAGCCACTGGTAGGGAGGTAACTTGCGAGCTTCTCAACAGGGCTTCGTCTCTTCAAGACGAAGCTGCCTCAGTTATTGGACCACCGATCTTATGCTCTGGTGAGGTAAATTCTGACAAACCATAGAAAGGTCCTTAGGAGTTGGTGCTTTGTGAAAGATTTTGTGATTTCATGTGATTTCCACCATATGATCTCCTTAGATCTCTTCCTCAAATATTTTGGAGTTGATCTTGATGCCTCACAAGCTCTGGTGAGCTCGGATCGGAGGAGGGCAGATGATGTCCATATTCCATCTCTTGGGGATGAAGGATCATCCGCCGTCCATTCTAATCATGTAGAATGGACGACTGTGATTAATCCTCTAGAAAATCTTGATTAAATCCATTAAGATCCACGGGATTAATCCACACCATCTGATTTGAGATCGGATGGCAGGGACGAAAGTGCATCTGCCGCCACCGACTCAGCACCCCGTATCGGACGATTTAAGTGGCCTCTTCCATGGTACCACGTGGAAAGCATCGCCACGTCAACTCCCGCTTGGCGTCAATGGGATTAGGAGTTAATTATCATTATAAATGTCATTAATCACTCAAGACTTTGAAAATTCATAACTAATTATAGAAAAATCCTAAAAGTATGAGTAAACATATTTTGGAAAGGGTAAGAGAAGAATTTAATAAAAATAATTTTATTAAGATTTAATTAATAAATAGTGTCTAATTAGGGTTTGAAATTTTTCCTAATTATCCTAATTAAGTCTTAATTACTTGGCCAATTAATCTTGAATTTGAAATATTGATTTAATAGGATGTCCTCTGTCTCTCATAATTTTCTTGGGATTTATTGGCTAGGTAATTAGGAGAATTTGGAATTCAAATCTTAATTACCTTCTTTAAGTAACTTAATAATTATTAAAAATATCAAAAAGTAAAAATTAAGTAATTAATGATTATTAATCACCGATTAACACTGAAATGTGGAGGGGGATTGACTAGGACCTCATTCATAATTATTTTTCCAAATCTATTTCATTTAGGAGGGTAATTAACCTTTGATTTAATTAAGGAATTAATTAACCAATTAATGATGAATTTAAACCAAATTAAAATGGTAGTTGCTTCAGATAATTTTGTTTGAATTTGTGGGTTCCTCTTTAAGTGTTTAATAGCAGAAAGACCTCTAAGGAAATTATGATTAACCTATGGGTGTGGGAAATTCTTATAAGTACTTAGTTAGATTCTTTAATATAATTAATATTTTATTTTGAGCTTCATTGCATTAGGTCCCTAAGTGCATTGGAATTTTAATTTCTCATTTGTATATCATTAAAGGCTCATAATTAAATAATTAATTAAATTAAAGAAGCATAGGAAAGGGATAATAAATGATTTTCTTAAAGATCGAAACTTAATTAATCCATAAAAAGTACTTAATGGTATTTCCTTAAATGCTTTAAACCACTAACATGGGATGGGATAAAAATAACAAATATCATGTCTCTTCTTTAAATTCAATTGTCCAAATCTATAATTAAACTTCATAACAACTTTGGTTAATCTTAAGGAGTTTTATTTAACTTGATTGTCCTTAGAAATTAATGTGATTAAATGTATTATGTGGCAATGTTTAATTGTTCCTTTTAAATCATTGTAATTTTGCATGCCATTTGTGTCATATATCTATGCTTTCAAATAAAAGAATTAAATGAATATGGTTATGCATGTATAAGTTACTTATGTTGAATTAATCTTATATGATATGGCTATTATCACTAATAAATTTCAAAATTATTTTTAAAATTATAAGTTCATGATGAAGATTTAAAGTGATGTTGGTAATGAATATCCTATGTGACTTGCCCTTGCTTATAGTTTAAACATGTTAAAGTATTGTTCAATTTTCATGATTCATGTGTATGTTTACATGTGTTTGATTGTCAGCAAGTATATAGTTTGGACATCCTAGGAACCCGAGGCTTTAAGTAGCCCCAAGGAGGTCTTAAATTACCTCACTTCCCTAGTTTAACAATGGCATGTACCTGCTTAATTTTATTCATTTATATGCATGCATTGGAATTTGGATAGAGCTTTACTTTACATGAGTAAATAAATTTAGTAATATATAATCTTTTGCATGATTTTCATTCTTGTGATCATGTATACATTCATATGTATTTAAGATAGCAAAGTATATAGTCTGGACATCCTAGGAACACAAGGCTTTATGTAGCCCAAAGGAGATCTTAGATTACCTCACTTCACTGGTTTAATAATGGCACATACTTGCTTAAATATCTAATACATGTTTATATATACTTAACTAAAGGATGGAATCTCCATTTCTACCAAAATTTATGCATTAGTTATCCTTCAAGTGTGCCAAAAATACTTTGTGTGTATAGGTATCTTGAGTTCAAAAGCATATGCATGATATTGATGATGAAAAGAAACAATATAACATTATTCATGTGGTAGTGATTCAATTTCATTAATCTTAAGATGTCCTTCATGTTTGAATAGGATTATTTAAGATTAACCCAAACTTAGGATTAATAAAATATTTAATGAATCATTCACTAAAGGAAACCAAAATTATAACAACATGCCTTTAGAAAATAACTTAGGATAGGGATGAAGAGGGTAAGCCTCTTTCTCCTCTTTACAACAATTAGATGATAAGTAAATATCAAATGAAACAAACCAAAACATAAATTAAAATCTATAATTCCTTCTAATAACAATTCATCTTTCTTCTCATTATAACTAGAACATTCCAAACCTTAGATAATCATAATTCTAAAGCATAGTAAAGACATGCCACATCAAACCTTAGCACACATATTAGAATTCTAAGTCACTACTTCTAGTTTTAAGTTAGGATGGTGTATGTTGTGATGTTATGTTTTATTTTATGATGTAATGCTTTAAATTGGATGTTAAGATTATTTATAAGTAGACTGAATGTTAGGGCGATCATAGCCTAATGATATCTTATGTAGGGGATTGTTTTAAAGAGGGTCGCTACAATAATAAATATAAATGCTCTTACTTGCAGGTTGCTTAAGCCCCATTGCATAATCCACATTAGGACAGGTGGGCTTGGTTACCCATGTACGGGGTACTAAGTCTAAATTATAGAATATAACTGTTTAGGTTTGCATGGTTGATTTAGCTAACATCTATTTTGCAGGTGTAGTTAGATTTTATATTTTTTTCAAATATGTAATTTTTTAATAGGAATTAGGATTAGTGCTATGAGATTTAGGATGAGAAGTGGCTAGAAGGCAAAATCCTGGGATGCCCTGTGAATCCTTCGTGCAATTCAAACTAAAGGAAAGAAAGAAGAATGAAGAATGAAGACCCTTATAGCATTTATTCAATTTCAATTGTAATATTCCTTTATAATCCAAGTTGTATAAGGGTAGAGCTCAGCTACCCAATTTTTCTATTTTTTTTAGGTGTCTATTCTAGCCTTTTATTCTTTCATGATAGTCTATACATGTTTGATTATTCTATTTAATTTATGCAATAAAAATTACGTGTTCTTCATAAGTTTCTTGAAGATTGATGTTTGAATGTGTGGCCTAGACGTTGTAGGCTCCTTAAAAAAAATTAATTTTTCTACCCCTACTAGAACTCCTAACTAAATTTTAAAATAACTCATAATCACACTTTAAAGCTTAGGTTATAATCAAGATAATTAAAAGATTTAACAACCGCTTAGTTGAATGATGTATGTTCTAATATCATGCATGGAATCTTACTCTGCTCTTGAATAATGAGGGTCTCTACTCTTGCACGATAGGGGAATGCTTGACTTGTGAGGGCATCCCTTATAGTGGAGAACACCTCATCCTACTAATTTAGCCAATTACTATGTTTCATCATGCATATAGGCATAATTTTCCTAAGCCTTTGTCCAAATAAATGTGCCAAAATGATATAAAAATTATAAAATTTTCATTTAGTCTAAGTCCTGATTTCATGCCAGTCATGATCTAGTCTCTTAGAGTGTGAGTTTAGGACTCTAGTCTCCTTCTTAATTAAACAATAACCTAGTTATCTTGCATTTACATAAGACCGACCAACATGATTCTGAAGCATAGGAGGTGTTAGCTGGCGGCCACTCTAGGCGGTTGTAAGTTCAAAAGAATCAGGATAAGTTGATCCTCTCTTATGGAGGAGAACTATTATGTTTCCTTTTCAGTTTAGATTTAGGTCAAGCTCTTAGCTTGTGCTAAAGCACCCTAGATTTAGGTTCTGAGGTGACTTATTTTCATGGATACGAGTATAAAGTCTCACCTATTAGGCATTTCCACAATCATGTATTGATGGACTATAAGCCCTAACATTCTAATAAAATTTCAACTCAAATTAATATAAACTTTCTCTTTCAAATATATAAAACATCGCCATAGAATAGATTGGAGTGCTCATTAGGCTTCTTAGTATCATGAGTACTCCCTACCTATCTTCCTTTGAATTTCAAAAATAAGTCTTCAAAATTTAACTTTTCCACTTGATTTTCCTAAATACCCAATCCTTTGATAGTCTAGCCTTGAAATCTTTGGAGATATGATTGACTACTTTAATCGAGAGTGTTATTAGAAAATCCCCGCTTCCTAAGATGTAATAAACTATGGAGGCTTGCCTCCATAGGGAATTAAAGAACCCTGCATAAAATAAACCTTGTTTTACTTTTCATGTAAAGTAGGGAAATATATCTGGTATATACGAAGACTCATATGCCTTAGGTGTTCTTATTATGTGATTAAGTCCATTGTAGGGTGATATTTTTATCTTTCGAGATGGTACATCATACCTCAATATCGTACTCGATCACTTTAATAAGTACCCCCCTAAGATCTGTGCCATATCCCAATGACTCCAAATTAGAACATCGCATGCTCCTAGAACTCCTTAATAAAATAGCATTGTAGAAAAGAAAAATAGGATTTTTAATTGAGTTGAGTAGAGCTATGCTAGATGATTATAAGTTGCCTAAGTATTTTTAGGCTAAAGCCATTAACACTGCATGCTATGTAATAAATCATGTATATTCAATACCTATATTAAACAAGACCCCCTATGAGTTATTCTTTAGTAAGAAACCTAAGATTAGCTACTTTCATATCTTTGGACGTAAATGCTTCATTTTAAATAATGGAAAAGATGCTTTAGAAAAATTCGATAGTAAGTTTGATGATGGTTAGGTTATTCTATGAATGACAGATTTTATAAGGTGTATAATAAAAGAAAAATAATCATAGAAGAATCAGTACACATTATATTTGATGAAACCCTATAGATTCTATTAGAGATGATGTGATTAAAGATAAGATAGTTGAATTTAAGAAAATAAATCTAGAAGAAAATGGTGATGATTCTTTTCCCAAAGACTAGAAATTTATTAAGAATCATCTCAAGGACTTGATTATAGGAGATCCTTCCTAAGGAGTTAGAACTAGAAGACAATCTAGGGAAGTGATTAATCATTATGTATTATTATCTGAAATTGAACCAAAATCAATAGATGAAGCTTTGGAAAATCACAATTACATTGTAGTTATGAAAGAAAAATTAAATCAGTTCATAAGAAATGATGTGTGGGAATTAGTCCCTAGATCTCAAGACTAGAATGTTATAGGAACTAAATAGGTGTTTAGAAATAAGTTAGATGACTCAGGACACATTACTAGAAATAAGGCTAGATTGGTTGCACAATAATACACTCAAGTTGAAGGGATAGATTTTGAGAAATCTTTTGCTCTTGTAGCTAGACTAGAAGCTATTAAATTGATCCTTACTTATGCTTATTATAAAGACTTTAAATTTTATCAAATGGATGTAAAAAGGGCATTTTTAAATGGCTTTATAAATCAAGATGTCTTTGTAGAACAACCCCTAGTTTTAAAAGCTTAGAGTTTCTTGATCATATTTTTAAATTGAAGAAAGTCTTATGTTGATTGAAGCAAGCTCTTAGAGCCTAGTATGATAGATTGAGTGCTTTCTTATTGACCATGATTTTAGGAAGGATAGAGTATATACCACCATATTCCTTAAGAACTTAGTTGATGATCTGATTATTGTTCAAATTTATGTTGATGACATTTTATTTGTTAGTACAAATGAATCTTTATTCATTAATTTCTCATCTTTAATATCTAAAGAATTTAAAATGAGTAAGATGAGTGAACTCAATTTTTTCTTGGGATTTCAAGTTAATCAACAAGAAAGTAGCACATTCATTTGTCAAAATAAGTATACAAATGACTTAATAGAAAGGTTTGACATAAAGAAATTTAAATCTTGTAAGACTCCTATGAGCCCCTCTACTAAGCTTAATTTAGATGAATCCAAAAAATCTATTGATCAAAAACTTTATAGAAGTATGATTGGTTCTTTTTTGTATATTGATGCTAGTAGATCTGACATTATGTTTGCTATATATTTATGTGCTCATTTTTAGGCTGCTCTAAAAGAATCACATATAACTATTGTAAAGCATGTCTTTCATTATTTGATTGGCTCTTCTAGGTTGGGATTATGGTATCCTAAAAATTCACTCACATGTGACTTGATTACTTATTCTGATGCTAACTTTACAAGTTATAAAGTAGATAAAAAAGGTACATCAGGATTATGTCAATTTTTAAGATCATATCTTGTATCTTTGTCTTCTAAGAAACAAAACTCTGTTGCTCTTTCCACTACTGAAGCTGAGTATATAACTTTCAAAAGCATTGTTGCTCAAATTCTTTGGTTGAAGCAACAATTAGAGTATTTTGGATGTAGACTTGATCACATTCCTATTAAGTGTGATAACACTAGCGCAATTAGTTTAATCAATTATCTTATTCAACATTCTCAAACCAGGCACATAGAAATTAAACATCTTTTCATTAGGGATCATGCTAGCAAAAGTGATGTTGATATTTATTTTGTTTGTACAAATTTATAAATTATTGATATTTTCACAAAACCTCTTAATAAAGAACATTTTTATACTTTGAGATGCATGTTAGGTATGCTAGATCCATCTAAGTAATTTATTGGTTTTCATATTTAAAACTTTTCTTAATGTTGCCAAAAGGGGGAGAAAGTATTAGGTTGGTCTTTTTATTTATGTTGTAGAATTTTAGGGGAAGCTTTTTCTTTTTGCATTTTCTTTAGCTTGCAAAATTATTTAGAAATTTATTTACTTATGTTGACCTCATGTTTGGAGTGAAAATTCAATCTCCCCATCCTATGCCTAAGAGTCTTCTGGACACTAGGATCTTCTTAGTCATAGGGCACTTCTAGTGACTAAGTGAACACTTAACCCAAACTTAGGGACTTAGGAGGACTTACCATAAGTTTAGGCTATGCCTAAGGATCTAAAGGTAACCTACCCATCCTATGGCCTAAACTAAGTCTCATGCTTATCCCCTTAGCCAAATCCAATCTCAAATTAATCCAACCAAAACCCAATTGAATTTCATTTCATATCCAAAATCCAAGCCAAATGATCCTAAACCCAATCCTATCCTAAACCAACCCTATGGACTTAACCAGAATTCCTTCAATCAAACCTAATTCAATTGATTTTCACAGAAGCACTCCAATAATTTAAACCTTCATTCCAAACCCTACCAAAAGATACAATCAAGCCAATTTACCAAAATCAATTCAATTAACCCAAGCTAGCCCATTTGAAGCCAAAATGTCCAAATGAACCAAAATCCAATTAAGCCAAAATTAATTGCAATCTAAGCCATCAATCAATCCAAAATCAATTATCAAACTCAACTTAATCTAATTCAACTCAAAATCAATTCAATTGACCCATTAGGGTCACTTGAGCCAAAGTGACCTAAAGAACCCATTTGAACCAAACTCCAATCCAACCCAAAAGGGATTGAGCCAACCTATTCAAAACCTCTTATATTAATCAATTCCAATCAATTGGACCAAACCAAGCTAATTTAATCACTTGATCCAAGTTGACCCAATTAGCCTACATGAGCCAAATTAAACTAAACTCCATTCTAAATCAAATTGATTGAAAGCAATGATCCCTACCAACCCAAAATTGATCTTTGAACATGATTTAACCTTCAATTGAGCCAAACCAAGTCCAATTCGCCTATTGATCCAAGTTGACCCAATTTGACCTAAAAGACCAAATTGGGCCAAATCAAATTCTAATCCAAATTGATTCAAACCAATGACTCAAATTTATCTCAAATTGATTATTGAACATGATCAAACCCTTGGTTGAACCCAATTTAGCCAAGTCACTCCATTTGACCCACTTAGCCCAAATTGACCTAAAGGGTCAAATTGGCCTAAATCATTCCTAAATCCAAATTAATTGAAATTAAAGCCTACAATCATCTTCAAATCATCAATAAAACCTAAACTAACACCTAACCCAAGCCAATCTGGCCAATTTGACCAAATTGGTCAACTTAGTCCATTTGACCCATATGAACCCATATGGGTCAAATTCAAATCCAATCCAAATCAAGCAAAATTGAACCAAAAATATCCCAAATCATCATTTAAACTCGTCTCAACCTATGGTTTGATCTAATTTGACCAATTGGACAACTTAACCCAACCTTACCCAATTTGACCTACATGGATCAAATTGAGCCAAACCCACTTAAACTTGGCATGACCCATCCTTGGGTCACCATGGGTCTGCCCAAATCAAACTCAACCCAAGCAAACCTGAATTGACCCATTACCCATTTGGTAAAGGCCCCCCACATAAAACAAAAGCCACTTTTGGGTGGTCAAACTCTCTCCTTTGCAATTAGTAGCCACCCTTAGCTTAGTTTGGACCCTTGACCATATGGCCAACCTGACCCCCAAGGCTGGTTGGGTCAGCCATAGGTCAAGAGAGGTGAGCTAGCCTACTTCCTCCCATTGGCACACTTAGGAAACCAAGGATACTCCATGTCAGCCATGGCAGCTGACCTTAGACCCTCAACCAGTCAAACCGAGCCACCTCAACCCCTCTCTAATGTCCCTGATCACCTGTGTCGACTAGACGTTTGCCCAAGGTAGATCCAATCTGAGCCATCGAATTGGAGGGGGAGGAGAGTATACTACTTCCCATTCTACTATCACACACATCAGAGAATTCCTAAAGCTTGAGAGAGTCGAAATGAATTCCCCCAAGATTTCCCAAAGTTCACTGAGCCTCCCCATCACCAAAAACACCAAACCTGAAATAGGATAGAGCCTATCTCCATCTAACCTCACCTAACCTCCACCATTTTCAAATTAACCTTACCGCGAGCTCAGACAATCAAAGCATCAATTCTGATCTATCGGAGACCACTCCAAGCCTAACTCCGGTGAGGATTCTGGAATTTGATCCACAGAGCCACATGCCTAGAAGGCAAGGTGTGAGCTTCTCAGTAGGGCTTCATCTCTTCAAGATGAAGCTACCTCGATCGATAGACCACCGGTCCTGAGTTTTGGCAAGGTAAATTCTGGCAAACAGTGAAAATTTTATTTTATTTTTTTTGTTTGGCCTTTGTGAAAGAAATTATGATTTTGTGTGATTTCCACCATTAGATCCTTCTAGATCTCTTCCCCGAAACTTTCCTAGTCGATCCTAAGGCCTTACGAGCTCCTGCAAGCTCGGATCAAGTGGGGGAGGGTGAACGGTCGTAGCCATCACTCGGGGGATGAAGGATCATATGCTATCCATTCTATGTGATTAGAATGGACGGTCATGATTTAATCTGCTAGATAAATTGATTTTAATTCTATAGGAATTGTAGAATTATCCCCACAATCCAATCCGTGAACAGTAGGGACAAAAGCGCGTTCGCTGCCGCTGACTCAGCTGCTATGTCGGACGATTTAAGTGGCCAATCCCATAGCACCACATGGTATGTGTTGACCATGTTAGCTCTCACGTGGTGCCGATAGAATTAGGGATTAATTAGGCTTAAAAATATCATTAAAAGCTCTAAAACTTCTTAAAATCATAACTAATTATAGAAAAATTCAAAAAATATAAATAAACCCATTTTAGAAAGGTTAAATATAGAAGAATTTAATAAAAAATTTTCATTTGATATTGAATAGTGATTAAGGCTTAATTATGATCTAAATATTTACTTAATTATCTTAATTAAGCCCTAATTACTTGGGCAATTAATCCAAAACTTGGCATGTTAATTTCATGGGATGTCCTCTACCTCCCATATTTTTACTGGGATTTATTGGCTATGTAATTAGGGGAATTTGAAATCCAAACCTTAATTACTCTCTTGATTAATTTAATGATTACTTAATATTTTAAATAGTAAAAGTTAATTAATTTAACTTTATTAATCACTGATTAATAATGAGATGATGAGGAAGAGTGATTAGGACCCATCTCCTAATTATTTTTCTAAATTCATCTCATTAAAAAAGAATTAATTAATGAGTTATTTAATTAAGGGAAGATTAAGCAAATCAAAATTGAATTGATAATCATTTCAGATGTTCAACGTTTAAATTAAGGGTTTCTCTTTATGTGTTCAATAATAGAAAGATCCTTAAGAAAATTATGATTAGCCCATAAGTGTGAAAAAATCATAAAAGTACTTAATTAGATTCTTTAATCTAATTTATCTCTAATCATGACCCAATTGCATTAGGTTCTTTAGGGGCATTGTAATTTTACTTTCCTCATGTGCATATCACTTGTAGCTCATTATTAAATGGTTAATTAAATTAAAGAAGCATAGAAAAGGATAATTAAATGAATTATTTGATGATTCTAACTTAATTAATTCATAAAACACATTTAATTACTTCTCTTTAAACACATCAAATTACAAACATGGGGTGGGATGAAAACAACAAATGTTCCCTCTTCTTTATTTTCAATCAAATCCAAAAATTAAGTATAATAAGAAGCTTTGATTTTTCTTAAGTAATTTTATTTAATGTGATTGTCCTTAGGAATTAGTATAATTGATTGTTATATGTGGAGATGTTTGGCTATTCCTTTTCAATCACCATTAATATTGTATGTCATGTGATATCATGCATTCATATTCTCAAATCAAAATATCAAATGAAATTTACTTATGCAAAATTACATGTGTTAATTTAATTTTAGTATATATGTGGCTACTATCACAAATAAATTCTAAAATTATTTTCAAAATTATAAATTGATAATGCAAACTTGGAGTGATATTAGCTATGAATGTATACATAGGATTTGCATGTGTTTATAATTTAAGCATGTAAAAGTGTTGCTCTTTTTCTTATATTCAAGAATGGATTCACATATGTTTGAATGATAATAAGTATTTAGTTTGGACATCCTAAGAATATGAGGCTTTAAGTAGCCCCAAGTAGGTCATTTTAGTATCTCTTGTAGCTCATTATTAAATGGTTAATTAAATTAAAGAAGCATAGAAAAGGATAATTAAATGAATTATTTACTGACTCTAACTTAATTAATTCATAAAACACATTTAATTACTTCTCTTTAAACACATGAAATTACAAACATGGGGTGGGATGAAAACAGCAAATGTTCCCTCTTCTTTATTTTCAATCAAATCCAAACATTAAGTATAATAAGAAGCTTTGATTTTCCTTAAGTAATTTTATTTAATGTGATTGTCCTTAGGAATTAGTATAATTGATTGTTATATGTGGAGATGTTTGGCTATTCCTTTTCAATCACCATAAATATTGTATGTCATGTGATATAATGCATTCATATTCTCAAATCAAAATATCAAATGAAATTTACTTATGCAAAATTACATGTGCTGATAATTTTAATATATATGTGGCTACTATCACTAATAAATTTTAAAATTATTTTCAAAATTATAAATTGATAATGCAAACTTGGAGTGATATTAGCTATGAATGTATACATAGGATTTGCATGTGTTTATGATTTAAGCATGTAAAAGTGTTGCTCTTTTTCCTATATTCAAGGATGGATTCACATATGTTTGAATGATAATAAGTATTTAGTCTGGACATCCTGAGAATATGAGGCTTTAAGTAGCCCCAAGTAGGTCATTTTAGTATCTCACTTTCCTAGTTAACAAAGGCACGTACTTATTTAATTTCATTCATATGTACATTTGTACTAGAATTTGTAGGGGCATTGTAATTTTACTTTCCTTTGGTTAGAGCTTTACTTTAAATGTATAAACAATTCAACTTAAAATACAATCTTTTGCATGATTTTCATTCTTATAGTTGTGTGTACATTCATAGGTATTTAGAATAGCAAATATATAGTCTGAACATTTTGAGAATATGAGGCTTTAAGTAGCCCCAAGGAGGTCATTTGATTATCTCACTTCCCTAGTTTAAATAACGACACGTACTTGCTTAAAATTGTAATACATGTGTGTGTGCATTTAACTAAGAAATTAAAATCCTTTTTTATATAAAAATATATGCATTCATAATCATTTAAGTGTGCCAAAGATTTATTGTACGTATAGGTATACTAAGTTCTAAATCATATGCATATTTTGGGTGATGAAAAGGAATGGCTCAACATATTCTACATGATGGAAATTCAATCGCATTAATCCTAAGAGGACTTTCATGTTGAATAAAACTCTTTAAGGTTAACCTAAATTTAAGATTAATAAAATATTTAATAAATTGCTCACTAAAAGAAACTAAATCATAAAGATGAGCTTTTAGGAAACAACTTAGGATAGGGATGAAGGAGGTCAAGCCTCTTTCTTCTCTTTATAATACTTAGATGTTAAGTGTAAATCAAATGAAATAAAAGAAAATTCAAACTAAAACTCACTAAACTCCTAAACAACTTGTAATGAAATCATCTCTCATCTTAACTTAAACAATTTCAAAACTTAGAAAATCATAATCCAAAAAATCTAGCTATGACATACCACATAAAGCCTAAGCACATACATTAGAATGCTAAGTCACCACTTCTAGCTTTAGGTTAGGAAGTGAATGTAATAATGATGTATTTTGTTTTATGATGTAATATTTTAGACCGGATGTTAGGAATGTGGATCATGGATTGGATGTTAGGCCATTGTTAGCCTAATATTATTTTTCTTCAGAGGATTGTGCTTAAGGGGCCTCTCAAAAATAAATATAAATGTTATACATATAGGTTGTTTATGCCCCTTGAGCCTAATCCATATTAGAACATGCGAGCTTGGTTACCCATGTATAGGGTGATAAGTCCAAATTATGAAATATAACTGCTTGGGTTTGTATGTATGTTTAGCTAACATCTATTTTGTAGGTGTAGTTAGATTTACTTTTCCATAAAAAATATAATTCTACAATAGGAATTTGGATTAGTGCTATGGGTTTTAGGATGAGCAATGGCTAGAAGGCTTAGTCATAGGGTGCCCTGTGATGCCTTGGAACAAATCAAATCAAAAGAAATATTCAAGAAAAAAAAAATGAAGACCCCCATAGCATGTAGTTAATTTTGAATTGTAATATTATTTTGTAATCTGAGTTGTATAAGAGGAGAGCTCGGCTACCTAATTTTTTCTTTTTCAAAGTGTACGATGGAACCCAGTCGCATCGGGCTTTTATTATTTTATGGATTCTATTCATGTTTGATTGATGTTATGTTTAGATTATGCAATAGAACTACATCTTTTTATAGTTTCTTCATGATTGATCTTTTAATGTGTGGCTTGGATGCGGTAGGCTCTTAGGATAAAATTAATTTTTCTATCCAATTATGAACTCATAATTAAAATTTAAAATAACTCATAACCTCATTCTAAAGCCTAGGTTGTAATTAAAATAACTAAAAGATTTAACAACCCCTTAGGTGTATTTTGTATTTCTAATATCATGTATGTCATATTATACCACTCTTGTAAAAATGGGGCCTCCATTTCAGCACTTTAGGGACTACTTCACCTATGAGAGGAACTCCTTATAATGGAGCTTCGCCCTCTTCCTCTCTTGATTTATCCAATAACTAAATTTTATCATGCATTTAAGCATAAGAAATCCTAAAGTCTTTGTCCAAAATATCATGTCAAAATAATAAAAATTTTGAAAAGATTTTACAATTAGACTAAGCCATATGCTCATACCAAACATGATCTAGTCTCTTAGGGAGTGATTTTAGGACTCTAGTCTCTTTCAAGTTAAATAATAAGCTTAAACCATCTTGTAATTACATAAGACCGGCCTATATGGTTTTGAATCATAGGAGGTGTTAGCTGGCGATCACTTCAGGTGGTTGTAAGTCCAGAAGAGTTAGACGGGTTTACTCTCTCTTGTGAAGGTAGACCATTATGTCCCCTTTTTACTTAGATTTAGGTCATGCTTTAGCTTGTGTTAAAGCTCACTAGATTTAGGATCCGAGGTTGCTTGTTTCCCTTAGGCTACAATCATAAATCCTCACCTCTTAGGTATTTTCACAACCTTATGTTGATGGATTATAAGCTCTAACCCTCTAATAAAATTTCAACTCAAACAAATAAATCCTCTCACTTTCAAACATATAAAGCCTCACTATAATATAGGTCAGAGTGCTCACTAGGCTTCCTAGTACCATGAGCTCTTCCTACTTATCTTCCTTTGGAATCCAAAAGTAAGTCTTTCCAATTGAACATTTCCAATTGATTTCCAAAATAATCAATTCATTGACAGTCTTAACCTTAAAATCTTTGGAGATAATAATTGACTACTTTAATCGGGAGTTTTCTTAAAAAATCCCATTTCCTATGATGTAATTAACTAAAGAGGCTTGCCTCCATAAGGAACTAAAGAACCTGGCATAAAATAAACCCTACTTTAGTTTTCATGTAAAGTAGGGGAAAGATCTCTGGTATATACGAAGACCTATCATGCCTTAGGAGTCTTTATTAGGTGATTAGGTCCATTGTAGGGTAATATTTCTATCTTTCAATATAGTACAACATACCTCAATGTTGTACTCGATCACGTCAATAAGTACCCCCTAAGATCTAAGCGGTGTCCATCGATGCATCTGAAATAAAACACCATAACTTGTCATACTTTCTTTTAATGCAATTTATATTTTAAAAATGATAATGTAAGGTCATTTTGCACCTTCATCACTATTCAATACCAACATAGATTTGTCATCATCAAAAAGAAGGAGATTGTTGACTTCATGAGCCCCACCTCATTTGAGATTAATTGTGATGATAAAAAGCATATGTTCAAATGCTACTAATTTGTTTAAATTCAAGTGTTATGGAAAAATTCTTCAAATCTAAATTCCTTAATCAATTCAGAAAGCTAAAGCTGATGGACTTCAACTAGTTGGAAATTTTCTA
Source organism: Cymbidium sinense (assembly GCA_021442155.1). NCBI lineage: Eukaryota > Viridiplantae > Streptophyta > Magnoliopsida > Asparagales > Orchidaceae > Cymbidium > Cymbidium sinense. Next base: position 83,889,749 of record CM038221.1, on the reverse strand, counting down.
GGAATTAGAATATTAAGTCAAATAAATAGCTCAATAAAATAAAATAAATAATTTATTTATTTTAAAATATTTTACTTAATTTTATTTATATTTTCTACATATTAAAATTAAATTATTCTTTAATTATTCCTTGAATTATTCATTTTGGATAACATGAACTAAGTGCAAGAGTTAAGTTTCATTTAATGTCCTTTCAAACAAGATATATTAAGTTCATATTTCATTAAATCATTTTCATGCTTAATAATTTTTATTATCCATTTATTTCTTGCATGAGAATAAATTTATTCTAAAATTATTCAAATTATCATTTTCTCTCTCTTATTCTTTCATTTTCTCTCTCCTATTCTTTTTTCTCTCTTCTATCATCCTTATCATCCCAAAAGTATTTTGGTCAAATTTTTAGTAGATACTTGACTAATAAATCAAGTGAGATTTATTCGGATTATTTTCATAAATAATTTCTTTATTTTTTAAATTTTAGAAATTCATTCATTTGAAAATTTTAAATTTAAATTATTTTGAATATTCAGTGATATATCAATGCAAAATTGATTCTAATCATTAATAGAATGATTTGGTCGACCCTAGCATGATTTATTTTCGCAAATTAGAGTTTACTTCAATTATTTTAGGTTAACTCAAAATTGAATTCAAATAAGCATTGATTTAATAATCTTTTCTTTTCTAATTAAATCCATTTTAGGATAGCATATAGCCGACCCCTATTAAATTAAATTATATTTATTACTTAAAAAGTATACTAATTAATCATGTTGGATTTGAATTAATTAATTGCATTGATTTGAGATCATTCCAATTAAGGAGTAAGTTGTTGGCCAAAAATCTTATGGATTTTCTCATATTTATTTTATTCAAATTAATTCATGTTATTTCCATATTAAATCTTGCTCTAATTAATTAATCATAAATTCATCATATCATGCATTAAATTGTTACTTGGAATATACCTTTGGCTGACCATCTCATTTGAAAATCAATTTTTCAAATTAATTGCCATGTTAAGGAAACTATATTTTGTAAGTTCATTATTTTTTTTCTCATTTTAATTCCATCTAAGCCAACCCACTTAACATTAAATCTTATTCAATTAAACTTTTCAATTAAGATCTAATGTAATTGAATTTTAAAACATTGCTTAAATCAATATTCCCTCCTTGACTGACTTTCATTAATAGACCTTTAGGTTGATAAATTGCTCTCTCTCTCTCTCTCTCTCTCTCTCTATATCTTGCCTTGGCTAAAAATTATTCAAGGGTTCTGTTGATTTAATTGAAGCTCTATATTCAAAATTTGAATACTTTCCATGCTTGGATTTCCCTCTCATACTTTGGCCGATCCAATCAAAATCTTTTAGTACATTGATTTCAAAATTCATTTTATTACCTAATCTATATTCCTTCCTCTTTCTCTCTTGGCCTAATTCCATTGGAATAAAATTATTGGTTATTTGATTATGATTGTGTAAATCAAATCAAATTATTTTTTGAATAATTTTCTCTCTAATTTCATAATGCTTGGTCATCTAATTTTCCCTTCTTTTTTTATTTAAGATGGCTTTATCTTAAGGGAAAAATTTCTTATTTATTTTCTCCACTCTTGGCAGTTGCTACATCATTCTCTTGGAGATTTTTATGATTCAAGTGCTACAACTCCTTCATTATCCTTCTTTTCCCTTGGTCTAAAGATAGTAGTGAAGATTGGATGGGAAACTTGAAAGATTGGTGGAAACAATCCTTGGCCAAAAGCTTAAATGTTCATTTATTTTTCGAAAGTGCGTAACTTCTCATCTTATCTAGCTTTTCTTCTTGTCCTATGCATATGATCATGGTATGCATGAAGGAAGTTAGATTGTAATTGAAGTTTTTCTTTTGGTCAAAATACTTGAGTTGTTTGAATAAGGATTTGTGCTCAAAGTTCTTTTCTTCTCTTATTTTCATAAATCCTTAAGTGGAAGACATATTCTCTTTTATTTCAAATTCCATACAATATATTTATTATGAAAAAGATCTTAAGTGAATTTGTTTGATTGGTTTTTCATATCAACTTATTGTATAACATAAGATTACATACATCATTGGTTTTATTTTATCTTTCATATATTCAAATCAATATTATGTGGTCTTTAATACATCATTTCAAGTTGATTTGATTTTAAGCTTTCAATTCTTTTAAAATAAGAGAAGCTTCTTTTCTTGTTTACATTCAACATTCCATACAAACTTTTGAAATTACATTTAATATTGAATAAACAAGAAGTGAGCTCTCTCTTTTATCACTTGCCTTGATGTTATTATAGTTGGATTGTGGGTGCAAAATAATTTTAAATTGAGAGTTAGATATTTATATTTATTCTCTTCTTTCTTGTTATTTATTAGGTTGTACTTGCTTATGTAGAAAATTATATTATTGGGTTGTACTTGCCCATATAGGAAAGCATGGTGTTGGGTTGTTCTTGCCCTTGAAAGAGAATATAGGAGATTTGTTGTAATATTGCTTTGATTTAGTGAATTCCTAGCTTGGGTTGCTAGGTGTGGACATAGGCTTACTTTAGGGTTTGGCCAAACCACGTAAAAATCTCTGTGTTCTCTTTTTACTTTTTCTGCACTTTTACTTTTCTTTATTATGGGTCATTATTATTATGATTCATTAAAGTATAATCATTTAGGATTAACTTTAATATAAAGAATTAAAAAATTATTCAATTCACAAATTTTTGATGCTGAAGAAGATGAAGAGGTATAGACTGAGATTTTGCAAATCAAGCCTCTTGTAGTAATTATCCTTGACTTCAAGATATTCACACTCTTCTTTTTTTTACTTTGTTGAATCAACTTTTTGATTTTCTCTTCAGGAAAAGTTGAGAATAAAAATGTACTCCAAGAAACCCTCCAATAAATCATTCTCAGTAAGGGAAAGTTCATTTCACCTACTGCTTAGGGAAAGGCAATCTAATCCAAAGATGGAACATGAGTTGAGTGAGGGAGCCACTAGACTTGAGAGAACACCTTGTTCCTTAAGATGACCAAATCACTTGACATTATCTACTCTTTTAGTAAGTTCTAGATTTTTTTTTTGACTTTACATTTATTTGAAATATTCATTCTAGTAGCTCTCCTTGATGGAAAGACTTTAGGAGGGCTATCCTCTTATAGATCATTCTCAACAAAAGTGAGTATGCAGTATTATCTCTCTATTATTGACATAGCTATTATCATATAAATAAACGAAAGGAGATCGTAAGAATAAAAGGAAAAGTGCCTCATGCCTCTATACAATTGGCTCATAAATACGTATAGCCTATTAATAATAAAAGCAAGATAGTTACTGAATCATCCAAAGATGTCGAGTCTCCACCATTGAAAAGAATCAAGTTTGCCTCAACCCAGAAATTTTCCCTCCTTCTAATGTCACTATAGTGGATGAGGCACCTTCTAGAGTTAAGGCGTCAATAAAGAGGATGTGTACATATAATATTAATGCAAATAAATGTACAATAGATATTTCTATAGATTGGTATGAGTCTAACAAAGCAGCTTTTTTATGCTTTTAAACTTAGACCGACTTTGTATTCATATTCTTTTATCGAAGACCTAAGAGAGGTCCTAATATTTCTACTGGGTATGTCTAGCAACTTTTAAGCTTATTTCATTTTATTTTATTTTATCTTTTGAGAGAAAAATGATTTTTTGATGATTAAATTAAGATCATTATGCATTTTTGTTTCTTTTGTAGATATGCATTTAATAACATGGGTGAACTCATCTTCCTCGAGTGTTATAATTTTAGGAATATAAGAAAGAAGTAAAGGGTTCATGCATATAATATCTTTATATTTTCCGCATTACATGTTCTTGGGACTTCCTTCCAAGCATGTGTTATCAGTTTGTAAGGTCCTACTTTGACTTGCTCCTTGATGATATATGACCATATTCAAGTTTGTTCCAATTTACTAAGTGTCATATTAGAAAGCCTCTTGACCTGCTTTCTTGAGCACTAAGTAGTAAGGTTGAAACTATTTCTCTGTGAAGTTAGTATTATGGTAATTGGCAACTCTCCTTTTGACTGCATGCTCCATTGATAATTGAATTTGCAATTATTTTAATATGTATGTATATATATATATATATATATATATATATATATATATATATATTGAATATATATATATATATATATATATATATATATATGTATATATATATATATATATATAGTACTTTCTACATTCCTTCATCATTTGTTGCTATCAGAAAGAATAAATAGTGTTTTCCTAGTAGATGTAAATGGAGTAGTTCTTAATACTTATAATATTAATGTAAGCACTTCATCACATTTGCTCTTTGTGCCTTCAATTTTCTTCTTAAGAAAATTGAGGATGAGCTTAATCGCAGCTTCTACCTAGCCATTTATTTTAAGATGGTAAACAAAATCACTAGATAAGGATCAAACCATAGACAGCCCATATGTACAAATAATATTTAACCAAATAAATTTGCGAACAACTTAAACAATGATTTTGGTGAGTGCCTTAGCTTCTATCTGTTTCTAAAGAGAATCGATCATCACTAGGATATACTTATTTTAACCTTTTGAAGGTGAAATTTATCGAGAAGATCTATGTCCCAACAACAAAAGGCCACTAATTGTTGTTTGGAGCTATATTGGAGCAAACTTTTGACATTACTCACAATATTTGGAGAATTCTTCTGCATCTTTGTGGAGTGTGGGCCAAAAATATCTATATTTAAAACTTGATTTGCCAATGTTCTACCTCCTAAACGAATGCCACATTCTCTAAGATGTTCTTATTTCAAAATTTTTGTGACTTTGTCTTCCCTAACACAGTAAAGATACAAAGATGTATTCAAAACAATAAACTTTCTTAGAATAGACCCCTCATGTTGTCAAATTTTGACCTAATAAAAAAGACAAGATGTAAATATAACTACACGTACATCAGAGTCAAAAGGCATTGGAAATATCCAAATACACTTTGTTGACAAAATTTAGTAAATAAGATCTTCCACCATCAATTCGATTGAGTAGGTGAGAATGGTGAGCAACAAATGTGACATTGCATCATTTTGGTTGAAATTGTCTCAATCGATTCCAAAGTCACCCAAATGACATCCAATCCAAATGGATTGCATCATTGCATCCAAAATTTTGTAATTACCTAAGATAAACACTCATTATCTAGGAGGTGATAGTATTATAAAAAGTCAAAATCAACACGTATTTTGAAAAAATGTACTAATTAACCTCACATAATTCTTATGCTGCTATCCTATCCTATCAAATCACCACCCTATCTTGTCAAACCCCTACTTCATCTCCCCCTTTTTTCTATTCTTAAAATCTCATCCCTCTCTTATCTATCTCCCAAGTCACACACCTCCAAACCTCACATTCAAAGCTAACGCCAGCGTTGTTCCTCCCTTGTCATGATCCCAACTCCTGTCAACCTTAGTTGTAGCCCTCTTTCCCTTGTCGAGCTGACATCTTCTCCTCTCTCTTCTTGCACACCAAAGCATGATTCAATCTCCTATTCGACCCTTGCCCCACACGTAGCACTAGGTTGAATCCTTCTCTCTCTTGGTGTTTGTTGAACACTCGATTAAACACCATCATCCTAGCTCACATTTTGCATGCTTTTATTACTGACTCACCCTTCTCCCATTTTGTCCCTCTACATACATAATAGAGTCAGATAGTTTTAGTCCCACAAACTTCCCAATCTCCCACAAGGAACCCCCATCCTAGTCCACAAGCACAGAAACTGAACTCCTACTTCTTTCTCTCTCTTCTAATCCCAAGCCCTCCCTAGTTTGATGACCCAAGCCAACCTAACCCTAACTCACCACATCTCTTGTCACCTCCTTATACTGAATCTACACATCTACAAATAAACTACCAAGCCCATCACCTTGACCTCCTTGCTACTTTGTCTTGCTCACTCCCATATGCATACATCATTCCTCAACTCTGTTTCTCATTCTCTCTCTTTTATCTCTCTTCTTGTCTCTTTCTCTTTCTTAAAAGAGAGATAAAAAGAGACCTTACCTCTCTAAGTAGATGAACTCTATAAAGGGGGCTTAATACAAAAAAGTTTAAGTACTTGTTCAGTAATAGCTCTTTTGACCCTTAAGAAAGATGAACTTAGAGGATGTGTATTGATAGTAGAGTAGTAAATTAGATCATAATAAAATATAAAATTTTCATATCTAGGCTGGATGATATGTTAGATCTTATTTTTAATATCTTTATTCTCTAAGACTGATTGAAGGAGAAGGTATCACTAGATAAGGATCAAACCAAGAGATAATGAAAGACAACTCTAAAGACTCTTAATGATCTTTATGAGCGACTAGTTATGTCATTTGACCTTTTAAACACACCTAATATGTTAATGAGACTGATGAACCTTATTCTGAAACCTTCTATTAGTCATTTTCTTATGATTTATTTTGATTATATTCTTATCTATAGTCTTAATGAAAAGTCACATTTACATCACCTAAGAATGGTTTTAGAGAAGTTAAAAGAGGTAAAATTATATATAAACCTTAAGAAGTATTTCTTCTACTAAACTAAAGATATCTTATTAGGTTTCATCTATTTGTAGCTGAAAAAAAATTAAAATAAAAAATAAAAAAATAATAATGGAAAAATGAACATCCTGACTCGGACATCATGGCGACGTAAACACGGTGCCTAGGCACTGGCTCCACTGCCCCTAAGTCTAAGGAATCCCAAAAAACACTAATCAGTCCCACAAATAACCATCCTTGTCAGTGATAACCGCCCAAAGGGGAGAACGGGAGTAGTTAGGAGAGCAGGAACAATTATGAGAAGTAATTTCTTATATAAAAGGGGAGATGGGTTGGTCATTTTCTTCTAGCCACACTTCTCTCTCTCTCTCTCTCTCTCTCTCTCTCTCTCTCTCTACTACAGACTCTGCTGCATGCTCTCCTTCTTGCAAGAGTTAAGATTGAAACAAGGTCGTTATTGATTTCAGTTAAAATACGAAATGAAAAGCTCCTTTTATACAATTCCTTACTCTATAATAAAATCTTAAAGACTTCCACCATTGATCTTGGATCTGGTGCAAAATGATGATCCTCTCTTCATCAGTCTTAGATTTGGAGAAAAGGAGAAGAATGCGATCACATTAATTAAAAAAATTTAGGCATTGCAAATATAAAATTTTTCCAAACTTTAGATTAAATCAAAATTTAAATCATTAAATTAAGAATCTTAAAATTTGAAGGCCTTTGCAATTAAACTTGGTTTCAGCGTGAGATAAAAATTCTCCCCCTATTGATCTTGGATCTAGAACAAGTGAGAATAATGTGTGTTGCACTAAAATATTTCAAAACATAGCATTTTTATGTCGTTATGTTATCAAAATTTTGTAGAAATCATCGAAGTTCCAAAGAAATTCGCCTTAGAATATAGTCGCCGCACACATAACACTGCGGCACTACTACCCAATGTCAAGGCATTGAGCTCTCGAGAATTTGGTCCCTGACACTTCACTCTGTAGTGTAGTAGTGCTATTTAGATAGCAACAAGGCTCGTTAGTGCTATGTGAATCTAGCACGAAAGCACCTTCTCGTTGTATAGTGAAAGTGTTCACTTGCAGCACCGTGGTACTTTCTACACACCATCGAGGAGCTATCAGTGTTGTGGTGGTAAATCCAAATGCCACAACATTGCCTTCTTAGGCTATAAGATCAAAATGTTTACTTACAGCACATAGGCACCCTATCAATGCCATAATGCTGCTTCCCTAACACCTAAGCATTGCCTTCTCTGATTTTAAGCCCAAATTCTAACATGTAGCACCACGATGCTAGCTTTTTAGCATCGAGGTACTACCTTCTCAATATTGATAATCTTGAGCTAAAATTTTATTTTAACTTATAACCAGATTGAATCCTTGAGATAACCCATCAACATTTGAAATGTGAACAGATAGTGTGAAATAAAATTCATTAAAAAAATAAAATGTTATTACAAAGTTTATAAAAAAAAAAGCATAAAAAGAAAAGATGAAAATACAAAAAAAAGGGGAAAAGACTATCCTAGAATTCGTAATCCTCCACCTCCTCTTCTTCTTCTGACTTTAGCGAGGTGATAACATAAGGGTGATAATGAGGCATTGTAGGAAAAAGAACTCTATTCTGATTGGCATTAAAGTTACAATTTTTAAACATTTAAAAGAGTGATGAGTTGCACTCGTTCATGTTAGAAAATTACTGTTGTACTGACCCATATGATAATCAAATTTTTTCTCCAGTTCCTGCTATTGTCGGCTACTTTCGCCCACCCTTATTCTTAATTCTATGGCTTCTTCTTCAATTTTTTGGAGTTGCTCATTTAATGTCTTGAAGGATTTAGATCTAGACTGAGGAGAGCATGAGTTTTCTCCTACTTCCATTTTTGATCCAAACCCTTCAATTGTTCTTTTAGTCAAAGGAACCCTTTATATAAGGACTTCTTCATCCGAGTCCCTCAACACACCAGTCACAACACATAAAGAATAATTAAGAGAAGGATGATCATACCTTAGGGTAGTACTACCCTTAAGCATATTACAAATTAAATTATAAATAATCTTCACTACATCTATAGTGAAGCCTTTTTGAATTATAAAATTCAAAATGGCTCTATCCCTAGTCTCCTCATTAATTTTACTAGTAGGCATCAACTTAGCATAAATAAAATAATGCCAGACTTTATCCTCATATATTAAACCAGTGGTAAGAAAGTTGATAATCTTTTCCTACCACTTTTTCCACTGAATATTTGTATTTCTAACAGTGAAGAAACTAAGAATTTCATCAAAATCAAGGTGATTATTATAGTATAAAAGATATTGATCATGTATAAAATTTTTAAAATTATAATATACATTAGTACTATCAAAATATACCTATTTTCACCAAATGAAAACTTAGTTATCTAGGTGATCTTTCGAATTAGCGAAGAACTCCAGCACCACAAGGGCGACGTAAGCGATGTTGGCATATGCGAGGCACTCCAAACCTAGTTCATTGATGACCCTCTTCACACTCCCACCTGGGTTGTGGAAGCTCCTCTTCAAAATAAGGTTCTTATTGATAAGAGCATGCTGGTACCTCCCCTCCACATCCATATTAAAAAATTTGTTAGTGTTGCTCAAGGATGCCCTCTTCTTGCTCTTCTAGATGATCTTGAGCGACATATTTGTTATCTTAGAGCTGAGCCAATGCTGAGAAGAAAAAGAAATAGAAACTTTAGAATGAAGCTTTCAGTAGTCTAGGGATCCTATAGACTAGGCCCAGTGCCACAATGCTGTTTTGACAGCACCAAAGCATTGGCTTCTTAATTTCTTAAATACGGGGCCAACCATGAGCACTCCACATGTAGTGCATAAGTTCCAGCCAAGATAGTTACTGTGTTAGTCAAAAAGATCATTTCTGAATATTTATTATCATTAATTTTATAACTGACCGGATCCGTAAAGCACATCAAGTATTGTTGGAGTGTCACGAAGCTGGTCAAAAGTTTTATCATCTTTTATTAAATATGTTTGCCAGTCTTTTGGCCCTTTGAATGCTTTTGACTAGCACCACGATGCTATTTTGGAAGCATTTAGGTGCTGGTTAAACAATCAACCTATTTTATGTTAGTCTTTATGGTGCCTTAGGACTACGGTGTTGTGTTTACAACGCTGAAGCGCTACCCTCTCTAGTTTTGAGACTGATGTTTCTATCTACCAGCATTGGGGCACTAACTCATCAACACTGTGGCACTAAACTTTAGGCAGTGCTTAACTTAGGCCATGGAACCCATTGTGACTCTTCTACAAACACCGAGGCACGCCCCTAGAAATAAAAAAAAAATCAAACATCTTTATGTTCTCTATGTGAACATCCAATCCTAACTGCCACTCCAAAGGATGTAAGTCCAATATGTTCATTCACCATGCGAACATCTAAATTCTAAATTGGCTTTTTGATGGATGTAAGCCCAGTCACTTGTTCACTACATGAACTTCTCTACACCAATGGCATTCCAAAAGGATGTAAATCCAATCATATGTTTGTCATGCGAACATCCTATCGGTATTCAAAAAGGATGTAAGTCTAATCTATTCATTCATTATTCGAACATTTTAATTGGCACTCTAAAGGGAGGTAAGTTCAATCTATTAATACACCATGTGAACACCTAAATTCTAACTAATAATCCAAAAAGATGTACACCTAAATCTATTTGTTTGCCATGCAAACTCCTAAATTCTAATTGGCTTTCTAATGAATGTAGGCACAGTCATTTGTTCACCATGCAAACTTTCCTACCTATTTTGGCATTCCAAAGGAATGTAAGTCTAATCTTTATGTTTGCCATGTAAAAACCCTAACGACATTCCAAAGAGATGTCAGTCCAATCTATTTGTTCGTTATTCAAGCATTCTAACATGCACTCCAAAGGGAGGTAAGTCACATCTATTCATTCATCATGTGAATACCTAAATAGCATTCCAAAGGGATGTTAGCTCAATCTATTTATTCTCCATGCAAACATCTAAATTCTAACTGGCTTTCCAATGGATGTAAGCCTAGTTATTTGTTCACCATATGAACTTCCCTATCTATTTTGGCATTCCAAAGGGATGTAAGTACAATCCATATGTTCTCCATGAAAACATCATATCAGCATTCTAAAAGGATGTAAGTCCAATGTATTCATTTGTTATTCAAACATTCTAAATGGCACTCCAAAAGGAGGTAAGTCCAATCTATTCGTTTGTCATGCGAACACCTAAATTCTAACTGCATTCTAAAGAGATGTAAGCCCAATTTTTCTGTTCGTCAGGTGAACACTTAAATTCTAACTAGCTTTTCAATGGATGTAAGCCCAGTCATTTGTTCACCATGTGAACTTCCCTACCTATTTTAGCATTATAAATGGATGAAAGTAAAATTTTTTTTGTTTTCCATACAAACAGCCTAACAACATTCCAAATAGATGTAAGTCCAATCTATTCATTTGTTATTCAAACATTCTAATTGGCACTCCAAGGGAGGTAAGTCCAATCTATTCATTTTACCTAAATTCTAACTAGCATTCCAAAGGGATGTAAGCCCAATCTCTCTATTTTCCATGCGAACACCTAAATTCTAACTTCCAATAGATGTAAGCCTAGTTGTTTGTTCACCATGTAAACTTTTCTACCTATTTTGGCATTCCAAAGGGATGTAAGTCCAACCTTTATATATATCAATCTGCCTCATGAAGAACAAACTCCCCAAACATCTTAATAATGATGGTAGAGATTTGGAAAGGTGTTTATTTCTGAGCAATCATTGTCGTGTCTATTGATGGGTTAAAAATATATTTAGTAAAGATCAATTCTATTATTGAATTTCTTACACTAAATTTTTTTACATATATTAGAAGCTTCCATGGACTAGTCACTTTTTATAGGAGGACCATTAAGAATTTTAGCACGATGATAGCTCCTATTACTGACATTTTAAAAAATATATATAAGTTTACTTGGACTAGAGATGTTAAAAATTCCATGGAATAAATCAAAATTTTTATGACATCTTCATCAATACTAGAAATTTTTGATTTTGATAAAACATTTGAAATAACTTGCCATACCTCAAGTATTGAAATTGGTGAAGTATTAAGTCAAAAAACAATCCTATTGCATTCTTTAGTGAGAAATTGAATCAAGCTAGACAAAAATATTCTAGATATGATCAAGAGTTTTATGTGATCATTCAAAATCTTAAACACTAGAGATGTTCTCTTTTACATAAGTAGTTTATTTTGAATATAGATCATCTTGCTCTCAAATTCATCAATTCTCAAAAGATATTGAACTATAAACTTGCTATGTGGATTGGATACCTTCAATAATTTTTTTTTATGCTTAAACATAACTTAGATTAGAAAACAAGCCAACAGATGCTTTGTCTAGTGTATCTCTAATAATTTCATCCTTGGAATTTCAAATTCCTAGATTTAAAACTTTAAAGAAAGATTATAAGATTTGTCCTAATTTTCATACGATTTATTTAGAACATGAATCCAAACTCTTGACTTTTAATAGCTCTTTTATCATCATTGATAGTAATCTTTACAAAGTCAAGAGGTTATGTATCCCTAAAATATCCATAAAAAAATTCATTATCTCAAAACTTCATTCCTTTGGCATAGCATAATATTTTGTTAAAACAAAGACCCAAGATCTAGATGAGAAAATGTTATATTGGCCATCTTTACAAAGGGATGTTAAATGTGTTGTAGATCAGACTACAAAGCAAAACCAAAAGGCAGAATATTGCACATCTTTGTCTATTCCTTCTCAACCATGAGAAGATCTATCCATGGAATTCATGTTAGGATTACTAAGAACACCTCGAAGGCATGATAATACTTTGTAGCGGTGAATAGAAATCTAAGCTTGCTACATTTCTTACCCTGCTCAAAATCAAATGATGTGTCACGCATAGCTAGATTGTTCTTTAGAGAGATTGTGAGGTTACATTGAGTCTCATCTACAATAGTTTCTGATAGAGATGTTAATTTTGTATCTTATCTTTGAAAGTTTATTGGAACATAATTGAAATTCTCCTCTACATTTCACACACAAATAGATGGAAAAATAGAACTATTCAATAGGCCTTAGGAAACTATTGAGATATCTAGTTGGAAAAAATGTAGGAAATTGGGATTTAAACTTTCCTACATCTAAATTTTCTTACAATAGTATCATCTCCATTACAACCCACAAGTCATCTTTTGAGATAGTTTATGGATACAATCCTAAGATGCTTATTGATCTCATTAGAACACCTATTCATGCATTCTCTAATTTAGCATATACATTTTCATGTGATTTCATAACCTTCATGAAAACATAAAAATTCATTAGAAGAATAAGATGCTAAGTATACAGAACAAAATGTCTCGGTACACATCCGCCTAGAGACATTTCCTTCCACCAAATATAAAAAGATACATGTGAAGCATGTAATCTATTTAAATTACTAGGAAACTTGGTACTAATGATTATATTCTTGAATTGCCTCTCATATGTTTATTAGCCATATTTCATTGCGAAATATCTAATATCTTTAGAAGGAGTTATCCAACCTTCAAATTTATATGAGGTTTACAGGAGAAGCTAAAAATCATTTGCAAGTACTTATATAGCCACCATACTTTAATATGGAGGACATCATCAAATAATGGTGCTATTTAGAGATTCCTAATTAGGTGAAAAAGTAAATTAGTAAGTAAGGATGCTTGGTTGACATTGGATGAGCTGTAGAGCTTTGGTCATGAGCACTTTGAAGACCTCTAGGATCCCAACTCCTTAGAGAAGAGTTCTTTAAGGTCTAGAAGGGTTGATGTAGCATATCAAAAAAGAAAGGAAAGAAGAGGGCCTATCACATGGTCCCAAGCTAGAAGACATGGCTTATGAGTCATCATATATGTTGTAATTTATATTAGAAGATGTGTTTATCATATTTAGGTGATATATGTGCTGTGGTTAAAATCAAGTATTAGTATATAAGAATCATCCTAGAGCTAAAGCGTTCATCATTTGGCACCGCAATATCACAACTATTGTATTTTATGTTAAGAGACAAAGAGAACAATGTCGAGGCATTGACATTCTAGTTCCTAAGCATCGCGACTCATCTGGTTCAAATTTTAGAATGGCTTTTTAGAACTAATTGAGAGTTATTCTAAAGGGACACACCTTTTAGGGGACTAATAATTTGTATAAAAAATTTATATCAGTGGAATGAAGGGAGTTAATACTTTATTTTGTAAGACTTTAGTGAAAACTCTTGGTCGAAGCTTGGTGGCCAACTTTATTAAGAGACTTTGTGATCTCTTGTTGTTATTCTGCTTCAATGAGTGGAATCCCTATGTAATTCCTCTTTTAGTGATTGTTCTAATAAATGCTTTAAAAAAAACCTTGCATGCATTACAAAGTAGCAATGTGTTTAACTTAAGTATTCTATTATTTGTGCAAGCATCCTAATAAGAGTAAATCCTACGTGTATTTTGAGATGATTGTAAGTTCAAGCTTATTGTATTAAAATACATGCAAATAAATTATAAAATAAAGTCATGGAGATATTCTGGGATAATGCTTTGGAGATTATTATATATGAATATTTTATGAAACATCGAGGGATGTTATTGAGTTATTTTAGATGTTAGAAAGCTAAATTACTCATAGACTTCCCTATCAATAAATTTGATCTCTTTGAAATAACATACAAAGCACTAACAAATTCTTTAATGAGCTTCCCTTAATGGTAGAATTAAGAGACGATGCCATTTGAAGTAATTCCCTTAAATATAACAATGGAATCCTATGTTCAAGCTTGTGGAATTATTGTCAGCACTAGTTTTACATAGGTTGATGATAGCATGAAATTGACTTTCAAGTTGAAGGTTGAAAAATAGTAATGTTTTTTCCCTAAAAATGGTTGATGAAATTTCAACAATAGGAAACTAAAATTAATTGTATCTAATCCGATGCCCCAACACCTATGTTTAGCATTCAAACCTAATGTCTGAGGATGTTACGTGGGTTGAGTGTCTGGCATAGAGAGATGTGTAAATGCACTTTGTAGATATAATCATGTAAAGTAAGCACACCAAAAATCACATAATAACTTGAAATAATATGTCTATGTATCTTATGCTACATATCTTTCTCATTAATTCTTCGGATTGGGTCCAATTTAATAAAATTTATTGCTATTATTAAACCATTCCCTCTTTGTGAGAATCTTTGATAGGCTAATTTCATCATATGACTATGGGATGACTATCTCTGACTAACCCCCAATGATGATCATATTGATCGTAGATTTCAACTAAAGTGGTTATTGCCATCAAAATTTATATAATTTTTAATGTTAAATCATCCCAACCCTAAAAATGCAAACCCAATATCTAATTTTTTGCATTCAAGCTAGAGTTAATAAAGCCTATAAAATGATCAATCATCAAAAAAATTTTAAATCACAATAGATCATAAGCCCAATCTTTTATAAGATCATAAATAGAGTTGACAAGGTCTAAATCACCTAGATGATGGCCGCATTGAACAAACATCTAAATTAGAAGGGATATAACCATTAAAATATGCTTAAAATTTCAAATCAAGTTGAATTAAATCAGATGCAAGAACCTAATGAGTTACTAAACTCAAAATGCTTGAGAGAAATTCATTACTTAATAACTTAAAGTAAAGTCATCCACCACGCATTCGATAATCATTTGTTAGAGGTAACAATTTAAAAACTTTAGTTCATAAAGAAGTCAAAATATTAAATCAAGTATACTACTATGTTCACTCTCAATAAATTTTATGCCAGTAAAAATGTAGCCTATGTCATCTATCCATGCAGTTTGTTGTCAAATGGACCTCATAAAAATCATAGTTACAACCATAGCCCTCTAACTGAGTTGTTTGCCACCAAATGACACTACTAAATTATAGTTATGAGTTGTGAACGATAGACAGTACTAGATATGAATAAAAAAAACACTATATTAGTTAAGGTGAACATAATTTTTTTTTAAAGCACCAACATAGATATATAAGATTACCTTGGATGAAGCAACATATGGTTGTTGATTTGGATTTTTTAATCAAGATAGATCAACTACCTCTATTGGCTAAATAGACTAGGAATCGTGATAGCTCAAAATGATGGAACCATGTGATCTTGATCGTGCACATCCTAATTTTCCAACCATATGCTTTAAGTCAATAACAATGAATTTCATAAATTTTATCCAATTTACTACTACTATATGTTAACCAATTAGCAACCTAAGGACTAAGCATAATCAAAAGTTTTATCTCATCTCTAGAGGGCAATTAACTATAGGTGCTTATGCCTATAAGAATCCTAGAACCATACATAGGATAAAATTTATGGGTAATGTCTTATCTACTAATTCATTTGCCTTCTGAATTTGACCAATGAAATCAAAACTCTCTTCATCAAGATACTGAACACAAATTTTTAAGTCCCACACATGCCTATAATAAGAGCCTTACATTTTTCTCAGTGTTTAGTAATTTAAAAATAGATTTGAATTAAAAATCCTAGGAAAATTATTGTAGGATTGTGGAGATCCATCTCGATACAATTCCTTTCACACTTGATGCCCCATTAATGAACAAAGTCCATAACTTTTCTTTAGATACAACATTTTCCCTATAGTCAATAAGTTCAAAAAAATATACTAAAAATTAAGCTAGGACTTGTGCCTTGATTACATATCATGGTGTGTAAGAAATATTAAATTTGCTTAATTCAATGACCTACTTCCATAGTCTCCCTGAAAGATTAAGTCTATATAAAAACAACTTCAATGGATAATCAGTAATGGCTTGTACTAAATGCACTTGAAAATATGGTCGCGGCCTCCTCAGAAAAGTAATCAAAGCAAGTGCTAACATCTCCATTATGGGTACTTGAATTCATCATCCTTTGGATTTTGTTGACATAATAAATTGGAAATTATT
This sequence comes from Cymbidium sinense, assembly GCA_021442155.1. Taxonomy (NCBI): domain Eukaryota; kingdom Viridiplantae; phylum Streptophyta; class Magnoliopsida; order Asparagales; family Orchidaceae; genus Cymbidium; species Cymbidium sinense. The sequence goes on along the minus strand of CM038221.1, from coordinate 83,873,149 downwards.
TTTGATTTTCCTCATGTATCATGATCAAGCTTAGAACCTTCTTACCAACTCCAAGGTACATTATCAATTATTCTTTAGGCTTGGGGCTCTATAGTAGAGTTGGAGATGCCTAAAGCTATTTCAATTATATTAAATCTTGTTCAATAATTAGATATACTAGATTAGTCACCACAAATCTCATCTTTTGCTTGATCTACTTAGCTTTGGATGTACATTAAGTATGTGGTAGGTGACATCAATATCGACACATAGAATTTTGTTTGCATACGAGAAAAATACTTTCTTATGCTCCCTAATTGTTGAAATCAACTCACCTCTCAATTCAATGTAAAAGAGGTATTCAAGTAAAGATTGTTTCTACTTCTACTTTTCCAATAACAACCTCTTCTATAGCTTCAATAGCCTTTAGATTAGTTCCCTTCATCCCAACTAGCTGTATGATCTCCTCTTGGATAGTATTAACAACTTTCAAATAATAAGATCTTGATTGTGGTAAGTCACCATGCACAATAATAATTTATCTTCTCTTGAAAACTTCATAGTGACATGGTAAGTAGAGATGACCACCATGAAAGTGTTCAACAAAGGATAGATGAAGATGTTGTACGTAGGTGGGGCATCTACCACTACAAAATTTCCCATAATTGTGAGTTATTTTTATCATTCTCACTAGTTCACAAGAAAAAAAATTAATCTACAAGTTTCCTTGTGCTCCCTAAAGAAATTGTATAAAGTTCTTAAGGTGGGAACTATGTGTGGGTTCCTTAAGCTCATTATCAATTACACTTTTAAATAAAATAATATATTGAAATTTTTATATCAATAATTACACTTCCATTCTTATAATTTGTGATCAACGAAGTGGCAATGATAGCATTAATATGGGGTTCCCCTTAATTGGCAAGTCTTCATTAGTGAAGACAATTGGTGGTTTGCTAACCATCGAAGGTCTAGTTGACTTCACCAAATTCACATCTTCTGACTGGAGTCATTTGAGGCTAGATTGACGACAAACCTCTAACTCATATCCTCTAAGGATCATAAGAGCTACTCCTGTAATGTGGAGTGTCTATGCATAAGAAAAGGAGGTGAGCTTTGTGTTATCTCAATTTGAATAGTTTAATCTTGATTAAGTTGTTCCTTAAACTTCATCCAGACTAGAGGAACAAATTTCTTAAAGATTGAATCAGGTGTCCAAGATTGAGACAAACCCTAAATAGTTTTGTGGAGGAAACAATTAGAGTAAGAATTAAGGATGTAAAAGGTTAATAAAAGATTATTGGAGCTCTAAGGAATATACTAGGAGCAAAAAGTTAAACCATTAGGCACTAGAAACAATGGTATCTATAGACCCTTTCTGGAGGTCTTCCTTCCATCACTAATGGTAGTAGAGAAAATTTCAATTAGATAACTATTAGGGATGAAACTATTGGATACTACCATGTGGCCATGATCATTTGAAGGCTTAAGGACCATGGTGAATTCAGTCAGGACTAATCCGATGGGGGTCAAGATAGCAATCCATGGCTAGCTAAGCTAATGGTCACTAGTTGGCCTTGGGATGGATTAAAATGCTTTAGAAATGGTTTCCCTAACCCTGGTTTGGGTGGACCTACCTTAAGGATAGTTTATGCTCACATAGTTTGGGTTGGTTTAACCCTTACACTAGCCCAAATTAATTAAATCTAGGTTGGTATGTAGTTATGCACCTTTGAGTGTGTCTAACGAAGATTGATGTCTATTAAACTTATTTTGATTAATGTTTAATCTAAGTAACCTTAATATGTTTAAGTCAATTAGGGTTTATTGGATTCACTTAAATTTTTTTTTGTTTAGGGATGGCTAATTAAAGTCATTAAAAAGATATTTATCTAATTGTTATCATATTAATGTTTATTTTAGTGCATTTGATTGAATATAGCCTTATTGAGTGGTCAATATTGGGTCATTAGTGTTTTAAGTTGAATTGGCTTCAATTTTAGTTTGAGGGTGTTATTTAGGCTCTTGGGTTGTATCTAAATAGATTTGATTGAATTTGGTTTGATTTTGATAGGGATTATTGAAATGCCCTTAATGGTCATTTAAGTCAATGGATTTACATAAGACTTTGAATGCTTGGATTTCCACCTCATGTATGGTTCCTATTGTCCATCATAATGATTGAGTTCAATAGAAACCAAATTCTTGAATAAAATCAATGGTTTTGCTAAGTTAGCCCCACTAAGTTAACCCAATTTTACTTGGACATCTTTGGTCAACTAGGGGTCAAGAGGCTTCTAAACGATCTAAGAAATGATCCTAAGTTACTTAGATGCAAAGTTAATATTTATTTTTGAATTTTGATTCAATTAGGCCTAATTAAGCCATTGTGGGTTACATAGTCAATGTGGTTTGATCATGATTCAATTCTTTATAAGACTCCAAAGTGATCTTCATATTAGATTAAAGAGGAAGACACTTAGATAATTAGTTTCAAATTTAGGCATCTTTTATTTTTAAGGCATATTTTGATAATTTTTAATAGGGATTGCTAAAATTTAATTGAATTATTCTTTCCAAGTCTAATGATAGGTTTAACAAGGAGGTCATGATTTCCAGGTCATTTTCTTAAGGAAATGTTCATCTCTTTCCAAAAGTGTTGTTTATATGTATCTCATAATAAACTCTAATAATTTTTTTTTAGCAAGACTTAATGTTAAATCTTGTTAAACACTCAAATATAATTTATGAATCCTTAAAATTAGATTATGTATATAGCTTTTGGCAAAGATGTCATCAAATTTTTTTATCATATTTAGATTTTATTTTATTTTACCCAAACTCTCGATATCAATCTTCCAAATAATAATAAATTGAACTAATTTTATCAATCTACGTTCAAAACTCATGGGACCATACTTAGCCTTATTTTATTGCACATGACATTATTGGTAATTTAGATTTGTGTTGATGAATTGGCATTAAAGAACAAAAATGCAATAGTGCTTATGAAGTTGGGATATGCTTAGAGGTGTAAACAGGTTAAGAGTCAAATTTGATGTGCCAAAAATTTGAATTTGAGCTAGAAGACTTAGTGAAATGTGGCTATAAAAGAACTACCTATAAAATCTCATATTTATAATTTCATGCACTCAAAATTTATGTGAAATGTGGCTATACATTTTTAATGGATCGCATAAAATTTGAACATAGAAACAACAAAGTTAAAATTTATATAATTTGTTCTACGAGAAAAGCATTATCTTTTTAAAAGTATAATTTATATTATAATAAAAGTGAATAACTCGAGCCGAGTTTTACTTTAAATTTAATTTATCAAATTTGATATTTATTATTTGGGATTGCTACAATTATATGTAAAAAAGTCATTATTATCTTTCTAAAAACTATTATAAATATTATAAAATTTTGTTAAAAAAAGAATTAATAATTTTCTTTCAACTATCACATTCTAAAAAAAATTGTTGTACAAAGTTATCTTGATATAAAAATTTAAAAAGATAAACAAAAACTTATATTAAAATTTTGAAAATATTTAGGATAACGGTTTTTTTATATAATCTGAAATTATTTTTTTACTTTAACTTCTTATTCATTTTACTTTCTCTATCAATTGCAAGTATAGTTCTGAAAATTGGATTGAATCAGAAGGTTCAATCGTGAGCAGGTTCTCTAGCCGATTCAACTGCAAATCAATCCTCTGGCCGATTCAATTCAAGCTTAAAACTATATTTATATAGAACTTGCCAAGAATCCGAGTTGAACCGATAAATCAAATCGGTTTTCAAAGAATGGACCAGCTTTAAAATTAATCAAAATTTAGCTTTCTTATTGGATATTTAAAAATAAGATATTTAAATTAAAAATAATTAAAATAATGTCCTAAAATTTTATTTTAAAAATATTTAAGAACAAAGAGTTCTAAATTAGAATATTGATTATAAGGATTTATATTTAGTTATTTATTTATTAATCATATAATTTCAAGTCCATCCTAAATAATTTATTAGGATATACTAATTTTATTCTATGAACCAAAATTTAATTTAATTAATTAATTTATTCTATTGGGATATTACATATCCTATTCATGGAGCATTCCGGTGGAAACCAAATAGGATAGGTTACACGAATCGCAAAGAGATCCAATAGGTTTTACGTGTCGTTCCATCGGATTTGCTTCAAGGTCATGTGACAAATTGGACGATGTGTGCAGTACGCTCAGAAATCCTAATCAAAAGCAGTCTTAAGATTCGCAATACATTTTCGTAATTTGCGCGAAATTGGAGGGGCATTATTTTACTATAATTCTACAGTCAACGTTCCGTGAAACTACCGTTGCCCCCACATCGTTAAGGTCACTGCACCTCCACTCACCGACCACGTGTTCGTTGCATTTGGCACGTGGAAATATTTCGGACTCGCCTTCAACTGTGATATCTGTGCAAGTCATCTTAGTCTAGTAGTTGATAATTTGACTTTCAACCAAAAAGTCTTTGGTTCAAGTCCTTGCACATATATATGTGTTTGAGTTTGCGATTAAATTTGCTCAAATGTCCAAAAAAAAAAAACTGTGATATCTTATCTCACAAATAGCGGCGCTCGAATAATCTACGGTAGGGCCAAGGGTGTAAATGAGTCGTGGCTAATGAGCTAATTCGAGCTTGGCCTTTAATGAGCTCGTGAGTCAAGCATATCGATTCACGAGCTTGAGCTCATAATCAAGCTTGAATTCGAATTTATTTGATTTGACTTGGTAGCTTATCAAACTGGCTCATTTATATAATAATGAATTACAATATATCATATATTACGTTATCGATTCGATAATTTGTCGAGTTTTTTAAACAAATTCGAGCTTTTTAAATAAACTCAAGCTTTTTAAATAAACTTGAGCTTTTTAAATAAGCTCGAGCATTCGAGTCAAGTTCGAACTTGACTTTCTTTAAATCAAGTCAAGCTCGAACCTGAAAATTGAGTTCAAATCGAGCTCCAGCTCAACAGTGACTAAACAAACTTAACTGAATTAAATCAAAACTTGACTCAACTAAATTCATTTATACTAGCCCTCCTAGGCGGGACTAACTAGCAATGTTATATGAATCTATGATCACAAAGAAGCAAATTGTAATTAAATGAATTATTTAAAGATTCTAACTTAATTGAATCATAAAACTCTCTTAATTATCTTTTCTTAAATAAATTAAAATCACCAACATGGGAATGGAATGAAAAATAACAAATGATCTCCCCTTTGGGTGATATCATGCATTCATATTTTCAAAAAAAAAAAAAAATCAAATGAAATTTACTTATATAAAATTGCATGTGTTGGCTTAATCTTATTATATGTATGATTATTATCACTAATAAATCAAAATTTATTTTCTTCAAAAGTCATAAATTAATAATAACATTTGGAGTGATAGTAGTTATGAATATATATAGGATTTGCATGTATTTATAGCATAAGCATGTGAAGGTAGTGCCTTTTTTTTTTCTATATTCATGTATGGATTTACATATGTTTGAATGATAATAAATATATAGTCTGGACATCCTAAGAATTAGAGGCTTTAAGTAGCCCCAAGAAGGTCATTTGATTATCTCACTTCCTTGGTTATGGCACGTACTTATTTAATTTCATTCATATGTACATTTGTATTAGAATTTAGATAGATCTTTACTTTACATGTATAAATAATTCAACCCAAAATATAATCTTTTGCATGATTTTCATTCTTATAGTTGTATATACATTCATGTGTATTTAAGATAGCAAGTATATAGTCTTGACATCCTAGGAATACTAGGCTATATGTAGCCCCAATAAGGTTATTTGATTATCTCACTTTCCTGGTTTAAACAATGACATGTACTTGCTTACATCTTGTATGTGTATATGATTAGAAAATGAAAGTCCCCTTTTCTACTAAAAAAACAAACACATTCATAGTCATTTAACTATGCCAAAAGGTATTTCATGTGTAGGTATATTAAATGTTAAGTCATATGCATGTTATGGGTGATGAAAAGGAATGGTTCAACATATTCAATGTGATAATAATTAAATCACATTAATCTTAAGATGCCTTTCACGTTGAATAGGATTCTTTAAGGTTAATCTAAACTTAGGATTAATAAAATTTAATAATTCATTCACTAAAAAAAACTAAATCATAAAAATGTACTTTTAGGAAACAACTTAGGGTAAGGATGAAAAAGGTTAAGCCTCTTTCTTCTCTTTACAACATTTAGATGATAAGTGTAAATCAAATGAAACAAAACAAAATACAAATTAAAGTTTGCAAACCTCTAAGCAACTTAAAATCAAGCCATCAGTCATGTTAACTTAAATAATTTCAAAACATAGGAAATCATAATTCAAAGACCTAGCTAAGACATACCACATAAAGCCTAAAGCACACACATTAGAATGCCAAATCACCATGTCTAGCTTTAGGTTAGGATGATGTATATAATGATGATGTGTTTTATTTTATGATATAATATTTTAGACTTGATGTTAAGAATGTAGTTCGTAGATTGGATGTTAGGCCATTGATAGCCTAATATTATTTTCTGCAGTGGTTTATGCTTAAAAGGCCATTCAAAAATAAATATAAATGCTTTGCTTGTATATTGCTTATGTCCCTAAGCATAATCTACATTAGGATAGGTGGGCTTAGTTACATATATGCGGGGTACTAAGCCCAAATTATAAAATATAATTGCTTAAATTTGTATGTATATTTAGCTAAAAACCATTTTGCAGGTGTAGTTAGATTTACTTTTCCTATAAAAATATAGTTTTATAATAAGAATTAGGATTAATGCTATGGGGATTAGGATGAGTAGTGGATAGAAGGCTTAGTCTTAGGGTGCCCTATGATGCCTTAGAGCAAATCAAATCAAAAGAAAGAAGAAAGAAGAAAGAATAAATGAAGAATGAAGACCCCTATAGTATGAATTCAATTTCAATTGCAATTATTATTTTATAAATTGGGTTATATAAGGGTAGATCTGACTGACTTTTCTTTTGGTGTGTATGCAGTCATTATTACCTCTTATTATTTCATCTAGTCTATAGAAATGATTTTTGTTATGTTTAGTTTGCACATTAGAATAACATGATTTTTCATAGTTTCTTATTGATTGATGTTTGAATGTGTGGCCTAGATACAGTAGGCTCTTAGGATAAAATTAAATTTTCTATCCAATTAATAACTCATAACTAAATTTTAAACAACTTTCAACCTCATTTTAAAGCCTATGTTATAATCAAGATAATTAAAAAATTTAGCAACCACTTAGGTGTATGTTATATGTCTAATATAATGCATAACATATTATACCACTCTTGTAAAAATGAGAGCCTCCATTTTAGCACTTTAGGGACTACTTGACTTATGAGAGCAACCACTTAAGATGGAGCTTCACCCTCTTCCTCTTTTGATTTGGCCAATGTGGTGATTATTTTTGGATGTGGACACCATGTAGATCGTAGGAGGTACTTACTGAAGTGATTGTATACGATATTAAGGAATGATCTGCTATATCGAAAGATAAAGACATCACCCTACAATGATCCTAATCACTTAAAAAGGACTCCTAAGGCATGATGGGTCTTCGTATATACCAAAGATCTTTCCCCAACTTTACATAGAAAAGTAAAGTAGGTTTTATATTAAACTGGGTTCTTAAGTTCTCTATGGAGGCAAGCCTCCATAGTTAATTACATCCTAGGAAATGAGATTTTCTAAGAACACTCTCGATTAAAGTGGAAAATTATTATCTCCAAATATTTCAAGGTTTAAGACTATCAAAAGATTTGTTATACATTAGAAAATTAAAAGGGATTGTTTAATTGGAAGACTTATTTTCTAACCTAAGAAAAATAAGTAGGAAATGCTCATGATACTAGGAAGCCTAGTGAACATTTTAACCTATCTTATAATGAGGCTTTATATATTTGAAAGTGAGAGAATTTATTTTGTTTGAGTAAAAATTTATTCGATTATTAGGGCTTATAATCCATCAACACAAGATTGTGAAAATGCCCTAGAGATGAGAATTTATGCTTGTAGCCTGAAGGGAACTACCTTCCTCGAATTCTAAATTTAGGAAGCTTTAACACAAATTAAAGCATGGCCTAAATCTAAGCAAAAGGGGACATAATGGTTTACTTCCATAAGAAAAGATAAACCTGTCTAACTTTTGGACTTACAGCTGCCTGGAGTGACCACCATCTAGCACCTCCTACGCTTTAAAACCACATAGTCTGGTCTTATGAAATAGTAAGATAGCTTGGCTTGTTATTTAATTGGAAAGAAGCTAAAGTCCTAAGCCCACTCCCTAAGAGACTAGAGTATGACTATTATGAGCATATGACTTAGTCTAAAATGTAAACCTTTATAATTTTTTAATTTATTTTGATATGTTATTTTGGACAAAGGCTTTGGGATTTCGTATGCTTAAATGCATGATAAAATAAACTTATTGGCTAAATTAGTGGGAAAAGTGTGTTCTCCACCACAAGAGATGTCCTCACATGTCAAGCATTCCTTTATTATGCAAGGATGAAGATCCCCCATATTCAAGGAAGAAGGAATATGACATGCATGATATGAGATGTACAACCATACAACTATGGGGTAGCTAAATCTTTTAATTATCTTGTTTAGAGCCTAGGCTTTATGATGAGGTTATGAGTTAATTAAAATTAAATTATGAGAGATTAGTTTGGGTAGAAAAATTAATTTTTTATTCTAAGAGCCTAGTACATCTAGGCCACACATTAAAGCATCAATCATAAAGAAATTATGAAAAAGAGGTAATTCTAATGTACAAGCTAAACATAACATTAAACAATTTTATAAATTATTTCAAAAGAATAAAAGGCTAGTGCAGCCAGGTACTGCCTTATACCCCAAAAAAGAGAAAAGATGGGTAACCGAGCTCTACCCTTATACTACCTGGAATATGAAAGAATAATTAAAATTAGAATGAATGCATGCTATGGTGGTCTTCATTCATCATTTCTTCATGTATTCTTTCTTCCTTATTTTGATTTGATTTGCTCCAAGGCATCACAGGGCACCCCAGGACTATGCATTCTAGCCACTGCTCATTCTAATCCCTATAGCATTAATCCTAATTCCTATTGCAAAATTACATTCATGAAAAAGAAAATCTAACTACACCTGCAAAATAGAGGTTAGCTAAACATACATATAATCCCAAGAAGTTATATTTATAATTTAGACTTAACACCTTACACATGGGTAACCAAGTCCACCCATCCTAACTCAAATTAATCTTAGGGGTTTAAGCAATCTACAGTCAAGATATTTATATATATTTTTAAGCAACTCCTTATGCACAATTCTCTGTAAAAAATATGATTAGACTAACAATGGCCTACCATCTAGTCTATGAAGCATACACCCTAATATCTAATCTAAAATATTAAATCATAAAAATAAAACATATATCACATATACACCATCCTAACTTAGGACTAGAAGTGGTGACTTAATTTTAATGTGTGTGCTAAGGCTTTGTGTGGTATGTTTTACTAAGCATTAGACTTATGATTTTCTAAATTTAAAAAAAGTTTAATTTAACCATAAAGGTTGATTTAATTTAAAGTTTAGTTGATTTATAGACTTTAATTTATATTTTGTTTTATTTCATTTGATTTACACTTAGCATCTAAGTGTTATAAAGAGAAGAAAGAGGCCTTAAGCAATTTTCTAAAGCACATTTTTATGACTTAATTTTCTTTAGTGAATGGCTTATTAAATATTTTCTTATTAATCCTAAGTTTGGGTTAACTTTAAATAATTCTATTCAATATGAAAGACATCTTAGGATTAATATAATTCAATTACTATCACAAGACATATGTCAAATCATTCCTTCCCATCACATGCAACATGCACATGACTTAACACTTAGCATATCTAAATATACAACATATTTTGGCACATTTAAATGATGATAGATGTGTATACAATTAGTGGAAAAAAGAAGGCTTTCATTTATTAATCAAATACACATTCGTATGTATAAAATATGTAAATAAGTATGTGTCATTATTAACCAGGGAAGTGAGATAATCAAATGACCTCCTTAAAGCTACTTAAAGCTTCGTATTTTCAGGGATGTCCAGACTATATACTTGTTATCTTAGATACATATTAATGTATATATAATTATAAAAATGAAAGTCATGCAAGAGATGATATTTTACTTAATTGAATTATTTATAAATATGGATTAAAGCTCTATCCAAATTCTAATACAAGCATGCATTAGAATGAAATTAAATAAGTATGTGCCTTTGTTAACCAGGGAAGTGGTATAATCAAATGGCCTCCTTTGAGCTACTTAAGGCCTCATATTCTCGGGATGTCTAGACTATATATTTATTAACATTCAAATACATGTAGGCTCATATAGATAAATAAAAGAAAGAAGCTTCACATCCACATACCACATGTTTAATGACTTGGGTAATTATGAATGCATGTATTTTAAATAGAAAAGGAGAGGGTTTTCTTTATTTAATCATATACACATGTATAAAAGATGTAAACAAGTATGTGCCATTATTTAAACCAAGGAAGTGAGATGATCAAATAACCTCCTTGGGGCTATTTAAAGCTTCGTATTCCTAAGATGTCCAGAATATATACCTGCTATCTTAAATACATGTTATTGTAAACATGAATTAGAAGAATAAATACCATGCAAAGATTGTATTTTTCATTGGTTTAATCATTTATGCACATGAATCAAACTTCATCCAAATTCTACATAAGAATGAAATCAAATGGGTATGTGCCTTTGTTAACTAGGAAAGTGAGATAATCAAATGACCTATTGGGGCTACTTAAAGCCTCATATTCTTGGGATGTCCAGACTATATACCAATTAACATTCAAACCTATGTAAATCCATATATGAATTCAAAAAGAGAGCTTCACATTCACATAGCTAAGCTATAAACACATGCAAGTCTTATATGAGTTTATAACTATCATCATTCCATATATTATTGTTGACCTCACTTTTGGAGTGAGCTCTTAACCTCCTATTATTAGACTTAAAACACTTCTAGACACTAAGATTTTCTTAGTCATAAGACACCTTTAGTGATTAGGAGAACACTTAACCTAAGCCTAGAGACTTAGAAGTGTTAATCATAAGATACACTTTCTCAAATCAAACCCAATCTAAATACACTTTCTCAAATCAAACCCAGACTCAATTCTCAAACCAAATCTCAAATTCAAATTCAAATTTCAAATCTAATTTCAAAATTTGACTCCAAATGATTGAAACCCAAAATCAAATTTAAATCCTAAAACCCCTTCCAAAGCCATATGAACCACATTCATAAGCTTAGCCAAAACTCCCCTTAAATCAAATCAAACTCAATTGATCTCTTTATAAATCAATTATTCCTTCATTTATATTCATAAATATAAATAAAATCCAAATTAAAATTACCAAAACTATATCAAAAATTAAATCCAAACTCAATCTAAACCCTTTAAGCCAATTATTTGGACTAAGCCAAATTCTATCCAGATCAAGTCAAAACCAATGATTTTTCTATTGAATCAATCATTCATTCAATTATCTACCCAAATATAAATGAAACTTACAATCATCAAATCAAATTGAAACCAACCCAAGTCAAACCCAACTTAACCCTTTGACTTGAAAATTTCAAATGAGCCAAAATCTCTTAGACTCCAAATTGATTGTCGTTGAATTTATATTCCAATCTAGGACTCATACATAAGTTCAACTAAACTCGAATCAAACCAAAACCAAACCAATTGACCCACTTAGGTCCACTTGACCCAAAGTGACCTAAAGGATTTGAGCCAACTTGTCCAAACCCTAATTGGATCAAACCAAGCTCACCAAAATATTCCACCATGATTGTTGATCACCCTGGGATGATCAATTGATTGGGCCAAAAGAAGCCCAATTGGTCATTTGATCCAAATTGACCCAAATTGGCCTAAAGGATCAAATCGGGTCAAATCATGGTCTAACCCAAATTGATTATAATCAATGGCTCAAGTTCAATTCAAATTGATTATTGAACTTAACCAAATCCATAATTAAACCCAATTTGATCAATCGAGCCCAATTGGTCAACTCGACCCAACCTAGCCAAATTAGCCTAAAGGGTTAATTTGGCCAAAATCCAAATTAAATCTAAATTAATTCAAACCAAAGATCACATTCATCTTCAATTATCCAATTGAACATGAATCTACCCATAACCCAAGCTAATTTGGCCAATTTTGATCAAATGGGTCAATTTGACCCAAAATAACTCATATGACCCAAATTGGGCCAAATCCTTTGAAACCAAGCCAAAACCCATTGAGGGCTGATCAAACCCGACCAAAACCCATTTGGGATCAGCCTAAAACCAACCCAACCCAATTAAATCCATCATGGATCCTCCCCCACATAGGATTCCACCTAATCTCATTTAATTCCCCCCATCACATGCACTTAACTCCTCCCCAATATTTGCATTGAATAAATTTGATCATATGACAGCAAGAGAGGACTTTGGAGCAAAAATCCAAAGTTCTCGATTAACCTATCATCCACCCCAACCACCCCAACTAAAATGACAATCAATTTGGAGCCAAAAAAATTTAAAAAATATTGAATTTTTGGCCATTATAAAAGGAGGGGGAGATGAGGCTTTAGCTCTCTTCCTCCCACCACCATTCAACCCCTAAAAGCTCCTAAAAGCAAAAAGGAACCCATCCCCCACTTCTTTGAGCCATTTTTGTGCTCAAAAATATAAATAATTGCTCATCCGGTGAGGCAACGGTAGACATCAAAGAATGTGACATTCTGAAGGAAGGCAAGGGCTAAAGATCACTTTGAAGCTTCCTCACATACCTAGGAGTTTGCTCGGATCTTCACCGCTCCCGAAAATCATCCCCAGCGAGGTAAATTTTGCCAAACCGTAGCCGGCCTTAGGATTTCGTATATTTTGTATTAATTTTCTCGCAATTTTAGGAATTTCCCATAGATAATCCAACATTTTTACTTTAAATTATTCCAATTAGGAAATAGAATTTTTTGGTGAGAATCGGCACAAAAATGGGTCCATTTGGACAAGTTTTGGCTTAGAAACCCTCATTTTTTTTCAAAAAAGCCTAAAAATATTATTCATCGTCGGCGGCTCACAGCCACAGTCTGATCCCGCGGTTCGAGAGATTGGGCAGCTCGGATCATGCGTGGATCATGCGATCCGAGCCTTCGGATCACTTGATGTGATCCCGGACCATCCGTCGTCGCGATTCGCGTGTCGGGCGGCTCGGTCGTGACAATCGCGATCGGCGTGGATCACGCGATCCGATTTGGACCATCCGATCATAAATCGGACGGCGGTCTAGCGAAACAGGTCATTTTCTCTTCACCGGCGGCGTAGCCGTATGCCTTTTATAAAAAAACATAATAATAATTAATTTAAATCACCTAAAACTTCAAAAATTCATAAAAAATAAAATACTTAACCGAAAATTGTAAATAAAGGCTCATTGGATTCATCTTGCAGAGAGGAATCCAACAAACTAAAAATCCCCAAATTTGACTAAATATTTTGAGCTTAATTTGAGTTTTAGTGAAAATCATATTAAATTAATTAAACCAAAAATAAAAGTCATATTAAGTTAGAATTTTTAGGAATTGAAAATAAAGTTAAAAAACACTTACAATAAAAATTTCAAGTAAAAAGAACTTCGGGATTGTGAGAAATTAAATTTTAAAGTTCAAATTGTCCATTTTAATAAAATAAATCAAATAAAAATTCAGAAATTCACAAAAACCTTTAAAATGGTAAATCACTTTAATTGATATCTGGAACTCTTAAGAAAATAATGTGATCATCTGAATCTTAATGAACCCCAAACAAACACTTAAGATTAGAGTTTAATCAATTAAGGAGTCAATTAAAATATAACTTAAAAATAATTTAAATATTAAATCAAAATCAGAAATGAAATAGCACTTAAGCAATCGTTAATCAAACCTCAAATTAGGAAAATATTATCTTTAAAGGAGATTAAATTAAATATGATTAAACTTATGTAGGTTAATAAAACTCAATTAAAAGATTAAATCTTAAATCAAACACAAAATCCAACAAATTTAGGAAACTTTAATCATTTGATACTAATCGAATTAAACTAAATAAAATTAAAGTAAACTTAATTAACATATGATTAAATCACATCCATTTGGAATAAGATAATTAATTAACCAATAAATATTTCAACCTAATAACTAAATCAAACATGTTAATGAAATCAAACAAAAATAACAAATGAATCAAATCAAATAAAACTCTAATCATAAATAATCAAACTTAATTGAAATAAAATAAACAATTAATTCACTTAATAACAATGATGGTAATAACAATAATCCTTTCATTAAATCAAACTTAAAGATAATACTTAACTAAACCAAACTACTCACATGCGAGAAATTAAGTCATTAATCTCTAATTAAACAAACCCTTAATTAATCTAATGATTCAAAGTTTTAATTACCCTTAATCAAACTTAACTAGTCAAACATCTAATTAATGCAAACTTAATAAATTAATCCATTACCTTAATTAATCAAATTAATTTAAATAAGTTACATTAAAACTAACTCTAAAATTAAGCTTAAATCCCCCTAATTAAATTTAATAATCACACCCCTTAAATAAACTAATTAACTTAATCAAATTAATCATATTAAACTTAAGCTTAATCAAACATAATTAAGATGCAATTAAACACTAAACAAAACCTAAATTAAACCTAAATCATTAAGTCATTAATCTCTAATTAAATAAACCCTTAATTAATCTAATAATTTTAATTGACCCTTAATCAAACTTAATTAATCAAAAATCTAATTAATGCAAACTTAATAAATTAACCCTTCATCTTAATAAGCTAAATTAATTTTATAAATCACAAAATTAATCCAAATAAAACAACTTAATACTAATTAATTTAATCACACTTATTAAACAAATTAATTAAAGTCAATTAAATTAATCATATTAAACTTAAGCTTAATCATAAAATGCAATTAAATGCTAATAAATCCTAATTTAAACTTAAATCATTAACTCACCACATCATTAACCTAAATAAATAAGAAATCAAATAAAAAAATTAAACAAATCTTTATTTAATTTAGTAATTTGATCACACTCTTAAACAAACTAATTAAGTTAATCAAATTAATCATATTAAACTTAAGTTTAATCAATCAAAATGCAATTAAATACTAATCAAAACCTAAATTAAACCTAAAACCATTAAGTCATTAATTACATCATTACCTAAACAAATATGAAACCAAATTTAAACAAACCTTTATAATTAACATAAATACACTTCTTAATTAATCTAATCACATAATCACATTGAACCTAAATAAACCCATAGACCAATAAAGCTAATCAAATTAAATTAAATCAGATTAAACTAAATTAAGAAAGACTCTCATCAATTTAATATGTAATCAAATCAAATCTCATTCAACCTACTTAAATAAGATAAACTAATCAACTATCTAATGTATGAAATCAAAATACAAACAAAACTTTGATGAACATGACAAATGGATGTGATTAAAAATAAAATCCTAATTA
The DNA here is from genome assembly GCA_021442155.1 of Cymbidium sinense. Taxonomy (NCBI): domain Eukaryota; kingdom Viridiplantae; phylum Streptophyta; class Magnoliopsida; order Asparagales; family Orchidaceae; genus Cymbidium; species Cymbidium sinense. Next base: position 83,857,440 of record CM038221.1, on the reverse strand, counting down.
CAAAGAATCAAACCCAATTAAAATCAAAATAAAATCTCAATTAATCTAATCCGATCAAACTACAAATAAATGAACACAATCGAATTAAATAAATATAAAGTTAAATCACATAACCATTAAAGAAAAGAGTTAAATATTAATTTAAAAGAATATTGAATTATCAAGATTGAATTAAATCAAAACATCTAATCTAAAATTAGTCAACCAAAAAAAAAAAACACATGAACTTAAACAAACTTAAATTTCATTAGATACTACGGATATTGAATTATCAAGATTCAATTAAATTGAAACATCTAATCTAAAATTAATCAACCAAAAAAACACATGAACTTAAACAAACTTAAATTTCATTAGATACCAAGGATATTGAAGTATCAAGATTCAATTAAATCAAAATATCTAATCTAAAATTAATCAACCAAAAGCACATGAACTTAAACAAACTTAAACTTTATCAGATATTAAGGATATTGAATTATCAAGATGCAACTAAGTTAAAACATCTAATCCAAAATCAATAAATCAAATACTTAAACAAACTCAAATTATAAATTCTAAATCAAGTCGAACAAATCAAATCAAATGAATTACACAAATTCAAATAAGCTAATTAAGATACTTAAGGACCTTAATTAGATTCCTTAAGAATTAGGATGTAGAATAGGGTGAGTTCTATCTACATATGGAATTCATCCCACTCTTCATTCTTGAGAACCTAAACATCATTTCAACCAAATAAAACTAAAATAAAAATGAAAAGTAAATCATTTAAATTGAAATCACCCAAAGGTAAAATTTAAACAAATTCAAACTCTAAATTGAAACTTAAACTAAAGGAGCCTAGTAAAGTCTTGCTACACAAGCCTTAAGCACACACATTAAAATACTAAGTCACCACTTCTAGTGCTAAGTTAGGCGTATGTATGATGTATTTTATTTTTGTGATGTAATATTTTAGACTAGATGTTAGGGTGTATGTTTCGTAGAGTAGATGTTAGGCCGTTATTAGCCTAATCATGTTTTTTGCAGGGGGTTGTACTTAAGGGGCCGCTATAATAAAAATATAAATGCTTTTTCTGTGCAGGATGCTTAGCCCCTAAGTGTAACCCATGTTAGGATAGGTGGGCTTGGTTACCTATGTGTGGGTTCTATGTCCAAATTATTCATATAACTGCTTGGGTTGTATGGTGTGTTTAGCTAATATTTATTTTGCTGGTGTACCTAGATTTACTTTTCCTATTTTTGATGTAATTTTGCTTTAAGAATTAGGATTAGTGCTATGGGGGATTAGGATGAGTAAGTGTTACCTGGGATCCCTGTGATGCCTTTGAGCAAATCAAATCAAAAGAAAGAGATGAAGAAATGAAGAAAAGAAGACCCCATAGCATATATTATTTTTTTATAATTGTATAAGGGTAGAGCTTGGCTACCCATCTTTTTTTTCTCTTTTGGTGTGAAAACCCGATGACCGGCCTTTTATTCTTTTACAGTAGTCTATAAAATTGTTTGATATTGTGTTTAGATTGTGCATTAGAACAACATGCTTTTCATAGTTTTCTTTATGACTGATGCTTAAATGTGTGGCCTGGATGCGGTAGGCTCTTAGGATAAAATTAATTTTTTTGCCCCAATTAACAACACATAACTAAAATTTTAAAACAACTCATAACCTCACATAAAAACCTAGGAATTAAATTAAGATAATAAAATTTTTAGCAACCCCTTAGCTGGATGAATGAATGTATAATATCATGCATGTCATATTCTTCCACTCTTGTTAAGAGAGGGCTTCCATCATTACCAGAGAATCAAGACTTAACCTATGAGAGCCTTTGGTGGAGGACACCCCTTTCTCTCTTGATTTGGCCCATAATCAAATTCTCATGCATTTAGGCATACAAAATCCCATAGCCTGTGTCAACATAAAAAGTCTAAAAGAATCGAATTAATTTGATAAAATTTGCATTAGATTAAGAAATGGATTCATACCACTCATGCTCTAGTCTCTTAGGGAGTGAGTCTAAGGACTTTGTTTCCTTTCTAAATGAACGACAACCTAGCCATCATGCACAAGACTTGCCTACATAGATTTAAAGTGTAGGAGGAGTTAGTCGCCACTCAAAGTGTAAATAAGTCCAGAGTGATTTATTCTCTCTTATGGAGGTAAACCATATACCCATTTTCACCTTAGATTTAGGTCGTGTCTTTGTTTTGTACCAAGGCTCCTTAGTTGAGGAATCTGAGGTAGTTGTTTCCTTCGAGCTACAAGAATAAATCCTCACCTCTTAGGAATTTTTACAATCTTATGTTGTGGAATTATAAGCCCTAGCAATCTACTAAAATGTCAACTCAAATAATTAACTCTCTTCAATTTCAAAAATATAAAGCCTAATAGGTAGATTGGAATGATCACTAGCTTCCTAGTATCATGAGCATTTCCTACTTTTCTCCTTGGATTCCAAAATAAGTCTTCTCCTTCATCTATCCCATTTGATTTTCTAGAATAGTCAATCCTTTGATAGTCTTAACCTTGAAATCTTTGGAGACCCTAATTATCTACTTTAATCGAGAGTATTCTTAAAGAATTTCCATTCCTTAGGATGTAATTAACAATAGGGGCTTGCCTCCATAGGGAACTTAATGAACCCGGCTTAAAATAAACCCTACTTTACTTTTCTATGTAAAGTAGGGGAAAGATCTTTGGTATATTTGAAGACCCATCATGCCTTAGGAGTTCTTATTAAGTGATTAGGTCCATTATAGGGTGGTGATTTCTATCTTTTGAGATAGTACATCATTCCTTAATGTTATACCCGATCACTTCAATAAGTACCACCTAAGATCTGCGTGGTGTCTCACATCTTAAAAATAAATACCACAAATTTTTCTGGCAACTCTGCTGGGGATGGTTCCTCTCTCCATATTTAGTAGATAATTATTGTCTCCAAGCATCGATAGTGCACTTATATTTTATTTAGCTCGAGGCTATCATTATTTTTGTTAGCACTTAGCTTATTTCATCCTTAAACAAAGCTAGCCAGCATCCTTAGGTTTTAGGACCTCACTCTATGTAGGCCTTAAAATCCCTATTGGATTCCCCTAATAGGTGAAAAGTAAAATTAATCAAATAAATGAGATGATCAAAATTATGAATCTCTTCACCATTCTGATGCTGAGACAAGGTTCATCCCATGAACAATAAGAGAATAAAATTCTTCTACAAAATAACATGTCTTTCCAAAAGCACTTTTTCAAAATCCACATAATAAGAGATCTGTACACAAAAGTTTATAAGAAATTTTTACAAAACACATATTATCAAACCTTGTTTAACAAATCCTATGATTGTTACATGGAAGTTCTTTTCAAAGTCGAAATCAACCATTTTTAATGTCTTTTTCAAAAACACATTTTCTTTAGAAATAGCTGTCCCCATCCCACACACTCAAATTTGTTGGAGAGAGATTCTATTTTCAAATAAAATCATGATATAAAAATTGAAACTCCACTTAGCATACTTCACATGTGCTAGAGTTGAAGTTTTCCCCTTTTTCAAAATGCAATAAATCATACACAAACAAAAGAGAAGTCAAGACATATTTGAACCCCCCACTTGACATACCCAAATTTGTCAAATGGGAGTTCCCCTTCCCTTGGAGAAGCTAGAGCAAATTGAATTCTATTTGAATTTTTCTGATAAAACTCCTTGCCAAAGTCATGGACTTCAAAACACATTGGGAGCTCATTTGACATGTCCAAGTATAACAAATGAGAACCCCTTTTTGTTGAAAATCATAAGAACAAATTGAACTCTATTTAACATACCTATGTTTGTTAAATAAGTTTTTCTCTTTCAAAAAATCATAAACACATTGGACTTTCACTTAACATACCGAATTTGTTAAGTGAGAGTTTCATTTTCAAAATCATAAACACATATGACTTTCACTTAACATACCAAATTTGTTAAGTGAGAGTTTCATTTTCAAAAATTATAAACACATTGGACTTTCACTTAGTATACCAGATTTGTTAAGTGAGAGTTTTATTTTCAAAAATCATAAACACATTGGACTTTCACTTAACATACCAAATTTATTAAGTGAGAGTTTCATCTTCAAAAAAAATTATAAACACATTTGACTTTCACTTAACATACCAAATTTGTTAAGTGAGAGTTTCATTTTCAAAAATCAGAAACACATTGGACTTTCAGTTAGCATACCAAATTTGTTAAGTGAGAGTTTCATCTTCAAAAAAATCAGAAACACATTTGACTTTTACTTAACATACCAAATATGATAAGTGAGAGTTTCATTTTAAAAATCACAATCACATTTAACTTTCACTTAGCATACCAAATTTTGTAAGTGAGAGTTTCATTTTCAAAAATCATAAGCATATTTGACTTTCGCTTAATATACCAAATTTGTTAAGTGAGAGTTTCATCTTCAAAAAAATCAGAAACACATTTGACTTTCACTTAACATACCAAATATGATAAGTGAGAGTTTCATTTTAAAAATTACAATCACATTTAACTTTCACTTAACATACCAAATTTGGTAAGTAAGAGTTTCATTTTCAAAAGTCATAAGCATATTTGACTTTCGCTTAATATACCAAATTTGTTAAGTGAAAGTTTCATTGTCAAAATCATAAACACATTTGACTTTCACTTAACATACCAAATTTGTTAAGTGAGGGTCTCTTTTCAATGCACATTTGATCCCTATTTTAACATACCAAATTTGTTAAGTAAGGAACTAATTTTTTATGTCAAACCACACTTGAGCTACCTCTTAACATATCAAATTTGTTAAGTGAGAGTCTCATTCCTAAAGAAAAAAAACATATCTCAAACACATTTGGGGCTTTCACTTAGCATACCAAATTTGTTAAGTGGGACTCCTATCTTCAAAGAAAAGCAAATCTATCTCACAATCACACTTGACTTTCACTTAAACATACCCAATTTGTTAAATAAAAGTCTCATCATCAAACACAAATCAAACACATGTGGCATATACTTAACATACCAAATTTGTTAAGTAAGAAGCCCCATTTTCAAATTAAAATATCACACAATCGAATCTTCACAAGAAAAAGTATTTCAAACACATAATCACAACCTCTTCTTAGCATACCCAAATTTGCTAAGTAGAGGTCTTTCAAACTATCAATATTTTCAAACAAGATGCATAAAACATAAATATCTCTAAGAAAATCTCTTCTCAAATTTTAGAACCCCATCCAACCTACCTAAATTGGGTGAGTATGGGTTCAAATACAAAATCAAATGGCAAAGCTCCTCCTTCAATTCTGCAAATCTCTCCATGCAATTTGAACCCCATTCAACATAACCAAAATTGTTGAAATGTGGGTTCCAACTCAAGATCGAAAGATAAAATCAAGCAACAACAATTGAAGCAATCAAAGGAAAGGGACACCACACTCCTCTTAAGATAAAAGAAGGTTGTGATATTGCTTTATCCCAAACCTCTAAAAAAGTGGTCTCTAAGATCAAGAAGTTTTCTTTACAGGTGCCTGAAGCAATCAAACCTCCAACACCAAGGAAGGTTTGCAAGTTGCCAAAGATAACTTGAAGAAGGTGTCAGCCCAGCAGCAGCAACAGCCTACCATACTTGCTCGGGATAGCATAGTAGCACAACCACCATCCGAGCCCAGCACTCCATCCACCATTGCAGCAACTACTTCTTTCTCCACTAGCTCCTCTTCTATCAATAGGAGCATTGTATCAGCAAATAAGGGCACTATACCCCTTTCCCCGCTTACTTTATTAGATTTCTATCATGTACCTCCATCTAAGAAGAAATCAATGAAGAAAGCTTTCACTTACATCTTGTCCACTTCTGATACTCTAGATTTTATTCCTCTCAAAAACTCTTCAAGTCTATAAAATAATAATGATGACTCTAGTTCCGATCATTCCTCTTTTGATTTAGAAATGGATTTTCCATTCCTGAATCATTCGGGTTCACCCATTGAGATTGATTTGGAGTCATATGACTCTGATGATCCCATAGGAGAAGTTATAGGTACACCTGATGAGAAGGTAGAACTTCCTACAAATTCATCATGCCAAGAGGTCACTGAAGTTAACATTCAAAGTGGCAAAGTTTTACCTCCTAGGGTGGCACCTCAGGATAAAGGTAAGCAAATCATTAGTTCTAAAGAGCAGATAGCCTCTCCACAAGATGCTCCACCCATGGATATGCTTGTGGAGGATCAAGCCAAGGTTGACTGCAATGTCTTAGCACATCTTAGAAAGTTGTCAGCTAAGTTAAGCATATATGACGCCCTTATCTTATCCAAAGAGATGAGGGAATCTCTAATCAAGGCTCTTCTTGATCCGGAGATATGCTTAGCTCAACCACTGCTACTAAAGAGGAGGCTCAGTTCGTGAGGATACTAGAGTTACATTCTGATGAAGACTTGTTTCTGTGGGACAAACCAAGCAACCTTCTTTACATTACATAATTGGAAGATACAGGATATCTAGAGTTCTTGTCGACCAGGGTGCATCAGTGAATATTATTAGTCTAAAAACCCTCACTTACTTGAGGATTGACATCTCCAAACTTTCAAAAGAGAGGATGATGTTGAGAGGATTTAATGAATAAGGCGAGAGGGCTTTAGACTCTATAGTATTGCCATTAGAAGTAGATGGTTGGAAGACTACAGCTAAGTTTCATATTATAGACTCAGATACATCTTTTAATGCTTTGCTTCGAAGACCATGGATACATGAGAACAACATGGTTTCATTCTCTCTACATCGGTGCATGAAGTTCATGAGGGGAGGGATTAAATACCGTGTCAAAGGAGATCTTAAACCATTCACAGTTCATGAGGTCAGAATATATGAGGATGCAACCTACTATCTCCCTCAAAATCAACAAGTCTATTCTCATGAACTTGGCAAAAGTTCAAAAATAAAAGAAAAAGAAAATAAAAAAGAAAAAGAAAAAGGAAAGGAAAAGGAAAAAAGAAAAGAAAAGAAAAAAAGAAATGAAAAGAAAATAAAAGAGAGTGAGAATTAGACTTGGAGGAAAAAGTAGAGCCTGACATTAGATTCCACCCATAGTTCGTTACTCCATTCGAACATATGGGCCGAATGACTCAACCTCCACCAGGCAGAGGAAGAGGCAGATCCAGAGACATGCCTAGTGATGGAAGACCTCTTTATTGGCCATCTAATAGGAGTTATGACCCTACTACCAGGACTACACCTACTATCTATATAGACTTAGAATCTAGTTCAGATGATGAGTTATATATGATTAGTACACTATCTAGCACTTCCAGACAATAGATCCCCATGCAAGTGACAGTTGAGCCAGATAGTGATGAAGACCGGGCTCCTAAGTAAAACATAAGTGTATCCGAGTCTATATGTGAAACATTGAAGCATCAGTTGAGAACTTTAGCTCTAACCCCACTTTCCTCACAAAAAGTTGAGGGTTTGGTAGTTAAGGAAGCCCCTAAGTCTTCCACAAATGTAAAGGTGTAGAAGTTCTTTCTTGGAGCATCATCCTCAAGTCAAGAAGCTAATGTAGAACTTGAGGATGATTCATATAAAGATTTAATAGAATTAACTTTTGATTGGTATTCGCCTTGTGTTCTTTGGTCTAAACAAAAGTTGGATTACTTTGAAAGGTTATGGGACAACAAATGTAGACATTCACAATCAAGACCGAGGCTAGGATTCTATAGAGTGGGTCCAGTTCATGATGATGATTACTACTTAGTCATCACCAATCATTTGGAATCTGATAGGTTCTTTTCAAATCATGCTAACTCATATGAGGAGGTGTGCTTAGAAACTTGAGATGATCCAAATGACTTTGAAGTCAAGGATGCACCGAGTTGAAGAGGAGATCGATCTATCGATGAGCTCAAAGAAATCAACTTAAGGCGAAGAAGATCCAACATATATGTTCTATTGAATGAAAAAGAAACCAATAATTTAGTGAAGTTATTGATTGAGTTTAAAGATTTATTTGCATGGATTTATGAAGAGATGCTCGGTCTATCTCCTTACATAGTAGTCTATAAACTAGCAATAAAAACTAATGCTAACCCTATCAAACAGGCTCCTAGATGCATGCGATTAGATATTGAACAATAGGTCACTTTTGAAATCAAAAAACTGATCGATGCTGGTTTTATTAGGGAAGAAAAATATCCTACTTGGTTGGCCAGTCTTGTCCCAATTAAGAAAAAGAATGGCCAAATTCGCATATGTGTTGATTTTAGGGATCTAAATAAGGCATGTCCTAAGGATGAATACCCACTTCCTACACCAGAATTAATGGTGGACATTGCCTCATCTCATGCAGTATTCTCCTTTATGGATGGGTCATCTGGCTACAACCAAATTAAGATGGCCTTAGAGGATGAAAGAAACACTGCATTTTGAACCACGATCAGAATATATTGTTATAAGGTCATGCCTTTCAGCCTTAAAAATGCTGGTGCCACATACCAACGGGCCATGACTCGAAACTTCGATGAACTTATTCATCATCAAGTTGAATATTACGTTGATGATCTTGTTGTCAAAAGTAAAGAAAAGAAGACCATCTCTTTGACTTGAGAGTAATTTTTGAACGGTTAAGACAATACAACCTCAAAATGAACCCCCTGAAGTGTGCATTCGGAGTAGCTTCAGAAAAATTTCTTGGGTTTATTTTTCGACACTGACAAATTGAAATCAATCCAGAAAAGATAAAAGTGATATTAAAAATGCCACCCCCTAAAAGCCTAACACAACTCAGGTCATTCCAAGGGTGATTGGCATATCTAAGATACTTCATTTCCAACTTATCAAGAAGATGCCAACCATTCTCAGCACTTGTCAAAAAAGATGCCAAGTTTAAATGGGATGACAAGTGGCAGCATAATTTCGAAGACATCAAGCAATATATGATGTCGCCGCTAGTCCTAGCAGCCCCTATCCAGGGCAAGCCGCTCATATTATATACTGCTACATTAAATGACTCCCTTGGTGCTTTGTTGGCTCAAACCAATGACAAAGAAAAGAAGAACACTCTCTATTATCTCAGTCATCATCTAATCCCTGCTAAGGCAAACTATCCACCTATTGAAAAGCACTTCCTAGCTTTAATCTTTGTATCCCAAAAGCTACAGAACTACATGCTTTCTCATAAGGTGAACTTGATCTCTAGAGTCAATCCACTACAATATCTCATGACACGGCCAACCTTATCTGACGTTTGTCCATGATTTTGTCGATTTGATATAACATTCATACTCCTTAGTGGTAAAGGACAAGCACTTGCGATTTTTAGCGGACATCCACTTCCTGGCGATTCCTTACGATGATCTCCCTGATGAAAAAATTATAAACTTAGGGGATACTAGTGCTCTCCACTGGGAGATGTACTTTGATGGTGCAGCTTCCTCTCAAAGAGGAGAAGAACCACAACTTACTATCCTAGGGAAGGCAAGGGTAAGAATAGTTCTCTCTAACAGGCATGATGTGATGAGATTCTCATATCATCTGTCCAATCCATGCACCAACAATGAAGCCGAATATGAGGCTCTAATTACTGGTCTAGAGTTAGTCATTACAATATGCATCCAGAGTATCAACATCTTTAGGGATTCTTAGTTAGTCATCAACTAAATCGCTGGGTCCTACAAAATTCTAAAGCCTAAGCTCCATCATTCTCACAAGTACACTATGGAGTTGTTGGCCCAAATCCTAGAGGTTACCATCTACAAGATTCTTCGAGGAGAGAACGTAGTATCAGATGAATTAGCCAAGCTTGCCAAAGAGTTGGCATGTCCAGAAGATGAGTCCATTCCAATAAGGGTCCAAAATAGACAAGTCTTATCCCTTATTGATGCTGAACTCATTGAGAGATTCTCTCTTGAAGGGGAGGTTGCCATTACTAGTAAGGACGATGAGCCAAATTAGAGGCAACCATTCATAGATTATTTAAATATAGGCAAACTACCTCAAGAGAAATCACTAGCACACTAAGTGAAGTAGAGAGCTCTTTCCTATACTCTTGTAAGCAGCACCTTATACCGGAAGTCCTTTGATCATATGTGGTTATGTTGTCTAGACAAACACGAAGCCCATAGGATCATGACTGAGGTACACTCAGGGTTATGTGGGGCACATCAATCCGGTCCGAAAATGAAAACCAAGATCAAGAGACTAGGATACTACTGGCCTTTGATGATCACAGACTGCATGGACGTAGTTAGGAGATGCCATCAAAGTCAGGTACACTGAGTGGTCCTACATCAACCTCCCAACATTCTACATCTTATATTGGCCTCATGGCTATTTGAGTGTTGGGGTACTGACATTGTGGGTCCGATCGATCCTCCTTCTTCTAAAGGTCATCGATTCATTCTAGTTGCTACTGATTACCTTTTCAAGTGGGTGAAAGTAATCCCACTTAGAGAGGTCACGGCTCAACATGTGCTCCAATTTTTTAGGAACCATATCGTATATAGGTTCGGGGTGCCTCGATGAGTTATATCAGATAATGGTACTACATTCAAGAGCACTAAAATCAACATATTTGCTCAGAGACATAACATAGATTGGAGATATTCTACCATCTACTACCCAAGGGCAAATGGGTTAGCAAAAGCCTCAACAAAACCCTCATTCAAATACTGAAGAAGACATTAGATGACAACAAACGATGATGGCATGAACAGTTGGTTGAAGCTTTATGGGCTTACCGTACCACATATAGACTTCCAACTCAATCTACCCCATTCTCTTTAGTGTATGGGTCTGAAGTCATTCTACCATTAGAAGTCCAACTCCCATCACTAAGGATAGTCGTGGGTAGCAAAATCACAATGGAACAAATGCCAAGTTACGGTTGGAAGAGCTCAAAGGTTTGGAGGAGAGATGCTTATGAGCATGCCAAAACCTCAAGTTATACAAAGCCAAGATGATTCAAACTCATAACAAGTTGGTCGGTCTTAGAGCTTTTCAAGTAAGAGAGCTTGTTTTAGTTCTAAGGAGACCAATTGTTGCTCGTCGAAAGATAGGAGGCAAGTTTGAACCCACTTGGGAAGGCCCTTATACCATAAAGGAGGCCTACCAAAGAGGGTCTTACCAACTCATAAATTGTAAAGGAGAGTGCCCGATGCTTCCAATCAATGGGCTCTACTTAAAGAAATACTATCCATAAATCTTGTTTGACAATAATTATCAATAAAATTTCTTTTCATCTCAAATTTCATTTCTTCTGTGTTAGAAATATCTTTTGCTTGTGAATCCACCATGATATATTTAGAGTAGGTGTAAGAGTCCCTAGTGGCATATTCCTTCATCAAGTACAAACATACATATCTTTCTTTCGTGCTTGATGAGAGCACCATTGTTTGTTGCCTAAAGCAATCGATCACCCTAGTGGTCATTTGTTGGAGGATGGGAGTCCCAGCGCTTTCTTCCTAATTCGACCATTGCACACCTATAAGCGCCTTGTTAGTTTGGTAGTCTTCACTGCTTTGCCAGTGAACTACCTTGTGTTGGCTTTATTTAAGAAGATGTGAGTCCCAGCGCTTTCTTCTTGAACTAGCCACCATACTCTGACTAGGTTGAGTTTCCCTGAGGTTTAGGTGTAAGAGTCCCCCAGTGGCATCCTATTCCTTCATATCAAGCACAAACACACATATCTTTCTTTCGGGTTATTTTGATGTGAGAGCAAGCCCCCTGTGACACTCAATCATTAGCTGCTCTAGGCCGAGTTTGATTTGTTTCCCAAAGCAACCGATCACCCCAGTGGTCATTTATTGGAGGATGTGAGTCCCTATATTTTCTTCCTAATTTTACCATTGCAAATCGATGAGCACCTTGTTAGTTCCGTAGTCTTTACTGCCTAGCCAATAAGCTACCTCATGGTTGATCTTGTTTAAGAAGATATGAGTCCTCGTATTTTCTTCTTGAGCTAATCATCATGATCTAACTAGATCAAATATATTTGAGGTTTAGGGTAAGTCCCCCAGAGGCTCCTTTCATCTTGACTATGTTTGCGTTGATATAAGTCCCCAACGACATTCACTAAGTAGTCTCCCTAGGTCGGATGGCACCTGTCGAGCTGAAGACAGACTATCCCAACAGTCAGTTCCTCTTTAGAGTGATGTAAGCCTACACACCTTCTTTCTAGACTGATTATTACAAATTGATAGGCACCATAGGTTGGTTGATGTTCACTATGCTGACAATGACTCACCCGGTGGGTACACCACTCTTGGCAGATATAAGTCCCCGCACATTCTTCATGAGTTGGCCACCGAATACCTATGTGATATATGACTAGTCATGTCATTTTCTCTAGGGTGTTGGATCAAAGCCCCTTTGCAACCCCTTCCCTTGCGAGCATTCTATTTGGATCACGTCCTTTGAGACCCCATTTAGACACTACCCAGATTACTTTGGGATTGGATAATCCCTCTTTCCTAGTAGCCACCCCTGTGGTTGGAGAATTTGTTCAGTGGATGCGCAGATTCTCCCTTGGTTCAGTAAATCTGAGATAGGTCTAGGCTGATATAAGCTCCTTCTCAGTTTGATCCCTCACAAACCAACAAGGTCCATGTTAAAACAAATTAAACAAACAAACAAAATTATTTCTCTTATGGATTATGAATTCAAGTCCCCAATGGCCCCTTTCCTAAGCAGGCATCCTATCTTTAGAGCAGTGTCAACAAAACTCCTATAAGAATTGCCTGACTACCTGAGTTGAGATAAATCCCTGGGTCGGTACTCACTCTGTAGTCGCCCTTAAGTCAGATTTAACTTGTTGTGCCACAAACGAGTTACCCTAGTGGTCATCTTTGCTTTAAAAGATATAAGTCTATTACGCATTCTTTCCATCATGATCATTGCAAACTGACAGGCAACCTTAGGTCGGGTCTGATTTGTTACTCAAGCGATCGATCACCCCAGTGGTTCCTTATTTAGGAAGATGTAAGTCCCCATGCTTTCTTCCTAACTTGACCATTGCAAACCAAAAGGCTCCCCTTAGGTTGGTTTGTTCTACCTAACGGCTCGTAGACTTTCCCTTTGGATTTGTAAACCTAAGATAGGTCTAGGCTGATATTAGCTCCTTCTTAGTAGATCCATCGCACACTGATAAGGTCCACCTAAAATTAAATTAATTTTGACTATCCTTGAGTCGATATGAGTCCATAGTGGCATTCGCTCAAATAGTCACCCTAGGCCAGGATTGATCTGTTGTGCCATCAATAGATCACCCCAATGATTGATCCCTACTCTGGAAGATGTAAGTATGCTTCACTTTCATCCTAGTATAGTTGTTGCACACCGAAAGGTAACCCTTAGGCCAGATAGTCCTACCTTGTGGCTAGTAGACTACCCCTTTGGACTTGTAAATCTGAGATTGGATAAGGTCGACATAGCTCCTTCTCAGTGGGTTCATCGCACGCCAACAAGGTCCATAATATAACACATAAAATTAAATTAAATCAAATCAAATCAAATTAATCATCAGGACTACTCTTGAGTTGAGGTAAGACCCCAGCGGGCTCACTCAATAGTCGCCCTTAGGTCGTGTTCAACTTATTGTGATGCCAATGAGTTACCCCAGCGATCATCTTTGCTTTGAAAGATATAAGTCTATTATGGATTCTTTCCAACATCATTGCAAGCGGATGGCGGTCTTAAGTCAGTGCGATTTGTTACAAGCAATCACCCGGTGGTTCCTTATTTAGGAAGATGTGAGTCCCCGCACTTTCTTCCTAACTTGACCATCTTTTTTCTGAAAGGCACCCCTTAGGTTGGTTAGCTCTACCTAATGGCTGATAGGCTATCCCTTTGGATTTATAAACCTAAGATAGGTCTAGGCTGATATTAGGTCCTTCTTAGTAGATCCATCGCACACTGATAGGGTCCATCTAAAATTAAAGTAATTCTGACTATTCTTGAGTCGATATGAGTCCACAGTAGCATTCGCTCAAATAGTCACCCTAGGTCAGGATTGATCTATTGTGCCATTAACATATCACCCCAACGGCTGATCCCTACTTTGAAAGATGTAAGTTCGCTACACGTTCTTCCTAGTACAATCATTGCACACTGAAAGGCAACCCTTAGGCCAGATAGTCCTACCCTGTGGCTGGTAGACTACCCCTTTGGACTTATAAATCTGAGATAGGTCAAGGCCGACATAGCTCCTTCTCAGTTGGACCATCACACGCCTATAGGGTCTACAACATAACACACCAAATTAAATTAAATTAGTTTAAATCAAATTAATCATCAGGACTACTCTTGAGTTGAGGTAAGACCCCCAGCGGAGCTCACTCAATAGTCTCCTTAGGTCAGGATTGATCTATTGTGCCATCGACAGATCACCCTAACGGTTGATCCCTACTTTGGAAGATGTAAGTCTGTTATGCCTTTTTTCTAGTACAGTTATTGCACACTGAAAGACAACCCCTTAGGTCAGATAGTCCTACCTTATAGAAGGTAGACTACCCCTTTGGACCTGTAAATCTAAGGCAGGCCAAGGACCCCGCTTCTTCTTAGTGTGGTCCATCACAAACCGACATGATCCATAATAAAATAAATTCAAAACCAACCTCCCTAATGGAGTCAAATTAAAAATATCGAACAAACCAAATTTCTCCCCAGTGAGGCGCAAATCAAATTAGCCTCTCAAGTGGAGCTTAGATCTAAATCAAATAAATTCAATCGAGTGCACATCCCTAACAGATATGCCCTCAATCTAGAACCCCTCTCCCTAGTGGAGCCATAACAAATTAAACCAATCTCCCTAGTGGAGTCTGATCAAACAAATCAAAGAAATCCAATTAAATTCTTATCCCCAATGGATACACACCCAAACAAATTATATTCATAATCAAACTCAGATCCATATCCTCAGCGGATAACTTGAACCTGTTTCTCTAGAGGAAGGTTCATGTACTCAATCACTAGCAAATTCCTTCTTGCTCTCTTATGCCATTGGCATAAAGAGAGCTGCATTGCACTAAGATTATGATTTTATCTACCTTTTGGGTCAAGGTATAGATCACTTCCATTGTTTGTTGCAATCTTCTGGATGTTGCTGATCATTTCAGTCAATGCCAATATATGTGGTGTGCCTTGTCAGTTACACCACACTTATTGGGGGTCCTTTTGTTGACCTCACTTTTGGAGTGAGCTCTTAACCTCCTCTTCTTAGACTTAGGACACTTCTAATACTAAGATTTCCTTAGTCATAAGATACATCTAGTGATTAGGTGAACATTTAACCTAAGCCTAGAGACTTAGAAGTGTTAATCATAAGACTAGGCTTTGCCCTAAGACTAGCACAGAAAGAAACCTAAGAAAAGCATGATGTTTCTATTACGCACCCAAAATAAATCAAGCCAGATTAAATTATATAAGAAAAAGGCCTATGTAGCCGGGTACTACTGTACACCATGGAAGAAAGAAAATTGGGCAGCCGAGTTCTGCCCTTATACAACCCAGCCTAGAACTATAAGTTTAGATCTATGGGTCATCTTTCTAGGAAAGTCTCCTTCTTCAGGGACATCCATCAGGCTCTACAAGGGACCATCACACCATCTCCTAGTTGGGTCAGCTCCTGCTAATCCTAGATCCTAACCTAATTCTAAGTTCAAATTTACATTTAAAATTCAATAGAAATCCTAAGCCCTCTAAAATAGATGTTAGGAAATACAAACAGCACACAAAGTAGTTTATATTCCACAAACATACAGGCTTAGCATTAGTTGCTTGCCAAGCTCACCTGTCCTATGGACTATGTTAAGGGATTTTTAGCACCTGCAAGAAAACATCAATTTTATGATTTTTTTATTACAGTGATCCCTTAACACAGTCCCCTGCATAAACTAATGTTAAACCTAGAAAGAACGCCCTAACATCCAATCTAACGAACAAACAAGCATAGGCATCCAGTCTAAAGCAATACACCACACAGACATGTGAAGCACAACACAACATATCACAGGAGATTAAAAGAAAATCATCGAATGATCTAACCTAGATCTAGAGTCCGTGACCTAAGTAATCTAGTGTGTGTAGAAGTGAGGTTTGTGTAGCAAGGCTTTGCTAGGCTTTTAAGTTTAAGTTTGAAGTTTGAAGTTTGAATTGGTTTAATTTTTACCATTGGTTGGTTTCAATTCAAATGGCTTAATGATTTAATTCCCATTTTTATGTTCATTTTATTTGGTTAAAGTTGTATAGGTTTTCAAGAATGAAGAATGGAATGATTCCATTTTTGGATGGAGCTCTTTCCATTCAACATCCTAAATCCTAAAGACATTTTCAAAAGTCTAACTAAAATCCTTTTGATTTTATTTATGTTTGGATTTGATTTATGTTATTTCATTTATTTAAATTGTTTAATTTGATTTAATTTGTTTGATTTATTTTATTTTGAATTAAGTTATATGGATTTCATTTGATTTGGCTTATGTTATTTTAAGAAGTTTGATTTAAGTTTGATTTCATTCAATTTAACTTAAAATATTAAATCATGGATTTATAAGCTTAAGGTTTAAATCCATTAATATGAATTAATACCTTAGGTTTGTTCATAGATTATTCTTAATCAAATTTAATTAACCTAAGTTTAGATTCATTATTTAAATTCATTAAGGATGAGTGGTTTCATTAAGCTTAACTTAAGTTATTTAATTATGTTTGAATTTCATTAAGTATTGATTTTCTTAAAATTTTGATATTTGATTAAATTCTTTGACTTAGGAAGTTTGTTGAATTACCCTATGTATTTCTGATGTTTATTTTAGATTAGTTCAATTTATTTGTTGATTCAATGAATTAATGATTCTTCTTAATTATTATTTAGTTCATATTGACCTAGAGATTTGGAAAATCAAGAATTCCAAATTTATAGACCAATTGGGTTTGAGATAATTATGGCAAGTGAGGTTACATGCCAATTTTGTGTTTCTAAAGTTTCAACTTGATTAGAGATGTAATTAGGGTGCAATTAAGGATTTAATTATTTTATTAAAACCAAAATTAAGCCTAATTTATTAAGATTCATTAAGATTTTTTATTTTTTATTTATTTTTAACTAAAATACCTTTCCAATGAAAGTTTATTTTTAATTTTTGTTAACTAGTTGATTTATTATGATTTAATTAAGTTAAGGTTATTTAATTGAATTATTTAATTCTTTTAATTACCTAATTGAGTTAATTAGTGATCTATTAGGTTCATATAGGTTTGATTAGGTTTAATTAATATTCTGATGTTCATTAATATTTATTATGTTGATTTAAGGTTATTGGATTAAAGTTTTCTAATTATTTCATTAAAGGGTAATTAATTTAATTAATTTAAAGGTTAAACACATGAAATTATAATTTCCCTTGAATTTAGAGCATTAAATAACCAAAAATTCACCTAAGGTGTATTTTATGCTTAATTTCATTTCCCCAAAGTTTCAAATTAATTGGATTTTTAATTTGAGAATAATTAGTGTTTAATGTTTTTCAATTAAACTCAAATTAAGGAAAAAGTACCTAATAAAAATTAGGAATTTTAATTTCTATCTATTCCCCTCATCAAGACGAATCCATAAAGCTTTTATTTGTAATTTTCTGAGTTTTCTTTGATTTTATATAATTTTTTGAATTTTCTATGATTTATAAATAATTTTAAAACCGTTATTTAACAAATCTTATCGGTTTTAAGTGGGGAGGGTCCTATGCGGCGGAGTTGAAATGAGCGAAATCATTTACGGACTGTCCAATCAAGATCGAATGGTCCATCGATCCATGATCCGATGATCGACATGTCGATCGGCACAGGCGTGTCACTCAGCAAAAATGGGACTATCACATGCCGTCGATCATGGATCGGATGGTCCGGAGACCGTCTTCTTCCCTAAATGGCGAAACCCGATCACCATTGATGGTTTTCCATCAACTGGTGGCGATCTAAGGTGAATTATGCCTCAATTTTGATCACAAGATGATCAGTGATCGAATTGGGATCAATCTATATGGTTAAATCCATTTGGCATTCCAACTTTCTTTGAAAAGGCCCAAAATTGAGAACTTGAAGAAAATAGGGGAGGACGTCAATGGCAAACCTAGATTCCGGCGATCTCCGATGGCGAGGTTGATTCCATAAGCTTTAGATCGATGCAACGAGCTTCTGGCTGGCGTTTAGCGGCTTATCTCCACGTGGTTTGCCCCCTTGACCCAGCTCCCTAGCATAGATCTCAGTCTTGGTGGTTCTTGGCCTTCTCAATGCCAAATGATTTGAGTCAGGGATCGATTTGGATCGCCTTGAGCCTTAGAACATGTATGTGTCTTCAATTCGGGGAGAAATCCTCTCCTTTGGATTTCACCATTAAAGGGTGCTCAGTTTTGGCATGAACAGTGCCTTGCTGGCGATGAGGTGGCCGGGGAAAGGTGTTGAACTTCCTCTCTTGGTCTTATGAACATAATGGAATGTTCACTTCAGAGGGAAGGAGCTTCCTTGCATGTTTTCCATGCATGGTAGAGCACTTTTTACTCCTCTTCCTCTTCTCTTCCTTTTTTTCTTCCCTTGGAGAAGCCAAATCCTTGTTGGCTTTCCTTGTGATGCTTCCCCTTTACTTGAAGGAAGCCATCTTTTAACAGGTGGTTTTTGTCTTGGAATGGATGAGGTGGGAAGAAGGGAGTTTGCATGGGAAGAGATGGAAGAAGGAAATTAGCATTTTTCTTCTTCCCATTTTCTCCCCTTTTCTATTTTATGATTATGGCATCACATAGCCCTAGACTAATGTGTGCTACCCATTTTGAGCTTTCATTTGGAGTACATTTGAATTGAGTTGGAGTTTGAGTCCAAATCAAGTGCATTGATTTTAGCTTGATCCAATTCAAAATCAACTCAAGGGTATTTTTGATATTAAATGTAATTTAATTTTAATCAACTTGGATTGATGATTATTGATTGTTGATTTGATTAATTGATTTTGAATTTGGATGCTTGAGTTGATCCTACCTAAGGCAAATAGGTTAGATCCAACCCAAGGTGAATTCTTTAGGTCACTAGGCATAGTGTCTTAAGCATTGAATTAGGAGAATCCTATTTGAGATTAAGATCTTCTAATTGCTAAATTAACCTCATCCAAAAATGAGGTCAACACCCATAAAACATGTTTGAAAAATAATTATCAATAAAAGAACAAAAATGTGATTCTATTTCATCAAAATATTCTCTTCTTTGAAAGCGTTATTTTCTTGTCTTGCGAATCCGCCATGATGTGTCTAGTTATAGGTGTAAGAGAACCTAAGAGGCATCCTATCCCTCTTTCACAACACAAACACAATCAAGCACATTTCCCCACACTACTAGAGTAGGTGTGAGAAAACCCAAGAGGCATCCTATTTTGATTAACATAATTGAGTTAGGTGTAAGAGAACTCAAGTGACATTCTTTCCTAGTGGGAATTCTAGTAGCCATTTGTGGCATGATTTCATCTAATTCCACAAGTGTGTTTAGGGTAGGTGTGAGATAACCCAAGTGGCATCTTATCCCTTTAACACAAGCAAAAAAAATAAACACAAATATTTTATCTCAGGCAATTTTGATGTGAGAGCAAGCCCCCTGTGGCACTCACTCATTTATCTATAATGGTCACTTGTTGGAAGATGTGAGTCCCTGCGCTTTCTTCCTAACTTGATCATTACAAACCAATGAGCGCCATGTTAGTTTGGTTGGCTTCACTGCCCAGCCAGTAAGCTACCTCGTATTGATTTTATTTAAGAAGATGTGAGTCCCTGTGTTTTCTTCTTAAACTAATCATCATGATCTGACTAGGCCGAGTATATTTGAGTTTTAGGATAAGTCTCTCAAAGGCTCCTTTCCTCTTGACTACATTTGAGTTGATATAAGTCCTCCACCGGCATTCACTCAGTAGTCGCCATAGGTCGGATAGCACCTGTCGAGCCGAAGATAAACTATCCCAGCAATCAGTTCTATTATAGGAGGATGTGAGTCCCTAAGGTTTCTTTCTAGGCTGATTGTTGCAAATCGACGGGCACCTTAGGTTGGTTGATGTTTGCTATGTTGACAGCGACTCACCGGTGGATACACCACTCTTAGTAGATGTGAGTCCCTGCACTTTCTCCTTGACTTGGCCATCGAATACATATTGACATTATCTTCTCTAGGGTTTTGGATCAAGCCCTTAGCAGCCCCTCTCCCTGTGGGCACTCTAGTTGGATCACATCCTTTGCGACCCCATTTAGATACTACTCATGTTAATTTTGGATTAGACAATCTCCCTTTCTTAGTAGCCACCCTATGGTTGGAGAATTTGTCCAGCGGATGCACAGATTCTCCCTTAGTTCAGTAAATCTGAGATAGGTCTAAGCTGATATAGGCTCCTTCTCAGTTTGATCCCTCACAAGAAAACAAGGTCCATGATAAACAAACTAAACAAATAAACAACATATTCACTTGTGAATTAGGAATTTAAGCCCCCAAAGGGCCCCTTTTCCCAAGTAGGCATTCTATCTTTAGTAGTGTCAGTAGAACTCCCTATAGGTGTTGCCTGACTACCTGAGTTGAGATAAGTCCCCGAGTTGGCACTCTCTCCGTAGTCACCCTTAAGTTGAGTTCAATATGTTTTGGTACAAGTAGGTTACCCCAAAAATCATTCTGCTTTGGAAGATGTAAGCCTATGATGTATTCTTTCTAGCATGACAGTCCCAAATTGATGGGCAGCCCTAGTGGGGTTTGATTTGTTGCCCAAAGTTATCTATCACCCTAATGGTCTTTTGTAAGTGGAAGACATGAGTCCCCATGCTTTCTTCCCTTGAATTGATCATTGCAAACCAAAAGACACTCCTTTGGTAGGATAGGTCTCCCTTGGCCGGGAAGCTACTCCCTTTGGTTAAGTAAATCTGAGATAGGTCTAGGCTGATATAAGATCCTTATGAGTGTGATCCATCACAAACCAATGGGATCCATCAAAATAATTAAAAAAAATTGAAACTAATTTTGGCTATCTTTGAGTTGATTTAAGTCCCCTAGCAGTATTCACTCAATAGTCAGCCCTAAGTCGGGTTAGATTAGTTGCCTTGCCAATCGATCACCCTAGTGGTTCCTTCTTTTGAAAGATGTGAGTCCCCGTACTTTCTTCTTAAACTTAACCATTGAAACCGAAAGACACCCATTTGGTTGGATAGTCCTACAATGTGGTTGGTAGACTACTCTCTTTGGATTGGTAATTTGAGTTAGCTCAAAGCCCATAGTCCCTACTCAGTGTAGTCCATCGCAAACAGATGGGATCCATCAAAATAATAAAAGAAAATGAAATCAATCTTTTGACTATCTTTGAGTTGATTTAAGTCCCCAAGAGGCATTCACTCAATAGTCAGCTCTAGGTTGGGTTCAGTCTGTTGCCTTGCCAATGGATCACCCCAGCAACTGGTCCTTGCTTTGGAGGATGTAAGTCAACTATACTTTTTTCTTAGTACAACTGCTACACAGCAAAAGGCATCCCTTTGGTTGGTTAGTCCTACTATGTATTTGGTAGACTACCCCTTTGGATTGGTAAATCTGAGTTAGGCCTAGACCTCCATGGATCTTACTCAATGTGGTCCATCGCAAACCAATAGGGTCCATCTCTTTCAAAAATCTAAAAATCTGAAACAAACTCAACCCTCCTCCCTTTTTGTAGTCAAACAAAAATAAACAAAACAAATTCAATCAATCTCCCCCGGTGGAGTCAAAATAAACAAAAGCAATAAATAAAACAAATAATCAATCAATCAAACAAATCAAATCAATTTTCTCCCCAGTGCAACTCAACTCAAATCAAACCTCTCATCCCCTTATGGATGACTTGAACCTATTCCCCTAGTGTAAAGTTCATATAATCTATCCCTAATGGATTTCTCCTTTACTCTCTCATGTCTTTGACATGAGTAGAGTCATAATAGATGATTTCTGTTAGTGCTTTTGATCATTCGATGTTGTCGATTATTTTGGTCAACACCAATACGTATAGTGTACCTTGTCAGTCACACCACACCTATTGGGCGCCTTTTGTTGACCTTATTTTTAGAATAAGCTCTCAACCCCTCCATCATAGACATATGACTTCTCTTAGACACTAAGAGTTTCCTTAGTCTTAAGACACTTCTAATGATTAGGTGAACACTTAACCTAACCCTGGAGACTTAGAAGAGTTAGCCATAGGAATAGGTTATGCCTTAGGTGTGTTAGGAAAATTTGCCTACCCTATAGCTTGAACCAAATCCTCACTTCCTTCCTTCAAGTCAAATTTTAAAATTTCAAATCAAACTCTAAATCAAATCAACTTCAAACTCAAATCAATTCCAACTTCATGGGTTTTCTTGAATCATTAATCAATTCAAAATGAATGAAAACCATGATTGAATTCCAAATTTCAAAAATCTTTCCTATGTCACTCTGATTCTATCTTATGGACTCAGCCTAAATCAAATCCAATTTAATTCAAATTCAAGAAATCTCCTCATAACACATTTATATTCTCATTTATATTCACAAATATAAATGAAATATAAATTCAAATATCCAAAAATTAATTCAAAAATCAAATCCAAATTCAACCAAAATTCTATCAAGCCTTTCAAGTCAAATTCTTGAACTTAGCCAAATCAAATTCAAATCAAGCCAAACCCTTGATTTTTCTTCATGATTCAATCAATTCTTTAATCATGAAACCACGTATAAACATAACCTTCAATCACCAAACCAAAACTAAATTCAAAACCCAAATCTAAATTCAACCAAAATTCAACCTAAGCCTTTCAAGTCAAATTCTTGAACTTAGCCAAATCAAATTCAAATCAAACCCAAACCCTTTTTTTCTTGATTCAATCAATCCTTTAATCATGAATCCAAATATAAATACAAACTTCAATCATCAAACCAAAACTAAATTCAAAACTCAAACCCAAATCAAACTCATGTTCACCCTTTAAACTTGAAATTGTCAAATGAATCAAATTTGACTCCAAATCACTTGCAAATGGATTTATATTTCAATCATAAGCCCATATGTGAATTCAATCAAACTTGATTCAAGCCTTGATCAAGCCAATTGACCCACTTAGGCTCACTTGACCCAAAGTGACCTAAAGTGCTCCTTATGAGCCAAATTCTAATCCTACCCAAAATGGATTGAACTAAGCCCACCTAAGCCTCACATTATGAGCAACAATCATCATGAGATGATCAATCACTCAAATTGAGTCAAACCAAATCAAACCTAAGGGTTAACCAAGTCAACACTTAGCCCAAATGGAATCTAAATTAGCCAAAATCCACCATAGGCCAAATAGATTGAAACTATTGATCAAAAGCAATTCATGATCAATGTTTGAACTTGACCAAGCCATCATTTGAGCCTAACCTACCCCAGTTGGCCACTTGACCAAAGTTGACCCAACTTGACCTAAAAAGTTAAAATATGTCAAAACTTGATCTAAGCCAAATTGATTGAAACCACTAGGTCAAGTTCATTCCAAATCACTTGTTGAACTTGACCAAAGCCTCAATTGGCCAACTAGACCCAACCTAGCCAAATTGACCATGACAACTTGACCTAAAAGGTCAAATTGAGCCAAAATCAAATTATACCAAAATTGATTGGAAACAAAGATATCAAATCATTTTAAATGACCACTGAAAATTAAACCAACCCATGACCTAACCCAAATAAGTCAAATGGGTCAAATTGGTCAACTTGACCCATTTCACCTAAATGAAATCAAATGAACCAAATCCAAATAAATCAAATTGAACTAAACCAATGATGCCAAAATATTTCAAATAGTCATATGAACTTGACCCAACCCTTGGTTTGACCTAATTTGACCAACTGGTCAACTTGACCCAAGTTGACCCATTTTGACCTAAATGGTTAACATGAGCCAAATAATATCAAATCAATTCCAAATTCATTAAAACTTAGCCCAACCCATTTTTCAATCATACGAAACATATTCAAATTGAAATCCAATCTAAATGACCATTTTACCCCTAGGTCAAAGGGTAATTCTTGGCCAAATTCACTTGGAATTTGGTCAAATCCTCTTCATGGCCACTTGGCACCCTCTTAGTGGACTCCATGGACACTAGTAAGAGTAGGTGCACTTGACTCAATGGGCTTGGGTCAGCCAAACCAAACCCAATGGCCAAACTAACCACTCATCTCATTTCAACCACATGGGATCACTCTCACACTCCGAATCAGTACATGGCAACTTATCCACTACCTCCCTCTACCAAAATTGAATCACATGCCACCCTAAACAGCCTAACCAACCCACTCCATGAGGTGAATTTGATCAAAATAGCTTAGCACCTCTCAGCTGTCCGATCCTTGGAGGGGGAGATATACTCCCCCTCATTTCCCTTCATTCCAACTCTCTTGCATTCGATTGAGTAATAGGAAGCCACATAAAGAAATTACAAGTCTCCCCAAGCCAATTTGATTTCCCCATTCTCGATTTTGCCTAAGCCAAAAATAAGAGATGTAGCAAGAATTTCCATCTCATTCAATCCTTCACCAGAGCTCAATTCATCCTTCAAGCACCTTGAGGGGACCTAATCGAGCTCACTCAAACCTTCATCCAAGTATTCAAGCCACGGGAAGAGGTGTCTAGACCAAAGCCGCAAGCCTTGGAGGAGGAGTTTGATCAATTGAGCAATCCACTTCATCCCAAAGCTTGAAACCTTCAACAGGGCTTTGTCTCCACTAGAGGAAGCTACCCTGATAGTTAGGAGCACTGGTGATAGCCTTCTGCTTGGTACTATTCAAAACTAAGCATAGTTTGAATTTTCTTTGGACCTTTTTGAAGGAAAGTTTCACCCTAAATGAAATGGATCGTAAGATCTTTATCCCCTTGTATGATGATGGTGGGTTGAGTTTGAGCTCAATCTGAGCTCAATCGAGCTCAGATCATGCCCTAAGGAGTGAACGATTGCCCTCTCCAACAGGTGAGCTCAATGACGGATCATGGACTGTCCATCCATGCATTTTAGATGGACGGTCCTAATTAATTCATGAAAAATCTGTGATTAATCCCTTTAGAAATTGTGGGGTCGATCTCAACGGTCCGATCTTTGATCGGATGATCCAGAGAGAAAGTGTGTAGCACTTCCAACTGACTGTGCAACTGATGTGATAACTTAAGTGGTGAATCTCGTCACACCACATGGAAAGCACGCACCGCATCAGCAGTCCACATGGCACCGACGAGATTAATCATATAATTAGGGAATTAATTACCTAATAATCATAGAAACTTCAAAAATAACATAACTAAATGTAGAAAAATAAATAATATATAAAATAAAATGCATTGTGAAGATATTTTAAAGGGGAATAATCTAAAATTAAGTTTGATGGATTTTAAATAGCGAATTTTGTGCAATTAAGGTTTTATCAGGATTGTAATTATATTAATTACTCCCTAATTATTCCACTGATTAATTCCAAACTTTCTAAGGTTGATGAATGGGATGACCTTTGCCTCCCATGATTTTCTTAGAATTTATTAATGGTTTAATTAGAGTAATTTCTTGATCCACTCCTAATCATTCCTTTAATCAATTAAATAATTAATTAACCTATTAAACAGTGATAACTTTATTAATTAAGTTTGTTAATTACCTTAGAACCGTGAATGGACGATTAGGAATTCTTTCCCTAATCTTTTCCCTAAGTTTATTTCATTTGGACAAAAATCTAATTAAAGTGAAAATTAATTAAATAGTTTAATCATTTAACTAAATTGCTTAATTAATCAAACTTTTCAAAATCAAAATATTCCAGAACTTAATCAATTCCTTCTTGGATAGATGCTTAGGTGTTCAGTAACTTAAGTAGCTTAAGGAAATCAAATCTAACACACATGTATGAGAAGGGTTATGAAAGTACTTAACTTAAATGCTTTAGCTTAATTAATCATTAATTGTGAGCCAAATACATTAGGCCCCTTTCTTTCTTAGGTGCATTGTTGATTTAAATTTCTTGTGATTTTATGTCATGCATTGGCTCATAATTATTTGGTTAAATTTGTTAAAGAGGTGTAGGTAAGGGGTAGTTAATGGACTTAATGTACACCTTAACCTAAGCAAAACATAAAACTAATCTAATGGTTCTAAAATTAAACTAAAACAACATACACATATAGGAAATGGGTTAGGACCAAAAAACCTCTTCACATTTCCTAAATCAAATCAAACTCAAAAAAAAATTAAAAATCTCTTTAAATCAAATTTGATTCACTTTAAATAATCCTATTTCATAAGATTGTCTGAAGGAATTAATTAGGGTGAATGAATTTACTTGCTTTCATCACTTTATTTCTTTTCTAACATGCTAAATGTGTATCTTATATGAAAATCATGCATTTATCCCTTTTAAAAAATAAAATCAAATTAAAATGAAAATTTTCCTTTATGTCAAATTGCATGTTTTGTTTAAAGTAAGAATATGAATGGTTATTATCACTATTAAATCCAAAAATATTTTCAAAAACTTATAAATCAAATATCATAACTAAAAGGTATGCTACTTATAATTATTTATAAGCTTGCATGTGAGCATAAATATAAAGATGTGCATTATGTGACTTTCCTTCTCTTCTCTCTTAACATAGTTTTGAATGGGATTTTGCAAAGTGTATAGTTTATTTTAAAAGAGCACAACACTTGCTTAAATCCATTCCTATTCATTCCTATGTTATCACTTAAGAAGGATATTCACACTTGCATATGTAAATTGCATAAAAAAGCAAACAAACAAACATAAACTTTTTGCATGATTCTCTTTCCATGCATTTTTTTTGTACATGCACATGTATTTAAGAAAAGTGATATATTAGTCTAGACAATCCCGGGGTTGCGAGGCTTTTAGTAGCCCTAACTAGGTCTTGTATTTTACATCTCTTGGTGCTAAAAAGGTGTTGTACTAACGTATGTCTTTTATACTTGCAAATGTGCATATGAAAAATGGATAAAAGAATCCCTCTTTTCTACTTAACAAAATAATGCATACATGAACATTCCAAATTTTCTAAAACAAACTCTCTTAGAATTCATCATTAAGGTGTGTTAAACACTTCTATTTGCATGTATAGATATGCTTAGGATTCATCCATATGCATGTTACATATGTTGGGAAAGAAATGAAGTGTTGTGTACTTTGTGATAGTATTTCACTTAATCTTAAAATGCCCCATTCTTTTTGAATAGGTTTGTTTAGGGAAAATCTAAACTTAGGATTAATTAAAACACATAATACAATATTAACAAAATAGAAATCAAATTTGAATCTACCTTAGAAATTACTTAAGGTAGGGAGGAAAGAGAAGTTCTCTTCTCTTTTCCTCTCTTTAGAACACTTAATAATTAATTATAGGTTCATTCAAACCTAAACAAATCATAAAAATAAAAATCAACTAAATCAATTAAATCACTTAAATGAAACCACCCTCTAAGTTGAACATTTTCATACTTAGAAAACTCTAACAACAAAAGCTAAGCATATCACACAAACCTAAAATAACACACACATTAGGCTAAGTCACCACTTCTAGCTTTAGGATAGGGTGGTGCATGGTTTGATACTTTGCTTTTGTTTGATGATGTAATATTTTAGTCTGGATGTTAGGGTGTATGTACATAGACAGAATGGTAGGGCGATCTTAGTCTAATCGTTATCTTCTGTAGGGGATTGTGCTTAAGGGGCACTGTAATAAAATTATAACTATATTTATTGTGCAGGTGCTTATACCCCTAAGCATAATCCAAAATAGGCCAGGTGGACTTGGTTACCCATGTATAGGGTGCTAAGTCCAATTTATATATATACATTCTTGGGATTGTATGGTTTGTTTAGCTAATCTCTATTTTATAGATTTTAGTTAGATTTCTTTTTTCCCATTTTTCATGTAATTTTGCAATAAGGATTTTGGAATGATTGTTATGGGGGATTAGGATGAACATTGGTTATAAGACTATGTCTTATGTACCATGTGAAGCCTTTGAACATTCCAAATAACCAAAAAAGAAGAAAGAAGAAATGAAGAATGAAGACCCCCATAATAATGAATTCCTTCTTAATTGTAATTTCTTCTTTTGTAATCCTAGTTGTATAAGGGTATAGCTAAGCTACCCAATTTATTTTTGGGTTTGTGCGGTGGAGCCCGACCATAAATGGCCTCTTATTCTTTTACGCTAGCTTTATAAATTGATTGATGTTTATTTAGCTTGTGCACAAAAATGGCATATTTTCCTAGTTTCTTCTTGCTTTAATGTAGGGCTTGGATGACAATTAGGCTTTTAGAAAAATAAATTTTCTATCCAATTAATCAATTCAAAAAAATTAATAAATAAATAATTCATAACCTCATCTAAAGCTTAGGTTATAAATCAAGATAAAAGAATTAGCAATCCCTTAGCTGGATGTTGTATTTTTTTTCTCACATCATTTATAAAAAGCATATTATTTCACTCTTGATTGGAGGGCTTCTTCCTTTGCCAGAGAACTTGACTTGACTTTTGAGAGACATGGTGGAAACACACCTCCTTATCTTACTGATTTTGGCCCATAATCTAATTTCTTATGCATTAAGCATATGAATCCTTAAGCTTGTGTCAAATTGCTTTTCTAAAATGAAAATAAAATATAATAAAATTTGCATTATATTTAAATTATTAAATCATGCCCTACATGATCTGGTTTCTTAAGTGTGTTTAACGACTTAGTCTCTTTCTAAATAAACAATAACTTAGCTATCTTGCAAAAGCATATGACTTGCCTACATGTATTTTAAAATCATAGGAGGAGTTAGTTGGCTACCATCCCCGGGCAGTTGTAAGTCCAAACAGTCGGGTGGTTTATCCTCTCTTGTGGAGGTAAACCAAATACCCATTTTTTGTCTTAGATTTAGATCATGCTTTTGGCCCTTGCCAAAACTCCCTAGATTTAGGTTCTGAGATTGCTTCTCCCTTTTGCAAACTACAAGCATAAATCCTCACCTCTTAGGCATTTCCATGACCTTGTATCATGGAATTGTAAGTCCTAACTTTCTAATGAAAATTAAACTCAACTAAATAAATCAATTCAATTTCAAAAATATAAAGCCCAACTATAGAATAATCTGAGATGCTTATTAGGATTCTTAGTATCCTAAGCATCCTCTACTTATCTTCATTTAGTTTTGATAAGAACTCCCTCCTCTTGATCGATCCCGCTTGATTTTCTAAAAATAAACCAGTCGATTGATAGTCCTACCTTTGAAATCTTTGGAGATAATGATCATTTATCTTAATTGAGAGTATTCTTAAGGAATTCCCTTCCTTAAGATGTAATTAACTATGGGGCCTTACCCCTGTAAGAGACTTAATGAATCTGATTTAAAATAAACCACCTTTACTTTTCCATGTTAAGTAGGGGAAGAATCTCTGGTACATTCTGATGACCCATAGTCCTTAGGAGTCTTTATTCAGGTGATTAGGTCCATTGTAGGGTGATGACTTCTATCTTTCGAGATTGTACACCTTTCCTCAATGTCGTACCCGATCACCCTAATAAGAATATCTACAGATATATGTGGTATCCCGATAAGGTATTATATTTCTATTTTCATCTATCCTCTTTTCAAATAGAGATGGATGAAGGAAGAAAAAATATATATATAATTTTCACCACACACCCCTTAAGCATAATCTCTTGCATAAAATATGATTAAGCTAATCACGCTCTAACATCTAGTCTACAAGGCATACACCCTAACATCCAGTCTAAAATATTACATCATAAAACAAAATATATATCAAACCATGCATCACCCTAACATAAAGCTAGAAGTGGTGACTTAATCTAATGTGCATGTGTTACGGCATGTGTGGTATGTCCTAGCTAGGCTTTAGAGTTATCTTTTTCTAAGTGTGAAAATTTTAATTTATGAAGGGATTGATTTCTCTTTAAGTGACTTACATGATTTTAGAATTTTACTTAACATTTTCTTTTATTTCATTTGACCTACACTTAACAACTAGGTGTTATAAAGAGAAAGGAAGAGAGGACCACTCTCTTTTATCCCTACCTTAAGCCAAATCTAAAGTAAATTAATTAATCAATTCCCTTTAGTGAAAGGCAAATTACATGTTTTAATTGGTCCAAGATTTAGGTTCATTTTAAATAAACTCATTCAATAAGAAAGGCATCTTAAGATTAGCTAGAATGAATTACTATCACATAACACATGTTTATTCATTTCTTTCCATCTTGTATATCATGCATATGGATAAATCCTAAGTATTGCTATACATGCAATTCATGTTTTAGCACATCTAAATGATGAATGTGAATAAAGATATTTGGGATTAATATTCCATTTGGTTGAATGATTTTTATCATGTTAATTTAGATCTCTATCTAAATTCCTATGCAAAGGCATAAGGAAGGGCCCTAAATCATATGATTAATCAACTCAACCAAATGAGCAAAGCATGAATGCATGTCTTCTTTTTTGTTTAATAGAAAGATAGGTTTTCATTCATTAGTACCCATTCACATGTATAAAATTCTAAGCAAGTTCGTCGCCATTATTCTACACCAAAGGAGTGAAGTATGAACCTCCTAAGGGCTACTTAAAGCTGTGCATCCCTAGCATGTCCAGACTAATATACCACTATCCTTAAATACACATGGATGTATAAGCAACTACAAGAATAGGAAACCATGCAAAGTTTATTTTTTTTACTTGAATTGATTTATTTTGTGTAAATGAATTAAAGATCTATCTAAATTCTAATGTCTGAATGCATAAGAATGAAATCAAGCAGGTACATCACCGTTGTTCCGCACCAAGGGAGTGAGGAAGGAACCTACTTAGGGCTACTTAAAGTCATGCATCCTTGGGATGTCCACTAATATACATTCTTACTTCTTAACACATGAACATAAGAAAGAAAGACTTTACTTCACACATTTACTTGCATTTCCTATGTATACATAACTAAATTTACAATATATATGCATGTTCAATCATTAATAAACTTTTGAAAATATAGTTTTTTGAGATTTAATAGTGACACTAGCCATACATGTTTTTAATTTGAATTAACACATGCAATTTGACATAATGGAAACCATTTCATTTAATTAATTTTAAAAGAGATGGATGCATGAATCATATTACATACAATATTTAGCATGATTAGAAAGAAATAAAATAACATAAGCATGTGGTTTCATTCATTCCAACTAAACCCTAAGGACAATCAAACTAAATAAAATTATTTAAAGCAAGCCAAGATTCTTTAGTGCCATTTCATTTTCATGTTTGATTTGATTCAACAAATGTGAAAGGGGTTTGCTAATCCTAATCCCATTCCCCATGTGTGAGTTAATTTTGTTTAATAAATAATATTTAAATTGGTTTTATGTCTTAATTAGGTTAGGGTATGAATTAAGTGTATTAATTAACCCTTGTCTATATCACCTTAAGTTAATTAACTAATTAATAATGAGTCAATATGATATGCAATCACATGAAAAGTAAATTAGCAAGGCTTCTAATAAATGAAAGGGGACTAATTCAATTGGCTCGTGATTAATAGTTAATTAAGCCTAAGGGGTCTCACTTAACTACTTTTAAAGTTTTCTCGCACACATGAGCCAACCATAATTTCATTATCTCTCTCTCTCTCTTTGGGTTATTGAAGACCCAAAGAGCTACCCAAGATTGATTAAGGGTAATTAGAGGTGAAGTGGATTTTAGGTTAAGTTAATTGAGCACATTAATCCATTTGATTAAACATTAAGCATATTCCACTAATGAAATAAAATTAACTTAAGGAAAGGAATCAAGAAAGAGGCTCTAATCGCAATCCCTAAGTCCCATATTTCATCACTTAGGCTCAGATCTTATCTTGGAAATTAATTAATTAATTAAGTGATTAATTACTTAATTGATCATTAATTACTTTGATTTTCAAAAAGTAAGAGAAACTTAAGAAATGAATTGGGAAAAATATTCCAATCACTAAGCTCCTTTACTATTCAAGTAAGTACTTAAGCTTAAATAATTTATTAAATTACTATTCACTAATTACCCTTAATTAAATTATGAAAATGATTAAAGCTTTCAATTAATTAATAAAATCCTAGAAAAATAGGGGAGGTAGAGGTCAACCCCCTAGATATCCATAAAAAATTTGAGATTAATTGGGTGCTTTAAGCTAACTAAATTTTTAATTAAACTTTAATTAAGCCCAAATCACTATTTGAAATTAATTAAGAATAATATTTCTAGATTCTACTCTAAAATATCTTTAAAAAGAGCCTAAATTTGTTTTTTTTTGGATTTTTTCTATAATTAGTTTTGATTTTAGGAAGTTTCAGGCTTAAAAATTAATTAAAATAGCCTAATTAAAGCCTTAATCCCATCGGGCCACGTGGCAGCTGACGTGGCACCCTTTCCACATGTGATTGGATTTGCTATTAAGTTTCACATCCGTCGCTGACTCGGATGGCGGCAAACACACTAACTCCATGGGCCATCTGATCTAAGATTGGACGGCCATGATTCGATCTATGATTTAGGAAAGGAATCAAGGAATCTAATGCAGGATTTAATCGAAGTTGTTCGTTCCAATCACGCAAAATGGATGGCTCACGATCTCTCATGTTCGTGAGCAGTGAAAGATGGATGCAGTCCAAATTTCCCCATTCAATCTGAGCTCACTCGAGCTCGGATTACCTCCAAATCTATCTTACACCTTCAGCAAAGGGAGACGCACACATCCAATGGCTAAGAACTTATGACATTCGAATTTACTTCACAAAAGACCAACCCATTTTTGCATACAAGGTTCAGTTTGTAAAATTATCTCATCGGAGCTAATGTACAGCGGTGGGTCATCAGAGGTATCTTCTCCTAGTTGAGGCGAGGCCCTATTGAGAAGCTTTGAGCTTGATTTAGAGTAGAGTGTTCGGTCAACTTATCCACGAACGCAAAGGCCTCAGCTTTGATCAAACTTCTATCTTCAGTGCTCAAGAAGGCTAGGAGAAGGTTCGGTTGGCTTTGACAGAGTATGAGAATGGTGTGGGTGCAAGAAATTGAAGTTTGATTTAGTGGTGGGAGAGTATTGCTCAAATGGGTGATGTCCTATTTTGGCTTTTGCTTAGGAAAGAGCAATGTCAATCAAAGGAGCTTGGGGAGGACTTTAGAATGCTCTCTAGGATTTCAAAATGAGCTTAAGAAGTCTCTCCAAATAATTTGTCATGTTTGGTGCTCAAATTAAGGAGGTATACCCCTCAATTGTACTTCATGGATGGACAGGATTCATCCCCTAATTTTCTCTGATTGGCTGTCATTGGGTCGTCGGAGGGGTCACCGTCAGTGCCAGGTGGCTGGCCAAGAGTGGTCAAGGCAGTGGCAGGAGTCTCAAGGCATGATATGGAGGGATTATGTGGGTTTGATCTCCCTTGCATCCATTGGGTTCGGCCATGAGGGGGAATGCCTTGTCTTTGTTCCCTTCCATGCGGCTTGGGTGGGTTAGTTGGGCTAGGAAGCTCTAGAAGTGCTTCATTTACCACTTTGATGGCTACCATGGGTAGATAAGGTGGGTTATGCCACTTAAGGAAAGGATCCAATGCAAATGAGAGGGTGTCCATTAGTTAATCCCCTTGGGTTGGGTCCCACATGGACTTGGATTGGTTTGGGGCTGACTTAGGGTCCAATTGGGTCGGGTTAGGTCAGCCACCAAGGTGCCACAAGGTGGTGTTAGGTAAATTGGGTTCATATGAACAAAATGGGTTCATTTGAGCTAGGATGGGTTGGGCTGACCAATTGGTCAACTTGGGTCAAACCAAGGCTTGGGTTAGATTCATATGATGATTTGGGATGTTTTGGTTCAATTAGTTTTGATTAATTTGGCTTAGGTTTGAATTTGACTCATTTGGATTCAAAAGGGTCAAATGGGTCAAGTTGATCAATTTGACCAATTTGACCAAATTGGGATGGTTAGTGTTGAGTCAAGTTCAATTGGTTGATTGAAAATGGTTGCAGGCTTTGGTTTGGTTTAATTTGGAATTAATTTGTGTTTTAGCTAATTTGACTCCTTAAGTCAATTTGGGCTAGGTTGGATCAAGTTGGCCAATTGGTCAAATTGGGCTCAATCATGGCTTTTGTGAAGTTCCCTAAGTGATTTGGAATGAACTTGAGCCATTGGTTGCAATCAATTTGGATCATATCATGAGTTGGCCCACTTTAGCTTTTTAGGCCAATTTGGGTCAACTTAGGTCAAATGGCAAATTGGGCTTGGTTTGGCTCAATTGATGGTTTGGTCATGTTCAATCATTGATTATAAATGGGTTTGAGTTAAAGGTTTTAATCAATTTAGCATATGTGGGTTTTGGCTAGTTTAGGTTTCATTTGGGTTAAGTGTTTACTTGGTCAAAGGATCAAGTTGGCTTAGTTTGACCCAATTCAATGCAATTGATTAACCTAGGATGATTGTTGATCATGATTGAAGGTTTAGATGGATTTAGTTTAATCCAATTTGGGTGGGATTAGGACTTGGTTCAAGAAAGGCTCTCTAGGTCACTTTGGGTCAAGTTGACCTAAATGGATCAATTGACTTGATCAAGGCTCGATTCAAGTTTAGTTGAACTCACATTTGGACTTAGAATGTAAATATAAATCCAATTGCAAGTGGTTTGGGAGTCAAATGAATTTTAGTTCATATGAAAATTTCAAGTCAAAATGATTGACATGGGTTTGGTTTGATAATTGTAATTTGTGTTCATATTTGGAACAATGATTGATAGAGTAATTGAATCATGGGGAAGTCCATGGATTTTGAGTTGATTTGGATATCATTTAGCCAAGTTGAAAAAATTGACTAAGATGGCTAAAATTATGAATTTGATTTAATTTGATTTGGTTTTGGCTATTTGAATTTATATTTCATTCATATTTGTAAATATAAATGAAGATATAAATGGTTCATGAAAAAATTATTTGAGTTTGAAATGATTTGAAGGCAAATTTGACCAAGTTGAGGGATGTAGGTCGAAAGGGCTTAAGTAGGAATTGATTTAGTTTGATTTGATTTGAATGACTTGAATTTAGATTTCATTTATATTTATGAATATAAATGGATAAATGATTGATTTATCAAGAAGTCAATTGAGTTTGGGTTGATCTGGATTGAGATTTGGTTAAGCTTATGGAGGTAGGTCCATATGGCTTAAGAAAGGTCTTAGTTTGGTTTGAATATTAATCCGAACTTTGGATTCAAATTTGGATTTGAATTGATGGTTAGAGGATTAAATTGATTGTTTGAGAAAATTAATTGAGTTGAGATTGGTTTAGATTTGTAAGTCCAAAAGATAAAGTCAAAAGTAGGAGGGATTTGAGTTTAATCATGGGTTCTAATCATTTGGAGTTATATTTTGGATTTGAATTTGAGGTTTGATTTGGAAGTAGGAAGTAAGGATTGGGTTTAAGGTTACGGGATAGGTAAATTTTCCTAAACCAAGAGCATAACCTCTTCATATGGTAACCCTTTTTTTGTCTAGGTTAAGTATTCACCTAATCACTAGAAGTGTCTTAAGATTAAGGAGCTCTTAGTGTCAATAAGAGTCCTAGATCTATAATGAAGAAGTTGAGAGCTCACACCCAGAACTAAGGTCAACAAACATCGATTTTCCTAATTACCAAAGTAATTAATTCTAAGAAAATCATGAGAGGCAGAGGTCATCCTCTTAAATCAATTCCCTAAGTTTGAAATTAATTATATAAGTAATTAGGGCTTAATTAGGCTAATTAAGTATACATTCAAACCCAAATTAAGCTTTAATTGTTGTTCAAAACCAAATAAAATTATTTTTAATTAAATCTCCTATGTTTTACCTTTAAAATGAGTATTTATTTGTATTTTTCTGATATTTCTACAATTCATTATAATTTTTCAAAATTTTAGTAATCAGAACCCATTATTAAGCCTTAATTAAGCCTAATCTCATCGGTGTCATGTGGCTCGCTAATGTGGTGCACTTTCCACTTGGCACCGTAGAATTGGTTATTTAAAATTTTCCAACTCAATGCTGATGTGGAGGCGGCGGACGCGCTTTCATTCCTGCCATCCAATCAAAGATTGAATGACAGAGATTAATCTCATGGTTCCCATAGAATAAAATAGAAAATAAACTATCAAATAATTATGGTCGTCTGTTCCAATCACGTGGAATGGATGGCAGATGATCTATTGTCTCCCAAGCAATGGAAGACGAACACCATCCACCTTCCTCCACCTAGTTCAAGCTCGCTAGAGCTTGGGGAGGCTCGAGATCGATTCCACACCTTCAAGGGGCTTATTTACAAGGATCATATAGTAGGATTTGCAATGGCATTCACATTCCTTCACAAAGGCCTAAAAAATTGAGAAATGGTCAATTCACAATTATCTTGAGCTTTGGACCAATGGCTAACCAACCAAGGTAGCTTTGCCATGAAGAGGCGAGTCTTGTTGAAGATGGTGCCATGATTCCTTGCGGCTCATGGATCAACCGGCCTCAAAACTCATCAAAATTATGCTTAGAGGGGCTTTGGTGCTTTGCAAGATTCATTTGCCAAACTTGGTGAACGTGTGGGAGAAGTAAATTTAAATAGGGTCGAGTTTCAATGGAGATGGATGGAGTTGGAGCTTGCCCTATCTAAAGTTGGTATTTTTCAGCAAGGAGGAAGCTCTGGAAGCTCAGAGAAATGCTCTAGTGGCTCGTCTCAGTGGGCTAGGGCTCTGAGGATGCTTGGTCATCGAATTGGATCGAATTGATGGGGGGTATACCCCCTCCTCCTTTGGATTGGATGGATGGGATCGGTTTGGCTTCTACTGGTTGTCTGACTGTCGCAAGTAGTCGTGGGTGGTTGAGAGATGCTGAGTTGGCTCGATTTGGGTGGGTGAGTGAGGGGGAGTGGCTACCATGGGAGGAGAAGTGGGTGTCCTTGGTTTCCAAGTGTTCCAATAGGAGGAGAGGGGTGAACTCACCTTCACTTGGCTCATGGCTAACCCAATCACCTTTGGGTCAGTGAGTGTCTCTCTTACTTGGGTGGAGACCTAAGAGGTAGCCATGTAGAGGAGAGTGGGTTTGACCATTCAAATGGTGTATTTATCCCATTTGGAAAGCTTTACCCAATGGTTTTTGGGTTAATTCAGATTAAGAATAGGTTGGGTTGGATTTGGACTAACCCATGGTGACCTAAGGAATGACCATGCCAAGTTTCATTGGATTTAAGCTTTTGTTTGAATGGGTTTGGCTCAATTTGACCCATGTAGATCAAATTAGGCTAGGTTGGGTCAAGTTGGCCAATTGGTTAAATTGGATCAAGCCAAGGCTTGGGTCAAGTTCAAATGAGTATCTGATATGTTTGGTGCAATTGGTTTGGTTTAATTTGGCTTAGATTTAAATTTGACTCATTTGAGCTCAAATGGGTCAAATTGGTCAAGTTGATCAATTTGGCTAAATTGACAAAATAGGCTTGGTTTAAGCATTGGTTCATGTTCAATTGATCAATTGAAAAAGATTGTAGGCTTTGATTTCAATCAATTTAGATTTAGGAATGATTTAGGTTAATTTGGGCTAAATAGGTCAATTGGGTTTAATTGGTCAAATTGGGTTCAATCAAGGCTTTGATCATGTTTAATAATCAATTTGGAATAAACTAGTGCCATTGGTTCCAGTAAATTTGGGTTAGATTTTGGTTTAACTCGATTTGTCCTTTTATGTCAAATTGGATCAACTTAGGTCAAAAGGTCAATTGGGTTTGGTTTGGCTCAATTGATGGTCAAGTCATATTCAAGGATTGATTTAAAGTTGATGTGGATCATTGGTCTCAATTAATTTGGCTTAGGCTAAGATTTGGTTCATGTAGATTAAGTGGGTTGATTTGATAAAATGGCTAAGTTAACTTGGTTTGACCCAATTGATGATAATTGATCAACCAAGGATGATCAACAATCATCATAAAAAGGTTTTGATTGGTTTTGTTCAATCCAATTTGGGCGGGATTGAGATTTGGTTCAAATGGGTCATTTAGGTCACTTTGGGTCAAGTGAGCCTAATGGGTCAATTGGATCAATTTTGGGTTGAATTGAGTTTAGTTGAGCTTGGATATTTATTTAGGGTTGATTTATAGCTTTGGTTGCAATTGATTTGGGTTCAATTGGATTTTGGCCCATTTGAATATTTCAAGTCAAATGGGTTAGGTTAGGTTGATTGAATTGGTTTTGGCTTGATTTGGAATGATGATTGAAGGATTGAATTGATTCTTGAGAAAATAAATTGAGTTTGATTTGGACTGAAGGGATTTTGTGGTTAAGTCCATAGGATTTAAATCATAGGCTTGGGTTTGGGTTATGGTGGATTTTATTTTGGATTAAGGACTTGAATATGAGTGTAGATTTGATTTGGAATGATGATTAGAGGATTGATTGATTTATGAGAAAATTAATTGAGTTTGATTTGGATTGAAGGAAATTTGGCTAAGTCCATTGGATTAAATCATGGGCTTAGGTTTGGGTTATGGTGGATTTATTTTTGGCTTGAGAATTTGAATATTAAATGAGATTTAGTAGGAATTGGTTATATTAGTTTGAGATTGAATTTTGGCTAAGGAGACAGGCATAGATTTTGTTAGGCAATATGCTAGGTAGGTTTCAGTAAGTCTTAAGGCATAGCCTAATCTTATGGTTAATCCTTCTAAGTCTCTAAGCTTAGGTCAAGTGTTCACTTATCCACTAGAAGTTTCTTATGACTAAAGAGCTCTTAGTGTTCAGAAGATTCCTAGATCTAAGATGGAAGAGTTGAATTCTCACTCCAAAAGTGAGGTCAACAAAAGAACCCCCAATATGTGTGATATAACTGAAGGGCACACTGCACGTATTGGCATTGACTGACATGATCAACAATGTCCAAAAGATTGTAAGTGCTAATGGAGACAATCTATACCTAATCCCAAGAGGTAGATAGAATCATGATCTTAGCAATGCAACTCATCTCATGCCAAGGGCATTAGAGAGCCAACAAGATTTGGTTTGAAATAATTTCATGTCAATGACATGAAGAAAAATTTGTTGAGGAATCACGACTGAATTGGATTTGATTTGAGATAGATTTATGCTAAGGGCAAAAAGAGAAAATTTGCTAGGTATTGAGATTTGATTAAGATTGTTTGATTTGTTTGAGAAGGGAAATCTGCTGGGGATACATGTTTGAATTTGATTTGGTTTATGTTTGATTTAATTTGGGGGCATATCCGCTGGGGATAAAATCTTGAATCCACTAAGGATCAAGACTGGATTTGTTTTGATTTGATTTCATGTGTTTGTTGTATTTTCTTTGATTTTTATTTAATTTAAGCTCCATTAGGGAGGTTGGTTTTGAATTTGATTTATTTATTTGAATTTGATTTAATATGGGCTCCATTGGGGAGAGGAATATGATTTGACTCTACCAGGGAGATTAAATTGTATTTGATTTAATTTATTTTAAGGGCATATTCATTAGGGGTATGAGTTTGGTTAAATTTGATTGATTTAATTTTCATATGATATGGACCCTATCGGTGTGCAATGGACCCACTAAGAAGGAGCCACGGGGGGCCTTGGCCTATCTTAGAGTCACCAGTCCAAAAGTGTAGTATACCAGCTAAAGGATAAGACTATCCAACATAAGGGTTGCCTTTCGATATGCAACAATTGTGTTAGTAAGAAAGCATAGAGGACCTACATATTCCAAAGTAGAAATAATCATTGAGGTGACTTATTAGATGAACAACAAATTGAATCCAACCTAGGGCGACTACTTGCTAGGGATCTTACCTCAAATCAAGAGTAGTCAAGAATGATTTCATTTAATTTCATTTAATTTGATGGACCCCATTGGTATGCGATGGACTGCACTAAGAAGGGGCTATGTCGGCCTGGACCTACCTCAGATTTATCCGATCCAAAGGGATAGTCTACCAGCCGAAGGGTGAGACTAACCAACCTAAGTGTTGCCTTTCGGTGTGTAACGACTGTGCTGGGAAGAAGCGTGGGGACTTATATCTTCTAAAGCAAAAATAGATGATTGGGTGATCTATTGGATGCATAATAAATCAAACCAGAACTAGGGAGACTACTGAGTGAGTGCCACTGGGGATCTTACCTCAACTCCAAAAGTAGTCAAGTGATTCTTATAAGGAGTTTTGCTGATATTGCCCTAAAGATAGGATGTCTGCTTGGGAAAAGGTATCGTTGGGGGTGTTCTTCTAATCCACAAGAGAATATATATTTTGCTTGTCTATATGTTTGAATGGATCTTGTTGGTATGCAATGGACCGCACTGAGAAGGGGCTATGTCAGTCTAGACCTGACTCGGATTTATCAATCCAAAAGGAGAGTCTACACCTCCATGGTACAAACCTACTAACCTTACGGGTGATTACTAGGACAAGGGGACTGTTCAATCCAGTAGTAACCTGGGTAGTGTCTAGATGGGGTCACAAGGATATGATCTAAATAGATTACCCACAGGAGAGGTGCCACTAGGGGCATTATCCTGATCCATAAAAAAGAAAGCTTATGGGTGTACGGTGGCCAACTCAAGGAGAATGCACAGGGACTTACATCTGCCATGAGTGGTGTCATCCACTAGGTGGGTTGCTATCAGCATAGTGAATACCATCCAACTTAAGGTGCCCGTCGATGTGCAACGATCAATCTAGGAAGAAAGCATAGAAGACTTATATCTTCATAGACAAAAATGATCATCGGGATGGTCTGTCATTTACAAGACAGTTACTATCCGACCTAGGGTGACTACTAAGTGGGGAGTCCCGAGGAAGAATTGGACCCAAACTTGAAATAGTCAGGAGGAAAGGAGTATTGACCACACTTTTGGAGTGAGGATTCAATCTTCCCATCTTAGACTTAGGAGTCTTCTAGACACTAAGACTTTACTAATCATAAGCACTTCTAACAATTAGGTGAACACTCAACCTAAGCCTAGAGACTTAAAGGGGTTAATCATAGGATTAGGCTATGCCATATCACTTAGGGAGGTCCATTTACCCTATAGCCTAAACCCAACCTATGTTCATTTTCTTAAGCCATAACCAAACCTCAAGTTTAATTTAAATACCAAATCTAAATCCAAATTCAAATCTAAAACCAAATGATTGAAGCCCATGATCAAATCTAAACTTGAAATCCTTCCTAAGCTCTATGGCCTACCTTCATGAGCTTAGCCTAGAATATCATCCAACTCAAGTCAAACTCAATTGATTTTCTCATAAATCAATCATGTCTTTAATCATCTTCACAAATATAAATCAAATATACATTTAAATCATGAAAACTAAATCAAACTAAACCAAATTCAAATCTAAGCAATATGACCTACCTTCATGAGCTTAACCAAATTTTCCTTTAAATCAATCCAAACTAGATTAATTTTCATATAAATTAATCATATCTTTAATCATCTTAACCAATAGAAATAAATAAATATTTAAATCATCAAAACTAAATCAAACTAAATCAAAATCCAATGACATTCCGGATTCAATTAATTTTCTCATTCAATCATACATTTCATATTATAATGAAATCTACAATCATCAAGCCAAACCCTACCTAAGTCAAACCAAACTTAACCCTTGAATATCCAAATGAACTAAAACTCATCTCAAACTCAAATCAATTTGCAATTGAATTTATATATCAATCTTCATATATAAACTCGCTAAATCAAAACTAAGTTACTTGGTCCACTTGACCAAGTGACCAATTTTATGAACAAAGTTTCAATTCAACCCAAATTGGATTGAACCAAGCCTACCTAAATCTCCTATCATGATTGTTGATCACCCTAGGTTGATCAATTGTCACAAATTGGGTCAAACCAAGGCAACTTGGTCCTTTGACTAAGTTAGCCTTCCTAACTCATATGAACCCAAACTAGCCAAATTACAACATAAGCCAAATCCCTTAAAACCAATGATTCATACCAACTCAAAATCAATATTTGAACATGACTTGACCTTCAATTGAACAAAATCAAGCCCAATTGGCCCTCTGGACCCAAGTTGACCCAAATTAACCTAAATGGCCAAATTAGGTCAAATCAAAATATAAACCAAATTGATTGCAACCAATGCTCAAGTTCATTCCAAATTAATTGTTGAATTTCACCAAAGCCACATTTGAACCCAAAGCCACAATTGAACCCAAATTGACCAATTTAACTCAATTAATCCACTTAGCCCAAATTGACCTAAAGGGTTAAATTAGCCTAAATCCAAATCAAATCTGAATTAATTGAAGCAAAAGCCTACAATCATCTTCAATTGGTCAACCAAAGCCAAACAAACACCTAACCCAAGCCAATTTGGCCAACTTGGTCAAATTGGTCAACTTAACTCATTTGAACTCAAATGACTCAAAATGAAATCTAAGCCAAATCAAACTAAACCAATGACACCAATACATCCCAAATGATCATATGAACTTGACCCAACCCTTGGTTTGACCTAATTTGACCAATTGATCAACTTAACCCAATTTGACCCATTTGAGCCAAATTGAGCCAAACCTTATCAAATCAATTCTAAATCACTTGAAATTTAGGCTAACCCACTTTTGACTCATTTCAAATCTGTCTAAATCAAATCCAATGCTAAATGATTAATATACCCTTGGGTCAAGGGTCTCACATGAGACAAATCACCCATGTAAGTGGTCATTTCCATTCCTTGGCCACTTTACACTCTTTCAATGGTCTACCTAGCTAGACCGCCCAACTGAGGGGTGGTTGGGTCAGCCATGACCCATGAAATGTGAAATAACCTCACCTCCCCCATTGGTGCACTTGGAAAGCTCAAGGACACCCATTTCCTTCCTTAGCAGCCACTCCCACACCATCACCCAACTAAACCCTACCATCTCACCTCCTCCCTATCACCCACAACTCCCTGAGGTGGCGGATGATCACAACAATCCAAAATTAGCCAAGCCATCCGATTGGAAGGAGGGACGATATACCCCCCCAATTCCCACTTAACCCATGAATTGAACTCCCTCACCCTACTAAGATGAGCCACCGAGCCTCTTCCCAAAGTTCCTAAGCCTTCCGAGCTCCCCAAACTCTATTCCCACCTCCCGGCACCCCTCATTTGATCTCATTTGCTCAAACCTCCACTAAAGTCAAATTAACTTTACACACACTATCCTCAAAGCTCGTGAGCAGAACAAATCTTCTCCCGAGCTCCTCAACCCGGAGATAAGACTTGATCAACACTTCCCAAGCTTTGAGTGTTGATCTTTCAACAAACTATAAATCAAAGCTTCGTATGTGAGGCTTTGTCTCCACTATATGAAGCTTCATCAATCATTTTACCTCGGTCTTGAGCTCCGGTGAGATATGCCATTAAAATTGAGCTTTGGTGAAATTTTGTTAGACTTTTCAAGAAAATGTGCATCTCATGTGATCTCGATCATTTGATCCCCTCCAATCAACGTTGTCAAGGCGTGAGATCCTTTTAGAGTTGATCCGAGCTCGTAAGCTCGGATTAAGCGAGCAATGGCAGATGGACTCTATCTCTCATCCCTCATGGGAGGGTAGATCATGCACCATCCTTTCTGCGTGATTGGAATGGATGGTCGTGATTAAATCCGGTAGATTGAACTAATTTCATCTAATTAAGCCGCATGATTAATTGTAGTCGTCCGATCTTAGATCGGACGACCAACGAGAAAGCGTGTCTGCTGCCTCCATGTAAGCGCCGAGTCGAATAAGTTTTAAGTAGCCAATCCTGTGGCGTCATGTGGAAAGTGCATCGCTCCAGCGTGCCGAGTGGCGCCAATGGGATTAAGCTTTAATTAGGCTTAATTAATCATTTTTAATGGCTGAAACTTCTAAAAATCATAACAAATCATAGAAAAATAAAAATGCAAATAAATACTCATTTTAAAGATATTTCAGAAGAGAACTAATTTAAAATGATCTTAAACTAATTTTGAATAGTCATTAAGGCTTAATTAGGATTTAATTATAAAATTAATTAGCTTAATTACTCCTTAATTACTTGAGCAATTAATCCCAAAGTTTGTGGATTATTTAATGGGATGACCTCTCTCGATTTTCTTGGATATTATTGCTCACTTAATTAAGAAAATTGACTAATTAAACTTTAATTGCTCTTTTAAGTTAATTAATGATTAATTAATCCCATGAACAGTAAAAAAATTGGTTAATTAAGTTTATTAATCATTTTTCAATAGTAAGTGAACTAAGGAATAGGGTTGGGTCCTCTTTCTTAACCTCTTTCCCTAAGTTCGTTTCACTTTTTTTTAAGAAAATGAAATTAATTAAAATTTAACTAATTAATTAAATAGCTTAATTAATTAAATTAAATCATAATCATATCAGACCTTAATTAATTAAATCATGGGTAGATCTTTAGGTGTTTAATAACCTAAAGGAGTTTAATGAAATTATGGTTATTCCACATGTGTGGAAAAGTCATAAGAGTAATTAATTAAGTCCCTTAATCTAATTAACTATTAATCATGAGTCAATTGCATCATGCCTCTTTAATTTCCTAGGATCATTATAACCTTATTTTTTATGCATATCATGATTATTTAGTCAATTACTTTAAGGTGATATAGGTAAGGGTAATTAATTGATCTAATTAAGGGTTCATTGTAATTAACCCATAAAATCAACTTAAGG
The DNA here is from genome assembly GCA_021442155.1 of Cymbidium sinense. Taxonomy (NCBI): domain Eukaryota; kingdom Viridiplantae; phylum Streptophyta; class Magnoliopsida; order Asparagales; family Orchidaceae; genus Cymbidium; species Cymbidium sinense. Next base: position 83,812,600 of record CM038221.1, on the reverse strand, counting down.
GCTATTTTATTGCCTGCATTTAGATTGTAAAGTAAATCAAATGTAGGGAATTTAACTTTTTGAGTGTTTCATATGGTGTAAAGTAAAATTTAAATGCATTTGTAGTGTATTTGAAATGCATTAGAATGGTCATTTTTTGTGTATTTGGAATTTGACCGATTTGGGTGAATTCCAAACACATCGACTAGTGTAAAGTGTTTTGACTATTACCGGCCGCCGCCCATCACCCGACACTGGTCGCAGACGCCACCCGCCATCGGTCGCCAATGCCACCAGTCGCCACCCACGCCGCGGCCGATCGCCGCCATCGTCGGTCGCACCGCCACACTCGTCGGCTTTTGCAATCCTCGCCTCAAAATACTTTACATTACATTTATTTTATAAAAAAAAAACTCATGTATTTGTAGAATTTTCAACCAAATAACCTTAAAGAAATCCAAATACACTGCATTTATTTACATTGTATTTCTTTTACACTGTATTCCTTTTTCACGCAAGCAAACAACCCCTAAGTCCTTTAAATATATATAGACATATGATACTTAGAGACTTGCAATCATAAATGGAGATGAAAATAATGCAATGCTTATTTTATTTAGTATATATGCATATAACAAATTAATTATAATGATTAGATCTTCTTGATATCGATGGAGATGAAAAGATAAAATTGCACTTGAATGGAAACTACATAAAATAACTTTACAATTACGAAATCTATAAAAACAATCAAGTGATTATAAATTTATAATATATTTTCTAAAATTAAATTAAAATCTTATTTTCAAAGGTAGGTTTTATAATTGAATTAATTTAACTTTTCTAAAATTATACTTAATTGGATAAAAATTATGGTTAGCAATATATTAGTATTTAACTTTTAGTAAAATTTTATAAAAGATCTTTATGAGAATGATATTTAACTCGTCATTTTATTATTTAAATTGCATGTGCATTTGCATCAAACACCAAGTTATTCAAGTTTTCTTTATTTATTAATTGAGTATTTATAAAATGTTCAAACATATATAATTAGTTAATTAATTGATAATGAATGAGTTCGATTAAGCGAGCAACAAGTAGTTCATCATGCATAATAGCTTATTTGCAACCCTAGACATCAACCTTGTCATTCACTATCACCACCAATATTGGTTTGTGACATCAACACCAAAGCTTGAATTAGACTTTTTGGTCTTTGGTCTCTCCTTTTTTAAGGAGAATGATTAATAAACCATCAATGATCCCAATACATCAAAACTTATCCACCTTTCACCATAGAATCCATCTTCCTCATTTCAAGTATTCCACATTATATCAAAATCTTCCCTAATGTCAAAGAAAAGTAATAATTTTAGCCTATAACATACACTAGTGGAATCATTTAAATTAGGCCATATCCCATGATTTTCTCCCTTTCTAAATTTTCACGTAAAAATTCTTGTATTAGATGAGATACTTTACACTTAAATTATATATACATATATGAGATTCTTATAGAATGTTAAGATGATAAACTCTCTTTACTACCATAAATGTTGTAATACATAATTAGAACTAATTAAGATTTGATTGTGAACAATATTATATGAGCGAAAAGAATGGGTATGATGATTATAAACTAAAGTTATTGAACTTTGTCAAAATTTTTAAATTTAGGGTTTATTTGAAACAACTTTATTAATGCATTGCTTTTCATGTTGTTGCCATAATTTTATCCGATTGTTAGTTTTTTGTTGGTTTTCAAAAGTTTTGATTATGAAAAGTTATTTTTTGCAACTAAATTTGTAAATGTGTGATAGTTATAAAATTGTTGTTGTTTAATTTTTTTAAAAATAATTATAATACCTACAATAGATTTTATAAAGTTTTTATTACTTCTAATTACAAATAAAATATCAATGAACCTGATAAACCTAATCAATTCTACAAGTTATTTGAAAATATCCAACTATAGGTGCATATGGATACCTCATATGAATCATTTGTGAAATCTTTATTCTATTATTTATGCTAAATCTAAATTTATCTGGGGTCAACACCAGAACTTTACTAGTAAGTATAGAATAAACCTAATAAAAAGAGAAGAGAGATAAAGAGAGAACTAAAGAGAAGTTGAAGGGTGAATTAGGCTTATATAGAGAAAGTTAAGAAAGTGAATGGTGGTAAAGAAATCAATCCTAATGGGAATCTTAAAAGAAGGGTTTTAGCACCTTAGGACTAATGTGAAGAAAAGGAAGCGTATTCTTAGCAAATAGGGAGGGATAAAAGAGAGAAATAGTGTAATGAAGGAGAGACAGAAGAAATAATTGATGATGAAGAATTTAGGTAAAAATGATTTTTTTTTCAAATTATATAAAAAATAGGACAATGAAATACATCTTTTATCTATCACTATTTTTAGAAAAAAATGCTATACAAATTATTCAAATTGATTAAATTTAAAATTAGCTAAATTACACTGATAGAATAATTCTAAAAAAGATACTTTTAATTATTTCTTTTCATAAAATTAAAATATTAATAATTGACTCAATGCATGCCTTACATTAGATTAAATGCATACACACATAATTCATTCTCTATGTAATTTTTTATGTGCCCATTTTTAAATGATATATCAAGATTATTGATGTTGATCTATAGCATAAAACCAACAGAACATTATGATTTGATCAATTTTTATAAACATTTTTTTGTTCATCAAATATGAAGAAATATATACTTTATAATCTCTCTCGTTAAAAGTATCACTTATAAGTCAAGCACTTAACAATCATCCGATAATATTAGTTAGGTGACAAAAAATAGTCTCATTAATCATAATAGAAAGTTAGCCAGTCTCACTATGCAAGCCACTAGAAAAATATTTTTTCATCAATTTGGTTTACATAATCATGAAGAAAAAAAATTGCTCAAGTGAATTCCAAAACTGGGAAAGAAAAAACTTCAACTTCTATTAATAGCTAGGCAACCATTACTCTACAAGCTAAAGCTAAAAATGAAAACATGAAATTCACCAAATAGAAAAAATAAATATGGCACTAGAAGAGCTTGCAATGAGTGAATAATGCAGCATAGTATTCTATGAAGCAACATAAAAACCAAACATTTAATGCAATCCAAATTATATATATTGTCACAAATAAAAAAAAAATCATATTCATTACTTACCAAAGTACTAACTTTGTTAAAAGAGAGAAAAATAAAAAGAGATGGGGGTGAGGGCATGGACTTTTCTGTTTTTATTACAATAATATTAAGATAGCAATTTATTTTAAAATTTAAAAAAATTATTTTAACATCACTATTAAATGACCTAAATGTCTATGTCATTAATTTTGAGTATTAACTAGGATTGTTTGTTAGGATTAGTAGTTCATGTTTTCTATTTCGGGGAATGCTAGCAATAATAATAATAGTATTGAATATAATGGAATGAGATAGAATGCTTTCAAGAAAAAATTAGATAAAATGACAACCTTCTTTTTTTTCTTGTCATACCATCTATTAAGAATAATTTTATGAAAAACAATATATATAAGTTTTTTTATACAAATTATATCATAATATGTCTAAAATTTATAGAATTTATTTTAAGATTAGTGCAAGATAAAAATCTTTATATACATGATTAATCTTAAAGTAAAATTTATAATTAGACTTATATTTACATATTGCTCATTAGACTCATAAGCTAAATTTTTCTACTTTATACGTACAAATTTGAATTATTATTCTATGAAATGTCTACAAAATCAAGTTTAACTCGACAACCATCCGATAATATTGATTAGATGATCAAAATTAGGCTCATTAATAACAACAAAAAGTCAAGTTTCCCTACCATGCAAGCCACCTATAAAAGATTTTGTTATCTATTTGGTTTACATAATAAATCATCAAGAAAATATGCTCAAGTGAATTTCAAAATTAGAAGAGAAAAAATAAACTTACTTTGCAAGCTAAAAAAACATATTAAATTTCATCACCAAATAGCAAAAGTAAAGATGACCCTATAAGAAATTGCTATGAATGAATAATGTAGCATATGATTTGACGAAGTAACATGAAAAATTAAACATAAGAGAAACTAAATAAGGCTATGCAAGCTAAGTTTCATATGTTGTCACCAATAACAAAAAAGTTCTCATATGTTATCAAAGTATTGAGTCCACAAAAAATACCTCTCAAGCCAAACATCATTTCCAACATAAGAAAGAGAAACCAAAAGACAAGGGGGGTGGGGTCATGGACTTCAATCTTTATTACAACATCACAATGGTAGTTATTTATTTTTATTTATATTCCATTAATTTTGAAGTATTATATATGATTAATGGGTTATGGTTGGCAGATTGTGTTTTCTGTTCTCGAGAATGCTAATAATGATAATAATATTATCGAATATAATCAAATGAGATGAAATGATGACCTTACCAGATCTTGTCACATTCTTTTACCAACAAAAGAAAACATAAATTTCAATGATAGAAGTTCAATGATGCAAATTATTGCATGATAAGTTTAAAATTCATTTAATTTGCTTCAAAATTAGTTCAAGATAAATTTCTTTATGCATAAGGATTAATCTTAAAATAAATTCAATAATTTTCAATCCCATATTGATAAAATTTATATAAGAATATCTTGGCATAAGTTTTTTTTCCCAATTTTATGCTATTTGCATTCTATTTTGGTAAAAGTATTCTCCACGTTTATTTAGAACCATTTTAAATTTCCTTAAGAAAAAAAAGTACTATATTAATTATTAATATAGTACACTTATTTCAATATAAATCTAATAATTTAGAGATCCATCCTAGTAACACTTTTTTGGTTAGGATATCCTCATACAATGTTTTGTTTTGTGAATAACATGAAAACATTTTAAGAAAATACTTAATTTTAGTACTAATTATTTCTTAAAATACAAAATTTCAAATAAATATTAGAATTATAAGAATTATTTTATTACCATATTAATATTATCACATGTGATTAATTAATATATTCATGTTATTGGGAATATTCTCCTTCAATGTTTTTTGTTCATTGCATTTTTTATCTCACCTTTATATATATGGAGATATATATATATATATATATATATATATATATATATATATATATATATATATATATATATATATATATATATATATATATATATATATATATATTTAACTAGGATCGATCAAGTTAAAATATAAAGTGAAGCAGGAACTGTGATATAGTATACAGAAGAAGCACTAGTTGTGGCATGTTTGAGGAAGATAAAACTAATCTTCCTTCTCATTATAGTGGTGCATGAGACTTAGGGTCATTATCATGCTTTCTAAAAGGGTTCAAAAAGAGTTGTTAGAATTCCAAAAATATCCTTCAACATCAATCAGCATTTGTAAAGTAGATGAGGACATGTATCATTGGGAAGTAACTATTAGGGGGCCTCATAATAGCCCTTATGAAGGTGGAGTTTTTCACATTTCTATTAACCTCCCATTCAACTATCCTTTCCGAGCTCCAGAGATCACATTTAAGACTAAAATTTTTCATCCAAATATTAATGAAAATGGCATCATCTCTCCTCACATTATCAAGGAGTTGTGGACTCCTGCTTACACTATATCAATGATTTTATCAACAATTAGGTCAATTTTAGAGCCGGATGAGATCAATCCACACTAATGCCGAGATTGCTCATGTACAACGCTGATAGAGAATCATATAAACGATTGCTCGATCTTGGACTCGTGAGAACGCTATAGACAAAGAAGATACTATAAACATTACAAATCGAAGATGCGCCAACAAAGAAGATTCATAAGCCTCAATATTGTATGCATGATATATGTTTGATACTCTATTAAATAAGCGCTACTTTAATGTTAAAAATTATTCAATGGCTAAAGTTTAGAACTTTTATCTTGATGTATGTAATCTTCAAAATGTTGCCATTTATGATTTTTATCACATGATATCAGCGCTGCATAACTCTATAATTAACTGCAGTCAATCTTGTTAACCTAGCCTCTCTTGATTTTATGTTGCTTTACACGTAAGAATTATCAATTTTGGGTCTTTAACATTTTTCACTTTCACACTAGGCGTTGTGTCTTCTGTCTCCTAATGTTTTCGACGTTTTGCTACATTAGAAGAGTTGCTAATATGCTAGACCATTAAAAGCTAATCTCTATAATTTACAGACAGCCTATTGTTTCGCCATTCTCTCTCTCTCTCTCTCTCTCTCTCTCTCTCTCTCTCTCTCTCTCTTTCTGTGTACACTGATGATAAATTAAGAGATGATTTCTCAAAATTTTATAGTTGAGATAAAAAAATTTATAAGAATTTCTTATAAAATTTTTTTAGATGAGAAGGGGTTAATTTTTTTTTTTTTTGCATTGAGTAAATTAATGCAAAAAACATGTGCTTTGAATGTGGGCTTTCTGCTGGGAAAATAAAATTCTCTAATTAAAGAAAAAAATCTTAAAAATTCATTCGTAATATCTTCATTATATTTAAATGACATGAAATTATAAAAAAAATTAAGTGATAAAATCAAAAATAATATAGGTATTTATTATAGAATATAAGATGCAAAATATGATGATTTCTATATTTATTTTAAAAATTAAATATTATATAAAGAAATTGACAGTGTTGCTTTCTATTCTCACATTTAGTCAGGATATCCTTATTTATCTGTATTTTTTTTCTGATTAAAATTTCGTAGATTCTGAATCGAATTATAGATTATTTAGATCTAATATCATTTCATTCACTTTTCTGCAATTTAAACAAAACCTTAGAATTTCTTGCTTGAAGTTTGTACGTGGACTAGACACCATGTGTTGAAGAGTTGCTTTTCTATCCTTAAAGCGATAGAAATATCATAATTTAATTTTTAATGAAAAATTTAAATCCTTGCAAATTTGTATTAGTTGTAATTAGGAAATATTATGGACAAAGTCCTCTTGCAAAATCTATCATTGTAATTTTTTGAATATATCCATGCAGAAATGAGTTTTGCCATTGGATTGTCATTATCTACCACCACCGTTGGAATACCAACACCACCTGACATCTATTGAGTTGATAGAAATCACTACCTTACGATGGACCTAATCACCTAATAAAGACTCTTACGGCATGATGGGTCTTCGAATGTACCTGAGATTTTTTTCCTACTTTATAAGGATGAATAAAGTAGGGTTTATTTAAACTAGGTTCTAAAGTTCCTTATGAGGGAAAGCCCCCATAGTTAATTAAATCTTAAGGAATGTGAGTTCCTTAGAAATACTCTCTATTAAAGTAGGCAATTATTATCTCCATAGAATTCAAAGATAGGACTATCAATAAATTGGTTATATTTGGAATACCAAATGGGATAGATTGAAAGGAGAGATTTATTATCGAAGCCAAAGGATATGAGTAGGGAGTGTTCATGATACTAAGAAATCTAGTGAACACTCCAACATATCCCATGGTGCTTTACATATTTGAAGTTGAGGAGAATTATATATTTGAGTTGAATGAGAAACTAGAATCCATATACGCCATCTTATTAGAAATCTAGGACTTATAATTTCATAATACAATACTAGAAAAATGCCTAAGAGGAGAGGGTTTATGCTTGTGGCCCCAAAGGGAGACAACAACCTCAGATCCTAAATTTATGGAGTTTTAGCAAAGGCCAAAGCATGACCTAAATCTAAGACAAAAAGTGGGAATATTGTTTACCTCCACAAGAGAGGATAAACCACCAGACTACTGGACTTATAACTGCCTGGAGTGGCAGCTAGCTAACTCCTCCTACGATTTAAAACCATGTGGTCAAGTCTTATGATTTTGTAAGATGGTTAGGTTGCTATTTTTTTAGAAAAAAAAGCTAAGTCCTTAAACCCACTCCCTAAGAGACTAGAACATGAGTGGTATGAATAATGTCCTATTCTAATACAAATCTTATCGAATCTTATTTGATTTTGACTCTTTATTTTTGACATTGGCTATAGGATTTCACATGCCTAAATGTATGACAAAATTGATTATGGGCTACATCAAAGAAGAAAGAGGGGGTTTTCCATCATAGGCTCTGAAAGGTCAAGCTTTTTTTCTCTCTGGAAAAGATGGAAGCTCTTTCTTAATAAGAGTGAGACAATTTGGCATGCATGATATTGAGCATACAACATCCAGCTAAGAGGTTACTAAATATTTTATTATCTTGATTTAATACCTAGGCTTTATGTGAGGTTATGAGTTATTTTAAAAATTTAGTTATGAATTGTTAATTAGGGTAGAAAATTTACTTTATCCTAAGAGCCTAAATGAATCCAGGCCACACGTCAATAACTAACCCTGAAGAAACTAAGAAAAGACATGCTCTTCCTAATGCATAATGTAAACGAATCATCAAACAATTTATATATATCTACCGTAAAAGAATAAGAGGCCATTGTGGTCGGGTACCGTTGTACAACCAGAAAAGAAATGGGAAGCTGAGCTCTACCCTTATACAACCGGGTATATGAAAGAATAATTACATATTTACAAAGTGTTAAGTGTTATGGGGGATCTTCAAGTCTTCGCATTCTCTCCATTTCTTTATTTGACTTATTTCACTTGATTTGGTAGGCTTCTAGACATCACATAGCACCCTAAGATCACACCTTCTGGCCAATGTTCATACTTTACCCCCATAACACTTAACCAAATTCCAAATGCACAATTACATTAAAAGAATGGAAAAGTAAGTCTAACTAATCCTGCAAAATAGATGTTAGCTAAATACACCATACAACCCAAGCAGTTATATGAATGATTTGGACTTAGCACCTTGCACATGGGTAACTAAGTTCACATGTCCTAACATAGATTATGCTTAGGGGGTAAGTGACCTGCACAACAAAAATATTTATATTTATTTTAAGCACCCCGTTGACCTTATTTTTAGAATGAGCTCTTAACCCCTCCATCTTAGACATAGAACTTCTCTTAGACACTAAGAGTTTCCTTAGTCTTAAGACACTTCTAGTGATTAGGTGAACACCTAACCTAACCCTAGAGACTTAGAAGAGTTAGCTATAGGAATAGGTTATGCCTTAGGGGTGTTAAGAAAATTTGCCTACCCTATAGCTTGATCCAAATCCTCACTTCCTTCCTTCAAGTCAAATTTCAAAATTCAAATCAAACTCCAAATCAAATCAACTTCAAACTCAAATCAATTCCAACTTGATGGTTTTTCTTGAATCATTAATCAATTCCAAATGATTAAAACCCATGATTGAATTCCAAATTCAAAAAATCTTTCCTAAGTTTCTTTGATTCTATCTTATGAACTTAGCCTAAATCAAATCCAAATCAATTCAAATTCAAGAAATTTTCTCATAACCCATTTATATTCTCATTTATTTTCACAAATATAAATGAAATATAAATTCAAATATCCAAAAATTAATTCAAAAAATTAAATCTAAATTCAACCAAAATTCAACTTAAGCCTTTCAAGTCAAATTCTTGAACTTAGCCAAATCAAATTCATCAAGCCAAACCCTTGATTTTCTTCATGATTCAATCAATCCTTTAATCATGAATCTAAATATAAACATAAACTTCAATCATCAAACCAAAACTAAATTCGAAACTCAAATCCAAATTCAACCAAAATTCAAACTAAGCCTTTCAAGTCAAATTCTTGAACTTAGTCAAATCAAATTCAAATCAAGCCAAACCCTTGATTTTTCTTCATGATTCAATCAATCCTAAATCATGAATCCAAATATAAACACAAACTTCAATCATCAAACCAAAACTAAATTCAATACTCAAACCCAAATTAAACTCATGTTCACCCTTGAACTTGAAATTGGCAAATGAATCAAAACCCATTTGACTCCAAATCACTTGCAAATGGATTTATATTTCAATCATAAGCCCATATATGAATTCAATCAAACTTGATTCAAGCCTTGATCAAGCTAATTGACCCAGCTCACTTGACCCAAAGTGACCTAAAGTACCCTTATGAGCCAAATTCTAATCCTACCCAAATTGGATTGAACTAAGCTCACCTAAGCCTCATTGTGAGCAATAATCATCATGAGATGATTAATCACTCAAATTGGGTCCAACCTAAGGGTTGACCAAGTGAACACTTAGCCAAAATAAAACCTAAACTAGCCAAAATCTACCATATGCCAAATTGATTGAAACCATTGATCAAAACCAATTCATGATCAATGTTTGAACTTGTTCAAGTCATCATTTGAGCCTAACCTAGCCTAATTGGCCACTTGACCCAAGTTGACCCAACATGACCTAAAAAGTCAAAATATGTGAAAACTTGATCTAAGCCAAATTGATTGAAACCAATGGGTCAAGTTCATTCCAAATCACTTGTTGAACTTGACCAAAGCCTCAATTGGCCAACTAGACCCAACGTAGCCCAATTGACCATGAACCTAACTTGACCTAAAAGGTTAAATTGAGCCAAAATCAAATTAAATCAAAATTGATTGGAAATAAAGATAACAAATCATTTCAAATGACCAATGAAACCTAAACCAACCCATGGCCTAACCCAAATAGGTCAAATTGCTTAAATTGGTCAACTTGACCTATTTGACCTAAATGAAATCAAATGATCCAAATCCAAATATAAATCAAATTGAAAACCAATGATGCCAAAATATTTTAAATAGCCATATGAACTTGACCCAACTCTTGGTTTGACTCAATTTGATCAATTGGTCAACTTTACCCAAGTTGACCCACTTTGACCTAAATGGGTCAACATGAGCCAAATCATATCAAATCAATTCCAAATTCATTGAAACTTGGCCTAACCCATTTTTCAATCATACCAAACATACTCAAACTAAAATCCAAGCCAAATGACCATTTTACCCATAGGTCAAAGGGTAATTCTTGGCCAAATTCACTTGAAATTTGATCAAATCCTCTTCATGGCCACCTGACACCCTCTTAGTGGAGTCCATGGACACTAGTAAGAGTGGTGCACTTGACCCAATGGGTTTGGGTCAGCCAAACCTAACCCAATGGCCAAACCAACCACTCCTGTCATTTCAAGCACATGAGATCACTCCCACATCCAAATCAGCACATGACAACTTCTCCACTACCTCCCTCTGCCAAAATAGAATCACATGCCACCCTAAGCATCCTAACCAACCCACTCCATGAGGTCAATTTGATCAAAATGGCTTAGCACCTCTCGGCCGTCCGATCCTTGGAGGGGGAGATATACACCCCTTCATTTTTCTTCATTCCAACTCTCTTGCATTCAATTGAGCGATTGGAAGCCAGAGAAAGCAATCACAAGTCTCCCCAAGCTCCTCTGAGCCAATTCAATTTCCCCATTCTCGATTTTGCCTAAGCCAAAAATAAGGGAGGTAGCAAGAATTTCCATCTCATTCAATCCTTCACCAGAGCTCAATTCATCCTTCAAGCACCTTGAGGGGACCTATCGAGCTCACCAAACCTTCATCCAAGTGTTCAAGCCATGGGAAGAGGTGTCTAGACCCAAGCCTCAAGCCTAGGAGGAGTTTGATCAACTGAGCAATTCACTTCATCCCAAAGCTTGAAACCTTCAACATGATTTTGTTTCCACTAGATGAAGCTACCTCGACGGTTGGGAGCACTGGTGATAGCCTCCGGTGAGGTACTATTAAAACCCGAGCATAGTTTGAATTTTCTTTGGTCCTTTTGAAGAAAAGTTTCACCCCAAGTGAAATGGACTTAGATCTTTTAAGTTTGATTAGAGATTTAATTACCTAATAAACATAGAAAATTTAAAATAACATAACTAAATGTAGAAAAATCAAAAAAATACAAAATAAAATGCATTGTGAAGATATTTTAAAGGGAAATAATCTAAAATTAAGTTCGATGGATTTTGAATAGTGAATTTTGTGCAATGAAGGTTTTATTGAGAATATAATTATATTAATTACTCCCTAATTATTCCACTAATTAATTCCAAACTTTCTAAGGTTGATTAATAGGATGACCTTTGCCTCCCATGATTCTCTTGGAATTTATTAATGGTTTAATTATGGTAACTGCTTGATCCAATCCTAATCACTCCCTTAATTAATTAAAGGATTAATTAGCCTATTAAATAGTGATAAATTAATTAATTAAGTTTGCTAATTACCTTAGAATAGTGAAAGAACTTAGGGAATGAGATTGGGAATTCTTTACCAAATCTTTTCCCTTAAGTTTATTTCATTTGGATAAAATCTAATTAAAGTACAAATTAATTAAATAGTTTAATCATTTAATTATATGGATTAAATAATCAAACTTTTCAAAATTAAAACATTCCAGAACTTAATCAATTCTTTCTTGGGTAGATGCTTAGGTATTCAATAACCTAAGTAGCTTAAGAAAAACAAATCTAACCCATATGTATGGGAAGGGTTATGAATGTACTTAACTTAAACCCTTTAGCTTAATTAATCATTAATTGTGAGCCAAACACATTAGACCCCTTTCTTTCTTAGGTGCATTACTGATTTAAATTTCTTATGATTTTATGTCATACATTGGCTCATAATTATTTGGTTAAATATGTTAAAGAGGTGTAGGTAAGGGGTAATTAATGAACTTAATGTACACCTTAACCTAAGAAAAACATAAAACTATTCTAATGGTTATCAAATTAAATTAAAACAACATACACATGTGGAAAATGGGTTAGGACCAGCAAACCTCTTCATATTTTCTAAATCAAATCAAACTCAAACAAATTTAAAAATCTCTTTAAAATAAATTTGATTCACTTTAAATAATCCTATTTCATGAGATTGTCTTAATGAATTAATCAGGGTGAATGAATTTACAAGCTTTCATCACTTTAAAAATGAAATGTTTCCTTTATGTCAAATTGCATATTTTTTTAAAGTAAGAATGTGAATGGCTATTATCACTATTAAATCCAAAATTACTTTCAAAAACTTATAAATCAAATAACATAATTGAAAGATAACTACTTATAATTATTTATAAGCTTGCATGTGAGTATAAATATAAAGATGCACATTGTGTGACTTTCCTTCTCTTCTCTTTTAGCATAGTTTTGAATAAGATTTTGCAAAGTGTATAGTTCATTTGAAAAGAACACAACACTTGCTTAAATCCATTCCTATTCATTCCTATGTTATCACTTAAGAAGGATATTCACACTTCCATATGTAAATTGCATAAACAAATCAATCAAACAAACATAAACTTTTTACATGATTCTCTTTCCACGCATTCTTTTCGTACATGCACATGTATTTAAGAAAAGTTATATATTAGTCTAGACAACCCCGGGGTTGCAAGGCTTTAAGTATCCCTAAGTAGGTCTTGTACCTTACACCCCTGGTGCTAATAATGGCGTAGTACTCACTTATATCTTTTATACTTGCAAATGTGCATATAAAAAATGGATAAAAGGATCCCTCTTTTCAACTTAACAAAATCATGCATACATGAAACATTCCAAATTTTCTTAAATAAATTCTCTTAGCATTCATCATTAAGGTGTGCTAAACACTTCCATTTGCATATATAGATATGCTTAGGATTCATCCATATGCATGTTACATATGTTGGGAAAGAAATGAATTGTGTTTATTATAATAGTATTTCACTTTACTTAATCTTAAAATGTTGCTTTCATTTTTAATATATTTGTTTAGGGAAAATCTAAACTTGAGATTAATTAAAACACATAATAAAATATTCACTAAAAAATAAAATATGAATCTACCTTAGAAATTACTTAAGGTAGGGAGGAAAAGGAAGCTGTCTTCTCTTTTTCTCTCTTTACAACACTTAGTAATTAATTATAGGTTCATTCAAACCTAAACAAATCATAAAAATAAAAATCAACCAATCAATTAAATCACTTAAATGAAATTGCTCTCTGAGTTGAACATTTTCATACTTAGAAAACTCTAACCTTAAAGCCTAGCTGAGCATACCATACAAACCTTAAATAGCACACACATTAGGCTAAGTCATCACTTCTAGCTTTAGGTTAGGGAGATGCAAGGTTTTATACTTTGCTTTTATTTTGTGATGTAATATTTTAGTCAGGATGTTAGGGTGTATGAGCATAGACTGAATGGTAGGGTGATCTTAGTCTAACCATTATCTTCTACAGGGGATTGTGCTTAAGGGGCGCTGTAATAAAAAAAATAATTGCTTTTGCTGTTCATGTGCTTATTCGCCTAAGTATAATCCAAAATAGGCCAGGTGGGCTTGGTTACCCATGTGTAGGGTGCTAAGTCTAAATTATATATATATATATACAAGCTTGGGATTGTATTTTAGCTAATCTTTATTTTGCAAGTTTTAGTTAGATTTCCTTTTCCCATTTTTCATGTAATTTTGCAATTAGGATTTTGGAATTATTGTTATGGTAGGATTAGGATGAACATTAGTTATAAGACTATATCTTATGTACCATGTGAAGCCTTTAGGGAAACCACATTCTAACGAGCCAAAAGAAGAAAGAAGAAATGAAGAATGAAGACCCCCCCCCCCCAAACAATGAATTCTTTCTTAATTGTAATTTATTCTTTCATAATCTAGGTTATATAAGAGTAGAGCTCAGCTACCCAATTTATTTTCAGGTTTGTGCGGTGGAGCCCGACCATAAATAGTCTCTTATTCTTTTGCTCTAGCTTTATAAATCGATTAATGTTTGTTTAGCTAGTGCACTTAGATGTCATCCTTTCCTAGTTTCTTCCTTTCTTTGATGTGTGATCTAGATGACGATTAGTCTCTTAGAAAAATAAATTTTCTATCCAACTAATCAATTCAAAAAAATAAATTAATAAATAATTCATAACCTTGTCTAAAGCCTAGGTTATAAATCATGATAAAAGAATTAGCAACCCTTTAACTGGATGTTGTATTTTCTTTCTCACATCATGCATAGAAGTATATTGTTTCACTATTGATTGGAGAGCTTCCACCTTTACTAGAGAACTTGGCTTGACCTTTGAGAGCCATGGTGGAAACACACCTCTTTATCTTGTTGATTTTAGCCCATAATCTAATTTCTCATGCATTAGGCATATGAATCCTAAAGCCTATGTCAAATTGATTTTCCAAAATGAAAATACAATATAACCAAATTTTCATTAGATTTAAGTCATTAAATCATACCCTACATGATCTAGTCTCTTAGGGAGTTTGTTTAAATACTTAGTCTCTTTGTAAATAAATAATAGCTTAGCTATCTTGCAAAAGCATATGACTTTCCTACATGTATTTTAAAACCGTAGGAGGAGTTAGTTGGCGACCACCCCTAGGCAATTATAAATCCAAACAATCAAGTGGTTTATCCTCTCTTATGGAGGTAAACAAAATACTCATTTTTTTGCCTTAGATTTAGGTCATGCTTTTGGCCCTCACCAAAGCTCCTTAGATTTAGGTTCTGAGGTTGCTTCTCCCTTTTATGAGCTACAAGCATAAATTCTCACCTCTTAGGCATTTCCATGCCCTTGTATTATGTAATTGTAAGCCCTAACTTTCTAATAAAAATTTAACTCAAACAAATAAGTCAATTCAATTTCAAAAATATAAAGCCTAACCATAGGATTGTCTAGGATGCTTACTAGGCTTCCTAGTATCCTATGCATCCCCTACTTATCTTCATTTGGTTTTGATAAGAACTCCGTCCTCTTGATCGATCCTGCTTGATTTTCTAAAAATAAAATAATTCACTGATAGTCTACCTTCGAAATCTTTGGAGAAAATGATAATTTACCTTAATCGAGAGTATTCTTAAGGAATCCCCTTCCTTAGGATGTAATTAACTATGGGGCTTGCCTCTGTAGAGGACTTAACGAACATGATTTAAAATAAACCATGCTTTACTTTTTCATGTAAAGTAGGGGAAGAATCTCTGGTACATTCCGAAGACCCAGTCCTTAGGAGTCCTTATTCAGGTGATTAGGTCCATTGCATGGTGGTGACTTCTATCTTTCGAGATTGTATACCTTTCCTCAATATCGTACCCGATCACCCTAATAAGAATATTTGCAGATCTACGTGGTGTCTTGATAAGGTGTTATATTTCTATTTTCATCTTTCCTCTTTTCAAAAAGGGATGGATGAAGGCAGAATATATATATATATATATATAAAATTTTCACCACAAATTTTTTTGGTGACTCCAGTAGGGATGGTTCCTCTCTCCTTCTTTGGTAAATAATCATTGTCTCTAAGTATCGATACTGAGTTTGTACTTTTGTATGAGTCCAAGACTATCTTTCTTTTCCGTTGACACTTATCTTATTTCATCCTTAAGCTAAGCTAGCCAACATCTTTAGGTTTTAGGACCTCACCCTGTGTTGGTCTTAAAACCCTCATTGGTTTCCCCAATGGGTGAAAATAAAAATTTAATAAAAAAGAAATAACTAAAGACTTCCTCCTTAACCATTTTTATGGTAAGGAAAGGTTCATTACAAGAATAAAATAAATAAATTCTTCATAAGAAACATCAATTTCCAAAAAGCACTTTTTCAAAATGCACATAATAGAATATTTTACACAAAAAATTTCATAAATCACCCTCATCTAATAATCTTCATGATTATTATATGTTGGATCATTTCAGAATTAAAATCAAAAATCATACTTGCCAAAAGCACAAATGAACATCTTCATTCAATTTATTGAATGAAGATTTCATTTTTCAAAACAAAAATGAACAATCATCTTTTTCAAAAAGAAAATCAACAATCTCTTTTCAAAAATAAAATCCATCAATCATATTTTCAAAAAGCACAAATGAACATCTTCATCCAATTTATTGAAGGAAGATTTCATTTTTCAAAACAAAAAGACAATCATCTCTTTCAAAAATAAAATCTAGAATCACATTTTCAAAAAGCACAAATGAACTTCCTCATTCAAATTGAATGAGTATTTTCATTTTCAAAATAAAAAGATAATCATCTCTTTCAAAAATAAAATTTATCAATCATATTCTCCAAAAGCACAAATGAACATCTTCATTCAATTTACTGAATGAAGATTTTCATTTTCAAAACAAAAAGAACAATCCCATTTTCAAAACAAAATGAACAATCACACTTTCAAAACAAAATGAACAATCACATTTTTAAAACAAAATGAACAATCACACTTTCAAAAAAATAAACAATCACATTTTCAAAACAAAATGAACAATCACATTTTCAAAGCAAAATGAATTATCACACTTTCAAAAAAAATGAACAATCACATTTTCAAAACAAAATGAAAAATCACATGTTCAAAACAAAATTGACAATCACATTTTCAAAATAATATGGACAATCACATTTTCAAAACTAAATTCAACATCATCTTCTACAAAAATAAAAATCAAAATCAAAAGAAAAACTTAAAGAAACACACTTGAATTTCTTAGCATACCAAAATTTGCTAAGGATCTTCTTTTTCAAAATGAAATCAAAAAGCAAAAGAAACAACATTTGGATTTCCTTAGCATACCTAAATTTGCTAAAAATCCTCTTTTTCAAAATGAAAAAAAAAAAACAACATTTGGATTTTCTTAGCATACCTAAATTTGCTAAGGATTCTCTTTTTCAAAATTAAATCAAAAACAAAAAGTAACGCATTTGGATTTCCTTAGCATACTTAAAATTTCTAAGAATCTTCCTTTTGAAAAATCAAACAAAAACAAAAACAAAACACATTGGATTTCCGTAACATACTTAAATTTGCTAAGAATCCTATTTTCAAAAATCTTCAAAAACAAAGCACACTTGGATTCTTCATTTAACATACCCAAATTTGCTAAATGAGGATTTCATTTTTCAAATAACAAATGATTCACAAAATAGGTAAATAAAGAAAAAGAAGAAATTGTTTTCAAGCACCTCACTTAGCATACCTAAATTTGCTAAGTGAGTAAATCCCAAAGATCCAAAAAATCAAAACAAAACTAATTGACTCTTTATTTTAACATACTCAAAGTTGTTAAATGAAGGGTCCTCAAAATCAAAAATCAAATACGAACCTATGGAAGCATCTCTCCAAAAATATTTGAACCCATTTTCAACATACCCACATTTGGTGAAAATGGATTCTACATTCAAAAATCCTCTTTCTAATCAATCTCAAACTCTCTTCTAAATCTATTTTGAGCCACACTTAACACTTTCAAGATGTTGAGTGTGGGTTCAAATTTTAAAATTCAAATTCAAAAAAAATTAACAATGCAAGAATATTTGATTCAAGTTTGTTTTCAACATTACAATTTCAATCAGCTTCAGTCAGTTTTTTCAATTAGTTCCAATTTAGTCAATTCATTGCAATGATACTGCAGAAGTATGTGTTCACGTTTCCTCATGGGATGGATTTGGCCTTGGATCAGGCCAGCCTTCCACGATCTGACTATGCCCACCTCATCCACTTTGGTTGAGGCTTTGAGGGGGCCAGGATTACATGTGAGGGAACCCCCCTCATGATAATTAGTAAGAGCATGGTGACCGGCGTAGCATCATCCGTTGACATGCCATCTGATTTAGATTCAAGATGTGGCGGCCCACGCCAGCAGTGATCATGCCTGACATTCCCCATGCTACCCCAATTTGGGCTAGCATCCACTCCTTAGCACCTTCCAAAGGGAAGGCTCTCCTCATTCTAGGGAATGTCTCACCTACCTTTGAGGTTGGGTCTAGTTCCTACACTACTCAACCTACCAGGACCCAATGTAGAAACAAGAATCGCATGATCAAGCGGTATCACACTCGCATTGCCAGAGAGTTAGAGGCTACTCCTATTAGAGGAGGAGTCCCCGAGTTACAAAAAGTAGTTCCACCCTCTATCTAGATCTGATAGAGGGGATGCTAGGAGAATTTTTGCTTCACCTCTACCAGTAGTTTAGTTTTAAGCACCTGTTAGTGAGAGGAGGTCATACACCAACCTTCAATTAGTATTACACTAGTAGGTAGAGCCTATGGATGATCAGAGTTTGGGGCTCAGTTTGATTTGTGTTCTATCATTCCCAATAGTATTGGCAGGCAGCTTAGGCAGGAGAGGGCTAGAGAAGCCCGTACATCAGTTTATAATACTAGCCAAGAGTGACGGAGGTACATCTAACAAACAGCTGCCTCCGCACTTGTGGACTTTCAAGATCATCGATCATACTGACAGTATCTTACTCATGGGGACTACACATCATAGGAGAGGAGCTTCTATCCCGAGAGAGTCAGTGGTGCCTCCACCACATCGCTCTTCTCTGCGCCTGTCATCTCCCGTACATGTTCCAACATCTATTGTTCCAACCAAGGCCATGAAGGCCGCATTGGGAGAGAAGATCTAGCTACGACCAAGAGATCCTGTTCCATCAATGCTGCCTACCGTGGTAAGGCTGAGCTCTCCTGTTTGACCTTCTACCCTAGTTATGGTGAGGAAGGAATGATGACCTCAGAGTATTGTAGTTATCCCGTCACCACCACCACCATAGTAGGCTAAGGAGATAGTCACAATAGTTGAGGGAGGAGGAGATAGTTCAGTCGCCCCTATGGTCATTGATCCTCCTAGGAGTACCACTCCACCCGCATCCAGTAGTGAGTATTTATCCTCTAGTGAGCCTCTCTCACAAGATCGCCTTATTAGCGCCTTAGAGTTGGGATGCCATTCTGCTCATGATAGTGATCCTACTACCGGTCAGACCCGATCTTACATTCCAATTTAGTTGGACCGATCCCTAGATGACATAGTAGCTCAATATCTAGTGGAGAAGAAAGAAATCTTAGGATATGCCTAGTCAAATTTAGAGGATGAAAAGGTCAGCTTTGATCCAAATGAAGATGACCTATTAGAGGATTCAGTGGGGGTGCACATGGTAGATACCCAGGGTTCCCTCCTCCATGAGCAACAAACTTTGGAAGGTGTTGAAGCCAAGCAGGAAGACACATCCTACTCGACCCAACACCTCTCTCAATAATTAAAACAGAAAGATGAACAAATATATAAAATGGGGAAGCAGCTTGAACATTTTCTAGCAATTGTTTTGGGATTACAAAATTAAGCCTTGATAGTTCATCCTACTATAGTTGAGACTAGTCAACCAGAGTTAGTGCATGTCTTGGATCTAGCCAAGACTTTACCTCTAATAGTGTAAAAGACCAAAGAGATGTAAGGTAGTGGATAGTACCTCCATATAGAAAAGGATATCAAAACCATGGTTGAGGTGAGAGAAGCATTGGCTCAAGCCCGGGAGGATCATCGCCCAAAGGGTAGACCCTACCTAGAAGAATTTAATGGCATTCAATATCCTGGGGGTCTCGCACTCACCTTATTTCAAGAGCATGGTAGTGGAACCCAGGCAAAGATATTACGCACTTGAGGCTTACAATGCCGTGATGCTTTACTCTTCCATCTCTTTATTGCTTTTAGTAGCATAACCTTGATTATATTAAACTTCCCAATAAGAAGAATTTTGCTGAGTTAGAGCAACTCTTCATCAAAAGGTTTTCTACAGCTCAGCAAAGGGTGACTATAGGTGATCTCGTTGTGACTCAACAAAACCCCACTGAGTACCTCATTGACTACATTCTTAGATGGCATAATTCGAGTATGAAATGTGAACCACAACTATCTGAACAACATGCCATTGAGATTCTACTTAAGAATATCCATGGCCCGGTCGCCTTCATGCTCAAAGGTTTCACCATGAAAACATTTCAGAAGCTAATCAACAAGGTAGCTAGCTTACAAGGAGAAGTCAAATAGTTTCCTTTTTCAGACCAATCAACAAAGCAGAAGCCATAGAAAGCTTATGAAAAGAAGCCAGGGGCAATGATAGTAGTAGACAAGGGGAAACAGCCAGCCAAAGAGCAGTTTGAGAGACCTCATGCTCCACAGCCATCACTTCCACCTCCTCTACCACCACCGAGGCAGTCCTACCGGATGCCATCACAGCCTCCATGGCCTGCACTACCTCCTCCTTATCCATATCATCAGCAGCAGTGGTACACACACCCACAGCCATGTAACTATGACCCACCTACTCTTTTGGATAAACTTAATAAGCCTTATTCATTTAAGAGGGAGGTAATCAGGAAGATCTTTAAGAATCTATTAAAGAAGCCTAGTTTTTAGTTACCTATACCTAGAAAATTGGAGGAAGTGGGCAAAAGCAATGATTCTAACTTTTGCCCCTACCACCGCATGTTAGGTCATGTTTTGGAAGATTGCTTCACATTCAAGAACTGGCTTGAACATAGCTTCAAAACTGGTACTATAGTTATCCTGAAGGAATACCTTGTAGAATAACCATCTAGTTCCATTAGGGTAATCCTTGGGGATACTTACAATCCTTCCAAAACAAAGAAGGTTGGGACATCTCCTTATCTCGTACCTCTAAGAAAATTTTCTCCAAAATCAAGAAACTTTCCTTGCAAGTGCTTGAGCCAACTCGAACCTCCAATATCAAGAAAGATATGCAAGTTGTTCAGGACAACTCAGAGAAAGGGGAGTTCATAGGAGCCAGCGGTACCTCGGATAGCCAAGTAGCACAACCACCAACCAAGTCCAACCTCTAGTCTACCGTTGTAGCTACTACATCAATGACTAACTATACTTTAGCTAGCTCTTCTTCTGGTAGACATCTTGTATTGAAAGATGAGGACCCCACTTACTTTATTTGATTTCTACTATGTACCTCCTTCAAAATCCAAGAAATCAAAGAATAAAGCTAGCTTGAATTATATCAATGTCACTTCTAATGGGTTGTCTAAATATATTCCTAATGATAACTCTTTAAGTCTAAAGAACAATTATAATAACTCCAATCTTCCTTTTTTTGATTCAGAGTTGGACCTTCCTTCCCTGAATATTACAGGTTCACCTCTTGAGATAGACTTGGAATCATTCAATTCTGAGGGTCCCATAGGAGAAGCTGTAGGTGAGCCTGACATGCAGGTAGAATCTTCCACTAACCTGCCACAAGAGATCACTGAAGTCAACCTCCGTAGTGCCAAGGTTCTACCTCGTAGAGCAGCACCTCAAGATAGATGAAAATAAGTCATTATTTCATATGATCGAGAAGCCCCTCCACAGGATGCTCCACCCTTGTATATGTTTATGGAGGATCAGCCCAAGGTGGATTATAATGTCTTCTCTCACATAAGAAAGTTGCCATCTAAGCTAAGCATATACGATGCCCTTGTCTTATCCAAAGAGATGAGGTAATCACTAATCAAGGTTCTCCTTGATCCAGAGATATGCTTAGCTCAGCTGACCGCTATTGGACAGGAGGCACATTATTCCAAAGAAGCTCAGGGAATCACTTTCACAGATGAAGACCTACTTCTAGGAGATATTGAGCGCAACTGTCCCCTCTACATTATAGTGGACATGGCAGATTCAGACTTACCATAGTTCTCATCAATCCAGGTACATTGGTGAACATTATAAGTTTAAAGACCCTTGCCTATTTGAGGATTGACATCTCCACACTTTGAGAAGATTGGATGATGTTGAGAGGATTCAATGAATAAGGCAGAGGGCTTTAGGTTCAATAGTGTTACCTTTGGAGATAGGTGATTGGAAGACTGAAGCCAAGTTTTATATCATTTATTATAATACTTCATTCATTGCTTTGCTCAGTAGGCCTTGGATACATTAGAATAAGATGATTCCATCCTCCCTCCATTAGTGCATCAAGTTCAGGAAGGATGAGATTGAGTACTGTGTCAAAGGTGATGAAAAGCCATTTTCAGTCAGAGAGATTGAGATATATGAGGATACGACCTACTATCTTCCTCAAAACACCTTTTCTTGTAAACTTGGTCAAAATTTAAATTTAAATGCAAAATAAAAAGAAGAAAAACAAAAAAGCAAAAGAAAAAGAAAAGAAAAAAGAAAGTCCAAGTGAACAAAAAAAGGAAATTGAGGACGAAGTGGAGATGCATATCACATTCCACCCATAGTTTATCCCATCATATGGACATGCGAGTAGGATAACTCGACCTCCACCAGGCAAAGGCAGGGGTTGAAACAGAGGTAGTTCCAGAGGTGGAAGACCCCCTAATTGGCCATCAGCCAACAGGGGTTATGTTCTAGTTCATAGGAGTACCCTTACTATTCATAAAGACTTGGAATCCAACTCGAAGGATGAGTCTAATGTGATTAGTGTACCAACCAACTCCTCCTAGTGGGTTTCATTAGAGGTGACACTCAAGCCAGATAGTGATGAAGACCAGGCCTCCAAACAAAATGTGAATGTATTCAAATCAAATGTATGTGAAACTATTAGGCAGTAATTAGGAACCTTAGCTCTAACCTCACTTCCATCTCAAAAAGTTAAAGGTTTAGTAGTTAAGGAAGCCCCTCAGTCTTCCAAGGATGTTAAATCGAATAGACTCTTTTTGGGATCATCATCCTCAAGTCTAGAAACTGATGTAGGACTTGAGGATATTTCAAACAAAGAATTAATGGAATTGCCTTTTGATTGGTGCCCGCCTTGTGTTCGTAATCTCACAAAGAAGTGTTTGATTCCTTATTCATGGTCTAAGCACAGGTTAGAGTACTTTGAAAAGATGTGAAACAATAGAGGCAGGGATGCACAATCAAGATCAGGACTAGGATTTGGTATAGTGGGTCCAGTCGATGACGATGATTACTGCATAGTTATCACCAACCATCTAGAGTCTGATGGTTCTTTTCACACCAAACCAACTCTTATAAGGATGTGTGTTTAAAAACTTTAGATATTCCAAATGATCTCCAAATAAAAAATACACCAACAGGATTTGGAGAGAAGATCCATTCAACAATTTACAAGCTTAAAGAAATCAACCTCGGGATGGAAGAAAATCCACGCCCGACATACATCAGTTTGTTGTTGAATGAAGAAGAAACTAATGAAATAGTTAGGCTATTGATTGAGTTTAAGGACTGCTTTTCATAGAGTTATGAAGAAATTCCTTGATTATCTCCTAACATAGTAGTCAACAAACTAGCAATAGACCCTATCGCTAACCCAATCAAGTAAGCTCCTAAATGCATGCGATTAGAAATAGAACAACAGGTCATTTCTGAAGTCAAGAAACTGATTGATGCTGGTTTCACCGGGAAAGAAAAATACCCTACCTGGTTAGCCAGTGTCATCCCAACTAAGAAGAAGAATGGCCAAATTCATAATTGCATTGATTTCAAGGACTTAAACAAGGCATGTCTTAAGGATGAAATTTTCTTCCTATACCAGAAATAATGGTGGACATTGCCTCATCTCATGCAATTTTCTCCTTCATGGTTGGGTCATATGGCTACAACCAAATCAAGATGGCCCCTGAGGATGAAAGAAACACTACTTTTTGAACCCGATCAAAATCTATTGTAATAAGGTCATGCCTTTCAGCCTTAAAAATGATGGCATTGCATCCCAATGGGCTATGACTTAGATCTTCAATAAACTTATCCATCATCAAGTTGAGTGATATGTTGATGATTTAGTAGTCAAGAGCAGGGAAAAGAAAGACCATCTCTTTGATTTGAGAGTAGTTTTTGAATGGTTAAGATAATATAACCTCAAAATGAACCCCGGAAGTGTGCATTGAGTAGCCGTGAAAATTTCTTGTTGTCAACACGGGAATAGAGATAGATTCATAAAAGATTAAAGCTATCTTATAAATACCACATCCTAAAAGTTTAACTCAACTCAGATCTTTCCAAGGATGGTTGGAATATCTAAGATGCTTTATCTCCAACCTATCAGGGAGATGCAAGCCATTTTCAGCACTTGTCAAAAAGAATGCCAAGTTCAAGTGGGATGACAAGTGTCAGCATGCCTTTGAAGATATCAAGTAGTATTTAGTGAAGCCGCTAGTGCTAGAAACCCCTATCTCGGGCAGGCCACTCATCCTCTACACTGCTACATTAGATGACTCCCTTAGCACTTTGTTGACCCAAGCCAATGATGAAGGGAAGGAGAACGCTCTCTACTACCTCAGCCATTGTCTAATCCATTCTGAAGTAAACTACCCACCTATTGAGAAACATTACCTAGATTTGATCTTTGCATCTCAAAGCTATGGCACTATATGCTTTCTCATAAGGTGAACTTGATATCCAAAATCAATCCACTACAGTATCTCATGACATGGCCAACGCTATCTGGATATTTGGCATGATGGTCCATGATTCTCTCACAGTTTGATATCACATTCGTACCCCTCCATGCGGTAAAAGGACAAGCACTAGCGGATTTCTTAGCAACACACCTATTGCCTGATGATTCCCCGCTTAGTGGTGATCTCCCTGATGAACAAATCATGAACTTAGGGGAGGTTGACAATTGTCGATGGGAGATGTATTTTGATGGTGCAGCTTCCATTCATAAAGGAGAAACACCACAATCCACTCTTCCTGGAAAGGCAGGGGTAGGAATAGTTCTCTTAACTCTAGACCACGATGTGATGAGATTCTCATACTATCTCTCCAATCTCCACAATAATGAAGCCGAGTATGAGGCTTTAATTTCAGTCTAGAGTTAGCTATCACAGTGTGTGTCAAGAGCATCAATATCTACTGAGATTCTTAGTTGACCATCAACCAAATTGTCGGGTCCTATAAGGTTCTCAAACCTAAGCTTCGCTATTACCGTGAGTATAACATGAAGCTGTTGGCCCAAATCCCTCAAGTCACAATCTACAAGGTTCCCCGAGTAGAGAACGCAGTAGCAAATGCTTTGGCCAAACTTGCCAAAGAATTGGCATGTCCAAAAGATGAGTTCATTCCAATAAAGGGCCCAAAATAAACAAGTCCTATCTCTTATTGATGTTGAACTCATCGAGAGACTTTCACTTGAAGGGGAGGTTATCGTTTCCTATAAGGACAAGGAGCTAGATTGGAGGCAATCGCTCATACATTATTTGAACACTGATAAACTACCTTAAGAAAAGTCACAAGCCCATCAGTTGAAACAGAGAGCCCTCTCCTATGCTCTCATTGATGGCACCTTATACAAATATTCTTTTGATCAAATGTGGTTACTGTGTTTGGAAAAATCATGAAGCTCATAGGATTGTGTTTGAGGAGCATTCAGATCTATGAGGAGTGCATCAATCCAGTCCAAAGATGAAGATGAAGATCAAAAGACTAGGACACTACTGGCCTTTAATGATTATAGACTGCATGAATGTGGCTAGAAGATGCCATCAATGTCAGGTATATGGTGTGGTCTTACATCTACCACCCAACATTCTACACCCTACATTGGTCTCATAGCCATTTAAGTGTTGGGGTATCAACATTGTGGGTCCTATCAATCCTCCTTCTTCCATGGGTCATCGGTTCATCTTTAGCTGCCACCGACTACTTTTTCAAGTGGGCGGAGGCAATCCCACTCAGAGAGGTCATAGCTCAACACGTGCTTCAATTTTTTAAGAACCATATCATACATAGGTTCTGGGCACCTCGATGAATTATATTCAATAATGGTACTACGTTCAAAAGCACCAAGATCAAAAGCTTCACCAGAAGATATGGTATAGATTGGAGATACTCCACCATCTACTACCCTAAGGAAAATGGCCTAGCAAAAATATTCAACAAAACACTCATCAAGATACTAAAGAAGACACTCGATGACATTAAGCAGTAGTGGAATGAGCTATTGGTTGAATCCTTGTGGGCCTATTGCACCACATATAGAACTCTAACTCAATCGACCCCATTTTCCTTAGTGTATGGGTCTGAAGCCATTCTACCTTTAAAAGTTCAACTCCCATCACTAATGATAGCATTGTGTAGCAAAGTCACTACATAATAGAATGCAAAGTTATGGTTAGAAGAGCTCGAAGGTTTGGAGGAGAAACGTCTACGGGCATGCCAGAACCTCGAGTTGTATAAGGCCAAAATGATTCAAGCTCACAACAAGCTGGTCCACCCTAGGTCTTTCCAAGTAGGAGAACTTGTGTTAGTCCTAAGGAGACCAATTGTTTCCTATCGAAAGATGGGAGGCAAGTTTGAACCTACCAATTGTTGCCCAGTCACCACTTGGGAAGGCCCTTATGTCATAGAGAATACCTACTAAATAGGATCCTATCAGCTCATTGATTGTAAAGGGGAACACCCGATGCTTTCAATTAATGAGCTCTATTTGAAGAAATATTACCCATTGTTGGTTTTTTTTCTCTGGAATAGAGAAAACAAATGACACCACATAGAGTTTAGGAATATTTTATTTAGATGACCAAATACAACATTAAGGAATAAACATATTATCTCAAAAAAGATAAATTGTAATGGATTCAATCATTTTAATAAAAGACTCCTAATGGGTCTTTTGTGTATCAGTATTTTCCACATGGAAAAGTAGACAGGTCTATTTTTCCTGGGATCATGGTTCCCTATAAAGACAAGCCTCTATAGTTAATTACATTTTAAGAAATGTCTCTTCCTAAGAATATTCTCGATTAAAGAAATAAGTGGTTATTCCTAAAGACTACTAAGGTAGCTTTCAAAGGATTGATTTTTGGAAATTCAATTGGGAGAGGTCCAAATTGGAGAGAGTTATTTTTTTAAGAGTCAAACGAGAAAAAGTAGGAAATGTCTATTGATACTGGGATGCCCAGTAGACATTCCATCTATCTTATGATTGGGCTTCAAATTTGGGATTTATTTCTAGAATTCAAGTTATCTTTTTCTTAAAAATCTAGGACTTAGATTCTAGCAGCACACCACTACAAAAATGCCTAAGGTTGAAGACTTATTCCTAAAAGGATGCTTCAGAACCTAGTCTACAGGCGCTTTCGACACATGTCTGATGCTCGACCTTGTTATATCATTAGGAATCATTGGCCATTCCCTTCACTTGAGGAAATAAACCTATCCTCGACTCTTCTAGACTTACAACCTGCCTGGAGAAGGTTGCTAGCTAATACCACCTATGCGCATTTTTAAATCATGAGGCTAACTCATATGAATGCAAGATGGCTGAGTTATTACAATTTTAGGAAAGAAATCTATTAACCTAGACCTACTCCCTAATCCCTAAGATTATATAGGGTATGAAGATGTACATAACTAATGCATATTTTTCAAATTTTTATAGTTTATTTTTTACTCAGGATTCATTAGGTCATAGGAAAATAATTTATGCCTAATGCATGCAATTAGAAAAAGATTATGGGCCAAATCAAAATATAAGAAGGTGTACTTCCATCATAGGCTCTCAAAGGTCAAGCCCAGGTTCTCTAGCAAGGATGGAAGTCCTTCATTAACCAAGAGTGAAACAATATGATTATGCATGATATTAAAACATCCAGCTAAGGGGTTGCTACATATTTTATCTTTCTTTAATACCTAGGCTTTTATATGAGGATTATGAGTTGTATTTATTTTTATGTTTCAATTGATTTAGTTGGGTATAAAATTTAGTTTATCCTATGAGCCTATGTCAAGGCATACATCACAGCACAAACATAGCACAGAAAGAAACCTAAGAAAAGCATGATGTTTCTAATACGCACCCAAAATAAATCGAGCCAGATTAAATTATATAAGAAAAAGGCCTATGCAAAGTACATCAGATACCTGAAGAAAAAAAATTGGGCAAAGTTCGCTTATACAACCCGGCCTAGAACTACAAGTTCAGATCTATGGGTCTTCTTTCAAGGAAAGTCTCCTTCTTTAGGGACATCCATCGGGCTCTACAAGGGACCACCGCACCATCTCCTAGTTGGGTCAGCTCCTGCTAATCCTAGATCCTAACCTAATTCTAAGCTCAAATTTACATTTAAAATTCAAAAGAAATCCTAAGCCCTGCAAAACAGATGTTAGGAAATACACACAGCACATAAAATAGTTTATATTTCACCAACATACGCTTAGCATTAGTTGTTTGCCAAGCCCACCTGTCCTATGGACCATGTTAAGGAATTTTTAGCACCTGCAAGAAAACATCAATTTTATGATTTATTTATTACAGTAATCCCTTTAACACAGTCCCCTGCATAAAATAGTGTTAAACTTAGAAAGAACGCCCTAACATCCAGTCTAACGAACTAACAAGCTTAGGTATCCAGTCTAAAGCAATACACCTCACAGACATGTGAAGCACAATACAACGTATCACAGGAGATTAAAAGAAAATCACATAAAGATCTAACTTAGATCTAGAGTCCCTGACCTAAGTAATCTAGTGTATGTAGAAGTGAGGTTTGTGTGGTAAGGCTTTGCTAGGCTTTTAAGTTTAAGTTTGAAGTTTGAAGTTTGAATTGGTTTAATTTTTACCATTGGTTGGTTTCAATTCAAATGGCTTAATGATTTAATTCCCATTTTTATGTTCATTTTATTTGGTTAAAGTTGCATAGGTTTTCAAGAATGAATAATGGAATGATTCCATTTTTGGATGGAGCTCTTTCCATTCAACGTCCTAAATCCTAATGACATTTTCAAAAGTCTAACTAAAATCCTTAACTATTTTAATTAATCCTTTTGATTTTATTTATGTTTGGGTTTGATTTATGTTATTTCATTTGTTTGAATTGCTTTATTTGATTTAATTTGTTTGATTTATTTCATTTTGAATTAAGTTATATGGATTTCATTTGATTTGGCTTATGTTATTTTAAGGAGTTTGATTTAAGTTTGATTTCATTCAATTTAACTTAAAATATTAAATCATGGATTTATAAGCTTAAGGTTTAAATCCATTAATATGAATTAATACCTTAGGTTTGTTCATAGATTATTCTTAATCTGATTTAATTAACCTAAGTTTTAGATTCATTATTTAAACTCATTAAGGATGAGTGGTTTCATTAAACTTAACTTAAGTTGTTTAATTATGTTTGAATTTCATTAAGTATTAATTTTCTTAAAATTTTGATATTTGATTAAATTCTTTGACTTAGAAGTTTTGTTGAATTACCCCAAGTATTTCTGATGTTTATTTCAGATTAGTTCAATTTATTTGTTGATTCAATGAATTAATGATTCTTCTTAATTATTATTTAGTTCATATTGACCTAGAGATTTGGAAAATCAAGAATTCCAAATTTATAGACCAATTGGGTTTGCGATAATTATGGCAAGTGGGGTTACATGCCAATTTTATGTTTCTAAAGTTTCAACTTTATTAGAGATGTAATTAGGGTGTAATTATGGTTTTAATTAGTTTATTAAAACTAACATTAAGCCTAATTTATTAAGATTCATTAAGATACTTTAATTTTTATTTATTCTTCACTCAAAATACTTTTCCAATGAGTGGTTTATAATTATTTAATTCTTTTAATTACCTAATTGAGTTAATTTGTGATCTATTAGGTTCATATAGGTTTGGTTAGGTTTAATTAATATTCTAATGTTTATTATATTATGTTATTTAAGGTTATTGGATTAAAGTTTTCTAATTATTTCAATAAAGGGTAATTAATTTAATTAATTTAAAGGTTAAACACATGAAATTACAAT
This sequence comes from Cymbidium sinense, assembly GCA_021442155.1. Taxonomy (NCBI): domain Eukaryota; kingdom Viridiplantae; phylum Streptophyta; class Magnoliopsida; order Asparagales; family Orchidaceae; genus Cymbidium; species Cymbidium sinense. The sequence goes on along the minus strand of CM038221.1, from coordinate 83,782,138 downwards.
TTCCCTTGAATTCAGAGAATTAAATCCCCAAAAATTTATCTAAGGTGTATTTTGTGCTTAATTTTATTTCCCCAAAGTTTCAAATTAATTAGATTATTAATTTGAGAGTAATTAGAGATTTTTAATTTCTGTGGATTCCCCTCATCAAGATGAATCCATAGAGCTTTTATTTGTAATTTTTTGAGTTCTCTTTGATTTTACATAATTTTTTGAAGTTTTTATGATTTTTAAATAATTTTAAAACCGTTATTAACAAATCTTATCGATTTTAAGTCGGAGGGTCCTATGTGGCGGAGTTGAAATGAGCGGGATCATTTACGGACCGTCCAATCAAAGATCAAACGGTCCATACAGATCCCGTAGTCCCGCAGAATCAGACCGCGTGTCACGTGGCATGCGGGCCGCGTGTTACACGTGGGATGAAAATGCGTGTCACTCGGCAAAAATGTGGGACTATACTGGATCGTCCGAAGACCATCTTCTTCCCTAAATGGTGAAACCCGATCACCGTTGATGGTTTTCCATCAACCGGTGGCGATCTAAGGCGAATTATGCATCAATTTTGATCCCAAAATGATCAGTGATCGAATTGGAATCAATCTATATGGTTAGATCCATTTGGCATTCCAACTTTCTTTGAAAAGACCCAAAATTGAGAACTTGAAGAAAATAGGGGAGGACGTCAATGGAAAACCTGGATTCCGGTGATCTCCGGTGGCGAGGTTGATTCCATAAGCTTTAGATCGATGCAACAAGCTTATTGCTAGTGTTTGATGGCTTAGCTCCACGTGGTTTGCCCCTTTGAGCCCAGCATAGATCTCTGGTGGTTCTCACCGCCCCTAAATGATTCGAGTAAGGGCTCGATTTGGATTGCCTTGAGCCCTAGAACTTGTATGTGTCTTCAATTTGGGATGAAATACTCTCCTTTGGATTTCACCATTAAAGGGTGCTTGGTTTTGGCATGAACAGTGCCTTGCCAGTGACGAGGTGGCTGGAGGTGTTGAACTTCCTCTCTTGGTCTTATGAACATAATGGAATGTTCACTTCAGAGGGAAGGAGCTTCCTTGCATGTTTTCCATGCATGGCCGAGCACTTTTTACTCCTCTTCCTCTTCTCTTCATTTTTTTTCTTCCCTTAGAGAAGCCAAATCATTGTTGGCTTTTCCTTTCTTGATTGCCTCCTTCACTTGAAGGCAGCCATCTTTTAAGAGGTGGCTTTTGTCTTGGAATGGATGAGGTGGGAAGAAGGGAGTTTGCATGGGAAGGAAGAAGGAAATTAGCATTTCTCTTCTTCCCATTTTCTCCCCTTTTTTATTTTATGATTATGGCATCACATAGCCCTAGACTAATGTGTGCTACCCATTTTAAGTTTTCATTTGGAGTACATTTGATTTGGGTTGGAGTTTGAGTCTAAATCAAGTGCATTGATTTTAGCTTGATCCAATTCAAAATCAACTCAAGGGTATTTTTAAAATTAAATGTAATTTGACTTTTAATTATCTTGGATTGATGATTATTGATTGTTGATTTGATTAATTGATTTTGAATTTGGATGCTTGAGTTGATCCAACCTAAGGCAAATAGGTTAGATCCAACCCAAAGTGAATTCTTTAGGTCACTAGTCATAGTGTCCTAAGCATTGAATTAGGAGAATCCTATTTAAGATTAAGATCTTCTAATTCCTAAATTAACTTCATCCAAAAATGAGTTCAACACCCATAAAACATGTTTAAAAATAATTATCAATAAAAGAACAAAAATTTGATTCTATTTCATCAAAATCTTCTCTTCTTTCGAAGCGTTATTTGCTTGTCTTGCGAATCCTCCATGATGTGTCTAGGATAGGTATAAGAGAACCTAAGAGGCATCATATCCCTCTTTCACAACACAAACACAATCAAGCACATTTCCCGGCACTACTAGAGTAGGTGTGAGAAAACCCAAGAGGCATCCTATTATGATTAGCATAATTGAGTTAGGTGTAAGAGAACTCAAGTGACATTCTTTCTAGTGGGAATTCTAGTAGCCATCCATGGCATGATTTTATCCAATTCCACAAGTGTGTTTAGGGTAAGTGTGAGATAACCCAAGCGACATCCTATTCCCTTTAATAAAAGCAAAAAAAATAAACACAAATATTTTATCTCTGGCAAATTTGATGTGAGAGCAAGCCCCCTGTGGCACTCACTCATTTATCTCCAATGGTCACTTGTTGGAAGATGTGAGTCCCCATGCTTTCTTCCTAACTTGATCATTACAAACCAATGAGTGCCATGTTAGTTTGGTTAGCTTCACTGCCCAGCCAGTAAGCTACCTAGTATTTATTTTATTTAAAAAGATGTGAGCCCTGCGCTTTCTTCTTGAACTAATCATCATGATCTGATAAGGCCGAGTATATTTGAGTTTTAGGATAAGTCCCCCAGAGGCTCCTTTCCTCTTGCCTATATTTGAGTTGATATAAGTCCTCCAACGACATTCACTCAGTAGTCGCCATACGGATATAGCGTAGAGCCAAGATAGACTATCCCAATCGCCCATTATAGGAGGATGTGAGTCCCTGGTTTCTTTCACTTATTGCAACGAAGGGCACCTTAGGTTGGTTGATGTTTTCTATATTAACAGCAACTCACCGATGGATACACCACTCTTGGTAGATGTGAGTCCTCGCACTTTCTCCTTGACTTGGTCACCGAATACATATTGACATTATCTTCTCTAGGGTTTTGGATCAAGCCCTTAGCGGTGCCTCTCCCTGCGGGCACTCTAGTTGGATCACATCCTTTGCAACTCATTTAGACACTACCCGTGTTAATTTTGGATTAGATAGTCCCCCTTTCCTAGTAGCCACCCCTATGGTTGGAGAATTTGTTCAGCGGATGCGCAGATTCTCTCTTAGTTCAGTAAATCTGAGATAGGTCTAGGCTGATATAGGCTCCTTCTCATTTTGATCCCCTAACAGGTCCACGATAAACAAACTAAACAAATAAACAAAATATTCACTTATGAATTAGAAATTTAAGCCCCCAAAGGGCCCCTTTTTCTAAGTAGGCATTCTATCTTTAGGGTAGTGTCAGTAGAACTCTCTATAGGTGTTGCCTGACTACCTGAGTTGAGATAAGTCCCCGGTTGACACTCTCCGTAGCCACCCTAAGGTCAGGTTCAATCTATTTTTCCACAAGCAGGTTACCTCGACAGTCATTCCGCTTTGGAAGATGTAAGCCTGCGATACATTCTATCTTGCATGACAGTCACAAATCGACGGGCAGCCCTAGGTGGGGTTCGATTTGTTTCCCAAAGTTACATATCACCCTAGTGGTCTTTTGTAAGTGGAAGACATGAGTCCCCATGCTTTCTTCCCCTGAATTGATCATTGCAAACCAAAAGGCACTCCTTTGGTAGGATAGGTCTCCCCTCAGCCGAGAAGTTACTCCCTTTGGTTAAGTAAATCTAAGAAAGATCTAAGCTGATATAAGCTCCTTATCAATGTGATCCATTGCAAACCAATGGGATCCATCAAAATAATTAAAAAAATTTGAAACTAATTTTGACTATCTTTGAGTTGATTTAAGTCCCCCAACGGTATTCACTCAATAGTTAGCCCTACGTAGGGTTAGATTTGTTGCCTTGCCAACTAATCACCCTAGTGGTTCCTTGTTTTGGAAGATGTGAGTCCCCGTACTTTCTTCTTAAACTTAACCATTGCAACCAAAAGGCACCCATTTAGTTAGATAGTCCTACTATGTGGTTGGTAGACTACTCCCTTTGGATTGATAAATATGAGTTAACTCAAGGCCCATGGTCCCTACTCGGTGTAGTCCATCACAAACTGATGCAATCCATCAAAATAATAAAATAAAATGAAATCAATCTTTCGACTATCTTTGAGTTGATTTAAGTCCCCAAGCAGCATTCACTCAATAGTCAGCTCTAGGTTGGGTTCAGTATGTTGCCTTGCCAATGGAGCACCCCAGCAACTGGTCCTTACTTTGGAGGATGTAAGTCAACTACACCTTCTTCTTAGTACAACTGCTGCACATCAAAAGGCATCCCTTTGGTTGGTTAGTCCTACTATGTGTTTGGTAGACTACCCCTTTGGATTGGTAAATCTGAGTTAGGCCTAGACCTTTATGGCTCTTACTCAGTGCGATCCATCGCAAACCAATAGGGTCCATCTCAAAATTCAAAAATCTAAAAATCTAAAACAAACTTAACCCTCCTCCCTCAGTGGAGTCAAACAAAAATAAATAAAACAAATTCAATCAATCTCCTTCGATGGAGTCAAAATAAACAAAAGCAATAAATAAAATAAATAATCAATCAATCAAAAAAATCAAATCAATTTTCTCCCCAGTGAGACTCAACTCAAATCAAACCTCTCATCCCCTTATGGATGACTTGAACCTGTTCCCCTAGTGTAAAGTTCATATACTCTATCCCTAATGGATTTCTCCTTTACTCTCTCATGTCTTTGATATGAGTAAAGTCACATTGCACTAAGCTCTTGATTCCTTCAACACAATGAGTTAGGAATAGATGATTTCTATTAGTGCTTGTAATCATTTGGTGTTGTTGATTATTTTGGTCAACAACAATATGTATAGAGTACCTTGTCAATCACACCACACCTATTAGTCAATTTTAGAATGAGCTCTCATCCCCTCCATCGTAGGCATAGGACTTCTCTTAGACACTAAGAGTTTCCTGAGTCTTAAGACACTTCTAATAATTAGGTGAACACTTAACCTAACCCTGGAGACTTAGAAGAGTTAGCCATAGGAATAAGTTATGCCTTAGGTGTGTTAGAAAAATTTGCCTACCCTATAGCTTGAACCAAATCCTCACTTCCTTCCTTCAAGTCAAATTTTAAAATTTCAAATCAAACTCTAAATCAAATCAACTTCAAACTCAAATCAATTACAACTTGATGGGTTTTCTGGAATCATTAATCAATTCAAAATGAATGAAACCCAGGATTAAATTCCAAATTTCAAAAATCTTTCCTATGTCACTTTGATTCTATCTTATGGACTCATCCTAAATCAAATCCAATTCTATTCAAATTCAAGAAATCTTCTCATTACACATTTATATTCTCATTTATATTCACAAATATAAATGAAATATAAATTCAAATATCAAAATTAATTCAAAAAATCAAATCCAAATTCAACCAAAATTCTATCTAAGCCTTTCAAGTCAAATTCTTGAACTTAGTCAAATCAAATTCAAATCAAGCCAAACCCTTGATTTTTCTTCATGATTCAATCAATTCTTTAATCATGAATCCAAATATAAACATAACCTTCAATCACCAAACCAAAACTAAATTCAAAACTCAAATCCAACCAAAATTCAACCTAAGCTTTTCAAGTCAAATTCTTGAACTTAGCAAAATCAAATTCAAATCAAGCCAAACCCTTGATTTTTCTTCATGATTCAATCAATCCTTTAATCATGAATCCAAATATAAATACAAACTTCAATCATAAAACCAAACTAAATTCAAAACTCAAACCCAAATCAAACTCATGTTCACCCTTTAAACTTGAAATTGTCAAATGAATCAAATTTGACTCCAAATCACCTACAAATGGATATATTTTAATCATAAGCCCATATGTGAATTCAATCAAACTTGATTCAAGCCTTGATCAAGTCAATTGACCCATATAGGCTCACTTAACCCAAAGTGACCTAAAGTTCCCCTTATGAGCCAAATTCTAATCCTACCCAAAATGGATTGAACTAAGCCCACCTAAGCCTCACATTATGAGCAACAATCATCATGAGATGATCAATCACTCAAATTGGGTCAAACCAAATCAAACCTAAGGGTTGACCAAGTCAACACTTAGCCCAAATGAAATCTAAATTAGCCAAAATCCACCATAAGGCAAATTGATTAAAACTATTGATCAAAAGCAATTCATGATCAATGTTTGAACTTGACCAAGTCATCATTTGAGACTAACCTAGCCTAGTTGGCCACTTGACCAAAGTTGACCCAACTTGACCTAAAAAGTCAAAATGTGTCAAAACTTGATCTAAGCCAAATTGATTGAAATCAATAGGTCAAGTTCATTCCAAATCACTTGTTGAACTTGACCAAAGCCTCAATTGGCCAACTAGACCCAACCTAGCCTAATTGACCATGAACCCAACTTGACCTAAAAGGTCAAATTGAGCCAAAATCAAATTAAACCAAAATTGATTAGAAACAAAGATACCAAATCATTTCAAATGATCAATGAAACCTAAACCAACCCATGACCTAACCCAAATAAGTCAAATGGGTCAAATTGGTCAACTTGACCCATTCGACCTAAATGATATAAAATGAACCAAATCCAAATATAATCAAATTGAACCAAACCAATGATGCCAAAATATTTCAAATAGTCATATGAACATGACCCAACCCTTAGTTTGACCCAATTTGACCAATTGGTCGACTTGACCCAAGTTGACCCATTTTGACCTAAATGGTTAACATGAGCCAAATAATATCAAATCAATTACAAATTCATTGAAAGTTATCCTAATCCATTTTTCAATCATACGAAACATACTCAAACTGAAATCTAAGCTAAATGACCATTTTACCCCTAGGTCAAAGGGTAATTCTTGGCCAAATTCACTTAGAATTTGGTCAAATCCTCTTCATGGCCACTTGGCACCCTCTTAGTGGACTCCATGGACACTAGTAAGAGTAGGTGCACTTGACTGAATGGGCTTGGGTCAGTCAAACCCAACCCAATGGCCAAACTGACTACTCCTCTCATTTCAAGCACATGGGATCACTCCCACACTCCAAATCAGCACATGGCAACTTATCCACTACCTCCCTCTGCCAAAATTGAATCGCATGCCACCCTAAACAGCCTAACCAACCCGCTCCATGAGGTGAATTTGATCAAAATAGCTTATCATCTCTCAGCCATCCAACTGGAAGCAATACGTAACCTTCATTCCAACTCTCTTGTATCTGATTGAGTAATAGAGCCAAAAGCAATTACATGTCTCCAAAACCTTTCCCCCAAGCCACACCACATTTCCCATTCTCATTTTGCCTTAAAGCCAAAATAGCACTGGGGGTAATTAATCGTCATCAATTCTAAACCAAGCGTTCCCGCTTAGAAAGAGGTAATTCAAAGTGTCGCAAGCCTTGAGGCGAGCTTGATCAATTGAGCAATCCACTTCATCCCAAAGCTTGAAACCTTCAACAGGGCTTTGTCTCCACTAGACGAAGCTACCCCGATGGTTGGGAGCATTGGTGATAGCCTTCAGCTTGGTACTATTCAAAATTGAGCATAGTTTGAATTTTCTTTGGAACTTTTGAAGGAAAGTTTCACCCTAAATGAAATGGATCATAAGATCTTTATCCCCTTGTATAATGATCGTGTGGGTTGAGTTTGACCACAATCCGAGCTCAATCGAGCTCAAATCATGCCCTATGAGGGACTTCTCCGCAGGTGTGAGCTCAATGACAGATCATCAACTATCCATCCATGCATTTTAGATGGACGGTCCTGATTAATCCATGCCAAATCTGTGATTAATTCCTTTAGAAATCATGGGGTCGATCTCAACCGTCCGATCTTTGATCGGATGATCAGAGAGAAAGTGTGTAGCACTGCCGATTGACCACAACGATGTGATAACTTAAGTGGCAAATATTGTCACACCACATGGAAAGCATGCGCCGCATCAATAGTCCACATGGCACCGATGAGATTAGTCATATACTTAGGGAATTAATTACCTAATAATCATAAAAACTTCAAAACAATACATAAAATGTAGTAAAAAAATATTTAAAAATAAAATGGTGAAGATATAAAGGGGAAAGGATAATCTAAAATTAAGTTTGTTTTAAATAGTTAATTTTATGTAATTAAGGTTTTATTAGGTTTTTAATTATATTAATTACTCCTTAATTATTCCACTGATTAATTCCAAACTTTCTAAAGTTGATTAATGGGATGATCTCTGCCTCCCATTATTTTCTTGGAATTTATTAATAGTTTAATTAGAGTAATTTCTTGATCCACTCCTAATCACTCCTTTAATAAATAATTAACCTATTAAACATAATATTACCTTAATTAAGTTTCTAATTACCTTAGAATAAGGAATGGACTTAGGGAATGAGATTAGAATTCATTCTCTAATCTTTTTCCCCAAAGTTTATTTCATTTGATAAAAATCTAATTAAAGTGCAATTAAATAGTTTAACTATTTAACTAAATTGCTTAACTAATCAAACTTTTCAAAATCAAAACATTCCTGAACATAATCAATTCCTTCAGGTGATGCTTAGGGTGTTCAAGAATCCTGAAGGCTTAAGGAAATCAAATTCAACACACATGTATGAGAAGGCTTATGAAAGTACTTAACTTAAATGCTTTAGCTTTAATTTATCATTAATCAGTGAGCCAAATACATTAGGCCCCTTTCTTTCTGTGCATTGTTGATTTAAATTCCGGTTTTATGTCATACATGGCTCATAATTATTTGGTTAAATTTGTTAAAGAGGTGTAGGTAAGGGGTAGTTAATGGACTTAATGTACACCTTAACCTAAGCAACATACACATGTGGGAAATGGGTTAGGACTAGCAACCTCTTCACATTTCCTAAATCAAATCAAACTCAAACAAAATTAAAAATCTCTTCAAAACAAATTTGATTCACTTTAAATAATCATATTTCATAAGATTTTCTTAAGGAATTAATTAGGGTGAATGAATTTACTTGCTTTCATCACTTTATTTCTTTCTTAACATGCTAAATGTGTATCTCATATGGAAATCATGCATTTATCCCTTTTAAAAAAATAAAATCAAATTAAAATGAAAATTTTCATTTATGTCAAATTGCATGTTTTGTCTAAAGTAAGAATATGAATGGCTATTATCACTATTAAATCAAAAAAAAAATTTCAAAAACTTATAAATCAAATATCATAACTAAAAGGTATGCTACTTATAATTATTTATAAGCTTTATGAGTATAAATATAAAGATGTGATAATCGTGGTGATTCTTTCCTTCTCTTCTCTCTTAGCATAGTTTTGAATAGGATTTTGCAAAGTGTATAGTTTATTTTAAAAGAACACAACACTTGCTTAAATCCATTCCTATTCATTCCCATGTTACCACTTAAGAAAGATATTCACACTTGCATATGTAAATTGCATAAACAAATCAAACAAACAAACATAAACTTTTTGCATGATTCTCTTTCCATGCATTTCTTTTTGTACATGCACATGTATTTAAGAAAAGTGGTATATTAGTCTGGACAACCCCAGCATTGTGAGGCTTTTAGTAGCCCTAACTAGGTCTTGTATTTTACACCTCTGGTGCTAAAAAAGGCATTGTACTAACGTATGTCTTTTATACTTGCAAATGTGCATATGAAAAATGGATAAAAGAATCCCTCTTTTCTACTTAACAAAATCATGCATACATGAAACATTCCAAATTTTCTTAAACAAACTCTCTTAGAATTCATCATTAAGGTGTACTAAACACTACTATTTGCATGTATAGATATGCTTAAGATTCATCCAAATGCATGTTACATATGTTAGGAAAGAAATGAAGTGTTGTGTATTTTGTGATAGTATTTTACTTTACTTAATCTTAAAATGCCCCTTTCTTTTTGAATAGGTTTGTTAAGGAAAAATCTAAACTTAGGATTAATTAAAACACATAATAAAATATTCACAAAATAGAAATCAAATTTGAATCTACCTTAGAAATTACTGAAGGTAGGGAAGAAAGAGAAGTTCTCTTCTTTTTTTCTCTCTTTACAACACTTAGTAATTAATTATAGGTTCATTCAAACCTAAACAAATCATAAAAATAAAAATCAACCAAATCAATTAAATCACTTAAATGAAACCACCCTCTAAGTTGAACATTTTCATACTTAGAAAACTCTAACCTTAAAGCCTAGCTAAGCATACCACACAAACCTTAAATAACACACACATTAGGCTAAGTCACCACTTCTAGCTTTAGGTTAGGGTGGTGCATGGTTTGATACTTTGCTTTTGTTTTGTGATATAATATTTTAGTCTAGATGTGAGTGTATGTACATAGACTGAATGGTAGGGTGATCTTAGTCTAACCGTTATCTTCTGCAGGGGATTGTGCTTAAGGGGCACTGTAATAAAACTATAACTGCTTTTGCTGTGCAAGTGCTTATACCCCTAAGCATAATCCAAAATAGGCCAGGTGGACTTGGTTACTCATATATAGAGTGCTAAGTCCAATTTATATATATACATGCTTGGGATTGTATGGTTTGTTTAGCTAATCTCTATTTTATAGGTTTTAGTTAGATTTTTTTCCCATTTTTCATGTAATTTTGCAATTAGGATTTTGGAATGATTGTTATAGGGGATTAGGATGAACATTGGTTATAAGACTATGTCTTATGTGTCATGTGAAGCCTTTGGAGCAACCACATTCCAACCAACTAAAAGAAGAAAGAAGAAATGAAGAATGAAGACCCCCCCCCCCACCCCATAATAATGAATTCCTTCCTAATTGTAATTTATTCATTTGTAATTCGGGTTGTATAAGGGTAAGCTACCCAATTTATTTTTGGGTTTGTGCGATGGAGCCCGACCACAAATGGCCTCTTATTCTTTTGTGCTAGCTTTATAAATCGATTGATGTTTGTTTAGCTTGTGCACTAAATGGCATATTTTCCTAGTTTCTTCTTGCTTTAACGTATGGCCTGGATGATGATCAAGCTTTTAGAAAAATAAATTTTCTATCCAATTAATCAGTTCAAACAAATTAATAAATAACCAATTCATAACCTCATCTAAAGCCTATGTTATAAATCAAGATAAAAGAATTAACAACCCCTTAGCTGGATGCTGTATTTTCTTTCTCACATCATGCATAAAAAGCATATTGCTTCACTCTTGATTGCAGGGCTTCCACCTTTGCCAGAGAACTTGGCTTGACTTTTGAGATCCATAGTGGAAACACACCTCCTATCTTGCTGATTTTGCCCCCATAATCTAATTTCTTATGCATTAAGCATATGAATCCTTATCCTTGTGTCAAATTGATTGTCCAAAATGAAAATAAAATATAACAAAATTTTCTTTATATTTAAATCATTAAATCATGCCCTACATGATCTAATCTCTTAGGGAGTGTGTTTAATGACTTAGTCTCTTTCTAAATAAACAATAACTTAGCTATCTTGCAAAAGCATATGACTTGCCTACATGTATTTTAAAATCGTAGGAGGAGTTAGTTGGCTACCACCCCCAGGCAGTTGTAAGTCCAAACAGTCAAGTGGTTTATCGTCTCTCATGGAGGTAAACCAAATACCTATTTTTTGTCTTAGATTTAGGTCGTGATTTTGGCCTTTGCCAAAGCTCCATAGATTTAGGTTCTGAGATTGCTTCTCCCCTTTGCGAACTATAAGCATAAATCCTCACCTCTTAGGCATTTCCATGACCTTGTATCATGGAATTATAAGTCCTAACTTTTTAATGAAAATTCAACTCAAATAAATAAATCAATTCAATTTGAAAAATATAAAGCCCAACCATAGAATAGTCTGGGATGCTTACTGGGCTTCCTAGTATCCTAAGCATCCTCTACTTATCTTCATTTAGTTTTGATAAGAACTCCCTCCTCTTGATCAATCCGGCTTAATTTTCTAAAAATAAATCAATCGATTGATAGTCCTGCCTTCAAAATCTTTGGAGATAATGATCATTTACCTTAGTATTTTAAGGAATTCCCTTCCTTAAGATGTAATTAACTATGGGGCTTGCCACGTAGAGACTTAATGATTTAAAATAAATCCTGCTTTACTTTTCCATGTTAAGTACGGGAAGAATCTCTAGTACATTCCGATGACCCATAGTCCTTAGGAGTCCTTATTCAGGTGATTAGGTTCATTGCAGGGTGGTGACTTCTATCTTTCGAGATTGTACACCTTTTCTCAATGTCATACCCGATCACCCTAATAAGAACATCTACAAATCTATGTGGTATCCCGATAAGGTGTTATATTTCTATTTTCATCTATCCTCTTTTCGAAAAGGGATGGATGAAGGAAGAAAAAATATATATAATTTTCTCCACACACCCCTTAAGCATAATCTCTTGCATAAAATATGATTAAGCTAATCACACTCTAACATCTAGTCTATAAGGCATACACCCTAACATCCAGTCTAAAATATTACATCACAAAACAAAATATACATCAAACCATACATCGCCCTAACATAAAGCTAGAAGTGGTGACTTAATCTAATGTGCATGTGTTACGGCATGTGTGGTATGTCCTAGCTAGGCTTTAGAGTTATCTTTTTCTAAGTGTGAAAATTTTAATTTATGACGAGATTGATTTCTCTTTAAGTGATTTGCATGATTTTAGAATTTTACTTAACATTTTCTTTTATTTTATTTGACATACACTTAACAACTAAGTGTTATAAAGAGAAAGGAAGAGAGGGCCACTCTCTTTTATCCTTACCTTAAGTCAAATCTAAAGTAAATTAATTAATCAATTCCCTTTAGTGAAAGGCTTATTACATGTTTTAATTAGTCCAAGATTTAGGTTCATTTTAAATAAACTCATTCAATAAGAAAGGCATCTTAAGATTAGCTGGAATGAATTACTATCACATAACATATGTTTATTCATTTCTTTCCATCTTGTATATCATGCATATGGTTAAATCCTAAGAATTGCTATACATGCAATTCATGTTTTAGCACATTTAAATGATGAATGTGAACAAAGATATTTGGTATTAATATTCCATTTGGTTGAATGATTTTTATCATGTTAATTTAGAGCTCTATCTAAATTCCTATGCAAAGGCATAAGGAAGGGCCCTAAATCATATGATTAATCAACTCAACCAAATGAGCAAAGCATGAATGCATGTCTTCTTTTTTGTTTAATAGAAAGATGGGGTTTTCATTCATTAGCTAAGTACCCATTCACATGTATAAAATTCTAAGCAAGTACGTCGCCATTATTCTACACCAAAGGAGTGAAGTATGAACCTCCTAAGGGCTACTTAAAGCTGTGCATCCCTAGCATGTCCAGACTAATATACCACTATCCTTAAATACACGTGGATGTATAAACAACTACAAGAATAAGAAACCATGCAAAGTTTATTTTTTTTACTTGAATTGATTTATTTTGTGTAAATGAATTAAAGTTCTATCTAAATTCTAATATCCAAATACATAAGAATGAAATCAAGCAGGTACATCACCATTGTTCCGCACCAAGGGAGTGAGGAAGGAACCTACTTAGGACTATTTAAATTCGTGCATCCTTGGGATGTCTAGACTAATATACCGGCTAACATTCTTACTTATGCAAATCAACACATGAACATAAGAAAGAGACTTTACTTCACACATTAAGTTCACATTTACTTGCATTTCCTATGTATACATAACTAAATTTACAATATATATGCATGTTCAATCATTAATAAACTTTTGAAAATATAGTTTTTTTGAGATTTAATAGTGACACTAGCCATACATGTTTTTAATTTGAATTAACACATGCAATTTGACATAACGAAAATCATTTCATTTAATTAATTTTAAAAGAGATGGATGCATGAATCATATTACATACAATATTTAGCATGATTAGAAAAATAAAATAACATAAGCATGTGGTTTCATTCATTCCAACTAAACCCTAAGGACAATCAAACTAAATAAGATTATTTAAAGCAAGCCAAGATTCTTTAGTGCCATTTCATTTTCATGTTTGATTTGATTCAAGAAATGTGAAAGGGGTTTGCTAATCCTAATCCCATTCCCCATGTGTGAGTTAATTTTGTTTAATAAATAATATTTAAATTAGTTTTATATCTTAATTAGGTTAGGGTATGAATTAAGTGCATTAATTAACCATTGTCTATATCACCTTAAGTTAATTAACTAATTAATAATGAGTCAATATGATATGCAATCACATGAAATGTAAATTAGCAAGGCTCCTAATAAATGAAAGGGGCCTAATGCAATTGGCTCGTGATTAATAGTTAATTAAGCCTAAGGGGTGTCAGTTAACTACTTTTAAAGTTTTCTCACACACATGAGCCAACCATAATTTCATTATCTCTCTCTCTTTGGGTTATTGAACACCCAAAGAGCTACCCAAGATTGATTAAGGGTAATTAGAGGTGAAGTGGATTTTAGGTTAAGTTAATTGAGCACATTAATCCATTTGATTAAACATTAAGCATATTCCACTAATGAAATAAAATTAATTTAAGGAAAGAAATCAAGAAAGAGGCTCTAATCGCAATCCCTAAGTCCCATATTTCATCACTTAGGCTCAGATCTTATCTTGGAAATTAATTAATTACTTCATTGATCATTAATTACTTTGATTTTCAAAAAGTAAGAGAAACTTAAGAAATGAATTGGGAAAAATATTCCAATCACATTCACTAAGCTCCTTTACTATTCAACAGAAGTACTTAAGCTTAAATAATTTATTAAATTACTATTCATTCACTAATTACCCTTAATTAAATTATGAAAATGATTAAGGCTTAATCAATTGATTTCCCTAATTAAGCAATGAATAAAATCCTAGAAAAGTAGGGGAGGTAGAGGTCAACCCCTAGATATCCATAAAAAATTTGAGATTAATTGGGTGCTTAATTAAAGAGTAATTAAGCTAACTAAATTTTTAATTAAACTTTAATTAAGCCCAAATCACTATTTGAAATTAATTAAGAATAATATTCCTAGATACTACTCTGAAATATCTTTAAAATGAGCCTAAGTTTGTATTTATTTGGATTTTTTTCTATAATTAGTTTTGATTTTAGAAAATTTCTTAAAAATTAATTAAAATAGCCTAATTAAAGCGTTAATCCCATCGGGCCACGTGGCACCCTTTCCACATGGTGTGATGGGATTTGCTAATTAAGTTTCACATCCGCCGCTGACTCGGATTGCGGCAAACGCTAACTCTGTGGGCCGTCTGATCTAAGATTGGATGGCCACGATTCGATCTGTGATTTAGGAAAGGAATCAAGGAATCTAACACGGGATTTAATCAGAGCCGTTCGTTCCAATCATACGAAATGTATGGCTCACGATCTCTCATGTTCATGAGCAATGAAAGATGGATGCAATCCAAATTTCCCCATTCAATCTGAGCTCACTCAAGCTCAGATTACCTCCAAATCTATCCCACACCTTCAGGGAAGGGAGATGCACACATCCAACGGCTAAGAACTTATGACATTAGAATTTACTTCACAAAAGACCAACTCATTTTTGCATACAAGGTTCAGTTTGCAAAATTATCTCACCAAAGCTAATGTCCGGCGGTGGGTCATTGGAGGTATCTTCTCTTAGTTGAGGTGAGGCCCTGTTGAGAAGCTTTGAGCTTGATTTATAGTAGAGTGTTCGGTCGACCTATCCACGCACGCAAAGGCCTCAACTTTGATCAAACTTTTATCTTTAGTGCTAAAGAAGGCTAGGAGAAGGTTCAGTTGCTTTGACAGAGTACGAGACTAGTGTGGGTGCAAGAAATTGAAGTTTGATTTAGTGGAGGGGGAGTATTGCTCAAAAGGGTGATGTCCTATTTTGGCTTTTGCTTAGGGAAGAGCAATACCAATCAAAGGAGCTTGGGGAGGACTTTGTAATGCTCTCTAGGATTTCAAAATGAGCTTAGGAAGTCTCTCCAAATAATTCATCATGTTTATTGCTCAAATTTAAGGGATATACCCCTCAATTATACTTGATGGATGGGATTCATCCCAATTTTCTCACACGTCATTGGTCGTCAAGGGTCACCGTCAGCCGTGTGGCGCCAAGAGTGGTCAAGGTAGTGGCAAGAGTCTCAACGCTTGATATGGAGGGATTATGTGGGTTTGATCTCCCTTGCATCCATTGGGTTCACCCATGAGGGGGAATGCCTTGTCTTTGTTCCCTTGTCCATGGCAGATGCTTGGGTGGGTTAAGTTGGGCTAGGAAGCTCTAGGAGTGCTTCATTTACCACTTTGATGGCTACCATGGGTAGATAAGGTGGGTTTTTCCACTTAAGGAAAGGATCCAATGCAAATGAGAGGGTGTCCATTAGTTAATCCCCTTGGGTTAGGTCCCACATGGACTTGATTGGTGACTTAGGGTCCAATTAGGTTGAGTTAGGTCAGCCACCGAGGTACCACAAGGTGGTGTTAGGTAAATTGGGTTCATATGAGCAAAATGGGTTCATTTGAGCTATGATGGGTTGGGCTGACCAATTGGTCAACTTGGGTCAAACCAAGGTTGGGTTAGATTCATATGATGATTTGGGATGTTTTGGTTCAATTTTTTTTATTAATTTGGCTTAGGTTTGAATTTGACTCATTTGGATTCAAAAGGGTCAAATGGGTCAAACTGACCAATTTGACCAAATTGGGATGGATTAGGTGTTGAGTCAAGTTCAATTGGTTGATTGAAAATAGTTGTAGGCTTTAGTTTGGTTTAATTTAGAATTAATTTTTGTTTTAGCTAATTTGACTCCTTAGGCCAATTTGGGCTAGGTTGGATCAAGTTGACCAATTAGTCAAATTAGGCTCAATCATGTCTTTGGTCAAGTTCCCTAAGCGATTTGGAATGAACTTGAGCCATTGGTTGCAATCAATTTGGATCAAATCATGAGTTGGCCCCTTTAGCTTTTTAGGCCAATTTGGGTCAACTTAGGTCAAATGGCCAATTGGGCTTGGTTTGGGAGAATTTATCATATAGTGGGTTTTGGCTAGTTTAGGTTTCATTTGGGTTAGGTGTTAACTTGGTCAAAGGATCAAGTTGGCTTAGTTTGACCCAATTCAATGCAATTGATCAACGTAGGATGATTGTTGATCATGATTGAAGGTTTAGATGGATTTTGTTTAATCCAATTTGGGTGGGATTAGAACTTGGTTCAAGAAAGGCTCTCTAGGTCACTTTGGGTCAAGTGGACCTAAATGATCAATTGGCTTGATCAAGGCTCGATTCAAGTTTAGTTGAACTCACATATGGACTTATAATGAAAATATAAATCCAATTGCAAGTGGTTTGGGAGTCAAATGAATTTTAGTTCATATGATAATTTCAAGTCAAAATGATTGACATGGGTTTGGTTTGATAATTGTAATTTGTGTTCATATTTGGAACAATGATTGATAGAGTAATTGAATCATGGGGAAGTCCATGGATTTTGAGTTGATTTGGATATCATTTAGCCAAGTTGAAAAAATTGACTAAGAGGGCTAAAATTGGGAATTTGATTTAATTTGGATTTGGTTTTGGCTATTTGAATTTATATTTCATTCATATTTATAAATGTAAATGAAGATATAAATGGTTCATGAGAAAATCATTTGAGTTTGAAATGATTTGGAGGCAAATTTGACCAAGTTGAGGGATGTAGGTTAAAAGGGCTTAAGTAAGGAATTGATTTAGTTTGATTTGAATGACTTGAATTTAGATTTCATTTATATTTATGAATATAAATGGAGGAATGATTGATTTATCAAGAAGTCATATGAGTTTGAGTTGATCTGGATTGAGATTTGGTTAAGCTTATGGAGGTAGGTCCATATGGCTTAAGAAAGGTCTTAGTTTGGTTTGAATATTAATCCTGAAGTTCAATCATTGGATTCAAATTTGGATTTGAATTTGATAGATGGTTAGAGGATTAAATTGATTGTTTGAGAAAATTAATTGAGTTGAGATTGGTTTAGATTTGGCCAAGGTTAAGTCCATAAGATAAAGTCAAAAGGCTTAGGAGGGGATTTGAGTTTAATCATGGGTTCTAATCATTTGGAGTTATATTTGGCTTATGATATTGGATTTGAATTTGAGGTTTGATTTGGAAGTAGGAAGTAAGGATTGGGTTTAAGGTTACGGGATAGGTAAATTTTCCTAAACCATAAGAGCATAACCTCTTCCTATGGCTAACCCTTTTAGGTCTCTAAGCTTAGGTTAAGTGTTCACCTAATCACTAGAAGTGTCTTAAGATTAAGGAGCTCTTAGTGTCAACAAGTGTCCTAGATCTATAATGAAGAAGTTAAGAGCTCAAACCCATAACTAAGGTCAACAAACATCAATTTTCCTAATTACCAAAGTAATTAATTCTAAGAAAATCATGGGAGGCAGAGGTCATCCTCTTAAAGCCATTCCCTAAGTTTGAAATTAATTATATAAGTAATTAGGGCTTAATTAGGCTAATTAAGTATACATTCAAACCTTAATTAAGCTTTAATTACTATTCAAAACCAAAATAAATTATTTTTAATTAAATCTCCTATGTTTTACCTTTAAAATGAGTATTTATTTATATTTTTTTGATATTTCTACAATTCGTTATAATTTTTCAAAATTTTAGTAATCAGAACACATTATTAAGCCTTAATTAAGCCTAATCCCATCGGTGTCATGCGGCTGGCTAACATGGTGCACTTTCCACTTGGCACCATAGAATTGGTTATTTAAATTCTTCCAACTCAATACTGATGTGGAGGCGGCGGACGTGCTTTCATTCCTGTTGTCCAATCAAAGATCGAATGATAGAGATTAATCCTGTGGTTCCCTTAGAATAAAATAGAAAGTAATCTATCAAATAATTATGGTCGTCTATTCCATCACGTGGAATGGATAGAAGATGATGTATTGTCTCCCAAGCAATGGAAGACGAACACCATCCACCTTCCTCCATATAGTTCAACCTCGCTAGAGCTTGGGGAGGCTCGAGATCGATTCCACACCTTCAAGGGGCTTATTTACAAGGATCATACAATTGGATTTGCAATGGCATTCACATTCCTTCACAAAGGCCTAAAAAATTGAAAATGGTCAATTCACTAAAATTATCTCGCCAGAGCTTTGGACCAATGGCTAACCAACCAAGGTAGCTTTGCCATGAAGAGGCGAAGTCTTGTTGAGAAGATGGTGCCATGATTCCTTGCCAACGGCTCTGTGGATCAATGCCTCAAAACTCATCAAAATTATGCTTAGAGGGGCTTTCAGTGCTTGAATTGCTCAGGGCGAAGATTCATTTCGCTTCGCCGAAACTTGGTGAATGGGTGGGAGAAGTAAATTTAAATATGGTTGAGTTTCAATGGATATAGATGGAGTTAGAGCTTGCCCTATCTCGATTTGGTATTTTTCAGCAAGGAGGAAGCTCAGAGAAATGCTCTGGCGGCTCGTCTCAGTGGGCTAGGGCTCTAAGGATGCTTGGTCTGTCGAATTGGATCAAATTGATGGGGGGTATACCCCTCCTCCTTTGGTTTGGATGGATGGTATCGGTTTGGCCTCTAGTGGTTGTCTTATTGTCGCAAGTAGTCATGGATGGTAAAGAGATGCTGAGTTGGCTCGATTTGAGTGGGTGAGTGAGGGGGAGTGGCTGCCATGGGAGGAGAAGTGGGTGTCCTTGGTTTCCAAGTGTTCCAATAGGAGGAGAGGGGTGAGCTCACCTTCACTTGGCTCATGGCTAACCCAATCACCTTTGGGTCAGGTGAGCTAGTGTCTCTCTTACTTGGGTGGAGGCCTAAGAGGTAGCCATGTAGAGGAGAGTTGGTTTGACCATTCAAATGGGGTATTTATCCCATTTGGAAAGCTTTACCTAATGGTTTTTGGGTCAATTCAGATCAAGAATGGGTTGGGTTGTATTTGTACTAACCCATGGTGACCTAAGGAATGACCATGCCAAGTTTCATTGGATTTAAGCTTTGCTTGAATGGGTTTGGCTCAATTTGACCCATGTAGATCAAATTAGGCTAGGTTGGGTCAAGTTGACCAATTTGTTAAATTGGATCAAGCCAAGGCTTGGGTCAAGTTCAAATGAGTATTTGGTATGTTTGGTGCAATTGGTTTGGTTTAATTTGGCTTAGATTTGAATTTGACTCATTTGAGCTCAAATGGGTCAAATGGGTCAAGTTGATCAATTTGGCCAAATTGACAAAATTGGCTTGGTTTAGGCATTGATTCTGTTCAATTGATCAATTGAAGATGATTGTAGACTTTGATTTCAATCAATTTAGATTTAGGAATGATTTAGGTTAATTTGGGCTAAATAGGTCGATTGGGTTCAATTGGTCAAATTGGGTTCAATCAAGGCTTTGATCATGTTTAATTTTCAATTTGAAATAAACTTGTGCCATTGGTTGTAATAAATTTAGGTTAGATTTTGATTTGACTCAATTTGGCCTTTTATGTCAAATTGGATCAACTTAGGTCAAAAGGTCAATTGGGTTTGGTTTGGCTCAATTGATGGTCAAGTCATATTCAAGAATTGATTTAAAGTTGATGTGGATCATTGGTCTCAATTAATTTGGCTTAGGATGAGATTTGGTTCATTTAGTTCATGTAGGTTAAGTGGGTTGATTTGGTAAAATGGCTAAGTTAACTTGGTTTGACCCAATTGATGATAATTAATCAATCAAGGATGATCAACAATCATCATAAAAAGGTTTTGATTGGT
Source organism: Cymbidium sinense (assembly GCA_021442155.1). Classification (NCBI taxonomy): domain Eukaryota; kingdom Viridiplantae; phylum Streptophyta; class Magnoliopsida; order Asparagales; family Orchidaceae; genus Cymbidium; species Cymbidium sinense. The sequence goes on along the minus strand of CM038221.1, from coordinate 83,761,642 downwards.
TTTGTTCAATCCAATTTAGGCGGGATTGAGATTTGGTTCAAATGGGTCATTTAGGTTACTTTGGGTCAAGTGAGCCTAATGGGTCAATTGGATCATTTTTGGGTTGAATTAAGTTTAGTTGAGCTTGGATATTGATTTAGGGTTGATTTATAGCTTTGGTTGCAATTTATTTGGGTTCAATTGGATTTTGGCCCATTTGAATATTTCAAGTCAAATGGGTTAGATTAGGTTGATTGAATTGGTTTTGGCTTGATTGGATTGATTATAGATTTGACTTGGTTTGGAATGATGATTGAAGGATTGAATTGATTCATGAGAAAATAAATTGAGTTTGATTTGGACTGAAGGGATTTTGTGGTTAAGTCCATAGGATTTAAATCATAGGCTTAGGTTTGGGTTATGGTGGATTTTATTTTGGATTAAGGACTTGAATATAAGTGTAGATTTGATTTGGAATGATGATTAGAGGATTGATTGATTTATGATGAAATCAATTGAGTTTGATTTGGATTGAAGGAAATTTGGCTAAGTCCATTGGATTAAATAATGGGCTTAGGTTTGAGTTATGGTGGATTTGATTTTGGCTTGAGAATTTGAATATTAATTGAGATTTAATACGAATTGGTTATATTAGTTTGAGATTGAATTTTGGCTAAAGAGATAGGCATAGATTTTATTAGGCTATATGCTAGGTAGGTTTCAGTAAGTCTTAAGGCATAGCCTAATCTTATGGTTAATCCTTCTAAGTCTCTACGCCTAGGTTAAGTGTTCACTTATCAACTAGAAGTGTCTTATGACTAAAGAGCTCTTAGTGTTCAGAAGATTCCTAGATCTAAGATGGAAGAGCTGAATTCTCACTCCAAAAGTGAGGTCAACAAAAGAACCCCCAATAGGTGTGATATAACTGAAGGCACACTGCACGTATTGGCATTGACCAAGACGATCAACAATGTCCAAAAGATTGTAAGTACTAATGGAGACAATCTATACCTAATCCCAAGAGGTAGATAGAATCATGATCTTAGCAATGCAACTCATCTCATGCCAAGGGCATAAGAGAGCCAAGAAGATTTGGTTTGAAAGAATTTCATGTCAATGACATGAAGAAAAATTAGCTGAGGAATCGCGACTGAATTGGATTTGATTTGAGATAGATTTATGCCAAGGGCATAAAGAGAAAATTTGCTAGGTATTGAGATTTAATTAAGATTGTTTGATTTGTTTGAGAAGGGAGATCCGTTGGGGATACAGGTTTGAATTTGATTTGGTTTATGTTTGATTTAATTTGGGGCATATCCTCTGGGGATAAAACCTTGAATCGACTAAGGATCAAGACTGGATTTGTTTTGATTTGATTTCATGTGTTTGTTGTATTTTCTTTGATTTGTGTTTAATTTAAGCTCCATTGGGGAGGTTGGTTTTGAATTTGATTTATTTATTTGAATTTTATTTAATCTGGGCTCCATTGGGGAGAGGAACATGATTTGACTCCACCAGGGAGATTAAATTGGATTGGATTTGATTTATTTTGAGGGCATATTCATTGGGGGTATGAGTTTGGTTGAATTTGATTTATTTAATTTTCATATGATATGGACCCTATCGGTGTGCAATGGACCCACTAAGAAGGAGCCACGGGGGGCCTTGGCCTATCTTAGAGTCACCAGTCCAAAGGTGTAGTATACCAGCTAAAGGATAAGACTATCCAACATAAGGGTTGTCTTTTGATGTGCAACGATTGTGTTAGGAAGAAAGTGTAGGGGACCTACATCTTCCAAAGTAGAAATAACCGTTGAGGTGACTTATTGGATGGACAACAAATCGAATCTGACCTAGGGTGACTACTTGCAAGGAATCTTACCTCAAATCAAGAGTAGTCAAGAATGATTTCATTTAATTTGATGGACCTCGTTGGTATGTGATGGACCGCACTAAGAAGGGGCTATGTCGGCATGGACCTACCTCAGATTTACCGATCCAAAGGGATAGTCTACTAGCCGAAGGGTGAGACTAACTAACCTAAGGTTGCCTTTCGGTGTGTAACGACTGTGCTGGGAAGAAGCGTGGGGACTTATATCTTCCAAAGAAGAAACAGATGCTAGGGTGATCTATTGGATGCATAATAAATTGAACCAGAAATAGGAAGACTACTGAGTGAGTGCCACTGGGGATCTTACCTCAACTCCAAAGTAGTCAAGTGATTCTTCTAAGGAGTTTTGCTGATATTTCTCTAAAGATAGGATGTCTTCTTGGGAAAAGGTACCGTTGGGGGTGTTCTTCTAATCCACAAGACAATATATATTTTGCTTGTCTATATGTTTAAATGGACCTTATTGGTATACGATGGACCGCACTAAGAAGGGGCTATGTCAGTCTAGACCTAGCTCAAATTTATCAATCCAAAAGTAGAGTCTACACATCCATGGTACAAATCTTCTAACCTTAGGGGTGATTACTTGGACAAGGGGACTGTTCAATCCAGTAATAACCCGGGTAGTGTCTAGATGGGGTCACAAGGACATGATCCAAATGGATTTCCCACAGGAGAGGTGCCGCTAGGGGCATTATCCTGATTCATGAAAATGAAAGCCTATGGGTGTACGGTGGCCAACTCAAGGAGAATGCACAGGGACTTACATCTGCCATAAGTGGTGTCATCCACTAGATGGGTTGCTATCAGCATAGCGAATACCATCCAACCTAAGGTGTCCGTCGGTGTGCAACGATCAATCTAGGAAGAAAGCATAGAAGACTTACATCTTCATAAACAAAAATGATCATCGGGACAGTCTGTCATTTACTTAATAGCTACTATCCGACCTAGGGTGACTACTAATTGGGGAGTCCCGAGGAAGAATTGGACCCAAACTTGAAATAGTCAGGAGGAAAGGAGTATTGACCTCACTTTTGGAGTGAGGATTCAATCTTCCCATCTTAGACTTAGGAGTCTTCTAAACACTAAGACTTCTCTAATCATAAGACACTTCTAGCAATTAGGTGAACACTCAACCTAAGCCTAGAGACTTAAAGGGGTTAATCATAGGATTAGGCTATGCCATATGACTTAGGGAGGTCCATTTATCCTATAGCCTAAACCCAACCTATGTTCATTTTCTTAAGCCATAACCAAACCTCAAGTTTAATTTAAATACCAAATCTAAATCCAAATTCAAATCCAAAACCAAATGATTGAAGCCCATGATCAAATCTAAACTTGAAATCCTTCCAAAGCTCTATGACCTACCTTCATGAGCTTAGCCTAAAATATCATCCAACTCAAGTCAAACTCAATTGATTTTCTCATAAATCAATCATATCTTTAATCATCTTCACAAATATGAATCAAATATACATTTAAATCATGAAAACTAAATCAAACTAAATCAAATCCAAATCTAAGCCCTATGACCTACCTTCATGAGCTTAACCAAATTTTTCTTTAAATCAATCCAAACTAAATTAATTTATTCACAAATTAATCATATCTTTGATCATCTTAACAAATATAAATAAAATAAATATTTAAATCATCAAAACTAAATCAAACTAAATCAAAATCCAAAACCTAAGCCATGACCCAACTCCGTGGACTTAGCCAAATTCTTTCATTCCAAAACCCAAATTCAATTAATTTTCTCATGAATCAATCATACATTCAATCATATTTACAAATATAATGAAATCTACAATCATCAAGCCAAACCAAAACCTACCTAAGTCAAACCAAACTTAACCCTTTTGACTTGAAATATCCAAATGAACTAAAACTCATCCAAACTCAAATCAATTGCAATTGAATTTATATATCAATCCCAAATTCATATATAAACTCAGCTAAATCAAACTCAACTAAGCCCAATTGGTCCACTTGACCAAAGTGACCAATTTGACCTATATGAACAAAGTTTCAATTCAACCCAAATTGGATTGAACCAAACCTACCTAAACCTCCTATCATGATTGTTGATCACCCTAGGTTGATCAATTATCACAAATTGGGTCAAACCAAGGCAACTTGGTCCTTTGACCAAGTCATCCTTCCTAACTCATATGAACCCAAACTAGCCAAATTGCAACCTAAGCCAAATCCCTTAAAACCAATGATTCATACCAACTCAAAATCAATATTTGAACATGACTTGACCTTCAATTGAACAAAACCAAACCCAATTGGCCCTCTTGACCCAAGTTGACCCAAATTAACCTAAATGGACAAATTAGGTCAAATAAAAATATAAACCAAATTGATTGCAACCAATGGCTCAAGTTCATTCCAAATTGATTGTTGAATTTGACCAAAGCGATAATTGAACCCAAAGCCAGAATTGAACCCAAATTGACCAATTTAACTCAATTAACCCACTTAGCCCAAATTGATCTAAAGGGTAAAATTAGCCTAAATCCAAATCAAATCTAAATTAATTGAAGCCAAAGCCTGCAATCATCTTCAATTGGTCAACCAAAGCCAAATAAACACCTAACCCAAGCCAATTTGGCCAATTTGGTCAAATAGGTCAACTTAACCCATTTGAACTCAAATGACTCAAAATGAAATCTAAGCCAAATCAAACTAAACCAATGACACCAATACATCCCAAATGATCATATGAACTTGACCCAACTCTTGGTTTGACCCAATTTGACCAATTGGTCAACTTAACCCAATTTGACCCATTTGAGCTAAATTGAGCCAAACCTAATCAAATCAATTCTAAATCACTTGAAATTTAGGCTAACCCACTTTTGACTCATTTCAAATCTGTCTAAATCAAATCCAATGCTAAATGATTATTATACCCTTGGGTCAAGGGTATCACATGAGACAAATCACCCATGTAAGTGGTCATTTCCATTCCTTGGCCACTTTACACTCTTTCAATGGTCTACCTAAGCACCTAAGACACTGCCCAACCTGACCCAAGGGGTGGTTGGGTCAGCCATGACCCATGAAATGTGAAATAACCTCACCTCCCCCATTGGTGCACTTGGAAAGCTCAAGGACACCCATTTCCTTAGCACCACTCACCCCAACTAAACCCTACCATCTCACCTCCTCCCTATCACCCACAACTCCCGAGGTGGTGGGATGATCACAATCCAAAATTAGCCAAGCCATCCGATTGGAAGGAGGAAGATATACACCACCCACTCTAATTCCCACTTAACCCATGAATTGAACTCCCTCAGAACCCTAGCCACTAAAGATGAGCCACCAGAGCCTCTTCCCAAAGTTCCTAAGCCTTCCCGAGCTCCCCAAACTCCATTCCCGACCTCCCCGAAATAAGGCACCCCTCCATTTGATCTCATTTGCTCAAACCTCCACCAAAGTCAAATTAACTTTGCACACACCATCCCCAAAGCTCGTCGAGCAGAACAAATCTTCTCTCGAGCTCCTCAACCACTGGAGATAAGACTTCGATCAACACCGACTCCCAAGCTTTGAGTGTTGATCTTTCAGCAAACTATACCAAATCAAAGCTCGTATCGATCAGTAGGGCTTTGTCTCCACTATATGAAGCTTCATCAATCATTTGCACTATCGGTCTTGAGCTCCGGTGAGGTATGCCATTAAAATTGAGCTTTGGTGAAATTTGTTAGACTTTTCAAAGAAAATGTGCATCTCATGTGATCTCGATCATTTGATCCCCTCCAATCGCGTTATCATGAGATCCTTTTGTTGTTGAGCCAGCTTCGCTGCGGCAATGGCGGATGGACTCTATCTCTCATCCCCTCATGGGAGAGATCATGCACCATCCTTTCGATTGGATGGATGGGTGAACTAATTTTATTCAATTAAGCCGATTAATCATGTAGTCGATCTTAGATCGGGGCGGCCGCGTGTCCAGCCTCCAAGCGAGTCGAATAAGTTTTAAGTAGCCAATCCTGTGGCGTCATGTGGAAAGTGCATCGCGCCAACGTGCTGAGTGGTGCCGATGGGATTAGGCTTTAATTAGGCTTAATTAATCATTTTTAATGGCTGAAACTTCTAAAAATCATAACAAATCATAGAAAAATAAAAAATGCATATAAATACTTATTTTAAAGATATTTCATAAGAGAATTAATTTGAAATGATCGTAACTAATTTTGAACAGTCATTAAGGTTTAATTAGAATTTAATTATAAAATTAATTAGCTTAATTACTCCTTAATTACTTGAGCAATTAATCCCAAAGTTTGTGGATTATTTAATGGGATGACCTTGACCTCTCATGATTTTCTTGGGATTTATTGCTCACTTAATTAAGAAAATTGACTAATGAAACTTTAATTACTCATTTAAGTTAATTAATGATTAATTAATCCCATGAACAGTAAAAAAATTGATTAATTAAGTTTATTAATCATTATTCAATAGTAAGCGAACTAAGGAATAGGGTTGGGTCCTCTTTCTTAACCTCATTCCCTAAGTTCATTTCACTTTCTTTTAAGAAAATGAAATTAATTAAAATTTAACTAATTAATTAAATAAAGCTTAATTAATTAAATTAAATCATAATCATATCAGACCTTAATTAATTAAATCATGGGTAGATCTTTAGGTATTTAATAACCTAAAGGAGTTTAATGAAATTATGGTTATTCCACATGTGTGGGAAAGTCATAAGAGTAATTAATTAAGTCTCTTAATCTAATTAACTATTAATCATGAGCTAATTGCATCAGGCCACTTTAATTTCCTGGGATCATTACAAGTTTATTTTTTATGCATATCATGTTGGCTCATAATTATTTAATCAATTACTTTAAGGTGACATAGGTAAGGGTAATTAATTGATTTAATTAAGGGTTCATTGTAATTAACCCATAAAATCAACTTAAGGGCTATTTTATTGCTTGCATTTAGATTGTAAAGTAAATCAAATGTAGGAAATTTAACTTTTTGAGTGTTTCATATGGTGTAAAGTAAAATTTAAATGCATTTGTAGTGTATTTGAAATGCATTAGAATGGTCATTTTTTGTGTATTTGGAATTTGACCGATTTGGGTGAATTCAAACATCGACTAGTGTAAAGTGTTTTGACTATTAATGGCCTCGCATCACCCGACCGGTCGCGACGCCGCTTCGCCACGGTAAATGCCACGTCGGTCACCACCGCCGCCGGTCGCCGGTCCTTTGTGTCCTCGCTGCTCTCAAAATACTTTACATTACATTTATTTTACAAAAAAAAGAACTCATATATTTGTAGAATTTTCAACCAAATAACCTTAAAGTAATCCAAATACACTATATTTATTCTACGCTGTATTTCTTTTACACTGTATTCCTTTTTTAGGCAAGCAAACAGCCCCTAAGTCCTTTAAATATACATAGACATATGATACTTAGATACTTGCAATCATAAATGAAGATGAAAATAATGCAATGCTTATTTTATTTATTATATATGCATATAACAAATTAATTATAATGATTAGATCTTCTTGATATCGACGGAGATGAAAAGATAAAATTGCACTTGACCGGCAACTACATAAAATAACTTTACAATTACGAAATATATAAAAACAATCAAGTGATTATAAATTTATAGTATATTTTCTAAAATTAAATTAAAATCTTATTTTCAAACGTAGGTTTTATAATTGAATTAATTTAACTTTTCTAAAATTATACTTAATTGGATAAAAATTATGGTTAGCAATATATTAGTATTTAACTTTTAGTAAAATTTTATAAAAGATCTTTATGAGAATGATATTTAACTCGTCATTTTATTATTTAAATTGCATGTGCATTTGCATACATCATTTTAGCCAGATCAAACACCAAGTTATTCAAGTTTTCTTTATTTATTAATTAAGTATTTATAAAAATGTTCAAACATATATAATTAGTTAATTAATTGATAATGAATGAGTTCTGATTAAGCTGAGCAACAAGTAGTTCATCATGCATAATAGCTTATTTGCAACCCTAGACATCAACCTTGTCATTCACTATCACCACCAATATTGGTTTGTGACATCAACACCAAAGCTTGAATTAGACTTTTTGGTCTTTGGTCTCTCCTTTTTTAAGGAGAATGATTAATAAACCATCAATGATCCCAACACATCAAAACTTATCCATCTTTCACCATAGAATCCATCTTCCATATTTCAAGTATTCCACATTATATCAAAATCTTCCCTAATATCAAAGAAAAGTAATAATTGTAGCCTATGACATGCACTAGTGGAATCATTTAAATTAGGCCATATCCCATGATTTTCTCCCTTTCTAAATTTTCACGTAAAAATTCTTGTATTAGATGAGATACTTTACACTTAAATTATATATACATATATGAGATTCTTATAGAATGTTAAGATGATAAACTCTCTTTACTACCATAAATGTTGTAATACATAATTAGAACTAATTAAGTTCGATTGTGAACAATCTTATATAAGCAAAAAGAATGGGTATGATGATTCTAAACTAAAGTTATTGAACTTTGTCAGAATTTTTAAATTTAGGGTTTATTTGAAACAACTTTATTAATGCATTGCTTTTCATGTTGTTTCCATAATTTTATCTGATTGTTAGTTTATTGTTGGTTTTCAAAAGTTTTTATGGTGAAAAGTTATTTTTTGCAACTAAATTTGTAAATGTGTGATAGTTATAAAATGGTTGTAGTTAAATTTTTTTAAAAAATAATTATAATACCTACAATAGATTTTTTAAAGTTTTTATTACTTCTAATTACAAAAAAATATAAATGAACATGATAAACCTAATCAATTCTACAAGTTATTTGCAAATATCCAACTATAGGTGCATATGGATACCGCATATGAATCATTTGTGAGATCTTTATTCTATTATTTATGCTAAATCTAAATTTGTCTGGGGTCAACACCAGAATTTTACTAGTAAGTAGAGAATAAACCTAATAAAAAGAGAAGAGAGATAAAGAGAGAACTAAAGAGAAGTTGAAGGGTGAATTAGGCTTATATAGAGAAAGTTAAGAAAGTGAATGGTGGTAAAGAAATCAATCCTAATGGGAATCTTAGAAGAGGGTTTTAGCACCTTAGGACTAATGTGAAGAAAAGGAAGCGTATTCTTAGCAAATAGGGAGGGATAAAAGAGAGAAATAGTGTAATGAAGGAGAGATAGAAGAAACAATTGATGATGAAGAATTTAGGTAAAAAAAGATTTTTTTTTCAAATTATATAAAAAATAGGACAATGAAATACATCTTTTATCTATCACTATTTTTAGAAAAAAATGCTATACAAATTATTCAAATTGATTAAATTTAAAATTAGCTAAATTACACTGATAGAATAATTCTAAAAAAGATACTTTTAGTTATTTCTTTTCATAAAAATTAAAAATATTAATAATTGACTCAATGCATGCCTTACATTAGATTAAACACATACACACATAATTCATTCTCTATGTAATTTTTTATGTGCCCATTTTTAAATGATATATCAAGATTATTGATGTTGATCTATAGCATAAAACCAACTGAACATTATAATTTGATCAATTTTTATAAACATTTTATTGTTCATCAAATATGAAGAAATATATACTTTATAATCTCTCTAGTTAAAAGTATCACTTATAAGTCAAGCACTTAACAATCATCCGATAATATTAGTTAGGTGACAAAAAATAGTCTCATTAATCATAATAGAAAGTTAGCCAGTCTCACTATGCAAGCCACTAGAAAAATATTTTTTCATCAATTTGGTTTACATAATCATGAAGAAAAAAAATTGCTCAAGCGAATTCCAAAACTGGGAAAGAAAAAACTTCAACTTCTATTAATAGCTAAGCAACCATTACTCTACAAGCTAAAGCTAAAAATGGACACATGAAATTCACCAAATAGCAAAAATAAATATGGCACTAGAAGAGCTTGCAATGAGTGAATAATGCAACATAGTATTCTATGAAGCAAAATGAAAACCAAACATTTAATGCAATCCAAATTATATATATTGTCACAAATATAAAAAAAATTATATTCATTACCTACCAAAGTACTAATTTTGTTAAAAGAGAGAAAAAGCAAAAGAGATGGGGGTGAGGGCATGGACTTTTCTATTTTTATTACAATAATATTAAGATAGCAATTTATTTTAAAATTTTAAAAAATTATTTTAACATCACTATTAAATGACCTAAATGTCTATGTCATTAATTTTGAAGTATTAACTAGGATTGTTGGTTAGGATTAGTAGTTCGTGTTTTCTATTTCGGGGAATGCTAGCAATAATAATAATAATAATATTGAATATAATGGAATTAGATAGAATGCTTTCAAGAAAAAATTAGATAAAATGACAACCTTCTTTTTTTTTCTTGTCATACCATCTATTAAGAATAATTTTATGAAAAACAATATATATAAGTTTTTTTTATACAAATTATATCATAATATGTCTAAAATTTATAGAATTTTTTTTAAGATTAGTGCAAGATAAAAATCTTTATATACATGATTAATCTTAAAGTAAAATTTATAATTAGACTTATATTTACATATTGCTCATTAGACTCATAAGCTAAATTTTTATACTTTATATGTACAAATTGGAATTATTATTCTATGAAATGTCTACAAAATCAAGTTTAACTCGACAACCATCCGATAATATTGATTGATGATCAAAAATAGGCTCATTAATAACAACAAAAACTCAAGTTGCCCTACCATGCAAGCCACCTATAAAAGATTTTGTTATATATTTGGTTTACATAATAAATCATGAAGAAAATATGCTCAAGTGAATTTCAAAATTAGAAGAGAAAAAAAAACTTACTTTGCAAGCTAGAAAAACATATTAAATTTCATCACCAAATAGCAAAAGTAAAGATGACACTATAATAAATTGCTATGAATGAATAATGTAGCATATGATTTCACGAAGTAACATGGAAAATTAAACATAAGAGAAACTAAATAAGGCTATGCAATCTAAGTTTCATATGTTGTCACCAATAACAAAAAAAGTTCTCATATGTTATCAAAGTATTGAGTCCACAAAAAATACCTCTCAAGCCAAACATCATTTCCAACATAAGAAAGAGAAACCAAAAGACAAGGGGGGTGGGGGCATGGACTTCAATCTTTATTACAACATCACAATGGTAGTTATTTATTTTTATTTTTATTCCATTAATTTTGAAGTATTAGATATGATTGTTGGGTTATGGTTGGCAGATTGTGTTTTCTGTTCTCGAGAATGCTAATAATTATAATAATATTATCGAATATAATCAAATCAGATGAAATGACGACCTTACCTTATCTTGTCACATTCTTTTACCAACAAAAAAAAAACATAAATTTCAATGATAGAAGTTCAATGATGCAAATTATTGCATGATAAGTTTAAAATTCATTTAATTTGCTTCAAAATTAGTTCAAGATATATTTCTTTATGCATAAGGATTAATCTTAAAATAAATTCAATAATTTTCAATCCCATATTGATAAAATTTATATAAGAATATCTTGGCATAAGTTTTTTCCCAATTTTATGCTATTTGCATTCTATTTTGGTAAAAGTATTCTCCACGTTTATTTAGAACCATTTTAAATTTCCTTAAGAAAAAAAAAGTACTATATTAATTATTAATATAGTACACTTATTTCAATATAAATCTAATAATTTAGAGATCCATCCTAGTAACACTTTTTTGGTTAGGATATCCTCATACAATGTTTTGTTTTGTGAATAACATGAAAACTTTTTAAGAAAATACTTAATTTTAGTACTAATTATTTCTTAAAATACAAAATTTCAAATAAATATTAGAATTACAAGAATTATTTTATTACCATATTAATATTATCACATGTGATTAATTAATATATTCATGTTATTGAGAATATTCTCCTTCAATGTTTTTTTGTTCATTGCATTTTTTATCTCACCTTTATATATATATATATATATATATATATATATATATATATACATATTTGTGCTAGCAATAGGATCGATCAAGTTAAAATATAAAGTTGAAGTGGGCAGGAACTGTGATATAGTACGTACAGAAGAAGCACTAGTTGTGGCATGTTTGAGGAAGATAAAACTAATCTTCCTTCTCATTATAGTGGTGCATGAGACTTAGGGTCATTATCATGCTTTCTAAAAGGGTTCAAAAAGAGTTGTTAGAATTCCAAAAATATCCTTCAACATCAATCAGCATTTGTAAAGTAGATGAGGACATGTATCATTGGGAAGTAACTATTAGGGGGCCTCATAATAGCCCTTATGAAGGTGGAGTTTTTCACATTTCTATTAACCTCCCATTCAACTATCCTTTCCAGCTCCAGAGATCACATTTAAGACTAAAATTTTTCATCCAAATATTAATGAAAATGGCATCATCTCTCCTCACATTATCAAGGAGTTGTGGACTCCTGCTTACACTATATCAATGATTTTATCAACAATTAGGTCGATTTTAGCAGAGCCAGATGAGATCAATCCACTAATGCCAGAGATTGCTCGTATTTACAACGTTGATAGAGAATCATACGAAACGATTGCTCGATCTTGGACTCAGGAGTACGCTATAGACAAAGAAGATACTATAAATATTACAAATCGAGAAGATGCTACTGACAAAGAAGATTCATAAGCCTCAATATTGTATGCATGATATATGTTTGATACTCTATTAAATAAGTGCTACTTTAATGTTAAAAATTATTCAATGGCTAAAGTTTAGAACTTTTATCTTGATGTATGTAATCTTCAAAATGTTGCCATTTATGATTTTTATCACATGATATCAGTGCTGCATAACTCTATAATTAACTGCAGTCAATCTTGTTAACCTAGCCTCTCTTGATTTTATGTTGCTTTACACGTAAGAATTATCAATTTTGGGTCTTTAACAAGTTTCACTTTCACACTAGGCGTTGTCACTTCTGTCTCCTAATGTTTTCGACGATTTGCTACATTAGAAGAGTTGCTAATATGCTAGACCATTAAAAGCTAATCTCTATAATTTACAGACAGCCTTTTGTTTCGCCATTCTCTCTCTCTCTCTCTCTCTCTCTCTCTCTCTCTCTCTCTCTCTCTCTCTCTCTTTCTGTGTACACTGATGATAAATTAAGAGATGATTTCTCAAAATTTTATAGTTGAGATAAAAAAATTTATAAGAATTTCTTATAAAATTTTTTAGATGAGAAGGTTAATTTTTTTTTTTTTTGCATTGAGTAAATTAATGCAAAAAACATGTGCTTTAAATGTGGGCTTTCTGCTGGGAAAATAAAATTCTCTAATTAAAGAAAAAAAATCTTAAAAATTCATTCGTAATATCTTCATTATATTTAAATGACATGAAATTATAAAAAAAATTAAGTGATAAAATCAAAAATAATATAGGTATTTATTATAGAATATAAGATGCAAAATATGATGATTTCAATATTTATTTTAAAAATTAAATATTATATAAAGAAATTGACAGTGTTGCTTTCTATTCTCACATTTAGTCGGGATATCCTTATCTTATCTGTATTTTTTTCTGATTAAAATTTCGTAGATTCTGAATCAAATTATATATTATTTAGATCTAATATCATTTCATTCACTTTTCTGCAATTTAAACAAAACCTTAGAATTTCTTGCTTGAAGTTTGTACGTGGACTAGACACCATGTGTTGAAGAGTTGCTTTTCTATCCTTAAAGCGAAAGAAATATCATAATTTAATTTTCAATGAAAAATTTAAATCCTTGCAAATTTGTATTAGTTGTAATTAGGAAATATTATGGACAAAGTCCTCTTGCAAAATCTATCATTGTAATTTTTTGAATATATCCATGCAGAAATGATATATGAATCTCTTCATGACAATTACATTTTTTTTTAAATATATTTTAGGTCAAATATATAATATAGATTAAAGTGTTTTTTTTTTTTGGAATAAAAAAAGTTGATTCATAAAGCGCTATTTTTTATTAAAAAAATTCATCAAACATATTAATCAAGATTTTTATATAAAATAAATTATCTTTATTATCATGAATATTCAAGCACACAATAATTATATGAAAATATTATAATTTTAGACACATCAATAAAAAATTCACCTAATCAAGCATAAATCATCAGGTAATTTGAAATTGAAAAACTTGTAGACTTAATTTTTTTTCTTTTTAAATTCTTTACTTGTAGAATTAAATTTTATATCATTTGAATATTGATTTTAATAAATTTATAGTTAAACAACACATTTTGACGTGGTGAATTTAATTATACCAAAAGTGATTTGATCCCAAATCAAATTAGCCTATATATTAGAGCATGCAGCATAATGAGAAATTTTGGAACACAATTAACAGATTAAATAATCACAAGATCCTCAATCATTATAATTAAATTAAATATCTCGATAAAATAAATCTAATAAGCTTAAGATCTCTTAATTCTAATATTATTAAGGTACTCAAATAATTAAATAATATTATATGAACAAGAGAGATGCCGCTATAGTATTTTAAGATTTTTCTATAACTAATCAGAATGTCACTTTAAAAATCTATAAATTAACCCACATTATTTGCACGAATTAAGTTAGAGATTGAAGAGATCTCAAAATCCTAAGGAATTCTAAAGCTTCACTTGACCTTTGCTGTCTGATTGCCTTTGCCTAATTATTGTCGTTGGAGTGCTACCATAAGATCGCTAGCCTTGGACTTATGCCATCCAAGTTTTTCCATTGGATTGTCAATATCTACCACCACCGTTGGAATACCAACACCACTTGACATCTGTCATCAAAGTGTCACCACCTAACCCACTATTATAGCATCAATTTTTGACTGCCATGCCAAAGTAATGTTGTCCAATCATCATAATCTGACTACCATGGTGCCGATCAGAGCACCACTTTAAAATTGCCACCATTACAACATCGTCGCCCTTTAATGTCATTTCTTCACCGTGATTACTTAATTATCATCACCCGACTATGCTTACCTAACCATAATTTTCCAATTATGATATCCTGACCATCATTGCCCTCACTACTGTCTCCAAATCACCATTGCTTAATTACAAACTTCTAACCGCCATTTCTTGATAATGATCTCCTAACTATCATGAATCGTCACTCAACCATTATCGTTGACCAGCACTAGACCTCTATCACCCAAATATGATCACGTAATCACCATCACTCAAATATGACTACCTATTCATTAGTGGCTAGCTATAGTCTCCTTGTAGCCACCAACCACTATAATTAAATTGGCCACTAAAATACAGTCACCAAATTATTGACCTCACTTTTGGAGTGAGCTCTTAACCTCCTCTTCTTAGACTTAGGACTCTTCTAGACACTAAGAACTTCTTAGTCATAAGACACTTCAAGTGATTAGGTAAACACTTAACCTAAGCCTAGAGACTTAAAAGTGTTAATCATAAGATTAGGCTATACCTTTGGGCTTAAGGAACTTACATATCCCATAACCTAAACCCAATCTATATACACTTTCTCAAATCAAACCCAGATTCATTTCTCAAACCAAATCTCAAATTCAAATTCAAATTCCAAATCTAATTTCAAATTTGACTCTAAATGATTGAAACCCAAAATCAAATTCAAATCCTAAGACCCTTCCTAAGCGATATGAACCATATTCATAAGCTTAGCCAAAACTCTCATTTAGATCAAATCAAACTCAATTGATCTCTTTATAAATCAATCATTCCTTCATTTATATTCACAAATATAAATGAAATCCAAATTGAAATGATCAAAATTATATCAAAAATCAAATCTAAACTCAATCTAAGCCCTTTAAGCCAATTCTTTGGATTTAGCCAAATTCTATCTAAACCAAGCCAAAATCAATGAATTTTTCTCTTGAATCAACCATTCATTTGATCATTTATCCAAATATAAATAAAACCTACAATCATCAAACCAAATTCAAGTCAACCCAAGTCAAACCCAAAATAGCCCTTTTGAGCCAAAATCCCTTATACTCCAAATTGATTATTGTTGAATTTATATTTCAATCTAGGGCTTGTATATAAGTTCAACTAAACTTGAATCAATCCAAAACCAAACCAATTGACCCACTTAGGTCCACTTGATCCAATGTGACCTAAAGGACCCATTTGAGCCAACTTCTAATCCAACCCAAATTGGATTGAACCAAGCTCACCAAAACCTTCCACCATGATTGTTGGTCACCCTAGGATGATTAATTGCAATCAAGGGTCAAACCAAGTCAACTTAGTCATTTGACCAAGTCATCCCTTAGGCTAAATGAACAAAAACTAGCCAAAACTCATCCTACATAAAATTGATTGAAACCAATGATTTGAATTAACTCAAAATCAATATTTAAATATGACTTGACCACCAATTGAGCCAAACCAAGCCCAATTGGCCATTTGATCCAAGTTGACCCAAATTAGCCTAAAAGACCAAATTGGGTCAAATCATGATCTAACCCAAATTGATTGCAACCAATAGCTGAATTTCATTCCAAATTGATTATTGAACTTGACCAAAGCCATAATTAAACCCAATTTGATCAATCGAGCTCAATTGGGCAACTTGATCTACTAGCCCAAATTGGCCTAAAGGGTCAATTTGGCCAATATCCAAATGAAATCTAAATTAATTCAAAATAAAGAACACATTCATCTTCAATTATCCAATTGAATATGAATCAACACATAACTCAAGCTAATTTGGCCAATTTTGGTGAAATGGGTCAATTTGACCCAATATGACCCATATGACCCAAATTGGGCCAAATCCCTTGAAACCAAGCCAAGACCCACTCGGGGCTGATCAACCCCGACGTAAACCCATTTAGGATTAGCCCAAAACAGACTCAACCCATTTAAACCACTCATGGATCCTCCTCACATAGATTCCACCCAACCTCATTTAATTCTCCCCCATCACATGCACTTAACTCTCTCCCCAACATTTGCATCGAATAGGGCTAATCATATGACAGCAAGAGAGGACTTTGGAGAAAAAATCCAAAATTTTCAATCAATATATTATCCATCCAAACCACCCCAAGCAAGATGGCAATCAATTTTGTGCCAAAAAATTCAAAAAAGAATGAATTTTCAACCATTATAAAAGGAGAGGGGAAATGAGGCTTTAGATCTCTTACTCCCACCAATATTCAGCCCCCAAAAGCTCCCCAAAGCAAAAAAAAAAAAAAAAAAAAAGGAACCCATCCTCCACCTCTTTGAGCCATTTTTGAGCTCAAAAACATAAATAATTGCTCTTCCGGCGAGGCGGCAGTAAACATCGGAGAAGAAAATATTCTGAAGGGAGGCAAGGTTTAAAGATCATTCCAAAGTTTTCTCACATACCTAGGTATGCTTGGATCTTCGCCGTCATCGAAAACCATCTCCGGTGAGGTAAATTTTGTCAAACCGTAGTCAACCTTAGGATTTCAAGCATTTTGTGTTAATTTTGTTGCAATTTTTGGAATTTCCCCTAGATAATCTCGCATTTTTACTTTAAATCATCTCAATTAGAAAAATAGAATTTTTTTCGGTATGAATCGACGTGAAAATGGGTCCATTTAGACAAGTTTTGGCATAGAAACCCTCGTTTTTCCCTTTAAAACCCTAAAAACACTTTTCACCGGCCGATGGGCTGCAGTCGCCGTCCAATCCCTCGGTTTGCGGGATCGGATGGCTCGGATCGCGCGATTAGGGCCTTCAGATCGCTTGATGCAATCTAGACCGTCCGATCACATGATTGATGGACGACAAAGCGTGTGGATCACAGATCGGACCCATCGCGTGATGCAATATGGGATCCGTCATGCGTTCATGCGATGGATGGCAGATCGCGATCCGCGCAATCACCACGGATCGCGTCGATCTATGATCGGATGGTCCAGAGTGAGCCGCGGGTCATTTTCCTTTCTCGCCCAATGGCTGACGTCAGCGTCGTGCATATTTTTTTATAAAAAAAAATTAATTTAAATCACCTGAAACTTCAAAAATTCATAAAAAATAAAATATTTAACCAAAAATTACAAACAAGGGCTTGTTGGATTTATCTTTCCGAGAAAAGTCGAACAAACCCAAAAGCCCTAAATTTTTCTAAGTATTTTGAGCTTAATTTGAGTTTTAATGAAAATCAAATGTCATTAATTAAACCAAAAATATAAGTCAGATTAAGTTAAAACTTTTAGGGATTGAAATTAAAGTTAAAGCGCACCTATCATAAACATTTCAAATGAAATGGACTTTTGGATTGGGAGAGATTAAATTATGAAATTTAGATTGTCCATTTTAATAAAGCAAAACAAATAAAAATTCAAAAATTTACAAAAATCTTCAAAATGGCTTAAATCACTTCAATTGACATCTAGGACTCTTAAAAAAATAATGTGATATTCTCAATCTTAATAAACCCCAAACAAATACTTAAGAGTAGAGTTTAATCAATTAAGGAGTTAATTAAAACATAATCTAAAAATAATTTAAATATCAAATCAAAAATCAAAAAAATGAAAAGCACTTAAGCAATCATTAATCAAACCTCAAATCAGAAAAATATCATCTTTAGAGGAAATTAAATTAAATATGATTAAACCTATTTAAGTTAATAAAACTCAATTAAATGATTAAATCTTAAATCAAACTCAAAATTGAACAAATTTAGGAAACTTTAATCATTTGATACTAATCGAATTAAACCAAATAAAATTAAAGTAAACTTAATTAACATATGATTAAATCACATCCATTTGGAATAAGATAATTAATTAACCATTAAATATTTCAACCTAATAACTAAATCAAACATGTTAATGAAATCAAACAAACATAATAGGTGAATCAAATCAATAAAACTCTAACCATAAATAATCAAACTTAATTGAAATGAAATAAACAATTAATTCACTTAATAACAATGATGGTAATAACAATAATCGTTTAATTAAATCAAACTTAAAGAAAACACTTAACTAAACCAAATCACTCACATGTGGGAAATTAAGTCATTAATCTCTAATCAAATAAACCCTTAAGTAATCTAATGATTTAAAATTTTAATTACCCTTAATCAAACTTAATTAATCAAACATCTAATTAATGCAAACTTAATGAATTAATCCATCATCTTAATTAATCAAATTAAATTAAATAAGTTACATTAAAACTAACTCTAAAATTAAGCTTAAATCAAACCCATAATTAAAATTAATAATTAATCACACCCCTCAAATAAACTAATTAAGTTAATCAAATTAATCATATTAAACCTAAGTTTAATCAAACATAATTAAAATGCAATTAAATACTAATCAAAACCTAAATTAAAGCTAAATCAGTAGGTCATTAATCCCTAATTAAACAAACCCTTAATTAATCTAATAATTTAAAATTTTAATTACCCTTAATCAAACTTAATTAATCAAACATCTAATTAATGCAAACTTAATAAATTAATCCATCATCTTAATAAACCAAATTAATTTCATAAATTACATTAAAATTAATTCAAATAAAACACTTAATTAATCTATTAATTAATTTAATCACACCTATTAAATAAGCCAATTAAGTCAATTAAATTAATCATATTAAACTTAAGCTTATTCAAACATAAAATGCAATTAAATGCTAATCAAATCCTAATTTAAACTTAAATCATTAACTCATTAATTACATCATTAACTAAAATAAATATGAAATCAAATTAAAATTAAACAAATCTTTATTTAATTTAATAATTAATCATACCTCTTAAATAAACTAATTAAGTTAATTAAATTAATCATATTAAACCTAAGCTTAACATAAATTAAATACTAATCAAAACCTAAATTAAACTTAAATTATTAAGTCATTAATTACATCATTAGTCTAAACAAATATGAAACCAAATTGAAAATTAAATAAACTTTTATAATTAACATAAATACACTTCTTAATTAAACTAATCACATAATCACATTGAACCTAAGCAAATACTTTTACATTTATGAAAGACTTAGGGGCTTCCTTAACTACTAAACCTTTAGATTTTTGTGAGAAAAGTGGGGTTAGAGCTCAAGTTCCCAACTGATGTCTCACTATTTCATATATAGACTTGGATACACTTATGGTTTGCTTAGGAGCCCGATCTTCATCATAGTCTGGCTCAACTGTCACTTGCATGGGGATATGCTGTTTGGAAGTGCTAGCTAGTGTACTAATCATATATGACTCATCTTTTGAACTAGATTCTAAGTCTATATAGATACTAGGTGTAGTCCTGGTAGCAGGGACATAACTCCTATTGGATGTTCAATAAGGAGGTCTTCCGTCCCTAGGCATGTCTCTGGATCTGCCTCTTCCTTGCTAGTAGAGGTCGGTAATCATATGTTCTACTATGGGTGGAATCTAATGTTCGAATGCCAAGCTCTACTTTCTCCTCCAAGTCTATTTCTCGCTCCCTTTTATTTTCTTTCTCATTTTTTCTTTTATTTTTCTTTTATTTTTCTTTTTCTTTTTTTTTCTTTTTTCCTTTTCTTTTTTGTTTATTTTTGAACTTTCACCAAGTTCAAGAGAATATACTTGTTAATTTAGACGGAGATAGTAGGCCGTATCCTCATATATTCTGACTTCAAGAACTTTGAATGGCTTAAGATCTCCTTTGACGTAGTATTCAATCCCACCCCTCATGAACTTCATGTACTGATGTAGAGAGGATGGAACCACATTATTCTCATGTATCCACAGTCTCCCAAGCAAAGCATTGAAAGATGTATTTGAGTCTATAATATAAAACTTGGCGATAGTCTTCCAATCATCTACTTCTAATGGCAACACTATAGAGCCTAAAGCCCTCTTGCCTTATTCATTGAATCCTCTCAATATCATCCTCTCTTTTGAAAGTTTGGAGATGTCAATCCTCAAGTAAGTGAGGGTTTTTAGACTCATAATATTCACTGATGCACCCTAGTCAACAAGAACTCTGGATATCTTGTATCTCTCAATATCAACTGTAATGTAAAAAGGGCAATTATGCTTGGTTGTTCCTAGAAGAAAGTCTTCATCACTGAATGTAACTCCTGGAGTATCCTTTGAACTACGAGCCTCCTCTTCAGTAGCGGTCAATTGGGCTAAGCATACCTCTGGATCAAGAAGAGCCTTGATTAGAGATTCCCTCATCTCTTTGGATAAGATAAGGGCATCATATATGCTTAACTTAGCTGACAACTTTCTAAAATGTGCTAGGATGTTGTAGTCAACCTTAGCTTGATCTGCCACAAGCATATCCATGGGTGGAGAATCTTGTGGAGGGGCTATCTGCTTTTTAAAACCAATGATTTAATTACCTTTATCCTGAAGTGCCCCCCTAGGTGGTAGAACTTTGCCACTTCGAAGGTTAACTTCAGTGACCTCTTGGAATGATGAATATGTAGGAAGTTTTACCTTCTCATCAGGTGTACCTACCACTTCTCCTATAGGATCATCAGAGTCAGATGACTCCAAATCAATCTTAAGAGGTGAACCCATGTGATTTAGAAATGGGAAATCCATTTCTAAATGAGAAGAAGAATGATCAGAACTAGAGTTATCATTATTATTTTGTAAACTTGGAGAGTTTTGAGAGGAATAAAATCTAGAGTATCAAAAGTGGAACAAGATGTAAGTGAAAGCTTTCTTCATTGATTTCTTCTTAGATGGAGGTACATGATATAAATCTAATAAAGTAAGAGAGATAAGGGGTATAGTGCCCTTGTTCATTGATACAATACTTCTAATGGTAGAAGAGGAGCTAGTGGAGGAAGAAGTAGTAGCGCAGTGGATGGAGTGCTAGACTCGGGCAGTGGTTGTGCTACTTTGTTATTTCGGGCAAGTAAGGTAGGCTGTTGTTGGGCTGATACCTTCTTCAAGTTATTCTTAGCAACTTTCAAACCTTCCTGATGATTTTCTTGGAGGTTCGGGATAGGGAGATTCCCAACCTCCCTTTGTCTTAAGAGTTGAACGACGTCCCTTTCCTATGATTGCTTCAACTATTGTTGCTTGATTTTATCTTTTTATCTTGAGTCGGAACCCACATTTCAATAATTTTGGTTATGTTGAATGGGGTTCAAATTGCATGGAGAGATTTGTAGAATTGAAGGAGAAGCTTTTGCCTTGATGTTGACTTAAATTATTGATTTTAATTTGTCCTTTTGAATTAGAACCCTCATCTAACAAATTTAGGTATGCTAAGGGTTTATTGGAGAGATTTACAATATGAGGAGAGACTTTTCCATATGATTTCGATTTAGAACCCATACTCAACCGATTTAAGTAGGTTGGGTGGGGTTCTAAAATTTGAGGAGAGATTTTCTTGAAGATATTTGTGTTTTATGCATCTTGTTTGAAAATATTGATAGTTTGAAAGACCTCTACTTAGCAAATTTGGGTATGCTAAGAAGAGGTTGTGATTGTGTATTTGAAATATTTTTGCTTGGGAAGATTTGATTATGTGATATTTTGATTTGAAAATGGGGCTTCTTACTTAAAAAATTTGGTATGTTAAGTAGATGCCACATATGTTTGATTTGTGTTTGATGATGAGGCTTTCACTTAACAAATTTAGTATGTTAAGTGAAGGTCAAATATGATTCTGAGATAGATTTGATTTCTTTGAAGATGGGAGTCCCACTTAACAAATTTGGTATGTTAAGTAAAATCTCCAAATTTGTTTGAGATATGTTTGTTTTTCTTTGAGAATGAGACTCTCACTTAACAAATTTAGTATTTTAAGTGAAAGCTCAAGTGTGGTTTGACATGAAAAATTGGATCCTTATTTAACAAATTTGGTATGTTAAAGTAGGGATCAAATGTGTGTTGAAAAGAGACCCCCACTTAACAAATTTGATATGTTAAGTGAAAGTCATATGTGTTTATGATTTAAAAATGAAACCTTCACTTAACAAATTTGGTATGTTAAGCGAAAGTCAAATATGCTTATGATTTTTGCAAATGAAACTCTCACTTAACAAATTTGGTATGCTAAGTGAAAGTCAAATGTGATTGTGATTTTAAAATGAAACTCACTTAACATATTTGGTATGTTAAGTGAAAGTCAAATGTGTTTATTATTTTGAAAATGAAACTCACTTAACAAATTTGGTATGTTAAGTAAAAGTGAAATGTGTTTATGATTTTGAAAATGAAACTCTCACTTAACAAATTTGGCATGTTAAGTGAAATTCAAATGTGTTTATGATTTTGAAAATAAAACTCTCACTTAAAAAATTTGGTATGTTAAGTGAAAGTCAAATGTGTTTATGATTTTGACAATGAAACTCTCACTTAACAAATTTGGTATGTTAAGTGAAAATCAAGTGTGTTTATGATTTTGAAAATGAAACTCTTACCTAACAAATTTGGTATGTTAAGTGAAAGTCAAGTGTGTTTATGATTTTTGAAAATGAAATTCTCACTTAACAAACTTGGTATGTTAAGTAAAAATCAAATGTGTTTATGATTTTTGAAAGAAAATGAACTTATTTAACGAACTTAGTATATGTTAAATGGAGTTCAATTTATTCTTATGATTTTCAAAAAGGGGTTCTCATTTGATATACTTGGACATGTCAAATGAGCTCCCAATGTGTTTTGAAGTCCAAGACTTTGACAAGAGGAGTTTTATCAGACAAATGCAAATAAAATTCAATTTGTCCTACCTTCTCCAAGGGAAGGGGAACTCCCATTTGACTAATTTTGTTATATCAAGTGGGGGGTTCAAATATGTCTTGACTTCTCTTTGTGTGTGTATGGTTTATTTAAAAGGGGAGAAAACTTCAACTCTAGCACATGTGAAGTATGCTAAGTGGAGTTTCAATTTTATATTATAATTTAATTCGAAAATAAAATCTCCATCCAACAAATTTGAGTGCGTGGGATGGGGATAGCTATTTCCAAAGAAAAATGTGTTTTTGAAAAAGACATTAAAAATGGTTGATTTTGATTTTGAAAAGAACCTTTATTTAACAATCATAGGATTTGTTAAACGAGATTTAGTTATATGTGTTTTGTGCCTTTTTAAAATTTCTTATAAATTTTTGTGTAAAGATCTTTTATTATATGGATTTGAAAAAGTGCTTTTAGAAAGACATGTTATTTTGTAGAAGGGTTTTATTTTTTTTATTGTTCATGGGATGAAGCTTGCCTCACCATCTTGGTTAACTACTTCAGGAACTCATACCGATAGTTTGGCAACAATTGCTTAGGATGATAAGTGGGTCAAATGGCTTGGTCAAAGCTTGATTTGAGTTTGATTGAACTTGTATGTGGACTTATGATTGCAATATATATCCATTTGCAAGTGGTTTGAAGTTTAATGGGTTTTGATTCAGTTGACAATTTCATATTCAAAGGAAGAATATAAATGGATTTGGGGTTTGATTTTTGAATGAATTTTTGATTTGCGATTGAAGTTTGTATTTATTAACATTTTCTTTGGAGAACCATTTGATAATTTAAAATGGATACAAATTTCAAATGGATACAAACTACAATTTTATATTATAATTTAATCCTTAATGTGAGTTTGATTGAAGCTTGCCTCACCCACTGTGGTTCTTCATTTTGGTCATCTCCTTTGTTTGATTAATTTTAATTTACACCTATTGGGGGAATCCAATATGGATTTTAAGACCTACACAGAGTGAGGTCCTAAAACCTAAAGGATGTTGGCGAGCTTTGCTTAAGGATTAAATAAGCTAAGTGCCAATGGAAAGATTGATAGTCTTGGGCCTATATAAAATATAAGTCTACTATCGATGTTTGGAGATAATGATTGTCTACTAAAGATGGAGAGAGGAACCATCCCCAGCGGAGCGCTAGAAAAATCTGTGGTATTTATTTTTTGGATGTGGGACACCACGTAAATCTTAGGGGATACTTATTGAAGTGATCAGGTACCACATTAAGGAATGATGTATTATCTCAAAAATAGAAATCTCCACCCTATAATGGACTAATCACTAATAAGGACTCTAAGGCATGATGGGTCTAATATACCAGAGATCTTTCCCCACTTTACATGAAAAAAGTAAAGTAGGGTTTATTTTAAGCTTCATTAAGTTTCCTATGGAGGCAAGCCCCATAGTTATCCCAAGGAATGGGAATTCCATAAGAATACTCTCATTAAAGCATAATTAGGGTCTCCAAAGATTTTAAAGACTATCAAAGGATTAGCTATTTTAGAAAATCAAATGGGATAGATCAAGGAGAAGACTTATTTTTAGAATCCAAAGGGAGAAAGTAGGAAATGCTCATACTAGAAGCCTAGTGAGCATTCCAATCTACCCTATAATTGGGCTTTATATTTTGAAATTGAAGAGAGTTAATTATTTGAGTTGACATTTTATTATATTGCTAGGGTTTATAATTCCACAACATAAGATTATGAAAATGCCTAAGAGGTGAGGATTTATGCTTGTAGCCTAAAGGAAACAACTACCTCAGATTCCTAAACTAGGAGCCTTGGTACAAAAAAAAGGGATGACCTAAATCTAAGGCAAAAATGGGTATATGGTTTACCTCCACAAGAGAGAATAAACCACTCGACTGCTGGATATATTACCTCTTGGAGTGGCAGCCAGCTAAATCCTCTACGCTTTAAATCCATATAGGCAAGTCTTATGCTTTTGCAAGATGGCTAGATTATTATTTATTTAGAAAGAAGACTAAGTTCTTAAACTCACTCCCTAAGAGACAAGAGCATGAGTGGTATGAATCCATGACTTAATCTAATGCAAATTTTATCAAATTTATTTGATTCTTTTGGACTCATTATTTTCACACAGGCTATGAGATTTTGTATGCCTAAATGCATAAGAATTTGATTATGGGCCAAATCAAGAGAGAAAGGGGTGTTCTTCCACCAAAAGCTCTCACAGGTTAAGCCTTTATTCTCTGGCAAAGATGGAAGTCCCCTCTTAACAAGAGTGAAATAATATGACATGCATGATATTATACATTCATCCATCCGACTAAGGGATTGCTAGAAATTTTATTATCTTGATTTAATTCCTAGGCTTTTATGTGAGGTTATGAGTTGTTTTAAAATTTTAGCTATGAGTTGTTAGTGAGATAGAAAATTTAATTTTATCTTAAGAGCCTACCGCATCCAGGCCACACTTTCAAGCATCAATCATAAAGAAACTATGAAAAGCATGTTGTTCTAATGCACAATCTAAACACAACATCAAATAATTTTATAGACTACCATAAAAGAATAAAAGTCGGGTTGGGTTCCAAGACACCCTAAAAGAGAGAAAAAAAAAGGGTAGCTGAGCTCTACCCTTATATAACCCAGATTACAAAAAAATAAAAATAATACATGTTATGGGGGTCTTCTTGTCTTCATTTCTTCATTATATTTTTTTTGATTTGATTTGTTCCAAAGGCATCACAAGGCACCCCAGGGACTAAACCTTCTGGCAACTGCTCATCCTAATCCCCCATAACACTAATCCTAATTCGTAATGCAAAATTACATCAAAAATAGGAAAAGTAAATCTAACTACACTTGTAAAATAAATGTTAGCTAAACACACCATGCAATCCAAAGAGTTATATGAATAATTTGGACTTAGCACCCCACACATAGGTAACCAAGCCCACCTGTCCTAACATGGGTTACGCTTAGGGGCTAAGCAACCTACACAACAAAAACATTTATATTTATATTATAGCGGTCCCTTAAGCATAACCCCCTACAAAAAATATGATTAGGCTAATAACGGTCTAACATCCAGTCTATAAATATACACCCTAACATCCAGTATAAAATATTACGTCACAAAAAGAAATACAACATCATTCATACAAAGCCCTAACTTAGCACTAGAAGTGGTGACTAAGTATTCTAATGTGTGTGCTTAAGGCTTATGTGCCAAGACTTTATTAGGCTACTTTAGTTTAAGTTCCAATTTGGACTTTGAATTTGTTTAAATTTTACCTTTGGGTTATTTCAATTTAAATAATTTAATGATTTATTTTTCATTTTTATTTCACTTTTATTTGGTTAAAATGATGTTTAGGTTTTCAAGAATGAAGAGTAGAATGAATTCCATTTGTAGATGGAACTCACCTTATTCTACATTTCCTAAGGAATCTAACTAAGGTCCTCAAGTATCTTAATTAGCCCATTTGAATTTGTGTAAATTATTTGATTTGATTTAGAGCTTAGAATTTGAGTTAGTTTAAGTATTTGATTGATTGATTCTTGATTTAGATGTTTTAGTTTAATTACATATTGATAACTCAATATCTTTAATATATAATGAAGTTTAAGTTTGTTTAAATTCATCTATTTTCGATTGATTAATTTTAGATTAGATGTTTTGGTTTAATTAGATCTTGATAATTCAATATCCTTGATCTTTGATGAAGTTTAAGTTTGTTTAAGTTCATGTTCTTTTGATTGATTAATTTTAGATTAGATATTTTTGGTTTAATTAAATCTTGATAATTCAATATCTTTAATATCTAATGTAGTTTAAGTTTGTTTAAGTTCATGTTCTTTTGATTGATTAATTTTAGATTAGATGTCCTTAGTTTAGTTAAATCTTGATAATTTAATATCCTTTTGAATTAATATTTAATTCTTTTCTTTGATTATAGTTATGTGACTTAATTTCATGCCTATTTGATTATGGTTCATTTATTTGTAGTTTGATCGGATTAGATTAATTGAAATTTTATTTTGGTTTTAATTGAGTTTGATTCTTTGTAATTAGGATTTTATTTTTAATCACATGCATTTGTCATGTTCATCAAAGTTTGGTTTGTATTTTGATTTCATAAATTGGATAGATGATTAGTTTATCTTATTTCAGTAGGTTGAATGAGATTTGATTTGATTACATATTAAATTGATGTAATTTAATTTAGTTTGATTTAATTTGATTTTATTAGCTTTATTGGTCTATGGGTTTGCTTAGGTTCAATGTGATTATGTGATTAGTTTAATTAAGAAGTGTATTTATGTTAATTATAAAGGTTTATTTAATTTTCAATTTGGTTTCATATTTGTTTAGACTAATGATGTAATTAATGACTTAATAATTTATGTTTAATTTAGGTTTTGATTAGTATTTAATTGCATTTATGTTCGATTAAGCTTAGGTTTAATATGATTAATTTAATTAACTTAATTAGTTTATTTAAGAGGTATGATTAATTATTAAATTAAATAAAGATTTGTTTAATTTTTAATTTGATTTCATATTTATTTTAGTTAATGATGTAATTAATGAGTTAATGATTTAAGTTTAAATTAGGATTTGATTAGCATTTATTTGCATTTTATGTTTGAATAAGCTTAAGTTTAATATGATTAATTTAATTGACTTAATTGGCTTATTTAATAGGTGCAATTAAATTAATTAATAGATTAATTAAGTGTTTGATTTGAATTAATTTTAATGTAATTTATGAAATTAATTTGTTTTATTAAGATGATGGATTAATTTATTAAGTTTGTATTAATTAGATGTTTGATTAATTAAGTTTGATTAAGGGTAATTAAAATTTTAAATTATTAGATAAATTAAGGGTTTGTTTAATTAGGGATTAATGACCTACTGATTTAGGTTTAATTTAGGTTTCGATTAGTATTTAATTGTATTTTAATTATGTTTGATTAAACTTAGGTTTAATATGATTAATTTGTTTAACTTAATTAGTTTATTTGAGGGGTGTGATTAATTATTAATTTTAATTATGGGTTTGATTTAAGCTTAATTTTAGAGTTAGTTTTAATGTAACTTATTTAATTTAATTTGATTAATTAAGATGATGGATTAATTCATTAAGTTTGCATTAATTAGATGTTTGATTAATTAAGTTTGATTAAGGGTAATTAAAATTTTAAATCATTAGATTACTTAAGGGTTTATTTGATTAGAGATTAATGACTTAATTTCCCACATGTGAGTGATTTGGTTTAGTTAAGTGTTTTCTTTAAGTTTGATTTAATTAAGCGATTATTGTTAATACCATCATTGTTATTAAGTGAATTAATTGTTTATTTCATTTCAATTAAGTTTGATTATTTATGGTTAGAGTTTTATTGATTTGATTCACCTATTATGTTTGTTTGATTTCATTAACATGTTTGATTTAGTTATTAGGTTGAAATATTTAATGGTTAATTAATTATCTTATTCCAAATGGATGTGATTTAATCATATGTTAATTAAGTTTACTTTAATTTTATTTGGTTTAATTCGATTAGTATCAAATGATTAAAGTTTCCTAAATTTGTTCAATTTTGAGTTTGATTTAAGATTTAATCATTTAATTGAGTTTTATTAACTTAAATAGGTTTAATCATATTTAATTTAATTTCCTCTAAAGATGATATTTTTTTTTTGATTAATGATTAATTAAGTGCTTTTCATTTTTTTGATTTTGATTTGATATTTAAATTATTTTTAGATTATGTTTTAATTAACTCCTTAATTGATTAAACTCTACTCTTAAGTATTTGTTTGGGGTTTATTAAGATTGAGAATATCACATTATTTTTAAGAGTCCTAGATGTCAATTGAAGTGATTTAAGCCATTTTGAAGATTTTTGTAAATTTTTGAATTTTTATTTGTTTTGCTTTATTAAAATGGACAATCTAAATTTCATAATTTAATCTCTCCCAATCCAAAAGTCCATTTCATTTGAAATGTTTATGATAGGTGCGCTTTAACTTTAATTTCAATCCTTAAAAGTTTTAACTTAATCTGACTTATATTTTTGGTTTAATTAATGACATTTGATTTTCATTAAAACTCAAATTAAGCTCAAAATACTTAGAAAAATTTAGGCTTTTGGGTTTGTTCGACTTTTCTGGAAAGATAAATCCAACAAGCCCTTGTTTGTAATTTTTGGTTAAATATTTTATTTTTTATGAATTTTTGAAGTTTCAGGTGATTTAAATTAATTTTTTTAAAAAAAAAAATATGCACGGCGCTGACGTCAGCCATTGGGCGAGAAAGGAAAATGACCCGCGGCTCACTCTGGACCATCCGATCATAGATCAGATCGCGCGATCCAGAGGCCAGGATTGCGTGATCGGCGTGCGATCTAAGCCATCCGATCGCATGAACTGCATGATCGGACTGTCCATATCGCATCACGCGATCCGAAGGTCTGGATCGTGTGATCCACACGCAATTCGAGCTGTCCGATCACACGAATCATGTGATCGGACGGTCTAGATTGCATCAAGCGATCTGAAGGCCCTAATCGCGCGATCCGAGCCATCCGATCCCGCAAACCGAGGGATTGACGGCCATACGCATCGGTGAAAAGTGTTTTTAGGGTTTTAAAGGGAAAAACGAGGGTTTCTATGCCAAAACTTGTCTAAATGGACCCATTTTCACGTCGATTCATACCGAAAAAAATTCTATTTTTCTAATTGAGATGATTTAAAGTAAAAAATGTGGGATTATCTAGGGAAAATTCTTAAATCGCAAGAAAATTAACACAAAATGCATGAAATCCTAAGGCTGGCTACGGTTTGACAAAATTTACCTCGCTGGGGATGGTTTTCGATGACGGCGAAGATCCAAGCATACTCCTAGGTATGTGAGAAAACTTTGGAATGATCTTTAAACCTTGCCTCCCTTCAGAATATTTTCTTCTCCGATGTTTACTGCCGCCTCGCCGGAAGAGTAATTATTTATGTTTTTGAGCTCAAAATGGCTCAAAAGAGGTGGAGGATGGGTTCCTTTTTTTTTTTTTTTTTTTTTGGGGAGCTTTTGGGGCTGAATATTGGTGGGAGTAAGAGATCTAAAGCCTCATTTCCCCTCTCCTTTTATAATGGTTGAAAATTCATTCTTTTTGAATTTTTTGGCACAAAATTGATTGCCATCTTGCTTGGGGTGGTTTGGATGGATAATATATTGATTGAAAATTTTGGATTTTTCTCCAAAGTCCTCTTGTCTCATATGATTAGCCTATTCGATGCAAATGTTGGGGAGAGAGTTAAGTGCATGTGATGGGGGAGAATTAAATGAGGTTGGGTGGAATCTATGTGAGGAGGATCCATGAGTGGTTTAAATGGGTTGAGTCTATTTTGGGCTAATCCTAAATGGGTTTACGTCGGGGTTGATCAGCCCCAAGTGGGTCTTGGCTTGGTTTCAAGGGATTTGGCCCAATTTGGGTCATATGGGTCATATTGGGTCAAATTGACCCATTTCACCAAAATTGGCCAAATTAGCTTGAGTTATGTGTTGATTCATATTCAATTGGATAATTGAAGATGAATGTGTTCTTTATTTTGAATTAATTTAGATTTCATTTGGATATTGGCCAAATTGACCCTTTAGGCCAATTTGGGCTAGGTTAGATCAAGTTGCCCAATTGAGCTCGATTGATCAAATTGGGTTTAATTATGGCTTTGGTCAAGTTCAATAATCAATTTGGAATGAAATTCAGCTATTGGTTGCAATCAATTTGGGTTAGATCATGATTTGACCCAATTTAGTCTTTTAGGCTAATTTGGGTCAACTTGGATCAAATGGCCAATTGGGCTTGGTTTAGCTCAATTGGTGGTCAAGTCATATTTAAATATTGATTTTGAGTTAATTCAAATCATTGGTTTCAATCAATTTTATGTAGGATGAGTTTTGGCTAGTTTTTGTTCATTTAGCCTAAGGGATGACTTGGTCAAATGACTAAGTTGACTTGGTTTGACCCAGTTGATTGCAATTAATCATCCTAGGGTGACCAACAATCATGGTGGAAGGTTTTGGTGAGCTTGGTTCAATCCAATTTGGGTTGGATTAGAAGTTGGCTCAAATGGGTCCTTTAGGTCACATTGGATCAAGGACCTAAGTGGGTCAATTGGTTTGGTTTTGGATTGATTCAAGTTTAGTTGAACTTATATACAAGCCCTAGATTGAAATATAAATTCAACAATAATCAATTTGGAGTATAAGGGATTTTGGCTCAAAAGGGCTATTTTGGGTTTGACTTGGGTTGACTTGAATTTGGTTTGATGATTGTAGGTTTTATTTATATTTGGATAAATGATCAAATGAATGGTTGATAGAGAAAAATTCATTGATTTTGGCTTGGTTTAGATAGAATTTGGCTAAATCCAAAGAATTGGCTTAAAGGGCTTAGATTGAGTTTAGATTTGATTTTTGATATAATTTTGATCATTTCAATTTGGATTTCATTTATATTTGTGAATATAAATGAAGGAATGATTGATTTATAAAGAGATCAATTGAGTTTGATTTGATCTAAATGAGAGTTTTGGCTGCTTATGAATATGGTTCATATCGCTTAGAAGGGTCTTAGGATTTGAATTTGATTTTGGGTTTCAATCATTTAGAGTCAAATTTGAAATTAGATTTGGAATTTGAATTTGAATTTGAGATTTGGTTTGAGAAATGAATGGGTTTGATTTGAGAAAGTGTATATAGATTAAATGGGATATGTAAGTTCCTTAAGCCCAAAGGTACTAATCTTATGATTAACACTTTAAGTCTCTAGGCTTAGGTTAAGTGTTTACCTAATCACTTGAAGTGTCTTATGACTAAGAAGTTCTTAGTGTCTAGAAGAGTCCTAAGTCTAAGAAGAGGAGGTTAAGAGCTCACTCCAAAAGTGAGGTCAATAATTTGGTGACTGTATTTTAGTGGCGCCAATTTAATTATAGTGGTTAGGTGGTTGCTACAAGGAGACTATAGCTAGCCACTAATGAATAGGTAGTCATATTTGAGTGATGGTGATTACGTGATCATATTTGGGTGATAGAGGTCTAGTGCTGGTCAACGATAATGGTTGAGTGACGATTCATGATAGTTAGGAGATCATTATCAAGAAATGGCGGTTAGAAGTCTGTAATTAAGCAATGGTGATTTGGAGACAGTAGTGAGGGCAATGATGGTCAGGATATCATAATTGGAAAATTATGGTTATGTAAGCATAGTCGGGTGATGATAATTAAGTAATCACGGTGAAGAAATGACACTCTGATATTAGTAGCTAGGTGACGATGTTGTAATGGTGGCAATTTTAAAGTGGTGCTCTGATCGGCACCATGGTAGTCAGATTATGATGATTGGACAACATTACTTTGGCATGGCAAAAAATTGATGCTATAATAGTGGGTTAGGTGGTGACACTTTGATGACAGATGTCAAGTGGTGTTGGTATTCCAACGGTGGTGGTAGATATTGACAATCCAATGGAAAAACTTGGATGGCATAAGTCCAAGGCTAGCGATCTTATGGTAGCACTCCAACGACAATAATTAGGCAAAGGCAATCGACAAAGAAAGGTCAAGTGAAGCTTTAGAATTCTTAGATTTTGAGATCTCTTCAATCTCTAACTTAATTGCAAATAATGTGGGTTAATTTATAGATTTTTAAAGTGACATTCTGATTAGTTATAGAAAAATCTTAAAATACTATAGCGCATCTCTCTTGTTCATATAATATTATTTAATTATTTGAGTACCTTAATAATATTAGAATTAAGAGATCTTAAGCTTATTAGATTTATTTTATCGAGATATTTAATTTAATTATAATGATTGAGGATCTTGTGATTATTTAATCTGTTAATTGTGTTCCAAAATTTCTCATTATGCTGCATGCTTCTAATATATAGGCTAATTTGATTTGGGATCAAATCACTTTTGGTATAATTAAATTCACCACGTCAAAATGTGTTGTTTAACTATAAATTTATTAAAATCAATATTCAAATGATATAAAATTTAATTCTACAAGTAAAGCATTTAAAAAAGAAAAAAATTAAGTCTACAAGTTTTTCAATTTCAAATTACCTTATGATTTATGCTTGATTAGGTGAATTTTTTATTGATGTGTCTAAAATTATAATATTTTCATATAATTATTGTGTGCTTGAATATTCATGATAATAAAGATAATTTATTTTATATAAAAATCTTGATTAATATGCTTGATGAATTTTTTTAATAAAAAATAGCGCTTTATGAATCAACTTTTTTTATTCCAAAAAAAAACACTTTAATCTATATTATATATTTTACCTAAAATATATTTTAAAAAAATGTAATTGTCATGAAGAGATTCATATATCATTTCTGCATGGATATATTCAAAAAATTATAATGATAGATTTTGCAAGAGGACTTTGTCCATAATATTTCCTAATTACAACTAATACAAATTTGCAAGGATTTAAATTTTTTCATTAAAAAATTAAATTATGATATTTCTTTCGCTTTAAGGATAGAAAAGCAACTCTTCAACACATGGTGTCTAGTCCACGTACAAACTTCAAGCAAGAAATTCTAAGGTTTTGTTTAAATTG
This sequence comes from Cymbidium sinense, assembly GCA_021442155.1. NCBI lineage: Eukaryota > Viridiplantae > Streptophyta > Magnoliopsida > Asparagales > Orchidaceae > Cymbidium > Cymbidium sinense. Next base: position 83,727,362 of record CM038221.1, on the reverse strand, counting down.
CAGAAAAGTGAATGAAATGATATTAGATCTAAATAATCTATAATTTGATTCAGAATCTCCGAAATTTTAATCAGAAAAAAATACAGATAAGATAAGGATATCCTGACTAAATGTGAGAATAGAAAGCAACACTGTCAATTTCTTTATATAATATTTAATTTTTAAAATAAATATAGAAATCATCATATTTTGCATCTTATATTCTATAATAAATACCTATATTATTTTGATTTTATCACTTAATTTTTTTATAATTTCATGTCATTTAAATATAATGAAGATATTACGAACGAATTTTTAAGATTTTTTTCTTTAATTAGAGAATTTTATTTTCCCAGCAGAAAGCCCACATTTAAAGCACATGTTTTTTGCATTAATTTACTCAATGCAAAAAAAAAAAAATTAACCCCTTCTCATCTAAAAAAATTTTATAAGAAATTCTTATAAATTTTTTTATCTCAACTCTAAAATTTTGAGAAATCATCTCTTAATTTATCATCAGTGTACACAGAAAGAGAGAGAGAGAGAGAGAGAGAGAGAGAGAGAGAGTGGCGAAACAATAGGCTGTCTGTAAATTATAGAGATTAGCTTTTAATGGTCTAGCATATTAGCAACTCTTCTAATGTAGCAAATCGTCGAAAACATTTGGAGACAGAAGTGACAACGCCTAGTGTGAAAGTGAAACTTGTTAAAGACCCAAAATTGATAATTCTTACGTGTAAAGCAACATAAAATCAAGAGAGGCTAGGTTAACAAGATTGACTGCAGTTAATTATAGAGTTATGCAACGCTGATATCATGTGATAAAAATCATAAATGGCAACATTTTGAAGATTACATACATCAAGATAAAAGTTCTAAACTTTAGCCATTGAATAATTTTTAACATTACAGTAGCGCTTATTTAATATAGTATCAAACATATATCATGCATACAATATTGAGGCTTATGAATCTTCTTTGTCCGTAGCGTCTTCTCGATTTGTAATATTTATAGTATCCTCTTTGTCTATAGCGTACTCCTGAGTCCAAGATCGAGCAATCGTTTTGTATGATTCTCTATCAACGTTGTACATACGAGCAATCTCTGGCATTAGTGGATTGATCTCATCTGGCTCTGCTAAAATCGACCTAACTGTTGATAAAATCATTGATATAGTGTAAGCAGGAGTCCACAACTCCTTGATAATGTGAGGAGAGATGATGCCATTTTCATTAATATTTGGATGAAAAATTTTAGTCTTAAATGTGATCTCTGGAGCTCGGAAAGGATAGTTGAATGGGAGGTTAATAGAAATGTGAAAAACTCCACCTTCATAAGGGCTATTATGAGGCCCCCTAATAGTTACTTCCCAATGATACATGTCCTCATCTACTTTACAAATGCTGATTGATGTTGAAGGATATTTTTGGAATTCTAACAGCTCTTTTTGAACCCTTTTAGAAAGCATGATAATGACCCTAAATCTCATGCACCACTATAATGAGAAGGAAGATTAGTTTTATCTTCCTCAAACATGCCACAACTAGTGCTTCTTCTTGCATACTATATCACAGTTCCTGCCACTTCGACTTTATATTTTAACTTGATCGATCCTATTGCTAACACAAATATGTATATATATATATATATATATATATATATATATATATATATATATATATATAAGGTGAGATAAAAAATGCAATGAACAAAAAAACATTGAAGGAGAATATTCTCAATAGCATGAATATATTAATTAATCACATGTGATAATATTAATATGGTAATAAAATAATTCTTGTAATTCTAATATTTACTTGAACTTTTGTATTTTAAGAAATAATTAGTACTAAAATTAAGTATTTTCTTAAAAAGTTTTCATGGATCACAATTTATTAGTACTATATTAATATAGTACTTTTTTTCTTAAGGAAATTTAAAATGGTTCTAAATAAATGTGGAGAATACTTTTACCAAAATAGAATGCAAATAGCATAAAATTGGGAAAAAACTTATGCCAAGATATTCTTATATAAATTTTATCAATATGGGATTGAAAATTATTGAAATTATTTTAAGATTAATCCTTATGCATAAAGAAATATATCTTGAACTAATTTTGAAGCAAATTAAATGAATTTTAAACTTATCATGCAATAATTTGCATCATTGAACTTCTATCATTGAAATTTATGTTTTTTTTTGTTGGTAAAAGAATGTGACAAGATAAGGTAAGGTCATCATTTCATCTGATTTGATTATATTCGATAATATTATTATAATTATTAGCATTCTCGAGAATAGAAAACACAATCTGCCAACCATAACCCAACAATCATATCTAATACTTCAAAATTAATGGAATATAAATAAAAATAAATAACTACCATTGTGATGTTGTAGTAAAGATTGAAGTCCATGCCCCACCCCTTGTCTTTTGGTTTCTCTTCTTATGTTGGAAATGATGTTTGGCTTGAGAGGTATTTTTTGTGGACTCAATACTTTGATAACATATGAGAACTTTTTTTGTTATTGGTGACAACATATGAAACTTAGATTGCATAGCCTTATTTAGTTTCTCTTATGTTTAATTTTCCATGTTACTTCGTGAAATCATATGCTACATTATTCATTCATAGCAATTTATTATAGTGTCATCTTTACTTTTGCTATTTGGTGATGAAATTTAATATGTTTTTTTAGCTTGCAAAGTAAGTTTTTTTTCTCTTCTAATTTTGAAATTCACTTGAGCATATTTTCTTCATGATTTATTATGTAAACCAAATATATAACAAAATCTTTTATAGGTGGCTTGCATGGTAGGGCAACTTGAGTTTCTGTTGTTATTAATGAGCCTATTTTTGATCATATAATCAATATTATCAGATGGTTGTCGAGTTAAACTTGATTTTATAGACATTTCATAGAATAATAATTCCAATTTGTACATATAAAGTATAAAAATTTAGCTTATGAGTCTAATGAGCAATATGTAAATATAAGTCTAATTATAAATTTTACTTTAAGATTAATCATGTATATAAAGATTTTTATCTTGCACTAATCTTAAAAAAATTCTATAAATTTTAGACATATTATGATATAATTTGTATAAAAAAAACTTATATATATTGTTTTTCATAAAATTATTCTTAATAGATGGTATGACAAGAAAAAAAAAAGAAGGTTGTCATTTTATCTAATTTTTTCTTGATAGCATTCTATCTAATTCCATTATATTCAATATTATTATTATTATTATTATTGCTAGCATTCCCCGAAATAGAAAACATGAACTACTAATCCTAACCAACAATCCTAGTTAATACTTCAAAATTAATGACATAGACATTTAGGTCATTTAATAGTGATGTTAAAATAATTTTTTTAAATTTTAAAATAAATTGCTATCTTAATATTATTGTAATAAAAACAGAAAAGTCCATGCCCTCACCCCCATCTCTTTTGCTTTTTCTCTCTTTTAACAAAATTAGTACTTTGGTAGGTAATGAATATGATTTTTTTTATATTGGTGACACACTTCTTAATTAAACTATCATATAATCACATTGACATGAAAAATTGGATCTTTATTTAACAAATTTGGTATGTTAAAGTAGGGATCAAATGTGTGTTGAAAAGAGACCCCCACTTAACAAATTTGATATGTTAAGTGAAAGTCAAATGTGTTTATGATTTTGAAAATGAAACATTCACTTAACAAATTTGGTATGTTAAGCGAAAGTCAAATATGCTTATGATTTTTGAAAATGAAACTCTCACTTAACAAATTTGGTATGCTAAGTGAAAGTCAAATGTGATTGTGATTTTAAAAATGAAACTCTCACTTAACATATTTGGTATGTTAAGTGAAAGTCAAATGTGTTTATTATTTTTGAAAATGAAACTCTCACTTAACAAATTTGGTATGTTAAGTAAAAGTGAAATGTGTTTATGATTTTGAAAATGAAACTCTCACTTAACAAATTTGGCATGTTAAGTGAAATTCAAATGTGTTTATGATTTTGAAAATAAAACTCTCACTTAAAAAATTTGGTATGTTAAGTGAAAGTCAAATGTGTTTATGATTTTGAAAATGAAACCCTCACTTAACAAATTTGGTATATTAAGTGAAAATCAAGTGTGTTTATGATTTTAAAAATGAAACTCTCACCTAACAAATTTGGTATGTTAAGTGAAAGTCAAGTGTGTTTATGATTTTTGAAAATGAAATTCTCACTTAACAAACTTGGTATGTTAAGTAAAAATCAAATGTGTTTATGATTTTTGAAAGAAAATGAACATATTTAACGAACTTAGTATATGTTAAATGGAGTTCAATTTATTCTTATGATTTTCAAAAAGGGGTTCTCATTTGATATACTTGGACATGTCAAATGAGCTCCCAATGTGTTTTGAAGTCCAAGACTTTGACAAAGGAATTTTATCAGACAAATGCAAATAAAATTCAATTTGTCCTACCTTCTCCAAGGGAAGGGGAACTCCCATTTGACTAATTTGGTTATATCAAGTGGGGGGTTCAAATATGTCTTGACTTCTCTTTTGTGTGTGTATGGTTTATTGCTTTTCGAAAAAGGGGAGAAAACTTCAACTCTAGCACATGTGAAGTATGCTAAGTGGAGTTTCAATTTTATATTATAATTTAATTCGAAAATAAAATCTCCATCCAACAAATTTGAGTGCGTGGGATGGGGATAGCTATTTCCAAAGAAAATGTGTTTTTGAAAAAGACATTAAAAATGGTTGATTTTGATTTTGAAAAGAACCTTTATGTAACAATCATAGGATTTGTTAAACGAGATTTAGTTATATGTGTTTTGTGCCTTTTTTAAAATTTCTTATAAATTTTTGTGTAAAGATCTTTTATTATATGGATTTGAAAAAGTGCTTTTAGAAAGACATGTTATTTTGTAGAAGGGTTTTATTTTTTTTATTGTTCATGGGATGAAGCTTGCCTCACCATCTTGGTTAACTACTTCAGGAACTCATACCGATAGTTTGGCAACAATTGCTTAGGATGATAAGTGGGTCAAATGGCTTGGTCAAAGCTTGATTTGAGTTTGATGATGCATGTATTTTTAAAAATACTTGCATAATTTTAAGGTATTGAATTTGAGTTTTAACCATACTTTATAATATGTGCAAGAGTTCAATCGAAGCCTTAATTAACACCTTATGTTTGCTTGTACAATATGTTACGAATCCGGTGGCATAGAAGGTGTTATAAATTAGTCTAATATCTTATTATATTTTTCAGATTAATATTTAATTGATTCCAAGTTGATTAGTCTTTGAATATTCAATAGACCTTCACTTATGACGATTCTCAAATTCATCGCCACATATACTCAATTTCTTCTTGATCTAATTCGAGTATTTGATAAAGCGATGAATACACTTCAAACATTTTCCAAGGATTCGCCGCTTATGCTTATCAATAATAAGAAAATCTCATGGAAAGTCTCTGATGAATTCTTTAATTTTCTTCAATTTATTTGAATATGTTTGAAAGAGTGTATCTTAATTCCAAGAGTCTCTCTTATGCTTTGATTTGATGTTCAATCAGGATTCCTATTTCTTTTAACATCTTCTAATTTTCAATTGTTCAATTAGTCTTATGATCACTTGCTTGTGAATTTAGTACTTTGAGTATTCAATAAAAGGCTCAATTCATATAAACAAACATCAACTCCAATATCCCTAACTCGACATTAGGTTTCATATTTAAAGAACATCTGAACTTCGAGTTTTGTTATAATTTCCTTTATGAATTTAACATTTAACTCCCCATATCTCAGTTATGATTTGTTTAGTTCTCCCTCCCTTTTTTGTTTGAGAAATTAAGAGAACATGGACTCACTTACTTAATTTCTTTTTGTGAAAGTGGATCCTTCATTACTCCCTCCAATTTCTATAAACAAGGCCAAGAGGGGATCTTACATTTCATTCTATTTGTTTGAGGAGTTGGAGTGTTTGAAACAGAAAGTTAATTTTTTAGTGGGCTTTCAACTCTGCTTAGATAAATCTTGTAAGTGTTTTCACCGCTTTTTTCTTTAATTTAATGTTTTATTTTGTACTCATTATATGTTCTTTTCCTTCCCCTCTTTTTCTTCTTGTTTGACGTTTTTAATTTAAATATAGCTTTAGGTTTCTTTGTTTAGTGTTCTTAAGCCAGTTCTTTTTATTCTCTCATTTTTTTTATAAGTAAAAAGATTTGATAAAATTTCAGTAACATTTCGGCTAGGGGGAGTGACCTATAACAGATGGCTTACTCTGACACCCTAATGCATAAGTAGTGTCTTACGACAAATTATTTTTCATCTCATGCTCTAATGGCTGAGGACTTCAAACGCAAAGAGATAAGCATATACATATAAATAATCACATCACACATGTTCATACTTATTTTTAAGGCCAGAATGATCAATGACAGAGAGGAGATGGAAGTCGAGAGAAGAACTTGCCAATGACGATGTTCCTCTCATGACGAAGGAAATGTCGGGAGATGGAAAGGAGAGAGAATCACAGAAGAATAATGACGTTCCTCTCCAGACAAAAAAAAAATTGTAAGGATAATTCATGACAGCGTTTGATGAGGAGGAAAGATAAGTAAAGAGAACCCTAATGACATGTTGCTCTAATACCCCTCAATGAAAAGGAAGGAGGTCGGTTAAGGGTGGAGTTGGCAAAGAGAAATGAGGGAAGGAGGGAATTTCGAATTGAAGAAATGAGGGAATATTAGGGAAAGAGGAAGGAATAAATGAGAGAAAATCAGGCAAAGAGGAAGGAAGAAATGAGGGAAAATCAGAAAATTTTTGGATTAGAAATAACGGAATTTGAAAGGGGATTTTCAATTTCGGTTTTGTGAGGAGAAGAAGGGAAAGGAAGAAGGAGAAGAATAAGGAAGAAAAGGAAGAAGAAAAAGAAGAAGAAGAAGAAGAAGAAGAAGAAGGGAGATGCTTACTGCTTTGCTTGCGGCTTGGACGAGAGAGGGAAAAAAATGAGAGAGGGGAGGAAGAGCTCGGTTCAATTTAGATTAGCGAGCATGAGAGGAGAGTAAGAGAAAACCGAATGCCTTGCCCTTTTGTCTTGCGATTTGCTTGAGGAGGAGGAAGGAGGGAATGGTTGAAGGGGGAGACGTGATTGAGACGTTTGAACAGTCGAGTGGGAAGGAGGAAGCTTCGATCGATCGGGATCGTGCGTGAAGAGGGAGATCCGAGGGAGTTTGCTCGTGATCGAGCGAAGGGGAAACCAAGGGATTGCGTACGATTGAGGAACAAGAGAGGTCGTGTCACGCCTGTAAGGAATAGGGCAGTCAGTCTGTTAGGGATTGAGGACATTAGGAATAGATTAAAGCTTTTTATTAACTTTTTCAATGTCTAATCAATCTTAATATAAATTTCACGTCGCTAAAATCACATAGTTAATATATATATCAATCTTAGCTTATTCTGATATTTCGGACGTAATGGCACAATTCATTTCACGATCGGAGGCAATTTGATTGAAATCAACATCCATTTGATTGAAATTAGCATCAAATTGGATCAATTTCAGCTTGAAATGCGCGTTATCATTTCTGATCGCTCGACTTTCGTGCACACTTGTCCGAATTGAGTGTAAATAGTCTTACTTGATAGATTTTTATATTTTGAATATAACAATACAATTAATTTTGTGAACAGAGATCATTTGGTTTACATCGACATCTTCTGACCTCGATATGCATGTAGGCACATTGACGACTCGATCTCTTGATCGATTTCTCATCAAGTTAAGTAATATTTATATTATGACCAATTTCAATGTTTTGAATCTGACAACAAAGTCCTTTCATCGATCGGAGGTCATTTGGGCTGATTCTGGTGACATCTAGTGTATTTCAGTCTTGATTTGCGCGTTGTCACTTTCGATTATTCGACATTTGCATTCATATGAATTAAGCATGGACAATCTAATTTAGTAATTTTCAACATTTTGATGCTAACGAACAATCAATTTTATGAATGGATGCCGTTTGGACATCATCACAACTTCCCGACTCTAGTATGGGCATCAACACATTGATAGCTCAATCATTAGATTGTACAATATTTATATTTTGACCCATTTTGATGTTTTGAATGTGATGGTGAAGTCTGTTTGTTGATCGGAGGTCATTTGGATTGATTTAGACGATGTTTGGCTCATTTCAGCTCAAATTTGTGCTCTAAAGTATCCAAATCGATCAAATTCAACTTGTAAGCTCAATTCAGCTTGTGTAGCATATGTGAAGGTCAATAGCACAGTATATGGTACATTGAATACATGATAATTGCAAAATCATAGATTAGCTATGTAAGTATGTCTACTCTGTGAAGCTAGGAAACTTGTGGAAAATAAGTGATTTATGTGTATTGGCTACAAATACATTAAAATCAATTATAAATCATGGCATGTTGAACAGAAAATAATTTACTACAAAGTATAGATATCAAAATACATCATCATAATATGGCCTAGTACAAACCACAAATGTGAAAACAAAAAATACAACAACTGTATACAAAAGAGACATAAAAACTGCTATGGATGATGATGTCTGCGTGGTAAAATTGCATCACTCCCGGAGTATACTGTACGGGTGATCATCGAGGACAGTCTCATAGATGGTGTTTTCACTACTGTGCTTCCTCCACAGCCTGTTCAGTGGCCTATTGTGCACCATCAAGGAGTGTAACCTCAGATATCTCTTGAGATGCTCGTGGCGTGAAGGGGGCAGTGGGATATAGTCCATGCATATGCAGCTAGACTGGTGGAGGACCATATATAGGTGGATCTAGTGCCTATCATGACTGAAATGAATTCAATATGGCTTCCCGATATGAGTACGGAGCTTGATTAACAAATATGTAACTGTGCGGACCTACATCTGGAATGAATGATGGACCTGCATCTAGCCTTGTGGTATCTGGCTGACCAGTTGAAGTTGCAGTAGAAGAGCTATTGGCATCATCCATACCCTTGTATCTGTTATATGAAATATGCATATTTCTTCACAGCTCCATACATAACTCCTCGTACCTATAAATTGAATGCTGAAACTCTGTCTTGATCTCTCTAAAATAAAGTTAAAATATATCTTGTGTGTCCAAAATATGCTCACGCTTGTAGAATAATAGAATGCTTTTAATAATCATTTAGTACAAATGAGTAATTTGGCTAAATTTTTAATGAACAATATTGTAATTTGATTGTACTTACCTATTAAATTGTTGGTTGACTTCCGTATGATAAGTTTCTTGTGAAACTAATGTCACGTGTTCAGTTTCGATTGGAGGTACTTGTTGTTCAATAAAATTATGAACTTCTCTTTCCTCACTGTGTATCAGCTCAACTTCAACATATATAATCAAATGTTGTATGCTTGTTGCATTAATAACAGCCTCACAGACTTCATCATCACTTATCGGAGAAGCAATGAATCCAACACCAACTGGAAATTGACATGTGAGATTAACACTAAAATGTGTTGGATCGAATTTTAATGATCTTAGGATTCGATTCTGTAGGCTTTCAAGATCAGTCTGTCATGAGACCTATATATGACGATTTTTTCCACCCGTATATGTTGGAAAAAAGTCTTCACGAACACAGAGTTCACCTCTATACTATAAAATTAAACATACTGTATCCAAACTCATTTTTTAATCTTAATATGTGCATTGGACACACGCTCTCTAAATATCACATATGTTCAAATTAGACAAACTCATAAGATCTGCATGAAATGACTTACCTATATGACACATCAAAAAATTATTCTATAGCCAAATTCAAACAAACTCATATTTTTAGTTACCACATCTTATTCTAAATCCCAACAATACATGCAATTTTAAGATATAAATATAAAAAATGCTAATAATTAGGATAATAAACATACAATACATTCAGGAGACCTTAAGATTAGCCCTAAACAAACATTTTATATTATATATAACATCACCTAACACAAACATCTACACTTACGTGGCTACTTAGCTTAATTTTTTAGCATGTCTTCAGCTACAATTAACATATATTTACTAAACACTTATAAAAAAATTAAAATAGCCTAAACTTAATAATCAAGATTTTTTAAACTTACAATCTTGCTTGCAATCTAAAGATTATAAACTTAAGATTTTAAACTTACAATCTAAAAGATCTCCAATTTCTTTAAAAAAATTATTTTTCCCTAAAAATCTCAAATGTAGCATCCAACCTTATAGATCTAGCATCTAAACTTACTAATCACACATTTAAACTTACCGTTGAAACCTAAGCACTTATCAATCACAAAGAAAAAAAATTTAGAAAGTTAGGGTTTCAAAAAATATCTCAAACAACTAATAGTTCAACCCTAAATCCACAAGGAAAAGAAGAAGTCGGCGGCACTATGCATCGGCCGGTCACCGACAGCGGCGGGTTTGGCCCGAGAAGGACCGCATCGGGGCAGGTCGAGCGAGGGGACGGGTGGTCGGTGGGGTGTTAAGGGGATGAACCTCCGACGCTTAATTATAAAATTTAGCCTTTATTATGCTTTCCTTGTTGAACCCCCTAAATTGGTCATTGATTTGTGTACCGATGATTCATGAATTGAGGTGAGAGAACCTGTTTGCGATCTTTTTAGGTGGAATTTCAATTTTTCATTAAAGGCGATCTTTTATGTATTCTCTTTATGTGATATATCCTACTAGATAGGGTGAGGCGGTTCGGGTCGTTAATGAAACTCAATAATATCCCCATCAAAAATATAAAACCAAAACCTATTATAATGATTCGTTCGGTTTATTAAACCGAATAGCATATAAAAATAAAAATAAAAATATTTTTTAATGAACTAATTAATTAAAACAATAAAATAAATTTTATATAAAAATTTCTTACTCAAGTAGAAATCTATAAATTATAAATTATAATCAAAATTACATATTTATATTTGACTTTAACTAAATTTGGTTTATTCGGTTTATCCGATTTTAAAAAAAAAATCAACCAAAACCAAAATCGAATATCTAGGCATTTTTAGGTGAGATTTCAACCAATAACATCTTTTGTTTTTTTGTTTATATCCTACTAGTACTAGATATAACTCCTAGTGCGCTGACGCTGAATCATACTTAACAAGGTAACAACAAATGATAACTGGAATGCTTTTGTAGTCGCTGCAAAATACTTGAATGAACGAATTGGTGCTATAATATTTCACCCATTCTGAATTTTATTTTCAGATGCAGTCACTTTATATGGTGTGTTGTTATCTAATCTTATAGTTTAATTTATGGTATAAACTTGTTAAATTACTAACACTAAACCCACTTTGTAGACTCTTTAAAAGGTGGATTGCCTATGGTAGTGTTGCTTCTCGTACTCTGGATGGTATAATGGATTGTTGGCTGTAATCTATTGGAGTATATTTATGAACTTTCATTTTTGTTGCATTGACTCAATTTTTAGGGGCTATTGAAACAATGATGTTGTGGTCAATGTATATATTGGGATGGCTGCTTACTTATGGTGTTATCGTTATCCATACTTGGATCTCATGATCTCCCATTGGCTTAGTTGGTCCTTATTTATATATAAATGGTGATCTCATTTTATGGATACCACACTTAGTTTTACCTATGTATTTTACCTTTAGCTGAGCTTGAGCCCCATCATTTTTTAGTAACTCAATCAATATTTTCATTTATAATATCTTGCACCTTATATTTTACAATTAATTGAAACTGTAATGGAAAAACTCAAGGATGGAGCATTTGTTACTTGAGAATTGGATGTTAAGCTAATCTTCTATGATCTTTATCTAAAATAAGAGAATCAGCCAAATACTTTTTAATAGAGAGAGCTGGGTAAATATAATAAAAGTCTTCAAAGAAAAAACTAGAAGAGAATATGACAAGATCTAGTTAAAGAATATATGGGATAGGATAAATAATGATTGAAAACTAAAAAGGGAGCTAAATGGAGGCACAACTAGGCTAGGTTGTGACTCTAATAAAAGACTTTTGATGCATCAGATGAGTGGTGAAAAATAATTAGTGGTAAATCACATATTTCAAATTTATATCTTAATATTTATATTCATGTGTACATTACAATCACAATTAATGTAATTTTCTTTTGTAGGTTGTGCTAAACTTTAGAAAATTTAAATATTATGGAATAGAATTTGATCTTGAAGAAAAGTTTGATCTAAAGTTTAGTGGTGTTGTTAAAACTAGTGATCATGCCTGGATACCAAGCCAACAAGTTAATGAAGGTTTGAATGAGGCTGAAAAATATGAAGAGGAGGATAGTTTAGATGATTCTATTAAAGGTTTGAGTGAGAGTAATCAAATTGTAATTATTAACTAAAACATTTATCTTCTTCAGGACTTAAAGGTGAGAGAAAAAAAAAGGCGGAGCAACCTTTCTAAGAAATCAAATTTCTCAGTTAGTAATTGCATGCACAAGCAATGCTTCATCATCAACTTTGTCGTTGGAACCACCTTCAATGTCTAATGCTATAAAAATCTTGGATCAAATTAGGGAAGTTTTTTATGATATTTCTCTTTATCTAAGTTGGATTGGGCCTTTCTTTCAATGTAACTTGATAGAAGAATTCTTTACCTTCATCATTTTTTTTGAGAATCATGATGTATAATTAAGTTTAGAGGTGTTTGTTTTGTATTTGGATTGTATTCGTAAGCTTTGATGTTTGAATTGTACTTTATATTTGTAAGTGGGTTATTTTACAACATATTCCTTCTTACTCTTTCAAAAAAAAAAGTTAAAATATTGGAGGAACAATTATTGTATAATGTTTGATGCACAATTGAAATTTACAAGTTTTGTTGTATAATTGCTTTCACATTTATGCTAATATTTTTGTTTTAATTCGTTCTCTAAATTTAATTTTATAATGTTCATTTTGTCTATGCTAATACCGATGTGATTTAGAAAAAATGAGTTCAAATATTTCAACTGGCTTTAGATTTATCTTCTATAACTGTGATTTGTAATGTTAATATTTCAACTGGCTTTAGATTTATTTCTACAACTGTGATTTGTAATGTATAATTGCTTTCACATTTATGTTAATATTTTTGTTTTAATTCGCTCTCTAAATTTAATTTTGTAATGTTAGTTTTGTCTATGCTAATACCGATGTGTTTTAGAAAAAATGAGTTCAAATATTTCAACTGACTTTAGATTTATCTTCTACAACTGTGATTTGTAATGTCGCATATTCATTTCACATCAAGATAACTATAAGAGAATTTTATAGGTGTCTTAAAAATCAAACACAAGATAATTGTAACTTTTTCAGATGAATTGACAAATGTGAGAATACAACTTTAAATGATAACCATTTATGGAGAGCAATATTAGAGAGTTTTTTTTTTCAAGATAATTGATCATTTGAAGACCAAACCTAATATTATGATGATATTATTTGTTACAAATATAATTTTAATTTTCATGTTATTTAATGTTATAGGATGTATAAACTTTTGATATAAAAATAGTAGACTTGTGACTATCGATGAATTTTAGAAGGCTTATTTTTATTATTGAATTTGATATTATTCTAATAAAATTTAGTGAATGAAACTTAAAAATGTAAATTAGTTCATTTTTTGAACCAAATTATTACTCTCCGTAAGGTTAAAAAAATGAAGTTTTTAGAAAAAGTAAAATAATCTTTATAATTAATAATACACACGAAAAGAACATTTCTGTTATTTGTTTAAGGGACAATTATAGTACAATAACTTTACGACTATATTTTAAACAATATTACAGTTTCAATAATAATAGCTTTTACAACAGCTTCATTTGTAGAAGTTTCATAATTGCGTTTTAATACAATTGCAACTTCCTCAAAAGGATCTAAATCTCTATAAAAAAATCATCAAATTGATCAAAATTACTATACAGTAACTTGTGAAGAAAAAGTAACTATGATTTTTCATTACTTTTCTTTGAACAACACAAATTCATTCTACTTCTTTCTATGCAAAATTAGAGAATTTTTGGCACTAATGGATTGAAGGCTTGAAATTGACTGGATCAGCGAGCATAAACAGCATTGAAGAGAAGACTGGAAATTGATGGAAAAATATTCGTTTAGATTGTGACAAATTCATCTGTTACAACTTGTCTAATTTAACTTCTTGATAACAACATAAATGCTGATCATGCAGATAAAATCATGTTATAATTCATAAATATATTCCAATTCAAACTATTCTCTCGCTACAGTCTTATTCAAACAATAACAAGTGGGTATCAAGAGAGGGATTTCTCATATTATTGCCTAGCTCTGAATATATAATCTCTGTGCAGAAAATCACTCTTGGTCATAAGATTAGCTTATTTATGACTTAGAGGCTATTTGTTTTTATAAAAAATTAATATGAAAAATAAGATGTTTACATATACAATAATTTTCTTTTGCTCGACTTTAATAGAACAATGATGTAAAGTTAGTTTACTTCATTGCCTATTTTCTTTATAGATCTATCGTGCTGGAAGGCATTGGTCTCTCTTCATAAAAGTAAATGCTTGAGGTCAAGAAACCTTCTGTCCAAAGAACTTATAAAGCCCATGAGAATAAGAGATATTTTGAGCAAGACAAAATAACAAGCGATTAAACCAATATCAAATAAAAAATCTTAAGTATGAGGCAAGTATGCCTCACTAGATCGACCATGCAAGTTCAATGTGAGTACATGTTACATGATTAGTATAGGCCAAAGTCAACAAATTATAGAAAATATGCCCTATAATTATTTATTCTAAATCATCCACATGAAAATTTATCCACCTCACCTAAAAAGAGATTAATAAACAACCAATGCCTTTCTTTGGAGCGAGGGAAAAATTAGTATTTTTATTGCACGTCCCTCTCCAAGTTCCCAGGTATATCTCTAAAATATAGAAGATTGAGCACCATTGGAAATTGTCTATGCATAATAAATTAAGAGAATATCAAAAATTATTTTCATCGTGTTTATATATTTTTCATACCCGCTGCATCGACGCCCGGGTGCAGTGTTAAATAAGCAAAGGTTCTCACATTATGGATGGATGCGGACAAAGAAGTTAGTCCATGAAACTAGAATTATGTTAGGAACTTAGAATACAGGTACTCTTACAATAAATTAATGAAATTAATAGATATTATGCTTCATATGAAGATAAATATTTTATGTGTTCAAGAAACTAAATGGGTTGGGGAGAAGGCCAAGGAGATTCATAGTTTAAGTTTTAGACTTTAGTTTCCACGTAGAAGTCGAATTAGAAATGGCGTAGTGTAATTATAGATAAAAGTTTGAAGGATAATGTTATAAATATTAATAGATGTGAAGATAGAATTAAAACTTTAAGGATTATAAGTGTTTATGCTCCTCAAGTAGGTTTGGATGTAGGCTCAAAAGAAAAATTTTGAAATGAATTAGAAGGATTAATAAAAAAGATACCCTTGAAGAAAAAAGTTTTTATTATAAGAGATTTAAATGAATATGTTGATAAAGTTGTTGAAGATTTTAAAAGTATTTATGATGGTTATGGATTTGGAGTGACTAATGAAGAAGGTAAGACTATATTAGATTTTATTTTAGCTTATGATTATGTAGTTGCTAATACTTTATTTAAGAAAAGAGATGAGCATATTATTACTTATAAAATTAGATCTAGTAAAACAAAGATTGATTATTTTCTGATAAGAAAAATAAATCATTTAGATTGTAAAGATTGTAAGGTCATTTTAAGTGAAAGTTTAAGTACCAAACATCGATTGTTAGTTTTAGATTTTAAGATGAAAAATAAATCAAATTATTATTCTAGAATTAGATGGAGGTACTTAAAGAACACTATTAAAAATATTTTTAATAGTAAGCTACAAGAGCTTAAAATTTAGGATATTTATAAGAAAGCTATTGTTATGTGAGAAAAAGTAGCAAGTAAAATTAAGTAAGTTGCTAAAAATATGCTTGGAGAATCAAAAGGAAAAGCTTCTTTTAATAAAAAAAAATAGTTGGTGATGGAGTTAGAATGTGCAAGAAAAGATAAAAAATAAGAAGCATTATTATAAAACTTGGTTTAGATGTAAAAACTTGGAGAATTCAGAAAGATATAAAGTGGCCTACAGAGATTCTAAGAAAATAATATATGATAAAAAAATAGCTTTTAGTGATTTATATAATATATTAGATATCAAAGAAGGTGAAAAATGTATGTAGAAGTTAGACAACCAAAGAGATAGAAGAAGTAAAGATCTAGTTCAAGTGAGGTGTATTAATGATGAAAATCATAAAGTACTTTTCTTAGAAAAAGATATTAAATATAGGTGGATAAGATATTTTGATAAACTTTTCAATTAAGGATCTAAAATTACAATTGATTTTAGCAACCTTAATACCCTAAATTAAATAGAGAATTTTGTTTTAATCATCATATTAGTAAATCTGAAATCAAAGAAGCTTTAAAGAAAATGAAATGTGGAAAAATAGTAGGACCTGATGATATTCCAATAGAAGTGTGGAAATGTTTAGGATATCAAGGAATTTCTTGGCTTATAAATCTTTTTAATTTATTTTAAAGACTAAAAAAATGTCAGATGAGTGCAGAAAGAGTATGTTGTTTTCTATATTTAAGAATAAAGGTGATGCAAAAGTGTATGCAAATTATAGAGGAATTAAGTTAATCTGTCATATATTAAAATTATGGGAGAGAGTAATTGAGCATAAGTTATACAAAAGTTTTCTGACAATCAGTTTGGTTTCATGCCAGGTAGATCTACTATGGATGCTATACATTTGTTGAGTGGTTTGATGGAGAAGTATAGAGAAAGTAAGGATGATCTACATATGATATTTATTGATTTAGATAAAGCTTATGATAAAGTTTTAAGAGATGTTCTTTGGAGAGTTCTAAAAAAGAATGAGTTAATATTAGTTATATTCAAGTCATTAAGGATATGTATACTAGAGCTATTATTTGTGTACAAACACAAGGAGGTTGACAAAATATTTTCCTATTTCAGTTGGATTCCATCAAGGATCAACTTTAAGCTCTTATCCTTTTGATTTAGTTATGGATGTTCTTACTAGGCATTTACAGGAAGATGTACCTTAGTGTATGATTTTTGCTGATGACATTTTTCTTGTTGATAAGACTAGAGAGGTAGTCCAAGAGAAACTTGAATTATGGAGGTCAACCTTAGAGTTTAAAGATTTTCTTTTTAATAGATCTAGAACTGAATATATGGAGTATAATTTTAGTTGTAGAAGTTCTAGTGGTAGTTTGAGACATTGGTGAACAAGGCATTAAAAAGAGTGAGCGATTCAGATATTTAGGCTCTATTGTTCAAAATGATGGTGAAATAGATGGAGATGTTATTAGTAGAATGCAAGTTGGATGGTTGAAGTGGAGGAATCCATCTGACCTATTGTGTGATAGAAAAGTACCACTTAAACTTAAGGGAAAATTTTATGAGATGGTGGTAAGACCTGCAATGATTTATGGTGTAGAATATTGGCCAACAAAAGAGAGGAATAGGACTAAGTTAAGTGCTGCAGAGATGAGGATGCTTAGGTGGATGAGTGGCTTTACACTTAAAGATAAGGTGCGAAATGAGTATGTTTGGAAAAAATTTAGAGTAGCTCCAATGGTAGATAAGATTAGAGAGGGTCGCCTTAGATAGTTTGGCCACATAAAGCGTAGGCCGTCCGATGACTTGTTTAGGAGAGTAGATGCATTAGATTTGCATTATGTTAAGAAAGTTAGAGGTAGACCTATAAAAACTTAGTTAAGATGTATAAAAAATGGCCTTAGTATACTTGAATTAAATGAGAATTTGACACATAATATGACACAGTGGAGATGAAGGATTCATATACCTGACTCCACTTAGTGGGATAAAGGCTTGTTGTTGTTGTATATCTAAAGAAAGAAAATGAATCTTTAAGAGATGTGCTTTGGTGATTCAATTTACATACTTAAGAAAAATAAACATTCCCAAACAAGCTTATATTTGATTCCACAATAAAACAATGCAATACCAAATGGAATTAGACATTCTTTTTCTTAGTGTAGTATCCAAAGCACAATAAGCATTTTTCACCTTCTCTATTGATAATTTCCTGGGTTAAGCAATGTAAGTACCAATAACTTTAATCAATCAATCCAACAATGGTGGTCAGGCAATGGTACTTTGATAACGATAGTTGTGAGTGGTACTTCATGGGTGGTGGGCAACGATAGTTGAGCAATAACATTCTAATGACAATAATTAGAAGGTGATGATTGGATGATGATGGTTTGATGGTAGTGACCTAGAAGTGGAGTTTCAATGATAGCTTTAATTTTTCGTGCTCCAATAGTGATAGTTGGGTGGCATTGGTTGAGTGATAGTGTCTTGATGGTTGTGTCCATGTGGTGGCGCACTAATGAAAATGATTGAGCAATGGCACTCCAACAATGATGATCATATGATGGCACTTTGATACAATGACAGTCAAACAATGGTGGTTTGATGTGATGGTGATTTGACAATAATGCTCTAGTAGCAATAATAGACCAAAGTTAGTTCAACAATAATAGTCGATTAGAATTGTTTTGACGATGTTGGTTTTAACCTTTGATTGTAACTTTACTTAATTTAAAATATTAGTTCACAATGTGATCATGAATTGCTCCAATCAGAAATGTTGGAGAATATATTATTGACAATAATGTGATGACAACCCTTAGCACTCTCTTTATGAGCTCCTCTTCTTCTTAGCATATTACCATTACTAGTCCATTAATGATTGACCGCATGATCTCCTAATTTTCTTTTCATGATGCCTTCATTCCATCAATGTGTGGCCCCCTTTCAACATATTCTTTTCTTTCACATATTGTCACCACTCCATTTATACATATACCCAACACTCCCTTCATGAAATTCTCTTCTCCTACACATGTCATTGTCCATCACGTAATGCCTACCTCAAGTATTCTCATTGCAAACTTTTCTTCTCCTTTACAAGTCTTCATAAGTCATGAAATGTAAGCTCCTAATGATTCAAATTTTGCTTTGAAAAAGTTCAAACCAATGTTTAGAGATAAAAAAAAAAGTAACATAGCTTTGATCAATGATTTGAATAAAAGTATGAATAACTTATAAGTTTAATAAAAAATCTATAAATATAGAGATTGTTTTTCATTATGAGTAATTTTGTCAAAAAGAAACTTTCATGCATATTTCTTAAGGAAAATAAATAATTGAGTGTTTACACAATTATATATTATGAGGCAAAGAAAGTAAAATTTTTCTTTATTAATATATTCTTATTATTGAGGATATTCTCCTTCAATACATTTTATTTATACTTCATTAATTTTTTTTTATATATGCATATTTGCACTAGCATTAGGATCAATCAAGTAGAAATACAATTCCAAAGTGGATAAAGACTATGGTATATAACAGGGAAAAAATCCCTAGTTGTGGCTAGTATGAGGAAGATA
The DNA here is from genome assembly GCA_021442155.1 of Cymbidium sinense. Lineage (NCBI taxonomy): Eukaryota > Viridiplantae > Streptophyta > Magnoliopsida > Asparagales > Orchidaceae > Cymbidium > Cymbidium sinense. Next base: position 83,707,828 of record CM038221.1, on the reverse strand, counting down.
AACTAATCTTTTCTCTATGATAATAGTGGTGCTTAATGTCTAAGGTCTTGAATGACTTGGAAAGGGATCCTCCATCATCATTTACCATTTGCAAAGTATATGAGGACATGCTTCATTAGGAAGCAATTATTATGGGGCCGACTAACAGCTTGTTTGATGGATTTTTTTTACATTTTTATTGAATTCACATTGGACTACCCTTTCCATCCTCCAAAGATTTTATTTAAAACCAAAATCTTACATCCAAATATTAATGTAAATGGTTCCATCTTCCCTAACATTATCAAGGAACAGTGATCTGCTGGTGGCACTATATCAATTATTTTGCCATCAATTATCTTGCTTTTAATGAGATTATATATTCTTAGGGTCTGTATGAGAAAGTTTCTTATGTTAAATATAATTTGCTATCATATGCTAATTTTAAAAATATGGATTTCATGATTGAAATTTTAAGTTTAGATTTTTAAATATTGAGATAAATTAATTAAATGTGTATAAAAAGATATTTTATTTGCATGAAAGAAAAGAAAAAAATAATTTTTCACTCTTACATGGATGGCCAATTCAAAAGGAGGAGTTGGAAGGAACTTGACTAGCTTCATCATATTTCAAACCTATGTGGCCACCCTCACTCTCTTCCTTTACCTCTTTATGCATTTATAAGTGAATTGCTATAAAAAAAAAATTTAAGCTTGCAAGAGTAAAGAGTGAGAACTTGATCTATGTTTGAATAATTTTAGAGTTAATTCCATGTGAAAGTGAGGTTTGGTGGCCTATCAATCTTTTGAGAAGAATGACTGGTCACTTCAATCATAATCATTCTTGTAAGTGATTTTGCTTTATGTTTAATTGTGTCATTTTTTTATTCTTATTGTAGATCTCTCCTACTAATCCTCTTCTATGAAATCAAGTTACTTTTTTTATCAATTTCTACATAAAATTTCTAAGCAAAAATATCACCAGCCAAGGCAATCTAAGATCGGACATTATCTTCTTCCATTGGTTATTAGGACACTTTAAATCAATGAAAAAAGTGAAATATTTTAAGAATAATCTACATAATTCTTCATCAATCTCAAGTATTTTTTAACTCCTAATCCCAACTTTAAAACTATCCACCAAAATTAAAAAAAAAATCCAACCTAAGCTGTCAACTAAGATGGGTTTCTACAAGACCTAGCTTATTAGTAACCTCATATGAATCTGTAAAAATCCATACAAATTTACAAAACACTCTAAATAACATCTAGATAGACTACTTTAAATATTCGAAGTATTTTTTTGCTTAAGGATTTTATATAATCTTCACACCAAAACTTTAAATTGGCATAACACTTTCTCTCAAGTTTTGATATTGGCTAACCCCTACTTGAACCATCCCTAATTCTAATTATCTTATCTTAGAACACTTTCAAAGTCCATATAACCTTTCTAACACAAGAGGATTTACAAATATTTAAAATCCATCATGAAGAGCGCTAACCCTAGGTCACAATATTTTCTCATTTAGATCTTTATATTTTATAAATTGTTTTTAGTTAACTTTTTAGGAATTCATTGTACTAATCGAATTATTTTATTGCAAAAAAATATTTTTTTATTTGATTTCATGTATAATAAATGAAAGAGCAATTGAGACCCTTCAAGTAGCATATCACGTGCATGACACATAGGAGGACCACGCCACCTAGGCAACCACTCACCAATCTTAGCATCTAGGCACCCAACAAGGTAAATTTTCAAAATTTTGACCAAGAGCATGAAACTTAGACCAAAAGCATAAATACTTGACCCAATGTCCAAGCAGCCAATTATAATGTCCCCATGACAATCTTGTAAATTTCATAACTTCTTTCCCATAAAGAGATTTGTACTGGCTTCTAGGTGCACATTCAAGTGTTGGGCAAATTTTCTACTATTTAGTAAGTAAAAAAGTATAAGTTTTGAAGAGAATATTTATAATAATATATGATATTATACTTAGAGCATTTCTAGGTAACAATGAAGGATTCTTTCTCAAGCTTTTGGAGGGGAAGATCTTTAATGAAGGAGAATGATGCCTATGATAGAGTAGAGGAGTCTACAAATTGAGCACTTTTTTCTTCATGCATTATTTTTTATTTTAATTATTTATTACTATATTTCTTTTTTATAGCATGTAGTAAATCCCCTTTTGGGGATTAGATATAAGCAAACCTTTTATTAATAACTTTTTAATGTAATTATTTAATTTTTATAATGCATGTCATTGTGTATTTTCATTCAGTCCTTGTGATTAACTAGTCATCAATTATAAGTTTTATAGGTTTATTTAAAATTGAGAGGTTGAAAATGTAGTTTTCTTGATTTGAATACAAAAATGATTCATAAAATAAAGATGTATATGTGAAATTGTGCTATCATCAAAATCTCTTGTGCAAAGTAAATGAAATTTATTAGTTGAACATACCTTAGAGATGAATGTAAGTTGTACTAATAGATCAACAATCTTACATTTTTTTTTTTTTTGAGATAACAATAGGATACAATGAAAAATATGATCACAACCAATCTTTTTGCATCAATAGAGTTTTATTATAATTTAATTAACACAACTAGTTTTTATAAATCTAATATTTGAATCTTTGGCTTCTACTTTCTAACCCTTAAGATTTTTTTGATTATTTATACATTCAACAACTCTATTTTTATTCATTAAAATAAAAAAACTAAATTAATTTGGATACTTAGTAATATAATCTTGAAAATGATATGATTTATCATTTTATAATTTATACGATTGCATACTCTTATCTATGCATTTTTCCATAAAACTTGGTGCACTCAATCAACACTAACATTGATATTAACTAAGTTATCACTAGTCACAAATAATGTTAATTCACCAATAAGTTCAATATACACTATTAACATCAAAATCGACTCCTCCAATTTCATCATCTATCAATATTAATAATATTAATATATATCATCACTAACAAGGCATATATATACCATTATCACCAATACCAATGCTCGATGAATTCATCACTTATGATCACTAATAATATAGATGCACATCATTGACATTAATAAAGCTACAAATAAATAAAGTTGACTTTAGCAATTCAAATTTATTTATTAATTAATCAAGTATTTATAAATGTGTTAAACATATTTAACTAGTTAAATAAATGATCATGAATGAGCTCTAATTTAGCTGAGCCACAAGTAGCTTCTCAAGCATATTTGTTCATTTATAGTCTTAGATATCAACCTTAATACTCATTATCATTATCAATACTAATGATTGACATTAGCATGAAAGCTTGCTAGACTTCTTAGTCCTTGATCTTCTCTTATTTATGCAGAATGATCAAAAAAACAAATTGTAATCTCTTAAAGAAAACTTTAATACATTAAAGTTTCTTCATTTTTCAATATAGAAGACATTTTTCACACTTTGTCTTCTACAATATATTAATATCTTCTTTAATTTCAAGGAAGGGCCACATTGTAACTTTTGAAATACACTAGTGAAATTATTTCAACTAAGTGATGTCCCATGATTTCATTCTTTCAAAATTGTCACATAAAAAACTTAAGATATGAGCTACTTTTTACTTATTTCTTTACTACCAAAAGTATTTAAGCACGCACTAAGATTTACTTGATGCTCTATCATTTATAGCCATATATAAGTTTAAAAAATGGATATTACCATTATAAACATAATCTTTTAAATATTTTAAGAAAAATTTAAATTTAGGTATGTTTGAAGTAACTTTCTAGTGCTTTGCTTTTACAACATTGCCAATCTTTTGTTGGACTATTATTTCTTTACAACTTTTTTTAACAATTTATGTGCTAGGATGCTATTTTTAAAACTAAATTGTTAAAATGTGTTAGCTATAAAAAAGCTGCTTTCTATTTTTTTTTTTTCAAAAAAAAAATATAGAAGGAATTATAACTTAAAAAAAAATTTACTTTTCATACAATGTATTTATAATCACCTTTAAAATATATTGTAGTCCCCCGAAGTTGTGAAGCATAATTACAAAATGAATTAAAATGATATTAATAGATGTGACATATATCCCATTGTAGGTATCCATCTATGGATATCTAATATGAATTCTTTTGTATAATTTTTATTCTTTTATTTATGATGAATCTAACCTTATTTGGGGCCAATCTTAGAACATTATTAGCAAGTACAATACAAATCTAACAAAAAAATGAAGAGAAATAAAAAGAGAGCTAAAAAAGAATCTAAGTGAATTAGGCTTCTAGAAAGAAAGCTAAGAGAGTGAATGATGGTCAAGAAATTAATCTTGATGGGGAATCATGGAAGAAGGGTAACACCTAGATTGATGTGAAGTAAAAGTATAAATGAATTCGATAGAAAGAGCTCACTACAAATGCATTCGATAGGTTTATTTAGAATTGCTTTAAAATACAGTAAAGAAAAAAAAATTTAATAGGATATCTTGACCAATTATTCCATTACAACGGACTCAAAACTCTTAGATATGCTTTGAGATGAGTGAAATATATAAATAATTAATATAGCACTACTCTAGTCACTTTTTATTTTGGATATCTTGATGTAAATTTCTCTTTTGTCAACAATATAAAATCTTTTTAAGAAATTTATTAATTTTACTATAAATTACTTTTTAAAATACAAAAATTTTACTAAATATTAGAGTATTAAAATTATGATGTTATTTATATATATATATATATATATATATATATATATATATATATATATATATATATATATATATATATATATATATATATATATATATAACATTGATTGAGGAAAGTATGATTATATTTGCCTCATAATAAATGTAATTAGATAGATATCCTTGTTATTTATTTATTTTAAATGTGTTTGAAAGCTTCTTTAAAATAAAATTATCCTCGATAAAAGATATTTCTTCTATTCGTAGATTGTTCATTGGACTCATAAATTATTTAAACTTGATTCAAATGTTTATTTTAACCTTGGTTTGAATCTATCTTTGAACATGGTTTGAACTTAGTCCGAACTTTTGTTCATAACTTTATTTGAACTTGATTAAAAATAATATTTCAAATAGTATTGTGAATTACTTTCATCATGAATGTTACATAATTTGTTTGTGTCAATCATAAGATGCCAACCCTTAGCTCTCCCTTCTCCAACTCCTCTCTCCTTCACTAGTTCATAAGGTCGTACCCCAAATGCTCCTGTCATCAATTTCTCTTCTCCTTTGCACAATGTTGTCGGTCCATCAATATGCTTCTCTTGCAATCTTTTCGTAAACTCATTTTTCCCTTCACATAATGTCATCATCCCATTAATACCTACACCTAATATTCACTTCATGAAATCCTCTTTTCCATCACACCTAATATTCACAAACTTCACTTCTCCTTTGCACGTCTTCATTGGTCATGTAAAAATTAACTTAGCTTTGAAAAGGTTCAAATCTAATGATTAGAGATAAAAAATTAACTTAGCTTTGAACAAAGGTTTGAATAAAAGTTTGAATAAGGTTTGAATATCTTTCAAGTTCAACAAATAATCTATAATTATGAGAAACTATTTCTCATTAAGAGTAATTTTGTCAAAAAGGAACTTTCAAGCATATTTTTCAAAGAAAATAAATGATTGATTATTTTTTTCTAAATATGTTCTATGAAGCATAAAGAGTCAAATTTCGCTTTATTAATATAATTCTATTATTGAGGATATTCTCCTTCAATGTGTTTAATTTACTGCTTCTCTATTTTGCCTGTATATATGTATATTTGCACTACCTTTAGAATCAATCAAGTGGAAATACAAAGCCAAAGTGCATCAGAACTATGACAGCAGAAAAGAAACCTTAAAAGTGGCTAGTTTGTGGAAGATAAGGATCCTTGTTCATGGCTGCAAGAAGGATTCAGAAAGAGTTGAATGACTTCCAGACGAATCCTTTGCCATCATTTACTTGTAAAGTATCTGAAGATATGCTTCATTGTAAAGCAACTATTGTTGGACCTACTAACAGCCCTTATGATGGTGGAGTTTTTCACATTTCTATAGACTTTCCATCAGATTACCCTTTCTACCTCCAAAGGTTACATTTAAGACCAAAATATTCCATCCAAATGTTAATGCAAAGGGCAGCTTCTCCCCTAATATTATCAAGGAACAGTGGTATGATAGTGGAACTATATCAATGATTGTACAATTAATTAGTTCTCTTTTAACTGAACTGAACATGGACGCGCCGCTAGTGCCAATGCTTGCTCATTTGTATATACTGGAGAGAGACTTATATGAAAGGACTGCTCGATCCTGGACTCAGGAGTACGGTACAAATTGAGAAGATTTATTTGTATAAGTGTTGCATGATACATATTAGCTGCTTTACTAAATAAAGCTAAAAATTGCTCAATGACTGAGGTTTAGGACTGTTGTTTTGACATGTTCTTTACCCTTGCTTTGTTTTGAGACCAAAATAAATAAATAAAAATGTCGTCATTTATATTTCTAACATTTTTATCGCATTCACAGACGACGTTGTATCTATTGTCTGCCAACTTTTTTTAGGCGATCTACTTCATTGAAAGAGTGCTAACGAGACACCATTAAAAGATAATTTCTTATATTTGTACATAACTCATTGCTTCTCCATTTTATAATAGAAGAAGGCTTCATAACTATAAATATATGATAAAGATTTCCGAATTTATATAAAATCATGGATGCTAAATGTTTGTGGGAATTGAAATGAACAAAAATACTATAAAAAGTTCTAATCAAAGAAAAAATTAAGCCGGGGTATCTAATCTAATTTAAATAGAATAAATTTAAAAAATTCATTCATAAAATATTTATTATATTTAAATAATATAAAACTATAAAATTTATGTTAATGATAATTTTTTTAAAAAATAAAGATATTTCTGAAATATATGATAAAAATATTAAGATATTTATATATAATTAACCTCATCCGTCAAGCCATGATATCATTATCTTACTTTCTTCCTGTAAAAGTTGTGGGTTATAAATCAAATTATAAATTATTTGGATCTAATTTCATTTCATTCAGTTTTCTGCAAATTTAGACAAAGCCAAAGAATTCCTCAGTGGAATGAAGAGTGATAGTTTGGTGTATGATTGGAGAATTTTGGAGATAAATCCATGTGAGAGTGAGGCTTGGTGGTCGACCACTCCTATGACAAGTGTGGGCAATTCCTTTAGCTCTAATCACTCGGATGATTTATTTGGCTTTATGCTTGTTTGAATCCTTTTAAATTTTGCTATAATTTCTCCTGTGAAATCCTTCTCTATCAAACCAAATCATTGTTCCATCAATTTCTTCCCAAAATCTCAAGCAAAAACCCATTCGACAATCTATGGAAGGTCTCTCAAATTGGAAATTGTCTTGTTCTATTAGCTATTAATATACATTAAATCATATGAAAAAAAATTTTAACAAATAATCATGACATAGTTCTCCATCAACCCCACATATTTCTAACCTTTAATCCTGACCCTAAACAACTCCACTAAACATCGTATTACCAAATGGCTTTTAAATTTTGCTATTAAGTCATCTTAAACCCATTGAAAAACTATAAAAGTTTCCAAAATCATATAGACACAATTCTCCATCAATCTCTAGTATTCTCAGTTATTTAGGGTTCCAAGCCCACCACAAAAATCAAAACCCTAATCCTAAGTTGTTAACTAGGATGAGTTTCTACAAAACATCGTATTACCATCGGGGTTTTATAAAATCTACAAACCTAAATTTTAAACTTGCAAGACAATTTCTCTCAGATTTTGACATCTTGCACCATCCTTAATTTCACTTATCCTACAATTTCTTTTAAATAATATTATAGCTGATTATTTTCAATTCTTAGTGATATAGTGTTTGAGGGATGATATTTGTATTCATCATTTTATTATTTATGATATCATGTTGCTTTGTGTGTGTGTTTTGATACTATAATTAATAAATACAATCAACATCAATATAGAGGCCCACTAATTTTATCACTCTTCATGCTAACAATATTGGTGCACAATTATAATTGATGTATATTATTAACACTAATGCCTCACAACTTCATCATCTATAATTGCCAAAAACATTAATACACATTATTATTAATAAGTCAGATACACACTAATGATAGAACTCTGATGCTTGTTGATTTATCATTTATAACTGCTAATAAAATTGATGCACGCCATCATTAATATAGTTGATGTACTTCATCAGCATCAATATAGTTGTGAATAAATTGAGTTTAGATGAGCAAGAGCTTGAGTTTATTTACCAAAATCTTACTTGACCTTGGCAATAATTTAATAACTTATAGTAGTGTTAAAGCTTATTTAAAAAAAACTTGATTTGATGCTAGATAGTTAGGCCTTATCAATTCTATTTATGAGAAACACAATTAAATAGCTTGTTAGTGAACTGAATAAATTTTATCTTACCTATCAAGTAACCAATTGAGCTTAAGAATAAGACTTTAATTGAATGAACTATTAAATAAACAATTACTTTTTAGAAGCATATTAGTACCTGTTGTTTATGAACAAAAGAACTTGATATAAAAAATAATAAGACCCCCATATGTCATCAAATATTTTTTTTAAAAAATCATAATCATTTCTTAAAAGATCATATTATTCAAATTTAATCAACCTTTGATAGTGAGCTTATTCACGAGTTATTAATGATATTATCCATGATCATAAATAATTTACACACCAAACTATTCAAATTTATTTATTTATCAATCAAGTATTCATAAAAGTGTTCAGTTTGTTCAATTAGTTGACTAAATGATCATGAATGTGCTTTAACGGAGTTTAGCCATCGACAACAAAGCTTATTATAGACCTCTTAGTTTTTGGTCCCCTCATATTTAAGAAGATTCGATCATCAATGATTTCTTGAAGGTAACTTCAATACCTAAAAGTTATTCCAACTTTAACTATAGAAGCCATATTTCACAATTATGCCTTCTAAAATACATCAATGTTTTTTCTTAGGGACTATTTGGTTGGTTGCATTTAGAGTGTAAAGTAACCGAATGCAGGGAATCTAACTTTTTGAGTATTTGGTATGGTGCAAAGTAAAATTTCAATGCATTTGTTGTTATGAAAAAATAAAAAAAATATTATAACATTATAATAATGTTACGATATATAACATTATTGTTGACATTATTATTATAACATTATTATAATAAAAATATTAATTATGTAATTTATAACATAAACTAAATAAATACAAATAAATTAATTTATAACTTAAAATAACAGCTAGTAACGGTTATAAATCATAATTAGGTGATTTAATATTTGACTCTCATATTTTACCTATAAATAGATGATAATGTGAGCTTGAATGGATGATAAAAATTTGAATATTCTCTCTTCCTTTCTTCATTCACATTTTTTCTTGTCATTCTCTTAATTTTATTTTTGGGCAACAAGAGACACGCGATTATTTCAAAGTTTTGCCGATAAATCGTGGTGCAGGCGCGATCAAGGCAAGAGGACGGGTTGTATCTCATGAGTAGAAAAGAGAGTCACAAATCGGTGCACCTAAGGCTTGATCTACTCTAAGGATAGGGTCATCGGCACGCCTCCCTCCGAGGTTATTTCAATATCATTACTTTTATTTTTATTTGCTTAGTTGTGTTAAATTTATTTCTTAATGGCTAATTTATTTTCTAAAAGTTCTAACAACCTTAAGAGTATATTATAATATTTTCTTTATTATAATTATTTTTATCAATTTAAAAAAAATGTCTACACAAATATTGCTTCGTCATGATGATGTTAAGCTAGAAAAATTTATAGGAACACACTTTAAAAGATGGCAAAAGAAAACTATATATTGGTTGACATATTTAGGATTAATTTCTGCAATATATAATCCTCCTTCATCCGAACCTAATTCAAAAAGAGAAAATAATTCTTCTTTCGATGAAGGGTTAGGAAAAGGAAAAACTCTACAAGAAATTGATTTTCTTTGTCTTGGGCACATTCTTAGTGTTCTTTCTGATCGTCTTTATGACATATTTTGTACATAACATCTTCTTTTGAGCTTTGGAAAGCACTTGAATCAAAATATGGAAATGAAGATGTGAGTCTAGGAAAATATTTGGTTGAATCATTCAATGAATATAAAATGAGTAATTCTCATACCGTATTAGATCAAGTAAATGTAATTCAAGACATTATTCAAGATCTAAAAGAACATAGCAAAAGTATGATGGAAGTATTTATAGTTGCATCGATAATAGGAAAATTACCATAATCATGGAGTCAATTTGCACAAACACATAGGCAAAATAGAAATAAGATGTCTCTTGATGATCTTATTATTGCACTTAGAATAAAAGAAAAGTAAAAATAAAAAGATAAAATTCTCACTAAAATTGAATCTCAAACACATGTCAATCTAACGAAAAAGAGTAATTTTAAATGAATAAATTTTAAACTATTTAATAAAATGTTTAATAAACAAATTTTATACAAATCTAGCAATAAAAATAAAAAGTATAATGAGATTCAATATTGGGTATATGGGAGAACCAACCATCTTACAAAGGCTTATTATTATTGGAAAGATAAGACATCCAAAGAAAATAACAAGACTTTTGAGCAACATCGATCTCAATCATAAATTAATATGATCACTTTCAATGCCAATGATTCTCTTTCTTTGAGGTATGTTAACCCATCAATTGAAATTAATTTTTTCATATTATTCTACTGATTGGTGGATAGATACCGGGGCAACTATACATATGAGTTTTGATAAATCTTAATTTTCTAGGATACACTAAGAGAAGTGTAAGCATGGGAAATAGAGCATTAGCTAGTGTGGTTGGAGAAGGAGATTGATCTAAATTAACATCAGAAAAATATGTAAAATTATATTCAATTTTGTATGTACCGAATATTAAGAGAAATTTAATTAGTGGTTCACTATTTGTTCAATATGGTTATCGTCTTATTTTTTTAGTCAAATAAAGTTATTATAACCAAAAGTGGATTATTTGTGGGTACGAGATATTTATGTAATAGTTTATTTAAATTGAATTTATCATTTTCTAGTAATAAAGTGTTTTGCTTAAATCCTTATATTTCATTAATTATTTCTTCTAATATTTGGCATGCAAGATTAGGACATGTAAATTACAAAATAATTAAAAGAATGATGTATATGAATTTAATATCTAAAAATGATATGAAAAAAGATGTGAAGTGTGAAATTTGCTCTCAAACAAAACAAACTAAAAAAAATCATTTAAATATATTTCTAATAAGCAAAATGATTTATTAGATATTATTCATAGTGATGTTTGTGATTTAAATGATAATTTAACTTGAGGAGGTAAAAGATATTTTATTACATTTATTGATGATTTTTTTAAAAAAAATTTTAATCAAAACTAAAGATGAAATTTTCGATATATTTAAGAAATATAAATTAGAAGTAGAAAATCAATTAAATAAGAAAATTAAAATTTTAAGATCAGATAGAAGTGGGGAATATATTTCACTTTTATTTAATAAATTTTGTGAAGAAAATGGAATTATACATCAAGTTACTCCTCTATATTCTTCTTAATTTAATGGAGTGGCAGAATGAAAAAATAAAATATTAATCGATATGATAAATGCAATACTAATTTCATCAAATTTATCGAATAATTTATGGGGTGAAGTTTTATTAACAACTTGTTTTATTTTAAATCAGATTCCTTATAGAGATTCTAATAAAACACCTTATGAATTTTGAAAAAATAGAAAACCAAATTTAAAGTATTTAAAAGTTTGGGGTTGTTTAGTTAAAATATCTATTCCATAATGTAAAAAGAGAAAATTATGATCTAAAACTGTAGATGATGAATTCATTGGATGTTCTCTAAATAATTTTATTTATAGATTTCTTATCATTAACTCTGGTATTAGTAATATTTCTATTAACTCAATTATGAAATCTTGAGATGCTACATTTTTTGAAGATATATTTTATATGAAAAATAAGATTACAAAATCTATTAAGAAAAAAAAAACTTCAATAGAAAATTCTATAATAACTAAAGATGATACTATTTTAACTAATAAAATTGAAAAAAATATTTAAAAAAGTAAAATAATTAGAAAAGAGAAAAATTTAGGAGATGATATTTATTCTATTTTAGCTGAAATATTTATTTTAGAAAATGATCCTATTACTTTTGATCGTACTGCTTTTGATGAAGCTATAAATTCTATAAATGCACCATTTTGGAAAGAAGCTATTTATAATGAAATAGATTTTATTATATCAAATAAGACTTGGGTACTTTATGATTTACCTCCAAGTTGTAAAAATATTGGACATAAATGGATATTTAAAAAGAAATTAAAATCATATGGATCTATAGATAAATATAAAGCAAAATTAGTAGCCAAAAATACATATAAAAAAAGTGGTGTTGACTATTTTGATATTTATTCTCCGGTTGCTAGAATTTCTACAATATGTTTACTTTTAGCTTTATTTTTAGCATATAATCTAGTTATATATCAAATGGATGTAAAAACTATATTTTAAAATTGTGATTTAGATGAAGAAATTTATATGGATCAACCTAAAAGTTTTATAGTAAAAGGTCAAGAAAATAATGTTTATAAATTAGTAAAATCTTTATATAGATTAAAGAAAGCTCCTAAACAATGACATGAAATGTAGTATTGACATATGAAATTTTGATTAGTAAGTTTGATAAATATGTTTATATTAAAATTGTTGATCATGATTATGTTATTTTATGTCTTTATGTTGATGATATTTTAATTTTTGGTAGAAATTTAAATATTATAAATAATATTAAAAAGTTTCTTTCAACTCAGTTTGATAGGAAAGATTTAGGTGAAGCTAATGTAATATTAGGTATAAATATTTATAGAAATAAAAAAAATATTTCTATTACTCAATCACATTATATTCAAAAATTTTTTAAAAAATGTAACTATCAAGATGTGAGTCCTATAAGCACTCCATATAACTCTAGCTTACATCTTACAAATAATTTAAGTGATAGTGTATCATAATTAAAATATTCTCAAATAATTGGTTTGCTTATGCATCTAGCAAATTATTCTCGACCTAATATTGCTCATGTTATAGAAAACTTAAGTAGATAAACTAGTAACCCTAGTGAAACTCATTGGAAAGCACTAGAAAGAATTTTTAAATATTTAAAAGGTATAATAAACTATTGAATTCATTATAATGGTTTTTCTATAGCACTAGAAAGATATTGTGATCCTAGTTGGATTAACGATACTAGTGAAACAAAAGCCACTGATGGTTCTATCTGCACATTTTGTGGTGGTGCAATATCATAAAATTTTACTAAATAAACATTAATCTCAAGATCTATTATGAAAGCAGAATTTATAGCACTTGAACTTGCTACTTCTGAAGCTGAGTGGCTTAAAAGTTTATTAATTTGTTTATCTTATACTGAAAAACCTATACCTACTATTTTAATAAATTGTGATAATCAAGCTGCTATAACAAAAGTAAAAGTGCAAAATGCAATGATAAAAAATGTCATATTAGAATAAGACATGATTCTTTATATGAATTATATAAAAGAGGTGTTGTCACTTACCATTTTATTTTCTCTGAGAAAAATATTGCAGATCCATTAATGAAAGGGCTTGCAAAGACTTCTATATTGAGATCATTAAAAGGTGTGGGTTTAAATAATCATCACAGTGGAAACTCAAACTTCAAATTGGAAACACAATTGTAGAAGGTTCATTATGATAAAATGAAGCTAATTGAATGACTGGTAAAAGTTAAATTCTAAATATTATTAATACCATACTTATATTTGGGCTAAACTGCAATGAAATAAGGATGAGCTATAGCTCTTAATGGGATCAAAAGCAAAAAAAAAATTTTAAAAATTTTGCGAGATATTATAATTGCAGTGTATCTTGAAGATCTCACATATATAAGTGTTGTAGTAATAGGCCACTACAATGAGATCTTATTAAGATCCTAAAACACTTATGAATTAAGATGAAAGTGCATGGCCATTAAGGTGCACCATTGAGTAGAACTTATAGTATGTCTCATATCATGTGTATACCAAATAATACATAATTTATATACTTAGTTAAAACTTCGGTTACTATAGTATTTATTATTGTTAGATTTTGGTTATACTAGATGAAAGTTCAAACCCAGAATGTACTTTCATTGAATGCATGCTAAAAATTATCCAAAATGAAAATTTTGATTCTTGATCTCTTATTTTATTCACCTCAAGTTTATTTATAAATATTATTTTATTGGAGAGGGAATTATTAAGGAAAAATAAAAACATATTATAAGTTTATATTATAACGCTATAATAATGTTGCCATATATAACATTAGTGTTAGCATTATTATTATAACATTATTATAATAAAAATATTAATTATGTAACTTATAACATAAATTAAATAAATACAAGTAAATTAATTCATAACTTAAAATAACAGCTAGTAACGGCTATAAATTATAATTAGGTGATTTAATATTTGACTCTCATCTTTTACCTATAAATAAATGATAATATGAGCTTAAATGAGATGATAAAAATCTGATTATTCTTCTTCTTTTCTTCATTCACATTTTTTCTTGCCATTCTCTTTATTTCATTTTTGGACAATAAGAGACAAGTGATTAGTTCAAAGTTTTGTCGATCAGTCGTGGTGTACATGCGATCAAGGTAAGGGGACGGGTTGTATCTCACGAGTAGAAAAGAGAGCCACAAATTGGTGCTCCCAAGGCTTGATCTCTTCTAAGGATTGTGTTATCGGTACGCTTTCCTTCCAGGCTATTTCAATCTCATTATTTTTATTTTTATTTGCTTAGCTATGTTAAATTTATTTCTTAATTGCTAATTTATTTTTTTGTAGTTCTAACATTGTAGTGTATTTGAAATACAAGAATGATTATGTATTTGAATTAGCCCGATTTATAATTCCAAATACACGGTCAAGGTTTTTGACAATGTCACGCCGCTGTTCAATCGACAAGTTGCCGCTAAAGTCACCCGCACCTCTACCGGCCACCTCCGCCGCCCAATTGTAGGCCTCCGTCGATAGCCGACCGCCGCTGCCAATGTCTCGCAACTTCCCGCCCCCACCCATAATCTCAAAAATACTATACATTACATTTATTTTACCAAATGAAAAAAAGAAATTAATGTATTTGTAGAGTTTTCAACCAAACAAGTTAAAGTAATCCAAATACACTATATTCATTTTACACTGCATTTATTTTATATTGTATTCTTTTTTCAAGCAACCAAATAGCCCCTTAATTACATTTACTTAAACTAAATCAAATCACTAATGTGGGAATGGGTTTAAAACAACAAGTGATAATTTCACTTCTCTTCTTTAAATCAAATCAAATCCAAAGCTTAATTAATAAATAAACTTTAGTTTATTTTAAATAATCTTGTTTGATTTGATTGTCCTTAGGAACTAGTTTGGTTGAATGAATCGCATGCTTATATTTGATTGTTCTCTTTCCAATCATGTTAAATTTGGTATGTCATTTGAATTCAAGCATCCATCTTTTCAAAAATCATGTAAAATAAAAATGGATTTCCTTTGTGTAAGCTTGAATGTGTTGATTTAATTTTATATATGTGTGGTTATTATCACTATTAAATCTAAATGTATTTTCAAAAGCTTATAAATGAATAATAATATGTGTTATGATGCTAGTTATAAATATATAAGAAATGCATATGCTTATGTAAGTGAATGTTGAGTTCTCTTTCCTCTATTCATGTGTTGATTTATATAAGATTGAATGGTAATGGGTATATAGTCTAGACATCTGGGGAACACAAGGTTTTAGTTAGCCTCAAGGAAATCATTTGATTACCTCACTTCCCTTGTTTTACAATGGCACATACCCATTTTATTTCATTCTTATGTATTTTATCATTAGAATTTGGATAGAGCTTTAATTCAAATACATAAATGATTCAATCAAATACAAAAAAATAATACAATCTTCGTATGGTTTTCTTTCCCTCATTTATATATACATTCATGTGTGTCTATGAAAAGCAAGTATATAGTCTAGGCATCTCAAAAATACAAGGTTTTAGTTAGCCACAAGGAGGTCATTTGATTACCTCACTTTCCTAGTTTAACAAAGACTCATACTTGATTATGTCTTTATACATGTATATGTTTAAGTGATTAGTGAATGAAAATTCTCTTTTATATTAAAATTGCATGCATTCATAATTGACTAAGTGGTTGATTTAATTAATCATATGATTTGGAGCTTCCCTCCTATGTTCATGTATACAAATTTACATATATTTGAATACAAATGGGTATATAGTCTGGGCATCCCATGAATATGAGGCTTTAGCGGGCCCTAATGAGGTCATTTGATTACCTCACTTTTCTAGTTTAATAATGGCACATACCTATTTAATTTCATTCTTGTGTCTTCTTATATAAGAATTTGGATTATATTTTAAATTAATATATTTAAATAATTCAATCAAATAAAAATATAAATTCTAAACATACACATATATTCATGTTACACTTAGGACTATATATTTAAGTGTGCTGAAATATGTTGCATATATAGATACACTTAGGACTATATCAGATGCATGTTACATGTGATGGAAAGGAGTGATTTAATATATGTCATGTGATAGTAATTTATATGTCATGTGATAGTAATTTAATTAAATTAATCTTAAGATGCCTTTCATCTTGAATAGGATTATTTAAAGTGAACCTAAACTTAGGATTAATTAAATCATTTAATAAGTCATTCACTAAAGAGAACTAAATCAAATTAATGCACTTTAGAAAGTGGGTTAAAGTGGGGATGAAAGAGGGTAATCCTCTTCTTTCTCTTTATAACACTTAGTTGCTAAGTATAATCATATGAAATAAAAGAAAGCATAATTTAAAATTCTCAAATCAATTAAATAAATTAAAGTAAAACCAACCCTTTATGTTAAATTAAATCCTTCCACACTTAGAAAATCATAACTCTAATGCCTAGCATGACATACTACACAAGCCTTAACACACACATTAGAAAAAAGTTATCACTTCTAGCTCTATGTTAGGACGATGTATAATGTGATGTATATTTTATTTTATGATGTATTATTTTAGACTGGATGTTAGGGTGTATGCTTAGTAAATTGGATGTTAGGCCACTCATAGCCTAATAATATTTTCTGCAGGGGATTATGCTTAAGGGATACTAAAAATCAATGTAAATGCTCTCTTTGTAAGTTGCTTAAACCCCTAAGAATAATCCAAGTTAGGATAGGTGGGCTTGGTTACCTATGTGCAGGGTGCTAAGTCCAAATCATATATGTAACTGCTAGGGATTGTATATGTGTTTAGCTAACATCTGTTTTCTAGGTATAGTTAGATTTACTTTTTCCAATATGAATGTAATTTTATATCAGGAATTAGGATTAGTGCTATGGGGGATTAGGATTACATTGGCTAGAAGGTTTTATCCTGGGTTGCCATGTGATGCCTTGAAGTCCAACAAATCAAAGGAGAAAGAAGAGACATGAAAACATGAAGAATGCAAAATGAAGACCCCCATAACATTTATTCATTTGTAAATTATAATTATTCTTTCATATTCTGGGTTCAATAAGGGTAGAGCTCAGCTACTCATCTTTTATCTTTTGGGATTGTACGGTGGTACCCGATCGCACCGACCTTTTATTCTTTAATGTTAGTTTATGAAATTATTTGATGTTGTGTTTATTTTGCGCATTAGAAATAACATACTTTTTCAAAGTTTCTTAAATGATTGATGCTTTAATGTGTGGCCTGGATACGATTATATTGTTAGGGTAAAGATAAATTTTTTGCCCAACTAATCACTCACAATTAAATTTTCTACAACTCATAACCTCACCATAAAGCCTAGGTCTTAAATGATATAATTAAAAGATTTAATAACTCCTCAGCTAAATGGTTGAATATTTCTCATCATGCATGCATATTATTTTGCTCTTGAAAATAGGGTATTTTTATCCTTAGACGATAGGGGAATGCTTGACCTTTGAGGGCATCCCTTGTGTTAGAAAATACCCTTTCTCGCTGATTTAGCCAACAACTTTATTTCACCATGCAAGTAGGCATCAAAATCCTAAAGCCACTGTCCAAATGAAGTTCAAAAATTAAATAAAATTTGAAAAGATTTTGCATTAGATTAAGTCATTACTCATATCACTCATGCTCTAGTCTCTTAAGGAGTGGGTTTAAGGACTTTAGTCACTTTTCTAATTAAATAATTATCCTAGCTATCTTGCAATTCATAAGACATAACTACATGATTTTAAAATCGTAGGTGGAGTTAGCTGGTGGCCACTCCAGGAGATTATAAGTCCAGAAGTCAGATAGTTTATTCTCTCTTGTGGAGGTAAACCCTTATGTCCATCTATTGCTTAGATTTAGGTAATGCTTTAGCTCATGCTAAAGCTCCATAGATTTAGGATATGAGGTAACTATTTTTTTTGAGCTACGAGCATAAATCATCACCTTTTAGGCATCTTTATAACCTTATGTTGGTGGATTATAAGCCCTAGCAATCTAATAAAATTCAACTCTAATAAATAAATCTCTTCACTTTCGAATGTATAAAGCCCAATCATAATATATTAGAATGTTCATTAGGCTTCCTAGAATCATGAGCATTTCTTACTTTCTCTTTGGATTTCAAAATTAAGTCTTCTCCTTGAACATTTCTAATTAATTTTTCAAACATAATCAATCCTTTGATAGTCTAATCTTGAAAGATTTGGAGATGATGATTGTCCATTTTAATTGAGAATATTCTTAGGGACTTTCATTCTCTAGGATGTTATTAACTATGGAGGCTTTCCGTCATAAGGAACTTCAAAACCCAGTTTAATATAAGTCATACTTTATTCTTCCATGTAAAATAGCAAAAAAAAATCTCTAGTATATTCAAAGACCCATTTTGCCTTAGGAGTCCTTATTAGGTGATTAGGTTCATTGAAGGGTAGTGTCTCTATCTTTTGAGATAATACACCATACCTCAATGTCATATCCAATCACTTCAATAAGTACCCCCTAAGATCTACATGGTGTTTCATACATCTGAAAGTAAACACCACAAGGAGCCATTGGGGGACTTATCCTAATCCTCAAATATACTCGACCTAGTCAATACAATGGCTAGTCTAAGAAGAAAGCACAGGAGACTTACATCTTCTTAAACAAAGCAAACTTGATGGTAGCTTACCAATCACATGGTAAGGCCTACCACACTAACAAGGTGCTCTTCGGTGCGTAGTGGTTAAGCCAGGATGAAAGCACAGGGTCTTACATCCTCCTAAGCAAAAAGACCACTAGGGTGACACACTAGATAGGTTGTGAATCAGCCCGACTTAGAGCAGCTACTAAGTGAGGGATGTTGGGGTGGTATCTCAACTCAAAATTTCCCGAGACAAAAGATTTGTGTTTGTGTGTAATTTATGTTTATGTTGTGTTGATGAAGGATAGGATGTCATTTGAGTTCTCTTACACTAATCCTAAACACATCGTGGCGTATTCGTAGATAAAAATGCTTTCAATTTAAAGAGATTGAATTTAACATGGAATTCTCATTGATGATAGTTTCTTTTAAATATGATTTTATGGATAATATTTCTTTTAGGTAGAGCCCATTAATTGGAAGCATCGGGTGCTCTACTTTATGGTTGATGAGTTGATATGACTCCCTGGTAAGCTTTCTTTATGACAAAAGGGCTATCCCAAGTGGGTTCAAACTTGCCTCCCATCTTGCGATGGGCAATAATTGGTCTCCTTAAAACTAAAATAACATCTCCTACTTGCAAAGCTCTAGGTGGACCAATTTATTGTCAGCTTGAATCATTTTAGCTTTGTATAGCTCAAGATTTTAGCATGCTTGTAAGCGTCTCTCCTCCAAACCTTTGACCTCTTCTAACCACTACTTGGCATTCTGCTCTGTCATGATATTACTACTCACGACTATCCTTAGTGATGGGAGTTGGACTTCTAGTGGTAGAACAGCTTCAAACCCATACACTATGGAGTTATATAGGTGGTGCGGTAGACCCATAAAGATTTAACTAACTGCTCATGCCACTATCATTTATTATTA
This sequence comes from Cymbidium sinense, assembly GCA_021442155.1. Classification (NCBI taxonomy): domain Eukaryota; kingdom Viridiplantae; phylum Streptophyta; class Magnoliopsida; order Asparagales; family Orchidaceae; genus Cymbidium; species Cymbidium sinense. The sequence goes on along the minus strand of CM038221.1, from coordinate 83,687,586 downwards.
TCGAGTATCTTCTTAAGTATTTGGATGAGAGTTTTGTTGAAGGCTTCTGCTAAACTATTCACTCTCGAATAATAGATGGTGGAGTATCTCCAATCTATGATATGTCTTCGGGAGAAGTTATTAATTTTGGTGCTCTTGGATGCAATACCATTATCAGATATAATTCGATGAGATACCTCAAATCTATATATGATATGGTTCCTAAAAAACTAGAGCACATGCTAAGCTTTGACCTCCTTGAGCAGAATCGCCTCCGCTCATTTGGAAAAGTAGTTGGTAGCAGCTAGGAGTGTAATTGAGTCGAGTCAAGTTGAGCTTTTACTTAATCGAGCTAAGTTTGCTTAATTTAACTAGAGCTTGAGCTTGAGCTCGAGCTCGTTACTTAGCTTGAGCTTTGCTCGTTAGATAAAATTGAAGCTCAAACTCGTTTGTTAGGCTCGAGCTCGATTTTTTGCTCGAGCTCGATTGTAAAAAGCTCAAGCTCAATTTTGAAGCTTGAGTATAAAAGTCATTTTTTTAAATTTTTTTTCCTATATTGTTAATTATCTATATTTAAAACTAATTTTATGTCATTACGAGGGGTTCTAGGCGTAGGGGTCAATGGACTGCATAAATCTTAGAATATGCAAACTAACATTGTGACCTAGGGGTCAATGGACATTGGACTACATTGTACTCACATTTCTATAATTAAAAACTAATTCTATTATTACATTTGCAGATAGCATGTAAACAATATAAATTTAAATATAATGTTAAACATGTTACATGTCATTGCATGTTTGCAATTACTTTTATTTGTAGATAGCATATCATTTCCTTGATCATTGCATGTAAATAATTAAATATAGATTAATATTACACAGGAAATAAGAAAAATATCAATTTTTACTTGATCAATACAATATTATAAAAATCATAGCACGATAAATACCTCATATAAATTTAATTTAATAGTATCAAGCAACCTTCTAATTTCAATGCAACTGCCTTCTAGTATTACACAGAAAATAAGAAAAGTTACAATTTGTAGTTGAATAGTAGATCAATACATCATAATAAACTAAAATTCTAGCAATACTTTGTTTTATACAGAAAATAAGAAAACAAAAAAAATGAATTTTCAGCAGGAAAGAGTGATAGATGATAGATCTGATAAGAACTGCACTATCCAAAGTCAATTCCTTCTTGAAGCATTCTCAGGACCTCATCTAGTACCACCCAAGGCTGAGCTTAAGGCCTAAACAATCACATATTCACAATACAATAACATGAGTCTTTTAGAACAATAAATTCATACCAAAAAAGTTACAAGTAAAGAGCAAAGTAAGGAAAGTTGTAGAAAATTCTTAAGCTCAAGCTCAGCCAATCCAAAATCATCTCAAGGAGCAATAAAAAAATGTGAGCATCCAAACTTCAATAAAAGGGTTAGAATCACATATAGTACTACTAGCCAAAGAGAGAAGGGAGAAAACATCAAAGCCATCACAGCCAACTTATCTCAGCTCCTCGAATAAGGCATTCATCCAAAGAAAATTTGCGTGCAAAGCTCCTATTCCTACCACCCAAATATAATATAAATAGCCACCAACAAAGTCAAGTATCCAAGCATGACCTAGCAACCAAAGGCCCAAATACAACTGTCCCTTCTCAAGCAACAATAATAGGGAAAGTAACAAGAGCCAAGCCAGAACATCAACCAAAGAAAAAAAAAGGCATAAAAGATAGCAGCCAAACATAAATGGGGGAGAACCGAAGAAGCATAAAAGGCCTAAGAAAAACTATGGATTACACCAGCAAGATGGAACAGCAGCACTGCTGCAGCCAGCCCAACTACACCAGCAAGCTAATTCATAAATAGTAAATACAGCAGGAACGACAATAAACTACACCAAGCCACTGACCAACCATTTTAGATAGTATAAAAGCCACACAAGCAATGAACCAACCAAAAAACCAATATAGAAGGGTTTACCTCGCCAACTCAAGGCCAAAACAGATAAAGTGCTCACCCAACCCAAAGTCATCTCTCAAAATATGTGCAGCATATCCAAAGTTCAATAGAAGGTTCACTTAGCCAAAATAGATAAATCCACCTCCAACAATAATTAGGAAAGTAAACAGTTATAGGATCGACATACTCTCCTCCATCAATAATAAAAAAAACAAACAAAATCACCTAACCAACCAAATTTCCAAGAAAACATCATATACAACCGGCCAACAAAACCACCCAGCCAACCAACAACAATAATAGATAGTCTCTCCTCCAAAAGCAATCAGGAAAGCTTCAATTCCAATAGGAACAACAACCAAGTTACCTCCACAAAGTAGAAAATATCAATGCACCACACCAGAATTGCAAAAAAAAAAAAACTTCACAATTCACATAACCAACTAAGTTCAATTGAAGGGTTATAATCATATATAGTGCTACCATCCTAAGAGATGAGGGTAGAAAACATCAAGGCCATCATAGCCAACTTACCTCGGGTCCTCAAATAAGTTATTAAGTCAAATAACAATTTCCTACAAAGCTCCAATTCCAGTCACTAGGAATTATATTAATAGTTGGCAACAAAACCACATAGCCAACCAAAGGCCCAAATATCATAAACTCTCTTCCAACAACAATCAAGGATATGAGTAGAACCAGGCCAGAATAGCAACCATAGAAATAAGGGCAAAGATGAAAGTAGACAAAGAAAAGAGGAAAACAACAAAAGAGGAAAACACCAAAATAGAACCACACTACAACAAGTGTTATATTAATAGTTGGCAATAAAATCACATAGCCAAACAAAAGGCCCAAATATCATAAACCCTCTTCCAACAACAATCAAGATTGTAAGTAGAACCAGGCCGAAATAGCAACCACAGAAAAAAGGGCAAAGAAGATAGTAGTCAAAGAAAAGGGGAAAATAACATAAGTGGAAAACACCAAAATAGAACCACACTAAAATCAACAAAATATAAACCAAAAAGGATGCCAACAAAGCTAGTCCAAACTTTCCCAGAAAAAAAAAAGGAAAACACCAAAAGAGAAGGTTTCAATGTAAAGTTTCTTTGAATAAAAAAATCAATAAATAACTCATATTCTCCTTTCAACAGTCCTTCAAGTGATAGGAAGAGGAATCTCCATCTCTTCACCCTCTTCTTCTTCCTACAAATAAAAATAATAATATTACATAATAGAATTTAGTTAAATGGTAGGAGTAAAAATAAGTAAATATGTATATAAAACACATTACTTTTATGCTACCCTTCAAGCCATAATGACAACGAACCCAATTTGAACCACATATGAATGTTTGAACAGTTTCCACACCAAGTTTAGATCGGTAAGTATCCACAATTATTTCACTAGTACTAAATGTTGATTCTGAAGCTACAGTGGTTATCGATAGATAATATGTCAACAGCCATCCTAGATAGTATATGGTACTTTATCTGATTACTTTTCCACCATCCAATGACATCAAAACTTTTACCTTCAGCACAAATCTCTAAACCATCATCTAAGTATTTATCCAAATCAGATTTTGTTAGTTTTTTACTTGCTTTTGTTGTAACATAAGTAGTAAAATCATGACATCCACTAATTTTTTTTCTATCAATTGCTTGAGTAGCCAAATTAACATAATCTCCACTAATCCTTTTGGACGTCCCAACCCCCAAGTTTCCACTATCACATTTAGGTTCAAAGCAAACTGTATATTCTTTAAAAAAATTCATACGATGAACTATGTATAAATGCCACATTTCTCAGTATTCATCTCATGCATAAATCTTATAATATGCAAACTCAATCGCCATGAATTTCACTCTTGGATCCATAATAGACCAAAGGCCATAAGTAGGTTACATTCACCCCAGTATTTGTCAAACTTTTCTTTCATTTTTTTAGTCATTTTCACAATGAAAAAATACTTTGAAAGTGAACCCTCATCTAAAACTTTTTTAATAGTGCAGATTTGAGAGAGGAATAAATTGGCTATAGGGTACTCAATGCCAGAGATGATATTAGTAGCTTCATTAAAAAAGCCCAATACATCACAAACTTTTTCAATTTTCTCCCATTCTTCATCTGTAGGACAATTAATAGATGCAACTTCTCTTTCACCATAAGTAAAGAAAACTTCTTTTAATTTCAATGCAAATGTCAACATAGAGTAAGTAGAGTTCCAACGAGTCAGACAATCCATCACAAGTTTTTTAGAAGGTAATTGTAATTGTTGCATAATATCATCAAATTTTAGTAATCTTCCTTCTGATGCATTAATAAAACTAACTGAATCTCTGATTTTATCAACAACATATTCAATGCTTTTTATTCCACCTTTCACCATTAAATTTAGAATATGAGCACAACAATGTACATGAAACAATCGCCCACCAAAAAATAATTTCTTTTTTATTCTAAAATTATCCTTCAGTAACTTAATGGCCCTGTCATTATTAGCTGCATTATCAACTGATATGGTAAAACTTTATTTTCAAGACCCCAATCGAAAAGTGCCTTATAAAATGTATCCACAATTTCAGTTGCAGTGTGTGGAGGAGCTAAATACAAAAAACTTAAAACACATTTTTGTAACCTCCAACAAGTATGAACATAATGTGTTGTCATAACCATGTAAGATATCCTCTGATTTTTTTGACTTCCATATGTCTGTGGCAAAGCTGATTCTATTTATAATTTTCAATGAGTTTCTAAGCTTTTTTTTTCTCTTTTTCATACACCAACATAACATCATTTCATGTTTTAGCTCTAGAATACCTTATGAAATAAGGAAACATCGACTTTAAAAAAAGATTAAACCCAAATTCCTCAACAATTGAAAAAGGCTTCTCATTGATCAAAATATAATGTGCAATCATCTCTCTACCTTTCTCATGATCATATCTTAATGTAGTTAAAGCACCACCATCTTCAACTATTTGGAGCCTTCCACTTTCATTATCAGTTGGCTAAAAAAGATAACAATTTTTGTTTCTTTAAAGTATGAATTCTAGCAACACAACACTCTAGATGTCTTTTAAATTGGGTGGTAACACCTATATTTCCTAGAGCAAGCTTTTTCTTGCAATGCATACATTCCCTCTTCCTCTGACCAGTTGAAAGAATTACTTCTTTGAACTCTTCCCAAATCTTTGATGTCTTCTTTCTTTTCTTTCTTCCTAATACATTTTCATTTTCATTTTCAACATCAATTTCTTTATTATCATTATTAACATTCTCCCCATCACCATCATTCTTATTATCATTATCATCATCACAATGCTCATCTGTAATCTCAAAGTTAGTAATACTAATAAGATTTTGTTGGTCATCCAAATGAAATTGAGTATGCTCCTCAAAATTTTCATTCCCAACATCATTACAATCATTAACATTAACTTCAGTAACCCTTTCCATTGAAACCTAAATATTTCATAAAAGTAAAATAAAATTAGCATCTTCCCTAACAATAAATATTTAGAAAACCAAGATAGGGAAAATATAATCACACAAAAAACTATAGTAATAACATAAAAACCTATAACAAATCACATACCCTTCAATAAATGATTGAAAATTATGCTCTTTGAATCAATGAAAGCCAATATGAATGAAATATGACCATAAAAAATACCAAGTATAATAAGGCTTGAATACTCATACCTTCACCAACAAACCACAAGAATATGAATGAAATATAACCCTAAAAAATATTGAACCAATTCAGTTTAGGGTTTAACCCTAAACAGAACCAAATGTCACTGCTCCTAAAAGCGAACTTCATACCAACAAGCAACAAGTAACAACCGTAAACTCCAAACCATATTCATACAATCATATCAATTTGATTTATCATAAAGAGGAAACATAATATTACCAATCATTTATGCAAGGAAGAAATAAAGAATAAGCCAAAGATACCAAACAGAACCACCAAAGTTGCCTATCCAGATTCCTGACTCTCGACTCTCGAGCAAGATTTCCTTTATCGGTGGTGCGGCGGTGGCGATCATTTAAGTTTTGAAAAGTTGCCGCTCCTAGAAGAGATTATCTATAATCTAAGTGGAGCACGAAGAAGAAAGGAGGAGTTCAGCTATTGGGAATCACTTTTACTAGTTTCTGGAGGATAGTTGCAGTGCAAGAATAATGGAGAGGGAAAGTAGTTGCACATCCATTTCCCATTTTAATGCTTAACATCGAAACCAAATAGGAAGTCAAGAAGTCGAGGAGATAGGAATAGGAATAGGAAAAAATGAAATAGCATATAAACCCTAAACGAGTAGACTGTTAAGCTTTCGAGTCAAGCAAGGAGGAACTCAAACTCACCTCTTATAATATATGAGCTTGAATCATTGCTCGAGCTTGAGTTCAAAACTCGATAAGCCCAACTCATGAGTTTGATAATGAGTCAAGTTCGAGTCAACTCATGAGTCAGCTCGGCTCACTTACACCCATAGTAGCAACTAAGATAAACCAATGACCCTTGAACAAGGATCAATCAGACCCACTATGTCAGTACCCCAACACTCGAATGACAACGAGGCTAATGTTCGATGCAGAATGTTGGAAAGTTGATGTAGGGCCACTCCATGTACTTGACATTAATATCATTGTTGAGCTACTTCCATGCAATATGTGATCATCGATAACCAATAGCATACGAGTCTTTTGATTTTGGCTTTCATCTTAGGACTAGAATGGTGAGCTCCGTATAATCCTGAGTGCACCTCAATCATAATCTTACATTCTTCTTTCTTGTCCAAACAGTGTAACCCTATATGATTGAAAGATTATTAGTATAATACACCATCCATGAGAGCGGGAAGTGCCCTTTGCTTCATTTGTTGTGCTTAGGACTTTTCTTAAGGTAGCTTGCCTTTATTTAGGTAATCAATGAATGGTTGCCTTTAATCCAACTTTTAATCCATTTTGGCAACGACAACCTCCATTTCAAGAGAGTATTTTTTGATGAGTTCAACATCCATAAGAGGTGAGACTTGCCTATTTTGGACCTCTATTGATATGGACTCATCTTTCAGACATGCTAATTTCTTGGCAAACTTGGCTAAGGCATCCGCTGTGGCATTTTCTCCTTAAGGAATATTGTAGATGATAACCTTTAGGATTTGGGCCAACAACTCCATGGTGTACTTATTGTAGTGATGGATTCTAAGCTTTAGAACCTTGTAGGACCAATCGATTTGATTGATGATTAGTTTAGAATCCCCAAAGATACTGATGTTTTGGATGCCTAACGAAATGGCTAACTCCAGACTGGCAATCAAAGCCTCATATTCAACTTCATTTTTGGTGCAAGGATCAGATAGATGATATGAGATCTCATCATATCTCAATCTAAAGTTAGGAGAACTATTCCTACCTTTGCCTTTCATGAAAGAGTGGATTATGATTCTTCTTCTTTTTGGGAGGAAGTCGCACCATCAAAATATATCTCCCTATGACGAATGCTAGTATCCCCCAAGTTCATGATTTATTCATCGGGGAGGTCATCACTAAGCAAAGAGTCAGCAGGAAGTGAGTGTGTTGTTAAGAAATCTATGAATGCTTATCCTTTTACTGCACAGAGAAGAATGAAAGTGATTTTGAACTGTGATAGGATCATGGACCAATGTGCCAACTGCCCGGATAGCATCGACTATGTCATGAGATATTATAGTGGATTGATTCTAAAAGTTAAGTTAACTTTATGAGAAAATATGTAATGTCGTAGCTTTTGGGATGCAAAGATTAAGGCTAGGAAATGCTTCTCAATGGGTGAATAATTTATTTCAACAGAAATTAGATGATGATTGAGATATTATAGCGCATTCTCTTTCCCTTTGTCATTGGCTTGGGTCAACAAAGCTGGGAGTCATTTAATATAGTAGTGTAGAGGATCAAATGTTTGCCTAGGATAGGAGTGGCTAAGACTGATGATGTCATCAGGTACTTCTTAACATCTTCAAAGGCATGTTAGCACTTATCATCCCACTTGAACTTGGTGCCCTTCTTGATAAGTGCTGAAAATGGCTGGCATCTTTCTAATTGGTTGGATATGAAGCATCTTAGATACACCAACCACCCTTGGAATGATCTGAGTTGAGTTAAACTTTTAGATGGTGGAATTTCTAATATCACTTTAATCTTCTCTGGGATTCTAGGGTGTTGGACAACAAATTTAAGGAATTTTTCTGAAGCTACTCCGAATGCACACTTCATAGGGTTTATTTTATAGTTAAATTGACTTAACCATTCAAAAACTACACTCAAGTCAAAGAGATGGTCTTTCTTTTCTTTACTCTTAACCATGAGATCATCGATGTAACATTCAACTTGATGATGAATGAGTTCGTCAAAGATTCGAGTCATGGCCCACTGGTATGTGGCATCGATATTTTAAGGCTGAAAGACATGAACTTATAACAATAGATTTCGATCGGGGTTCTGAAGGCAGTATTTTTTTCATCTTTAAGGGCCATCTTTATTTGGTTATATCCAAATGAACCATCCATGAAGAAGAAAATTGCATGAGATGAGGCAATGTATACCATCTGCTCTAGTATTAGTAGTTAAAATTCATCTTTTGGACATGCCTTATTTAGATCCCTAAAGTTGATGCATATGCAAATTTGGTAATTCTTCTTCTTAACTAGGACGACACTAGCCAACTAGGTGGGGTATTTTTTCTCTCAGATGAAACTAGCATCAATCAATTTCTTGACTTCAAAAATGACCTGTTGTTCAATGTCCAATCATATGGTTTTAGGAGCTTGCATCAGGATGTAATACTAGCTTATGGACTGCTATGTTAGGAGCCAATCCAAGAATTTCTTCATAACTCCATGCAAAATAGTCCTTAAACTCAATAAGAAGCCTAACTAAGTCATTGGTTTCAATTTTATTCAATAAAGAACTGATGTATGTTGGGTGTGGATCTTGATCAGTTCCTAAGTTGATTTCTTTAAGTTTATTAATGGTTAATTTGATTTTTTTTTCTTCAAACTTTGGCGGTGCATCTTTGACTTGGAAATCATTTGGATCATCTAAAGTTTTTAAGCATAACTCCTCATATAAGTTAATGTGATTTAAAAAGAACCTATCAGATTCAAATGATTGATGATGACCAAGCAATGATCATCATCATCGACTAGGCATAATATACCAAAGCCTAGTCCAAATTAAATAACAAGCCTAACTATCTTGCAATTTCATAAGACCAAACTATATGATTTTGATTCATAGGAGGTGTTAGTTGGCAGTCACTCTTGGTGGTTATAAGTCCAGAAGAGTCGGATGGGTTTATCTTCTCTTATGGAGGTAGACCCTTATGTCCCCTTTTTGCTTATATTTAGGTCACTCTTTTGATTTGTGTTAAAGTTTTCTAGATTTAGGATCCGAGATTGCTATTTTCTTTCATGCTATGAGCATAAATCCTGACCACTTAGCCATTTCTACAATCTTGTGTTGGTAGATTATAAGCCCTAGAAATCTAATAAAATTTCAACTCAAATCAAAATAAATCCTCTTACTTTCAAACATATAAAGCTTCACTAAAGGGTATGTTGGAATGCTCACTAAATTTCCTAGTATCATGAGCATTTCCTACTCATCTTCCCTTGGATTCTAAAATAAATCTCTCCAATTGAACACTCGCATTTGATTTTCCAAAATATCCAATTCATTGATAGTCTTAACCTTGAAATATTTGGCGATAATAATTGACTACTTTAATCAAGAGTTTTCTTAGGAAATCCCATTTCCTAGGATGTAATTAACTATGGAGACTTGCATCCATAGGGAACTAAAGAACCCAGCTTAAAATAAGCCTTACTTTACTTTTCCATGTTAAGTAGGGGAAAGATCTCTGGTATATTCGAAGACCCATCATGCCTTAAGAGTCCTTATTATGTGATTAGGTCCATTGTGGGTGATATTTCTATCTTTTGAGATAGTACATCATACCTCGATGTTGTGTCTGATCACTTCAATAAGTACCCCTTAAGATCTGAGTGATGTCCACCCATCCACAGCGAACATCCAAAATTAAAACACCATAGGGAGGCAATTGGTGCACTAACTACATAGAATTCATCTTCTGAGCTAGATTCTAAGTTTATGTAGATAGTGGTAAAGTCATGAGCTGGTTGTGGAGGATCTCAGTCTGTGGGTTTATATATAGATCTTCCTTCTCTCCTTCCTCTTCTAAGCTTACCTCTTCTTTATCTCATGAGAGGTTGGGGCATCTCACCTGCTCGTTGAAAAGGTGAGGTACGATGTGAATGGAAGGTGATGTCGAACTCTACTTCCTTCCCTGAGTTTTCTTATTTTTCTTTTTTGATACCTCTTTCTTTTCTTTTTTCTTCTTCTTTTTATTTTTGTTTTTGTTTTTTTTTTATTGATATGATTTTTTACATCATGTGAGTATAGATTTTTCCATTTGGGGAGGTAGTAGGTTGCATCTTTATATATCCTGACCTCATGCACTGAGAATGGCTTCAAATCACCCTTAATACAACATTCTAAGCCATTGCGTAAGAACTTAATGCACTGATGGAGTGAGGATGGCACCATGTTAATTTCATGTATCTAGGGTATCCCTATCAAAACATTGAATGATGTATCTGAATCTATAATATGGAACTTTGCCTTAATCTTCAAGTCACCAATTTGTAATGGCAATGTGATTGAGCCCAAGGCCTTCTCGCCATATTCATTGAATCCTTTCAACATCATTTTATTTGAGCTAAGCCTGATGATGTCAATCCTCAAGTTGCTAAGGGTTCTTAGACTCATGATGTTGACCAATGCACCGGGTCAACAAGTACTCTGGACAATATAAAGTTTTCTATGTTTACTTATATATATAGTGGCAGTTATGGTCAGTAGTCCCTAGGAGCAGATCTTCATTTGAGAAGGTAACTTTTGAAACCTCTTTGAAGTAGTGAGCCTCTTCTTCTATAATAGAAGTAGCGGTCAGCTGGGCTTAGCATATCTCAGGATCTAAAAGAGCCTTGAATAAAGACTCCCTCATCTCTTTGGATAAGATAAGGGCATCATATATGCTTAGCCTAGCTAGTAACTTTCTAAGATGTACTAGAACATTGAAGTCAACTTTGTACTGATTATCCACATAGCATATCCTATGTGGAGCATCTTATGGAAGGTCTATTTGTTCACTAAAACCAATGGCTTATTTTTTGTTATCTTAAGGTGCCATCCTAGGAGCTAGGATTCTTCCACTATAAAGGCTAATTTTTACGATCTCTTCTATGTAGGGAATCATAGTGGTATCTACCTACTCATTGAGGGTGCCCAAAGCTTCTCCTAATGAATCTTTAGAGTCAGATGACACTAACTCTATCTCAATAGGGGTTTTCTAAAGATTTAAGATAGGGATGTCACTATCAGAGTGGAAGTCGCCATATGAAAAGGCTTGATAAGAATCATTTTGATTATTATGATTTAGAGAGTTATCATTAGGATTGAGATTATAAGAATCATTTCCACCTCAAAGAGACAAGATATAAGTAGAATTATTTTTATTACTTTATTTATCTCTGATGGTACAAAATAAAAGTCATACAGAGTAAGTGGCATGAATGACTTGATGCTCCCATCTGAAGACACTATGCTCCTAAAAGTAGAGGTAGGAGGAGTGATAGGTGATGCTACTACTATTGTATCCATGGTTTGTATGGGCTGTTTATGCTTAGCATTTCTCATATCTGAGTTGGCCTTCACAACTTACAGACCTGCCAATGGTATGGAGGTCTGAGCTAGTTTAGGTACATGCAGAGGGAGTTTTGTTACTTTATAAATAACTTTATAAGAGGTTTGAGATAAAGAAACATCTCTTCCTTCTTCAATCTTAAGAGGATCAACTGATTCCCCGGAGATTACTTTGATAGAACTAGTGGTATGTTCTACTAATTATTCTTTAGGTATCACTATGGCTCTAGATTTATAGCTTTGCTCGAGCCAATCTATGAAGGTAATACAATTCTCTAAGACGTGTCCAAGCAAATGGTGGTAGAGGAAAAATTTAGGATCATCACTCTTGCCCACTTCCTCCGACCTCTTGGATTCAAGTGGCTGGAAATTAGACTTCTTGGTAAGATTCTTGAAATTTTCCTAATTACCCCCCTCTTAAATGAATAAAGTTTGTTTAACTTTTCTGTAAGAGTACTTGGAATGTAGCTACCCGATTGCAGGTAAAGGTTCTGGTATCGCTGGGGTTATTATGGGTGTGGAGGTGGAAGTGGTGGTGGTTGGGACCTAGGTCTCTCGGGTTGGACCCACATGGGTTGTTTCTCTTTGTCAACTGTAGAGACCATCCCATGTCTTTTCTCTAACACCTTTTGTGGCTTTGGCTTGCAAGAGAGGTCTAGAAATGATAACTTCTTAGCTTATTCCTGAAGTTTGGCTGCTTTACTAATCAATTCCTTAAAAGTTTTCATGGTGAATCCTTTTAGCATGAATGCCACTAGGCCATGATTATTTTTAGCGGAATTTTAATGACATGCTGCTCTTGAAGTTGAGGTTCACACATGCTAAGGTTCCTCAATCTAAAATTATAATCAACTAGAAACTCATTTGATTTATATTTTTTAACTACTACGTCCCCTATAATCACCTTCTATTAGACTCCTACAACTTGATGAATAGATGCTCTAACTCTATAAAAGTTTTCACTAAACTATTGGGTAGTTTAGCATACCAATCAAATGCTACACCTGCTAGGCTACTAACAACTATCAAAATAGAAGAGCTTCACTACCTCCAGCATTATAATAACTAGCTCTAAAATGGGCAATGTGTTGCCATGGGTTCCCACAACCATTAAAAAATTTAAAGGATGGTGGCATAAACCCCTTAGGATACTACATTGCATCAAGTTCCTCTAGGTAAGGTCTTCCATTTGGAATTAATGAGGCCCCTTTTGGTTTGTACCAACACCTCCTTAACTTATTGTTCCACCAACTATTTGATATCTCGCTCGTGAAGAACTACACTTTCCATACCCTTCCTATGCAAACTGCCTGGGACCTCATCTAAAGGAATAGTGCTTTTATTTCTATCCACTATATGCATTAGCTCGGGCTTATCTACCTCCATAGGTGTAGCTTGGGGGACTGGAGTTTTTCCTTGAAGAGATAGGGCTATTGACGTCAACTCTTCGACCCTTTACTCCATATGACTAAGTTGGTCATTTTTTGTCTTAGTTGATGCAATAGTTGCTGAATTAAGTTTGGAGTCTCTCATTTCTCAACTGCAACATCTTGTACATTCTAAAGGAATTGTTGTTCTCTATGTAGAGACTCGTGAGTGTTAACCATATGTATATCTACTATGTCATCTAAAAGGTCATCCTCATCAGCATTCAGGTCTACCATGCCACTAGCTCGATCAGAGTGATCAACCCCGACTATCTGCTTAACTACGATGTGATAGTCCTCGAGTATGTCATCTAAAGATCGATCACTACTTGACCAAGGACTACTGGAACATGCATTGGGTGATCACTACAAGTAACTGGATCCTATACTTGCATTGGATCTCTCTCTTGAATTACCTGTTCATTTATTAGTCTAGGTTGTGTGCAAATTGGTTGATCCTCCTCTAATTCCTCCCCTCCATCAAGTGATCATGGTAGGGCCACAACTACACTCTTGGGCCACCACACCCTCTTCTTTGCTAGTAATATATGAGGTTGAATGGGAGAACCCGGCCTCGTACCACTAGCAAAAGAAGAGGAAGGTTGGCCCTCAGGTTGTAGTTTAATCACTAGAGGTGGGGCATGTCTTCTCTTAAACTGCTTTTGATATTTAGCAGGGACTTTGGATGCTATCACTTGGATAGGAGAGAGGAGTCTTTGAATAGAGTGATGCAGTGGTGACAACACTAATTATTGTTCCATAGGTACCCACCTCTCTAGGTTAGACCCAGTGAGTACAATCTGGTTAGATTCACCTACACAGTCAGACTATTGTAAACTATGGTGTCTATCCATTAATGCAGAGGCCACCGATTGCTTGATGAATCTCCTCCTTATGCTTCTAGCATCCTGAATCGCCACTTTGGCCTTCCTTTTCTCATCTGATCTTGCACACTTCTCAGGATGGCTATTCTCAAACTTCTAACTACTTTAGACTCAGACCATTTATGCATCATTCCCATACATTTAAAAACTGACCTCAGACTAGCATAGGGTGTTCCACTCCTATGCCTAGTTGTGTCTTATTTTTAAATGGATGTGGGTGCATATGATGACACGTCAAATGTCTTCCTCTCCCTCAGATGAAGAGAGTGGGTGAAACCTACTTCCCTAAAGAAAGGGAGAGGTCTTGAGGTATCTACCTCATGAGACATCCTCTCATATGGTTTTTTCAACTTTTTATTTTTGTTCCACCTCCGAGTCTTAATGAGGGGAACGTGATGAGAGTGAGAACCTACTTCAAAGATATATGGGACAACTACTGACTAAATCTTGTCCTTTCATTTAGAGGTTAGGGCTATTTTGGTTGTTGCCTCAATCCTTACCATTCTACTAGTGGTGGAAACAATAGATGGTAGTGGTAAAGTGGGAACCTCAGTAGAATTCTTTTTTAATGAGAGAAATTCTACTTCTTATCTCAAGTCAAACTATAGAAGAGGTTTCTTGTCTGCTACCTCTTCATGATTAACTACAATAAATGTTGGGGCATCGTAGATGACCTTGAAATTATAAAATCTTAGCTCAAACTTAAAGACAGGGGAATTAGTGAGGAAGGCTGATCCACGGCCAAGACCACACTAGTGGTATAGAAGAAAATAAGCTTGCTGAATGACATAGTATTTTGAGGTAAGTTTGTTGTTGTTCTAAGGTTGTCTAATCCTGTTGAAAGAGAGGAACATTGATTATTTATATGAAGCTCATAGATTTAGTACTTTAGACCCACACTCATCAAACAAAGTTATGATGGGCGGGGCCTATAAGATTATGAGAGACTCTTATTTGAGCTTCAAACCACACCATTGTGTGGGTTTGGAAAATTTTATGAAGATTCATGATTCTAGTTTATCATTCTTGAGTATGAAAATTGGTTTAAGGAGATGATTAAATATTTTGTTGGCTTTAGTGATTAATCAGAATTCCATGGAACTAATTAGTTGGGAAATCTAATGGGAGGTTCTAAAACCTACTCATTAGCTAGTGATTAACAAGAGGTTCTAAAAATAAGAAAAAATATTGGCAATAATTTCCCAAGAGACAAATGGACAAGACATCCAACAGAACAAATGGAAGTCTAAGCCTATGAGTGGCATAAGAATACTATCAATATTTGAAGATGATGATTGACTACTAGAGATGGAGAGAGGAACACTCCCCAACGGAGTCTCCAGAAAAATCTGTGGTGTTTTAATTTGGAGTCATAGGGACACAAGCAGATCTTAAGGACTACTTATTGAAGTGATGAAGTGCATATTGAGGTATGATGTACTATCTCAAAAGATAAAAAACATCACCCTAAAATTAACTTAATCACCTAATAAGGACTCCTAAGGCAGATGTGTCTTAATATATACTAGATATGTTTCCCCCACTTTACATGGATAAAGTAGAACATAGCATATTTTATGTCGAGTTCTTTAGTTCCCTATAGAACCAAGCTTCCATAGTTAATTACATCCTATAAAATGAGAATTTCCTATGAACACTCTCATTTAAAGTAATCAATAAATGTCTCCAAAGATTTTAAGGCTAAACTATCAAAGCATAGGTTATTTTTGAAAATCAACTAAGAAGAATTTGAATGGGAAAACTTATTTATGAATTCCATAGGAGGATAAGTAGGGAGTATCCAAGACATTAGGAAGCCTAGTGAATACTTCAATCTACCCTATGATGAGGCCTTATATTTTTGACGATGAGGATTTACTTTTCTTTAAGTTAAAATTTTATTAGAATGCTATGACTTATGTCCCAATAATACAAGGTTATGGGAATGCCTAAGAGATGGGGACTTATACTCGTAACAAAAGAGACACAAGCTGACTTAGAACCTAAGCCTAAAATGATTTAGCACAGGATAGAAGCATAATTTAAAATCTAATCGAGGAGAATGGGATATAATAGTTCACCTTCATAAGAGAAAGTGAGCACATCCTGACTCTTCTGAACTTATAATCGCCTGGAGTGGCTGCCAACTAACTCATCCTATGCTTTAAAACCATGTAGGCTGGTCTTATGTAGATGTAAGATAGTTAGGTTGTTACTTAATTAGAAAGGATGCTAGGATCCTAAACTCACTCCATAAGAGACTAGATAATATTTGGTATGCAAACATGACTTAGTCCAATGCTAAAAGATTACAAGTTTTTGGGACAATTTGACACTTTTATTTTGGATCAGGGCTTAAGACAAATATGCCTATATGAATCATGAAGTTTAATTATAGGCTAAATTAGCTAAAAGAGGTGTTCTCCACTACAAGGGACCACTCTCAAAGGCCAAGCTTATCCTCTATTATGCAAGAGCTGAAATCCTCTATATTCAAGAATGAAGCAATATGACATGCATGTTGTTATGGCATTCAACCATTCAACTATGAGATTTCTAAATCTTTTATTATCTTGTTTATATACCTAAACTTTAGAGTGAGGTTGTGAGTTGTATTAGAGTTTAGTTCTATGTTATTTAGTGAGCATGGAAAATTTAATTTTATCCTAAAAAGCCTACCACGTTCAGGCCACACATTAAACATATACACTTTAAGAAACCTATAAAAGCATGTTATTTCTATTATATAATATAAACATAACAATTAAATATTTAGAATTTTGTAAATGAATAAAAGGCTAGCACAGCCGAGTACCGTCATATATCCTAGAAAAGAAAAGAAATTGGGTGGTCGAACTCTATCCTTATACAATCCGGATTACAATTATAATACAAGGAAAAGGTATGGGGTCTTCAATTCTTCTCTATCCTCACTTTTTGGATTTCAATACTCTAGGCTTCATAGGGCCTCCTAGCATTTTGCTTTTTATCCATTACTCATCCTAAACCCCATAACACTAATCTTAATCTTATTACAAAAATTACATCTTTCTGAGAACAAAATAAAAATAAAATCTATCTATGTCTGCAAAATAGATATTACCTAAACAATCATACAAACCAAGCAGTTGTATTTCACATATTGGACATAGCATCCTACACTTAGGTAACCAAGCCCACTTGCCCTAATTGGATTATGCTTACAGACATAAGAAGCACTTACAAGCAAAAGCATTTTTATATTCATTTATTATTACAGTGGTCACTCAAGCATAATTTTTTGCATAAAATATTGTTATGCTAATGATGATCTAACATTCAGTCTATGCACAAACAATCCTAACATCTAGTCTAAAATTTTACATCACAAAATAAAATATATCACCACAACATACACCGACCAAACCTAATACTAAGATTTGTGACTTAGTATTCTAATGTGTGTGCTAAGGCTTAGTATGGTATGTCTTAATTGAGCTTTAGAATTAGGATTTTCTAAAGATTAGGATTATTTAAATTTTCTCATTATGGGTGGTTTCACTTTAAGTTTTTTAGTAACTTGATTGAGTTTTAACTTATGTATTTATTTTGTTCACTTCTTACTTAAGATCTAATCATTATGAAGAGAAGAAATAGATTGAACTCTTTAATCTATAACCTAAGTTGATTTCCAAAGATAAATTATTATTGCTTTAACTTTCATAATAAACCATTTATAAATTTTATTTTAGCCTCTATTTAGATTAATCTTAATGAACCTTATCCAGACATGAAAGGCATCTTAAGACTAATAAAATTAAGCCACCATCACATGAAAATTACTCCAATACTTTCTTTCATTATCAATAACATCCACATTCTTTCCATTTTTAATTTCTTCAATATTTGATTTAGTGTATATATATATATATACATATAATGTACTCATTTTTTTTTTTGCACACTTAATGAATTTTGATGCATAAATTTGATATAAAAATGGGATTTCATCTCATATTTAAACATATGAAAACATGTATATGAAATTTAAGTAGTATGTGCCATTTTTAAACTAGGAAAGTGAGATTATCTAAGACCTCCTTGGGGTTACTTAAAGCCTCGTGTTCTCGGATGTCCACACTATATACTTGCCAATTCAAATACACATAAATATATACACAAACATAGAAATAAAATCATGAAAAAGGTTGTATATAAATATATTTTACTTATATAAAACTTAATGGAAAAAAGAGGACTTCACTTTATATTCTAATATATGCATGCACATAAATGAAATTAAGCAAGTACGTGCCCAAAGAAGTGAGAATATTTAAGACTTCCCTATGGCTAATTTAAAGCCTTGTATCCCTGAGATGTCCTGAATTTATACTTGCCAATTCAAATACATGAATACATAAGTATAAAAATAAAAATAAAACCATCAATTGCCATCTTTGATTATAAGTAAATTAACATTTCATTTTTCACATAATTAGTTATTTATAATAAGCATTGATTTAAAATTCATAATTAACATATAGTTTCAAAATAATTTGAGATTTACTAATAATAATAGTTACACCATATGATAACATTTATCCAACTCATGCAATTTAAATGCAATCATATTATTTTAACTTTAAAATATGAATACATGAAGCACATGGCATGCACATTTATGATAATTGAAAGGAAATAATTGAATACCACCACACAACATACTTGATTTCATTAGAACCTAAGGACAATCAAGTTAGATAAATAT
Organism: Cymbidium sinense; assembly: GCA_021442155.1. NCBI lineage: Eukaryota > Viridiplantae > Streptophyta > Magnoliopsida > Asparagales > Orchidaceae > Cymbidium > Cymbidium sinense. The sequence continues at coordinate 83,668,797 of CM038221.1, read as the reverse complement.
CCCTAAAATCTAATCAAAGTTTTTTAATGTTTATTTTTAATAGTCAAGTTATTGAAACATAAAGAGAAGAAACAATAGTTAGTGTTCAACCCATATCCATGTTTGTTTGTTAATAAATTTAAAGAGAACTTAAGTGGCTTTTATAAATTAATTAAGTTTTGCCCATTAATAATCCATTTAATAACCCTTTCAAAAAACTCTTAGTTTGATTAATTATTAAGCAAGAGCTCACAACTCATGATGATATGCTTAAAAAATAAAATTTGCAATGTCCTAAGGATTCTAGTGCAAGGAAGCTCATGTTTAAAAAATAATTGAATTAAGAAGATTAAGCCAATTACATTTATAATTCCCCAAACCAATGAAGAACCATAATTTCATTAAAGATCCTTATACTAACTAAGAATAAAAGGAGGGCAAATTAAACATATTTTTATTAAATGAGTTAATTAATGTGGTTTCATATTTAAATTTTATCTAGCCATTTAATAAATTAGTTAAGCACCTTAAGAGTAATCTTGAAAAATAATTAGAAAGAGGGGTCCTAATTATTTTTTTATTATCCTTACTATCATAATAATTAATTAACACCCTTTAATAAATTTTATAATTTTCTTAATCTTAATAATTACTTAATTACATAAGAGAGATAATTTGAGTTTAAAATTTTGATTATCTTAATCCACTTGAGAAATTTGCCTATAAAAATTATAGGAGGCAGAAGTCATCCCATATATTCAATATGTCAAATCTTAAGTTAATTAACCAAGTGATTAGTGCTTAATTATTATAATTGGTTAAAATTTTAAACCTTTTTAGTCACTGTTCATTGGATCAAACCTAATGATTTTATTTTTTTTAGGATTCTCCTTTGTCTAAGCTTTCTATAGAGGGTTTATTTACATTTTTTTTATTTTTCTACAATTAGTTATGATTTTTTAAAATTTTATATTTTTAAAGTTATTAATTAATGCCTAATTAAATGTTAATTTACATACTTTTGTAATTTAGTGTGATATAGAAGGTCTAATTAATTTTGTTAAGATCTCTAATATTTATTAAAGTGATTTAAATTTTTTTGGTGAATTATCATAATTTTTATAAAATTTTAATTAATTATTTATTTAAAAATATCCAATTACCTTAAAAAGTAATAACTCTTTAACCAGAAGACTAATTAACTTGAAATTTTTATGATAGTTAGGCAAGAACATTAGGTTTTCTTTATAAAATTTTCAAGTTGATTGGTGCAGTATTTTAAGATTAACTAAGTAACCATAGATTTCACTAAAACTAAAATTACTCCTAAAATATATATCCAAATTTGGGGTTTTTATGTTCATTGGATTCCTCTTAAAAAAGATGAATCCATGAAACACTTATTTGTATTCTTTGATGCAGTATTTTAATTTTTAGGATTTTTTGAAATTTTGTGCTAGATCTAATAGAATAAATCAAGAGTGAGATCTAATCAGAACCATCTATTCTATCAAAGCAAGATGGATGGCCCAGAGGTTGTCTCCCTCATGGGAGGCAGACCAAATAGAGTTAAATTGATGGGATCTATTACAAATATCACTGGATTTCATGATCTTCTAGAATCTTAATCAAAAGTCACTTTATTTGATGTTGGGGAGTTGTAAGAAAGAAAGTGCAATGGGATCTTAAGAAAAATTCTAGATTCATGTAAATATCTCACCAAACACAAACATATATGGTTGATTTAAGGTTTAAAAAATTTACCTCAGTAAAGTACATGTTCGATGGATGCTAGAAGATCTTGGATCTCCTCTTTTGCCTCCCTCTAGAATGCTCTGGCCTCTGTGCTAAAAAAAATTGATGGCTCTTGTACTTAGAGAGCACAAGAGGTTGGGGGGGGGGGGGAGTGGTGGGGAAGAAGATGTGTGTGTTTTATTTTTAGTATGTTAAGAATAAAAGAAATAAGGTGTGTAGAAAAACCCTCTTTTTTTCTCCATGCCCCCCATGTGAAGAAAGAACTGTATTTTTTTTTCTCCACATGCTCACCTCCATTTCTTTTATTTCCTTGTATTTAGCATGATCTTTTCTTTATTAAAGCTAAAATTTTACTTGGTTTGATGTATGGGGAGGTGAGTGGCCTCATTTTGGGTTAAGATTTGAGTTGACTCATCTTAACCCAAATTGAGTTAGGTTGAGTCAAGTGAGTCTTGTTTGGCCAATTAATTTATGATTAAATTTAAATTATATCAAAATAATTATTTTTAATACTTATGATTAATTAAAGTAATTTAACTTAAGCCTATATTAACTCAATTTAACATAAATAAGTCAAATTGGGCTAATCTGGGTTCACTTGGGTCCATGGGCCAAATTGACCAAATTAGATAAATTGGACCAAAATGATAATTAAATTGAGTTTAATTAAGTTTTAAAAGTAATTTATAAAAAATAATTTTATTTAATTTTAATTTTATTTTATTTTATTTTAATTTATTTTGATTTTAGCTTGAAATGCTCATATAGGACAATTTGGGTTAGATTGGCCAATTGACCAAATTGACTAAATTGGGTGCCATTGAGAGTTGACTCATATTCAATAATCAACTTAAGAATAATTTTATGTATTGATTTTGATTAATTTTGGTTGAGTTAAGTTTTGATTTAAACCCATTTTTGATCCAAATTGGGCTTAGTGAGTCAAATTAGGTTCACGTGGGTTAAATGCCCAATATAACTCAAATTAAAGTGTGTTTAAGCTTAAATTATATTTTATTGAGTATTTGAAATTATCTAAAGTAAATAAATTTAATTAATTTAGATTTCATTTTGATTTAGACCTATTTTGGGCCAATTTGGGCTTAATGGGTAAAATCGGGGATTACTTAGGTCAAATGACCAATTTGGTCAAATAAAACCTAAGAAAAGTTTAAACTATGTTCAAATATAAATTTAAAGTATTCTGGAACATTTAATTTAGGTTAATCTCAATTTATTTTGAGTTTAGGTTCAATAGGGTTAATTTAGATTTATTTAGACTAGGTGACCTAATTAGGTCATTTGAGTCATCACTAATTAAGAATTAAATTGTTTAGTTCTCCATTATATTAATTTTATAAATGTAAGTATTTAAAATGACTTAAAATGATCAAATTTTGATTAGTTTGATTTTAGCTTGGTGGGGCCCACATGGGTCAACTCTAGGTCAAATGACTTGATTGACCACTTTGAACCCCCATATGTATTTATTTTTTGGGTTCATTTATACTTGTGCATTGATTATGTGTTTTTTGTTCAGTTTGATTTGATTTAGTTTTGAATTTATAAATTTGTTTTTAATTTAGCCGATTTTGAGCCGAGATGGTTTCATTTAGTTAATCAAACTTTATTACCTTAACTTCAATTTAGTTGGATTTAAATATCATTTTAATTTATTATTTAAATTTTTTTCTTTAGTTGAGTTGTGCACTTAGCCATTGTGATGTTTATTTTTGAGATGTGGGACACCACACAGATCTTACAGGATACTTATTAAAATGATCGGGTATGACATTAAGGAATGATGGACTATCTCGAAAGATAGAAGTCATCACCCTAGAATGAACCTAATCACCTAATAAAGACTCCTAAGGCATGATGGGTCTTTGAATGTACAAGAGATCTTTTCCCTACTTTACATAGAAAAGTAAAACAGGGTTTATATTAAGCCGGGTTCATTAAGTTGCCTATATAGGCAAACCCCCATAGTTAATTACATCCTAAGGAATGAAATTATCTTAGGAATACTCTCGATTAAAGTAAAAAAATTAAAAGCTCCAAAGATTTCAAGGCTAGACTATCAAAGGATTGGCTATTTTAGAAAATCAAATGGGATAGATCAAGGAGAAAACTTATTTTTGGAATCCAAAGGGAGAAAGTAGAGAAATTCTCATGATACTAGAAAGACTAGTGAGCATTCCAACCTACACTATAATTAGGCTTTATATATTTTAAATTGAAGAAAATTATTTGTTTGAGTTGGAATTTTATTATATTGATATAGCTTATAATCCATCAATATAAGATTATGAAAATGCTTAAGAGGTGGGGATTTATGCTAGTAGCCTGAAGAAAATAGCTGCCTCAAATCCTAAATCTGGGGAGCTTTAGGAAGAACTAAAGCATGACCTAAGTCTAAGCGAAGATGGGCATAAGGTTTATCTTCACAAGAGAGAGTAAATAGCCTGACTATTGGGCTTACAATCGCCTGGAGTGGCTACCAGCTAACACCTCCTATGATTCAAAATAATGTAGTCCAGTCTTATGAGAGTGCAAGATAATTGGGCTGTTATTTATTTAGAAAGAAACTAAAGTTCTTAAACCCACTCCCTAAGAGACTAGAGCATGAGTGGTATGAATAATGACTTAGTCTAATGCAAAATCTTTTCAAATTTTATTTAATTCTGTACACTTCATTTAGACAAAGGCTTGGGATTTTTGATGCCTAGATGCATGTTGAAAATAGGTCATGGGCTAAATCAGCTAGAAGAAGGTGTTCTCCACCACAAAGGATGCCCTCATAAGTCAAGCATTCCCCTATCATGTAAGGATGGAGATCCTCCATGTTCAAGAGAGGATGAATATGCATGCATGTTGTGAGACATTCAACCATTCAACTAAAGGGTTGCTAAATCTTTTAATTATCTTAATTAAAATGTAAGATTTATGGTAAGATTATTACTTATTTTAAAATTTAGTTATGAATTATTAGTTGGGGTAGAGAAATTACTTTTATTCTAAGATCCTACCACATCCAAGCCACACATTCAAATATCAATCATAAAGAAACTATGAAAGCATGTTGCTTCTAATGTGCAGTCTAAACATAACATCAAATAATCATAAAGAATAAAAGGTTGGTATGGTCGGGTACAGTCATACACCCCGAAAAGAGAAAATGGATAGCCGAGCTCTACCCTTATACAACATGGTATATAAAAGAATAATTATAATTTACAAATGATAAATATTATGGGGGGTCTTCAAGTCTTCATGTCTCCTTCATTTCTTCAAGTCTTTGCTCCTTTTGATGTAGTAGGCTCCAAGGCATCACATGACACCACAGAACTAAGCCTCCTAGCCAATGCTCATCTTAAACCCTAATAGCACTAATCCTAATTTCTAATGCAAATTTACATTAAAAATAGGCAAAGTAAATCTAATTGACACCTGCAAAATAAGTGTTAGCTAAACACACATACAACCTAAGCGATTATATCATAATTTGGACTTAGAAAATGATGTACTATCTCAAAAGATATAAATCAACACCCTATAATTGGCTTAATCACCTAATAAGTACTCCTAAGGCATGATGGCTCTTCGAATATACTAGAGATCTTTCCCCTACTTTACATTGAAAAATAAAGTAAGATTTATTTTAAGCTGAGTTCATTAAGTTCCCTATGGAGGCAAGCCCCCATAGTTAATTACATCCTAAGGAATGGGAATTCCTTAAGAATACTCTCGATTAAAGTAGATAGTTAGGGTCTCCAAAGATTTCAAGGTTAAGGCTATCAAAGGATTAGCTATTTTAGAAAATCAAATGGGATAGATCAAGGAGAAGACTTATTTTTGAAATCTAAAGGGAGAAAGTAGAAAATGCATATGATACTAGCAAGCCTAGTGAGCATTCTAATCTACCCTATAATTGGGCTTTATATTTTTGAAATTGAAGAGAGTTAATTATTTAAGTTGATATTTTATTAGATTGCTAGGGCTTATAATTCTATAACATAAGATTATAGAAATGCCTAAGAGGTGAGGATTTATGCTTGTAGCCTGCAAAGGGAAACAGCTACCTCAGATCCTAAGCTAGGGAGCTTTGGCGAGGGTCAAAGCATAACCTAAATCTAAGGCAAAAATGGGTATATGATTTACCTCCAAAAGAGAGAATAAACCACCCAACTGTTGGACTTATAACCACCTGGTGTATTAGCCAGCTAACTCCTCCTATGCTTTAAATCCATGTAGGCAAGTCTTATGCTTTGCAAGATGGCTAGGTTGTTATTTATTTTGAAAGAAGACTAAGTCCTTAAACTCACTCCTAAGAGACTAAAGCATGAGTGGTATGAAACCATGACTTAATCTAATGTAATTTTTATCAAATTTATTTGATTCCTTTGGACTCTTTATTTTGCCATAGGCTATGGAATTTTGTTTGCTTAAATGCATGAGAACTTGATTATGGGCCAAATCAAGAGAGAAGGGGTGTTCCTCCATCAAAGGCCCTCACAGGTTAAGCTTTCATTCTCTAGCATAGATGGAAGCCCCCTCTTAACAAGAGTGGAAGAATATGACATGCATGATATTATACATTCATTTATCCAGCTAAAGGGTTGCTAAAAATTTTATTATCTTGATTTAATTCCTAGGCTTTATAGTGAGGTTATGAGTTACTTTAAATTTTAATTGTGAGATATTAATTGGGATAGAAAAATTAATTTTATCCTCAGAGCCTACCACATCCAAGCTACACATTCAAACATCAAACATGAAGAAACTAGGTAAAGCATGATGTTCTAGTGCACAATCTAAACACAACATCAAATAATTTTATAAACTATCGTAAAAGAATAAAAGGCCATTATAGTCAGGGTTCGTCGTACACCCCAAAAAGAAAAAAAAGATGGGTAGCCAACCTCTACCCTTATACAATCCGGATTATAAAAATAATGCATGTTATGGGGGTCTTCTTTTCTTCATTCCTTCCTTCTATTCCTTTTGATTTGATTTGCTCCAAAGGCATTACAGGGCACCCTAGGGACTAAGCATTCTGGCCACTGCTCATCCTAATCCCCCATTGCACTAATCCTAATTCCTAATGAAAAATTACATTAAAAATAGAAAAAGTAAATCTAGCTACACCTAGACAAATGTTAGCTAGGCAAACCATACAACCAAAGTAGTTATAAGAATAATTTGTACTTAAAACCCCACACATGGGTAACCAAGCCCACCTATCCTAACATGGGTTATGCTTAGGGGCTAAGCAACCTACAAATGCATTTATATTTTTATTACAGTGCCTCCTTTAAGCACAACCCTCTATAGAAAATATGATTAGGCTAATCACGGCCTATCATTTAGTCTACAAGGCATACACCCTATCATCTAGTCTGAAATATTACATCACAAAACAAAACACAACATCATACATACAACACCTTAACTTAGCACTAGAAGTGGTGACTTAATATTCTAATATGTGTGCTTGAGGCTTGTGTGACGAGACTTTACTAAGCTTCTTTAGTTTAAGTTTCAATTTTGAGTTTGAATTTGTTCAAATTTTATCTTTGGGTGATTTCAATTTAAATGATTTAATGATTTTTTTTATTTTTTTATTTCACTTTTATTTGGTTAAAATGATGTTTAAGTTTTCAAGAATGAAGAGGAGAATGAATTCCACTTGTAGATGGAACTCACCCTATTCTACATCCTAACTCCTAAAGAATCTAACTAAAGTCCTTAAGTATCTTAATTAGTTCATTTAAATTTGTGTAATTCATTTGATTTTATTTCTTTAATTTAATTTAGAATTTAGTGTTTGAGTTTGTTTAAGTATTTGATTGATTGATTTTGGATTAGATGTTTTGGTTTAATTAAATCTTGATAATTCAATATCTTTGACCTCTAATGATATTTAAGTTTGTTTAAATTCATGTGTTTTTGATTGATTAATTTTAGATAAGATGTTTTGGTTTAATTAAATCTTGATAATCCAATATCCTTTTAAATTAATATTTAATTCTTTTCTTTGATTATGGTTATGTGACTTAACTTCATGTTTATTTGATTTGATTATGATTCATTTTGTTTAGCAGTTAGATTAATTGAGATTTTATTTTGATTTTAATTGAGTTTGATTCCTTGTAATTAGGATTTAATTTATAATCTCATCCATTTGTCAAGTTTATCAAAGTTTGGTTTGTATTTTTGATTTCATACATTGGATAGTTAATTAGTTTATCTTATTTAAGTGGGTTGAATGAGATTTTATTTGACTACATATTAAATTGATAAGAGTTTTTCTTTATTTTATTTAATTTGATTTAATATGATTTGATTTGCTTTATTAGTCTATGGGTTTGCTTAGGTTCAATTTGATTTCATATTTGTTAAGGTTGATGATGTAATTAATGACTTATTTAGGATTTGATTGGCATTTAATTGCATTTTGATTATGTATAAATTTATTTTTAATTAATCTTAAGTTTAATATGATTAATTTAATTAACTTAATGAGCTTGTTTAAGAGGTGTGATCAATTATTAAATTAAGTAAAGATTTTTTTTAATTTTTTTTAATTTGATTTCATATATTTAATTTAGGTTAATATACTTGAATGTAATATTTAAGAGGCTGTGATCAATTGATTAATGATGACTGATTAATGGTTTAATGTTGATTTGAATTATTTTTAATGAAGATTGTATGTGGCGTAAGTTTATTGATGGATGGCATTAATTGATGATGAATTAATTGTATTGATTTGATGTAATGGTGAGTAAACGTAGTATTATACAGTTGAAATATGAGTGGTATTATTGATGGAAAGTATTATTGAAGTTGTAAGCATCAGTAGTAGTGTGGATTAGCTTAAGGGTAATTAGTTTAATTAAGAAGTGTGTTTAAGTTAATTATTAAATTAAATAAAGATTTATTTAATTCTTAATGATGTAATTAATGACTTAATGATTTAGGTTTAATTTAGGTTTTGATTTGTATTTAATTTCATTTTGATTATGTTTGATTAAGCTTAGGTTTAATATGATTAATTTGATTAACTTAATTAGTTTACTTGAAGGGTGTGATTTATTAAATTTAATTAGGGGTTTGATTTAAGCTTAATTTAAGAGTTATCTTTAATGTAATTTATTTAAATTAATCTGATTCATTAAGATGATGGATTAATTCATTAAGTTTGTATTAATTAGATGTTTGATTAATTAAGTTTAATTAAGGGTAGTTAAATTTTTAAATCATTAGATTAATTAAGGGTTTGTTTAATTAGATATTAATGACTTAATTTTCCACATGTGAGTGATTTGATTAAGTGTTTTACTTAAGTTTGATTTGATTAAAGGATTATTGTTATTACCGTCATTATTATTAAGTGAATTAACTATTTATTTCATTTCAATTAAGTTTGGTTATTTATGATTAGAGCTTTATTTCATTTGATTCATTTATTATGTTTGTTTGATTTCATTAACATATTTGATTTAGTTATTAGGCTGGAATATTTAATGGTTAATTAATTATCTTATTCCAAATGGATGTGATTTAATCATATGTTAATTAAGTTTACTTTAAGTTTATTTGGTTTCAATTTGATTAATATCAAATGATTATGTTGAATTGGTTTGTTAATCAATTTGATTTCAAGTTTATTTAATGATTAATTAGTTTCAGTTTATTTATATTCATTAAGAAGTTTTATATGATTAAGACTCCATGCTTAGTGTAGGTTTAGTTATACTAGTTTGACCCATGTTAAAGTTTCCTAGATTTGATTAATTTTAAGTTTGATTTAAGATTTAATCATCTAATTGAGTTTTATTGATTTAAATAGGTTTAATCATATTTAATTTAATTTCTTATGAGAATGATATTTTTCTGATTTGAGGATTGATTAATGATTGCTTAAGTGTTATTCCATTTCTGATTTTGATTTTGATATTTAAATTATTTTTAGATTATATTTTAATTAAGTACTTAATTGATTAAACTTTAATCTTAAGTGTTTCTTTGGGGTTCATTAGGATTCAGAAAATCACATTGTTTTCTTAAGAGTCCTAGATGTCAATTGAAGTGATTTAAGCCATTTTGAAGATTTCTTTAAATTTATGAATTTTTATTTGATTTATTTTATTAAAATGGATAATATGAAATTCAAACTTTAATTTCTCCCAATCGAGAAGTCCTTTTAACTTGAGATTTTCATTGTAGGTGTTTTTAACTTTAATTTCAATCCCTAAAAATTTTAACTTAATGCAACATATATTTTTAGTTTAATTAATGAAATTTAAGTTTTACTAAAAGTTAAATTAAGCTCAAAATATGTAGTAAAATTTGAGAATTTTGGGTTTGTTGGAATCCTCTCGAAAAGATTAATCCAACGAGTCCTCGTTTGTAATTTTTGGTTAAGAATTTTATTTTCTATGAATTTTTGAACTTTCAAGTGATTTAAAGTAATTTTTTAAATCAAAAAATTGGATTTTTTTTGTATTTAGCATGGTCAGCGCGCCACACGTCGCTAACGTGACAACGCGGCGCCACACGGTGCCACATGGCAAGCGCATCTGGTGCGCGATGTGTGTGACGGGGAATGATCGCCAACGTTGAGAGTGACCTGCGGTTGCTCGGGTCGATCGACGGTCGATCGCAATCGAGATAAGGATTGATCTATTAGCGCACAATGTGAGCCATCCGATCGTGCAAACTGTGCAATCAGACTGTCCGGATCACATCAAGCAATCTGAAGGCCTAGATCGCGTGATTCGAGCCATCCGATCCTGTGAACCGTGGGATCGGACGACTGTTGCTTCATCGCCGGCGGTGAACAGTAAATTCAAGGTTTTTTTTTTTAAAAAAAAAGAGGGTTTCTAAGTAAAATTTATCCAAATGAACTCATTTTCACTTTGATTCGCACTGAAAAAATTTTATTTTCTAATTGGGATGATTTAAAATAAATATGTGGGATTATCTATGGTAGATTCATAAAATCCGTGCAAACATTGTCACAAAATGAAGGATCCTGAGGCCGGCTATGATTTTTTGAAGGTCACCTCACTGGAGATGATTTTCGGTGGTGTGATGACTCAAGCAAACTCCTAAGTTTGTAAAGAAGCTTTGGAATAATTTTTAGCCTTTACCTCCCTTTGGAACGTCCTTTTCTCTAATGTTCACCGTTGTCTTGCCGGAAAAGCTTCTATTATATTTTTGAGCTCAAAAATGGCTAAAAAAGGTAGAGGATGGGTTCCTTTTTTGCTTTGGAGAGTTCTTGGGGGCTGAATAATGATAGAAGGAAGAGGAATGAAGTCTCATTTCCCCCTCCTTTTATAGTGGCCAAAAATCTACCCTTTTTTTAATTTTTTGGCTCCAAAGTATTATCATCTTACTTGGGGTGGTTGGGATGGATGATGGATTGATTTAAGACTTTGGATTTTTTGCTCCAAAGTCTTCTCTTGCTGCCATATGATCAGCTCCATTGAACGCAAATGTTAGGGAGGAGTTAAATGTATGTGATGGGAAGAATTAAATGAGGTTGGGTGGAATCCTATGTGGGGGAGAATCCATGAGGGATTTAAATATATTGGGTTAATTTTGGGCTAATCCCAAATGGGTTTGGGTCAGGTTTGATCAGCCCCCAATGGGTCATGGCTTGGTTTCAAGGGATTTTGCTCAATTTGGATAATATGGTCATAATGGGTCAAGTTGACCAATTTGATCAAAATTGGCCAAATTGGCTTAGGTTATGGGTTGATTCATGCTCAATTGGCTAATTTAAGATGAATGTGATCTTTGATTTGAATCAATTTAGAATTAATTTGGATTTAGGCCAAATTGACCCTTTAGGCCAATTTGGGCTAGGTTGGGTCAAGTTGACCAATTGGTCAAATTAGTCTCAATTATGGCTTTGGTCAAGTTCAATAATCAATTTAGAATGAACTTGAGCCATTGTTTGCAATCAATTTGGATTAGATCATGATTTGATCCAATTTAGTCCTTTAGGCCAATTTGGGTCAACTAGGATCAAATGGCCAATTGGTTTGGCTCAATTAGTGGTTAAGTCATATTTAAATATTGATTTTGAGTTGATTCAAATCATTATTTTCAATCAATTTGGTGTAGGATAAGTTTTGGCTAGTTTTGGTTCATTTGGGCTAAGGTTTGACTTGATCATACATTTAACTTGACTTGGTTTGACTCAATTAATTGCAATTGATCATTCTAGGGTGATCAATAATTATGGTGGAAGATTTTAGTGAGCTTGGTTCAATCCAATTTGGGTTGGTTTGGAAGTTGGCTCAAATGGGTCCTTTAGGTCACTTTGGGTCAAGTGGACCTAAGTGGTCAATTGGTTTGGTTTTGGTTTGATTCGAAGTTTAGTTGAACTTTTATATGATGATTGAAATGTAAATTCAACGGCAATCAATTTGGAGTCTAAGGGATTTTGGCTCATTTGAAATTTTCAAGTCAAAAGGGCTAGGTTGGGTTTGACTTAGGTTGGCTTCGATTTGATTTGATGATTGTAGGTTTCATTAATATTTGGATAGATAATTGAATGAATGATCGATTCAATAGAAAATTTATTGGTTTTGACTTGATTTGGATATAATTTGGCTAAGTCTAATTAATTGGCTTCAAGGGCTTAAATTGGGTTTGGATTTGATTTTGGAGGCAATTTTGGTCATTTAAATTTAGATTTCATTTATATTTGTGAATATAAATGAAGTAATAATTGATTTATAAAGAAATCAATTGAGTTTGATTTGATCTAAAGGGAGTTTTTGGCTAAGCTTATGAAGGTGGCTCATATGGCTTGGGAAGGGTCTTGGGATTTGAATTTGATTTTATTTCAATCATTTGGACTAAAAATTTAGAACTAGATTGGGAATTTGAATTTGAATTTGAGGTTTAGTTTGAGATTTAAATTTGGGTTTGATTTGAGAAAGTGTATCCAGATTAGGTTTAGACTATAAGATAAGTGATTTCCTTAAGTTTTAAGGCATGGCCTAATCCTATGATTAGTCTTTCTAAGTCTCTAGGCTTAGGTTAAGTGTTCACCTAATCACTCGAAGTGTCTTATGACTAAGGAGTTCTTAGTGTTTAGAAGAGTCCTATGTCTAAGAAGAGGAGGTTAAGAGCTCACTCTAAAAGTGAGGTCAATAAAGATAAACTATCCTGATAATCTCGCTTAGGAGATGTAAGTCACGCCTTCTCTGACCGATTATTTTGCACCTTAGGTCGTTGGTGTTTATATCCGATGGCCCACCTAACGGATACACCACTCTTGGCAGATGTAAGACTGCTATACTTTCTACTTGAGTTGGCCACTGAATACCTACAGACGTTATTTTCTTTAGGGATTAGGATAATGCCCCTAGTGGCCCCTCCCCTGTGGGCACTCTACTTGGCTCACATCCTTTACGACCCCATTTTGACAATACCCAGTTACTTTTAGATTAAACAGTCCCCCTTTCCTAGTAACCATCCATGTGGTTGGAGATTTTGTTCAATGCTAGATTATCCTTGTTGAGAAATGAGATAAAAAACTTAGCCCCATCTCAGTGCGGTCCCTCTCACACAAACAAGGTCCACGATATAAAATAAAGAAAATATATTTTCACTTATGAATTAGGAATTAATGCCCCCAATGGTACCTTTCCTAAGCAGGCATCCTATCTTTAGGGTAGTGTCAACAAAACTCCGTATAAGAATCTTCTAACTACTCTTAAGTTGAGATAAGTCCCCCGTAGCACTCCCTAAGTAGTTACCCTTAGGTTGGGTTCAATCTGTTATGCCACCAACAGGTTACCTCGACAGTCATTTTTCTTTGGAAGATGTAAGTCTGTTACGCATTCTTTCCAACACAACCGTTGCACACCGACGATCAACCCTAGGCAAGGTTTGATCTGTTGTACATCGATGGGTCACCCTAGCAGCTAACCCTTGCTTTGGAAGATGTAAATCTGATACACCTTCTTCCTAATATATTTGTTGCACCGAAATGCGCCCCTTAAGGTTGAATAGTCTTACCCTTCGGCCGGTAGACTACCCTTTGGATTGATAAATTTGAGATAGGCCAAGGCCTACATAGCCCCTCTCAACACGGTCCATCGGACACCAATGAGATCCATCAAATGAAATTAATCTTGATCTTGGATATAAGTCCCCTGACATTCACCAGTTGCCTTAGGGTTAGTTTAATCCAATGGATCTCCCAAGTAGTTGATCCTTGCTTTGGAAGATGTAAGTCTGTTACTCTTTCTTTCTAAGTATAGCCGTTGCACAATGATGGGCAGCCCTAGGTCAGGTTTGATTTGTTGCGCCATCGACAGATCACCCCAATGGCTGAATCCTACTTTAGAAGATGTAAGTCGGTTATGCTTTCATCCTAGTACAACTGTTGCACGAAAAACCCCTTAGGTCGGATAGTCCTACCATATGGCTAGTTCTCTAGCCCTTTGAATTGGTAAATCTTATATAAGCCAAGGCCGACATAGCCCCTTCTCAGTGGGTCCATCATACACCAACAATGTCCATAATATAACACACCAAATTAAATTAAATAAAATCAAATTAAATCAATATAAATCAAAATAATCATCAGTACTACTCTTGAGTTGAGGTAAGATCCCCAATGGTGCACACTCAGTACTCTCCTTAGGTACGGTTCGATGTGTTATGCATCCAACAGATCACCCCACCAGCTTTTTCCTACTTTGGAAGATTTAAGTCTGCTATGTTTTCTTCCTAACATAGTCATTGCACACTGAAAGGAAACCCCTTTAGGTTGGATAGCCTTACCTTATGGCAGGTGGACTACTCTTTTGGACTTATAAACCTAAGATAGGCCAAGGCCCCCATGGCTCCTTCTTAGTGTGGTCCATCGCACATCGATAGGGTTCATAATAAAATAAATTCAAAACTAACCTCCCCAGTGTAGTCAAATTAAACATTTCAGAGAAACCAAACTTCACCCCAGCAAGGCACAAATCAAATTAGCCTCCTTAGTGGAGCTTAGATCTAAATCAAACAAATTTAACCGTGTATACATCCCCAATGGATATGTCCTCAATCTAGAACCCTTCTCCCTAGTGGACCCATAATAAATTAAACCAACCTCCCTAGTGGAGTCTAATTAAACAAATCAAAGAATTCTAATCAAACTCTTATCCCCAGTGGATAACCCAAACCTACTTCCCTAGTGGAAGGTTCACATACCTAATCCCCAGCAGATTCCTGCTCATGCCTTTAGCGGATATGCCTCCACATCGAATTAAAGTCAATTCGATCTTGATCCCTGATGAATTATAGATTTTTATCCCCAATGGATACACACTTAAACAAATCATATTCACAATCAAACTCAGATCCATATCCCTAGTGGATAACTTGAACCTGCTTCTCTAGTAGAAGGTTCATATATTCAATCCTCAGCGGATTCATTCTTGCTCTCTTATGCCCTTGGCATAAAGAGAGTTGCATTGCACTAAGATCGTGATTTTATCTACCTATTTTGTCTAGATATAAATCATTTTCATTAATGTTTATAATCTTTTGGATGTTGTTGATCATTTCGGTCAACGCCAATACGTGCAGTGTGCCTTGTTAGTTACACCACACCTATTGGGGATCCTTTTATTGACCTCACTTTTGGAGTGAGCTCTCAACCTCCTCTTCTTAGACTTAGGACTCTTCTAGACACTAAGAGCTCCTTAGTCATAAGACACTTTTAGTGATTAGGTGAACACTTAACCTAAGCCTAGAGACTTAAAAGAGTTAATCATAGGATTAGGCCATGTATTAGGACTTAAGGAAATCACCTATCCTATAGCCTAAATCCAATCCATATGCACCTTCTCAAATCAAACCTAGATTCAAATCTCAAACCAATCCTCAAATTCAAATTCAAATTCCAAATCTAATTTCAAATTTGACTCCAAATGATTGAAATCCAAAATCAAATTCAAATCCCAAGACCCTTCCTAAGCCGTATGAACCACCTTCATAAGCTTAGCCAAAACCCCCTTTAACTTTAATTAATTTCTTTATAAATATATTATTTCTTCATTTGTATTCACAAATATAAATTAAATCCATATCCAAATAATCAAAACTAAATCAAAATAAATCAAACCAAATCCAAATCAACTCAAGTCGAACCTAACTTAGCCCTTTTGACTTAAAATTTTCAATTGAGCCAAAACCTATTGGACTCCAAATTAATTGTAGTTGGATTTATATTTCAATCCTAGGCTCACATATAAGTCCAACAAAACCTAAATCAAGCCAAAATAAAACCAATTGACCAACTTAGGTCCACTTGACCCAAAGTGACCAAAAGGACTCATTTGAACTAACTTCCAACCCAAATTGGATTGAACTAAGCACATTGAAACTTTCACCATGATTGTTGATCACCTTAGGATGATCCATTGTAATCAATTGGGTTAAACCAAGTCAAGTTTATCAACTGACCAAGTCAACCCTTTAGCCCAAATGAACCAAAACTAACCAAAACCAATCCTACATCAAATTAATTAAAATCAATGAATTAAATCAACTCAAAATCAAATTTTGAACATGACTTGACCACCAATTGAGCCAAGCTAAACCCAATTGGTCATTTGACCTAAGTTGACCCAAATTGGCCTAAAGGACTAAATTGGGTCAAATCATGATCTAACCTAAATTCATTATAACCAATGGCTCGAGTTCATTCCAAATTGATCATTGAACTTGACCAAAGCCATAATTAAACCCAATTTAATCAATTGGGACCAATTGAGCCATTTAGCCGAAATTGACCTAAAGGGTCAATTTGGCCTAAATTCAAATTAAATCCAAAGTGATTCAAACCAAAGACTACATTCATCTTCAATTAGCCAATAGAAGATGAATCAATCCATAACCCAAGCCAATTTGGCCAATTTTGGTTAATTTGATCAACTTAACCCATTTAATTTTAATTGAGCCAAAATCAATCCTAAGCCAAATTAAATCAAATTGATCATACCAAAATACTTCAAATCATCATTTGAACCTAACCTTATCCTTAGTTTGACCCAATTTGAAATTGGTCAACCTAACCCAACACCCAATGTGATCCATGTGACCCAAATTGAGCAAAATTTCTTGAAACCAAGCCATGACCTGTTGGGAGCTGATCAAACCTGACCCAAACTCACTTGGGATCAGCCCAAACCTAATTGGAGCCAAACCCAGGGTAATCCCTCTTGGAAATGACATCCCACATGTGATCTTACCCAAAGAGAGCAAAGTCCACTCCTCCCCATCCAATTCATTCAATGGAGCTGATCCTACAGCTGAAAAAGAAGACTTTGGAGCTAAATCCAAAGTCTCAATCAAGCCATCATCTCCCGACCACCTCCCTATCATCCTTAATGAAAAAAATCAATCATCCCTTTGAAAGGAGAGAAAGAGACCTCATTCAAATAATTCTTGAGTTCATTCAGCTCTCAAGAGCTACCCCAAGCAAGGAGTAATGTCCCATCCCCCACACTCGATTTAAGCCAAAAAACATCAAACTAAAGCTTTTTCGATGAAGAGGCAGTAGCCATTGGTGAAGACAACATTACAAAGCAAAGTAAAGGTTTAAACTTATTCTAAGGCTTCCTCTCATTACCACGAGTTCAATCGAATCTTCACTGCCACCGAAAACCATCCCCGATGAGGTAATTTCGCTAAACTTTAGTTGGCCATAGGATCTATTGTTTGTCACAGTTTTTGCGTGATCTTAGAAATTTCTCTTAGAAAAACTTTGCAATTTTTATTTTATATCATTCCCACGTGAATCGAGAAGTTTTTTGATGAAGATCACCATGAAAATGAGCCCATTCAGATGAGATTTCATTCAAAAATTGCAAAAATCCCATTATCTTCTCTCGGATGAATAGTGTTCCACCACTTTCGCCCTCTGGGAAGCAGCCACGATCTGATCCCACATTTAGGGGATCGGACGACCCAAATTTCACACAAAATCATGTGATTTAAGCCCCTAGATCATGCGGATTAACTTGTGCAGGTCACCATCTGATTTCCCACCCACGAAATCATGTTGGCCAACCAGTGCGCATCGCGTGGCATCGTGCGCCGTGTGGCGATGCATGCCACACGGGACCACAACACCCAATCGCGTGGCACCATGTGCCACGCGAGACCACGGTGCTTAATCATGCGATGCCATGTGGCACCGCATTGCCACGTCAGCGCTCCGCGCGGTGCTAACTGGTTTAAGTGGAAAAATCACATATTTTCTGATTTTAAAAATTATTTAAGTTGCCTAAAACTTTAAAAATTTATAAAAAATAGAATACTTAATAAAAAAATTACAAATAAGAGCTCATTGGATTCATCTTTTTGAGAGAAACCTAAAAATCTAAAATCATCAAATTTGACTGAATAGTTTGAGTTTAATTTAAGTCTTAGTGAAAATTAAATTTCATTAATTAAACCAAAAATGCACATCAGATTAATTTGAAATTTTCAGAGATTGAAATTGAAGTTAAAATGCACTCACCATAAGAATTTCAAGTCAAAAAGATTTATGGATTGGACGATATTACTTTCTAAAGTTCAAATATTGAAAATAAATTAATGAACTTTATAAAATCATGAAAAATCACTTAAATCAACTTAAACTTTGAAAAATCATAACAAATCATTAAAAAAATTATTAAAATACAAATAAATATTTATTTTGAAGGTATTTTAGAAGATAATTTAATAAAAAATATTTCCGATTGATTTTGAATGGTAATTAAAGCTTAATTTGGGTTTAATTAAAAACTTAATTAGCTTAATTACTCCTTAATTACTCAAGTAATTAATTCCAAACTTTTTAAGGTTGATTAATGGGATGATCCTTACCTCCCATAATTTTTTTGGGATTTATTGCTTGGTTAATTAGAGAAATTGATTATCTTAGCCTTAATTACTTTCTTAATTAATTAGGTGATTAATTAACATGCTAAATAGTAAGAAAATCATTAATTAAGATTGTTAATCATTGTATAACAATGAATGATCATAAAGAATGAGATTGGGATCTCTTTTCTTATCTTTTACTCTAAGTTCATTTCATTTGAGTGGAAATTAATTAATTAGATTAATGGTTTAATTCATTAATTAAAATGGCTTAATTAATCAAATTAAAATCATAATCATTCTAGAACTCATCTAATTAAGTTTCTTGGGTAGACTCTTAGGTTTTCAACAACCTAACAAAATTTTATGAAAATTATAACTAGCCCACATGTGTGGAAGGATTATAAGAGTACTTAGCTAAGTCCATTAGCTTAAGTAACCATTAATTGTGAGCCAATTATTAGGTCCCTTTCATTTCTTAGGATAATTATTATTTTAATTTCTTAATTCATATGTATATCATGTTGGCTCACCATTACTTGGGTAAATATGTTAAGGTGATATAGGAAATGGGTAATTAATGGACTTAACTCATATTGCAACCTAATCAATCTATAAAATCAACTTAATTTCTTTTCATTGAACCAAATTAATCAACAAACATGGGAATGGGTTAGGAGAAGCAAATGATTGAATCTCCTCTTTTCTCTAAATCAAATCAAACATCCAAAAATAACATAATGAGGAGCATTGGTCTATTTTAAATGATTGTATTTGATATGATTATCCTTAGGAATTAATTTGGTTGAATGAAGTCATGTGTTTTATGTTTCATATTTCTTTCCAATCATATTAAATGTTATATGTTATTTGTAATCATGCCTTCATCTTTTCAAAAATCAATTAAATCAAATGGTTTCCTTTATGTCAAGCTTGCATGTGTTGGTTTAATCTAAATATATGTGTGGCTATTATCACTATTAAATCCAAAATATAATTTTTTAAAAGTATATATATATATATATATATATATATATATATATATATATATATATATATATATATATATATATATATATATATATATATATATATATATATATATATATATATATATATATACATATATATATATATGAATATATATATATATATATATATATATTATATACAATATATTATGATATGATCTTTTATATATATATATATATATATATATATATATGTGAATGTAGTTTGAATACATTTATATGATTATAATAAATATGTGTACTTTCTCCATTCATGTGGGAATATGATTTGAATGTTAATAAGTATATAGTCTGGACATCCCAGGAATACAAGGCTTTAGCTAGACTCAAGGAGGTCATTTAATTATCTCACTTCCTTGGTTAACAATGACAAGTACTTATTTGATTTCATTACATGTATTTCTACATTACAATTTTGATGGGACTTTGCTTCTTATACATAAATGTTTTAATTAAATAAAAATGTAATTTTTGCATGATTTTCTTCCTCTTGTTTACTTATACATTCATATGTGGTGAGATAGCACAGTATATAGTTTGGACATCTTAGGAATACAAGGCTTTAGCTAGCCCCAAGGAGGTCATTTTATTACCTCACTTCCCTAGTCAACAAAGACATGCACTTGCTCATTTCTCTTTATATATGTGTGCATATGTGGCTAAAGCATGAAAATCTCTTTTTTCTACTAAAATTATACGCATTCATTATTGGCTAAATGATTGAATTAACTAGTCATATAGTTGGAAGCTTTCTTTCCTGCATTCAAATATATATAAATCTACATATGTTTAAAGGTAGATGGGTATATAGTCTGGACATCCCAAAAATATGAGGCTTTAGCTAGCCCTAAGGAGGTCATTTGATTGCCTCACTTCTCTGGTTTAACAATAGCATGTACTTGTTTAATTTCATCTTTATGTATTTTTGTATAAGAATTTGGATAGAGCTTTAAATTAATATGATGAAATAATTCAACCAAATGAAAAATATAAACTTTAAATGTACATGTTCACATCCATCATTTAAGTCTGCTAAAATGTATTGTATGTGTAGGTATACTTAGGATTTAATCATATGCATGCTACATGGGATGGAAAGGAATGGTTTAATATATGTCATGCGACAGTAATTTAACAAAATTAATCTTAAGAAGCCTTTTACATTGAATAGAGTCATTTAAAGTGAACCTAAACTTAGTATTATTTAAAATATGAAATAAGACTTTCACTAAAAAGAACAAAATTAAATCAACATGCCTAAGAAAGTGTCTTAAGGTAGGGATGAAAGAGGCAAACCTCTTTTCTTCTCTTTACAACACTTAGTTGCTAAGTGTAGGCCATATGAAATAAAAAAAATACTAAGTAAAATTCTCAAATGAATTAAATCACTTAAATGAAATCAACCTCTTATGATTAAAAATCCTTTCACACTTAAAAAATTTTAACCAAAATGCCTAGTTAGGACATACCACACAAACTTTAAGCACACACATTAGAATACTAAGTCACGACTTCTAGTCCTAAGTTAGGACGGTGCATGATTTGATGTATATTTTATTTTATGATATAATATTTTAGACTAGATGTTAGAGTGTATATTGCGTAGACTGGATGTTAGATCATTGTTAGAATAATCATGTCTTTTGCAGGGGATTGTACTTAAGGGGCCATCGTAAAGATAAATATAAACATTTTGCTTGCAGGTTGCTTATGCCCTTAAGTATAATCCAAGTTAGGACAGGTGGGCTTGGTTACCCATGCGTAGGGTGCTAAGTCTAAATTATAAATATAACTGCTTAGGTTATATGTGTGCTTAACTAACACTTATTTTGCAGGTGTAGTTAGATTTGCTTTTCCTATTTTTAATGTAACTTTTTTTAGGAGTTAAGATTAGTGCTATAGGGGTTTAGGATGAGCATTAGCCAGAAGGCTTAGTCCTGGGGTGCCATGTGATACTTTGAAGCCTATCAAATCAAAAGGAGCAAAGACATGGAGAAATGAAGGAGACTTGAAGACTTGAAGATTTTAAGAACCCCCCATAACATTTATCATTTATAAATTATAATTATTATTTCATATACCAAGTTGTATAAGGGTAGATCTCAGCTACCCATTTTCTCATTTGTAGTGTACGGCAAAACCCGACCACACTGGCTTTTTATTCATTTGCGGTAGTCTATAAAATTGTTTGATGTTATGTGTAGATTGCACATTAGAAATGGCATGCTTTTCCTAATTTCTTCAATATTTGATGTTTGAATATGCGGCCTGGATGCGGTTGGCTCTTAGGTTAAAATTAATTTTTCTACCCCAACTAATCACTCATAATTAAATTTTAATCAACTCATAATCTCACATAAAGCCTAGGACATAAATCAAGATTATTAAAAGATTTAGCAACCTCTTAGCTGAATATTGTATGTTTAACATCATGCATATCATTTTATTTCACTCTTGAAAATAGGGGATTTCCATCCTTACACAATAGGGGAAGGCTTGACCTTTGAGGGTCTCCTCTCTGATGAAAAACACCTCTTTCTCTCTTATTTAACCCATAATCTCATTTCAATATGCATTTAAGCATAAGAAATCCTATGGCCTTTGTCAAAATGAAGTGTCAAAAATCAAATAAAATTTGAAAAGATTTGCATTTGTAGATTAAGACATTACTCATACTACTCATGCTCTAGTATCTTAAGAAGTGGATTAAGAAATTTAGTCTCTTTCAAATTAAATAACAGCCCAACTATCTTACACTTTCATAAGACCATACTACATGATTTTGAATCATAAGAGGTGTTAGTTGACTGCTACTCTAAGCGATTATAAGTCTAGCAATAGGGTGGTTTACTCTCTCTTGTAGAGGTAAACTTTATACTCATCTTCTCTCAGATTTAGGTCGTGCTTTAACTTATGCCAAAGCTTCTTAAATTTAGGATATGAGGTAGTTATTTTCTTTGGGCTACAAGCATAAATCCTCACCTCTTAGGCATTTTCACAAACTTATGTTGTGACATTATAAATCCTAGCTTTCTAATAAAATGTTAACTCAAATAAATATATCTCTTTAACTTTAAGCATATAAAGCTCAGTTATAGGATAGGTTTAAATGATCACTAGGTTTCCTAGTATCATGAGCATTTCTTACTCATTTCCTTTGGCTTCGATAATAAGTCTTCTCCACGAGTTTTTCCATTTGATTTTTCAATATAACCAATTTATTGATAGTTTAGTCTTGAAATATTTGGAGACTATAATTTCTACTTTAATCAAGAGTATTCCTAAGGAATTCACTTTTCTTAGGATGTAACTAACTATAGAGGCTTGCCTCTTTAGGGAACTTAACGAATCTAGCCTAATATAAACTCTGCTTTACTTTTTCATGTAAAGTAAGGGAAAGATCTCTAGTACATTCGAAGACCCATCATGCCTTAGAAGTCCTTATTAGGTGATTAGGTCTATTATTGGGTGGTGATTTCTATCTTGTGAGATAATGCACTATTCATTAATGTCATACCCGATCACTTCAATAAGTACCCCTTAAGATCTACATGGTGTCCCACATCCAAAAATAAACACCACAATTATGTTAATGGGTTTTGGATAAATTAACTTAATCAACTTTGTAATTTCATTCTTTTATTTTATTGATGATATGTTTGTTAATGCTTATGTTTATAGCTTAATCTTCATGTTCAATCCTTTCTTCAAATGATTTGATTCAAGTGATTAGGTTTATTTGACTTAATTTGTTCATTAAGGTTTATGTCTATTAATGTTTATGTTCATTTACTTTTTATGAACTTAATTGATATCTTAAATTCAGTCTTAAATTTAATGTTCTCATTTTATTATATTTTAATTTTATAATTTTTTTTGTTTCATTTGTATAATGTATTAATTATTTATTTTGATTTTCTTTATTATTTTCATTTATTTACTCCATTAACATTCCTATGGTTGCTAATGAGTTTAGATTAATGTAGTTTGTTTAAATTATGATTTCTTTCATTTATTTCATTGACATTCATGGGTTATGAACTTAAATAAATGATTCAATTATCTTTTTTTAGCTTCAAGGAAATGTTAGTTTAATTTTTTTAGGATGGTTCTTTTATCATTTAATTTAATGGAATCTTTATTTCTAGTCATGATCTAAGAAGTATAAAGACTTGGCTACTTGGATATCAAACATATCCTAGGTCATTTTTAACTTTCTATGTCATTTTAGATGTAATTGATTTGACTTATCATTTTAGGTTACTGTTTCTTAATTCAATTAATTACTTGGATATCATATTAGGTTCATTTACATTTGCAACTACATTACTCAACTTAAATGGTTTTAATGGATTTATATGTTAAGAGATTATAAAATTCGGAGGTTAATGAGTGTTAGATTTCAGTTTATTAGTTGATTTGTCATGATTTAATCAATTATTAATTTTGAAGTTAAATTGAATTTTATATTTTTAATTATTTTAATAATCTCTTAGTTTATAATTAATTAAGTTTCTTGACTTCAGAGTGTTAGACAACTTTCTCTAAGTGTTTAGATGTTGAAAAACATATTTCAAGTTGATATGACAATTTTTAGAGTTTTTTTATAATTTTTGATTTATTGTTGCATTTAAATTGACTTAGAGACATGGAAATTCAATAACTTCCATTTGAGATGTCAATTGGATTTGAAATTTTTATGGAAAGTAGGGTTCTTTGCCAATTTGAGTTTCCTAAAATTTCATTTTGATCGGATGTCTAATTTAAGATTAATTAAGATTTTAATTATTCACTAAAACTTAAATTAAGCCTAATTTAGCTAAAATTACTTTGGAAATTTATTTTTATTGGATTACTCTATGGAAAATGCATCCATAGAGGGTTCATTTAAAATTTTTTGGATTTTTGGTTGATTTATTAAATTTACTTGATTTATTTTTTTTATCCACGAGATTAATCTCCGTCACCATCCAATCTGTGATCAGGCGGCTGAGATTAATGGGCATCTACTACCGATGAGCTTGCAACCACACGAAAAGCACTATCACATCAATGTTGACGCAGCATCGATTGTATAAATGGATTAAAATGGGGTTTAATTAGCTAGAAATTTAAAAGTTATAAGTAATTATAAAAAAAAAACTACATATATAAATAAATTGAGTTTGGAAAGCTTAGATATAGGTGAATCTAAGAAAAATAAAAATCCTAAATTTTCTTAAGTGAATGGTGATTAATTAACTTTGAAGTTTTCCTTCATTAATTTAATTAAGTCCTAATTAGTTGGCTAACTGACTTGAGATTTGATGTGATTGTTCCTTGGGTTGACCTTTGCCTCCCACAATTATCCATAGTTAGTTTGCTAAGTAATTTAAAAAATTCAAATTTCTTAAATCATAATTAACTATTTTGTGTATTTAATAATTATTTAAAATTAAGAAAAGTATGAAATTAATAATGAAAGACTAATTATTCATTAAAATAGTAAGGGTGACCAGATAAATTAATTAGGACCTTTGGTGCTAATTATTTCTCAAAATCATCCTAAAAGGCTTTTATTTAATTAATTAACCTAGAACTTAAGAAAATCATAGTAATTAGAATAGATCGTTAAGAATTTTGACCAAGTCCTATTTGTGCTTAGCTAACAAAGAAGTTTTTCAATGAAATCAAAATCTCCAATCGGTCTGGGATATTTTGAGTGTAATTAATGATCTGAAGTTTTTCCCATTTATTTAATTAGCCATTAATTACGAGACCAATTGCACTATAATTTTTAAGGCGTGTTTATTTTATGTTTATGCATCTCCAACATTTTTCTCATAATTTTTGGGTTTATACTTAAGGCTTAATTAAATATATAGATTATTTTGGACTTAATTGATTAAATAATTAATCAACCAATAATTAATTCATAAAAATTTTGTAAATTACTTTTAAACCATTTAATGAATAGAGATGGGTCAAGGGATAATTTTAATAATTTTCTCTCCTATTTAGGATTAAATAACTCAAATTTCAAAAATCAACCCTCAATAAAATTTGATTAGGCTTAAGGGTGTTTATTTTAATATGAATGTCCTTAATTATGAATTAATGAATCCAAATATGTTGTTTGATAATGTTTAATTATTTTAGTTCAATTATTCATAAATTTATGCTACACATTCTCATGCATTCATGTTTCTAAAAATAAAATAAAAGATTGCATCTAATTGTGTGAGTTTGAATTAAATAATGTGAGTATTATCACCAATAAATCTCAAATTATTTTCTTAATTAATTGAATGATATTTATTAATTTAAGTATAAATCAACAGAAATAATTATATTTGGAATTTAATTCCTATGTGTATGAACTACAATATTAAAAGGTATATAGTTTAGAAATCTAGAAGCACGAGATTTTAAGTAGTTTAAAGGGGGTTTTTGATTATCTCACTTTCTTGGTCTAATAAAAGCATGTACCTTGAGATTCATAGAGAATTACATATTAAGGATATATTATTTTTTACATATATATTAAAATAATCCTAAAATTTTTCATAATTTTATCTTCGATTATCTCACTTTTCTAGTTTAACAATGGTACATACTTATATAAATTCAATATACTGATGCATGTATACATATATAAAGAATGATTAAATTAATTTCTTCTACAATTTTCATGCATTACATTCCATATGTTAATTAGCATAAACTATACACATTAATTCATTCATGCATCAAGTGTAGAATAATCAAAATATATATGTATATTTATTAAATATATTTACTTAATTAAACATATCATTTAATTAAAGAGATATTATAGAATAATGAAACAAAGTAAAGAAAATATTATTAATTTAACATTTGTTTTGTTTTATTAATCTTAAGATGCCCTTCATATTTAAATGAAATCTCTTAAGTCAAATCCAAACAAATAGTTTAATAAAAGATTTATAATCATTCATTAAAATGATTAAAAATCAAAAGAATCCTTCTCTTAGATTCAACCTAACATTAGGAATTAAGGTGGATCTTATTCTTCCTTCTTCTGTTTATAGTCTTAAGTCAACAATAAAACTCATAGTAAAATTAAAAGTCTAAGTTAAAATTCATTTCAAATTATTAATCACATAAAATATAATTACCCCTGATAATGAACTTGAGCATTCATCATTAGATAAGTCCAAACATGAAAGCCTAATCATGACATACCACACTAAACCTAGTATTCACATTAGAATGCTAGGTCACCAATCTTAGTCCTAAGTTATGATGGTGATAGTGATAATATTATGATGTTTTATTTTATGATGCATTATTTTAGACTAGGCATTAAGATTGATTGTGCTTAGTTTGGATGTCAGAGCGATATTAGATTATTATTATTTTCTATAGGGAGTTGTGCTTAAGGGACAACTACAATAAAAAATTATAAATGTTTCTTGCTTTCAAGTGTTGCTTAAGTTCCTAAGTATAATCAATTATGATAAGTGGGCTTGTGACTCGAGGAAGGGTGTTAAGCCAAAATGTATAAAATATAATTTTTTGGTTTGAATGGATGTTAAGCTAATTTTTAGTTTGCAAGTGTAGTTAGATTTTTCTTCTTTTTTTATAAAAATGTAATTTTTGCAATAGGATTATGATTAGTGTTATAGGGTTTAGAATGAGCAATAACTTGAAAGCTTAGACCTGAGAGGCTATATGATGCCTAGAGTGCTTAAATCCAAGAACTAAAGATGAAGATAAAGAATTAAAGACCCCCATAGCTTTATTTTCATTGTAAATCAATTATAATCTGAGTAGTATAATGATAGAGCTCAGCTACCTTTTTTTTTTCAGATTATATGATGGTACCCAGTAGGGCTGCTCTTTTATTTTTTTTATCGATCGATCATTTAAATATTTTGTTTAAATTGATTGTGCAATAGAAATGACATATTTTTCATAGGTTTCTTAAAAGTTTGTTTATTCATTGTATGGCCTGGATGCGATAGACTCTTTTAAAATTTAAATTTTCTACTCCAATCAATCAACTTCAATTAAATTTTAATAAACTCATAATACTCTAAAGCCTAGGATTTTAATTAAAAAAAATAAAATATTAAGAACCCCTTAGCTGTATGGTTATATGTTTCAATATCATGCATGCCTCTTCCTTTCTTCTCTTGAAAAAAGGGAATCTCCACTCTTGCATGATAAGGGACAAGGATTGACTTATGAGAGTAATCTTTTGTAGTGGAGAACACCCTTTTTAGTTGGTTTAGCCCACAACCTAATTTCATTATACATTTAGGCATAAACTCTTCCAAGACTTAGTCTAAAATAATGAGTCAAAATAAAATAAAATTTTTTAAATTAATTGCATTAGTCTATGATATAATTTACACACCAATCATGATTTAGCCTTTTTAGGGAATACGTTTAGGATTCTAGATTCTTTCTTAATAAATAACAACCAAAATATCTTGCACTTATGTAAGACTAGCCCAAATGATTTTAAATTATAAGAGGTGTTAGCTGGCAACCACTCCAAGTAGTTGTAAGTCCAAAAGAGTCAGGATTGGTTTACTCTCTCTAGTAGAATTGAACCAATACATCCCATATTATTACCCTAGTGGATTTAGGTTGAGCTCTTAGAATATGGTAGAACACTTTATATGGTTTAGATGCTACATATTTCTCTCTTACTATGAGCATAATTCTTCACCTCTTAAGCATTTTTATAATCTTGTATTGTTGGAATCTAAGTCCTAACATTTTAATGAAATGTTAACTTAAATGAATATAGTTTTTCACCTTCAAAAATATAAAGCCTCGCTATAGGATAAGTTGAAGCACGCACTAAGCTTTCTAGTATCATGAGTGCTCCCCACTTATTCTCCTTTGGAATCCATTAAGAACTCTTACCACCTTGAGTTTTCCCACTTGATTTTCAATAATTAGTAATCCATTGATATCAAATTTTGAAATAATTAGAGACATTAATTAACTACTTTAATCAAGAGTAATCTTTGAAAATCCTCATTTCATAGGATGTAATTAACTATGTGGGTTTGCCATCATAGGAAACTAAAAAACTCGACATAAAATAAACCCTACTTTACTTCATCTATATGAAGTAGGGGAATGATCTTTGGTATGCATAGGCTCATCAACCTTAAGAGTCCTTATTAGATGATTGATTCCATTGTAGAGTGATATCTCAACCTATCGGTATAGTACATCATTCCTTGATGATATACTTGATCATTTCACTAACTACCCCTTAAGATCTATGTTGTGCCTCTACAAGCTCCAAATAAAAAAAATACCACAATGCTAAAATTTATTGGATAAACTAATGAATAATGATTAAATAGAACTAACCTCACTTGAATAGGCATGAAGAAAATTTTAAGAGCAAAGTATTATATTAAATGCTTTGATGATAAACTATATTGTAGTCTCTTATTACTAAATACCTAAATACTTTAAAAAAAATAATTTCTAGAACTTATTGTATTGATAAAATTAATAATACGCCAATCAATTTTTTATTTAACTTATAACATACGTAAAAATGAAGTCAAACTTTTACTCCCCAAACCTAAGAAAAAGTCTTCTATTATGCTCTCTTATTTGTATATTAAAAGAACATCACTTCTCTTTGTATATCTTAGAGTATTTTCCATTCCAATTCTTACACAATCCTATAATTATTCCCACTACAACTACTGAGCTAACCCATTTGACCAAAACTTCTATTAAGTGAAGCTTTAAAAATACTATGAATATAATCCATTTTTAAGTGTCATAGGAAAAGTCATATGTAAAATTAGAATATAACACAAATTCTATTTTAAGACAAGCTTAAGACTCTATAGATGGTGTTTAGAAATTTTTTTGATGATACTCTATTAATATGATGAGATTCCTTATTATAATAAAAATGAAATGGATAGCTAAAGAAGAAAGAATATTTTAGTATGTATGTTATGTGTAATGACAAGATGCATATGCAGTTATAAATAAGCAAAGTACTAAGAATATTATTACAACAAACACCCTGTTTAGAGCTAACTTAAAAATTAAACCTCACATTGAACCATTTCATTTTTTGGATAAATCATACATCCCTCCTCAGTATTAGTTAATGCCTATTTTTCATCAAAATAAGTAACTACAAGGATCAAATGTAGTGTGATGTCCTCTCTATGGCCATTGGCATATTTTTTTAGTAATACCCTAGCTATGTGATATAAGTGCTATTCCCTATAAAGAGAAATAATGCTTATGTATTACATAATAATATGCTCACCAAACTCCTACAAGTTAAACTTGGATTAGAAAATACCCTCATAAGATAAACTATGATTAGCAACCTAAGCACAATCTAGATAATGATCTCAAATAATGCTCTTAAACAATAACAAACTATTATAAAAAAACCATAAGAAAAGAATAATATTTTCATTTCAAAATTTAGTCTCAATGCCTATATTTTGTATTCTTTTTTGCCATTAACCTTAAAGACAATAGAATTTCGAATATTTAAAAAATTTTGATCTTTCCCTCCTTTACCTATTACTTATGAATTAAGTCACAGCATACTCGAATATGACTAAAAAATCTACTATGGTATTTCCACTCCTTTTTAATTTTATATAATTTAATAATATTATATTTGATGATCAACGTCCTAATGAATTTACTTCTCTTAAAGATATTTAATATGCTAATGACTCCATACGCAGTCTCTAACTTTTAATTATTTCTTACTATGAGATGAATCGCACTAAATATGCTAAGCTCAAAAGTAAAGTTGAGGAATTAGTAAAAAGGGTTTTATTGAGGAGATTCTTAGTCTATATGCAAATTATTTCCTTGTTAAACCCCATAAAAAGATGGATTGTTGTGAATCCATGTTGATAATAAAAAAGAAAAAAAAATCACTATCAAATATGTGAATTTGTTTTACACTTAGATAATAAATTGTTTTAATTTAATTTCAAGAGCAATTTTTTTCTAAAGTTGTTAAAAAGTAATTAACATTAGATTTTCATTAAAATAGAAAATAAATACAAAACCACCATTAAAATCCTAATAAAATTTATGATTGCATATTATGCACTTTGTGCTTACAAATACTCCTAGCATATTTAAAAGATCATTGAATATTATTATTAAATCTTTTATAAGAACATTTTTGGTGGTGTATTTTAATGATATCTTATTTGCTACTTCTTGGGAAAAAAAACACTTACAACTTCTCCAAGAAGACCTTAAAACATTTAAATAAAAAAAAAATCATATATTAATTCTAGAAGGAATTTCTTTATTCAAATTAAGATGATTTCTCTAGTATTTATTGTTTACTATTGAACTCAAACATGATCCCTCTAAAGTTGAACTAATCTTTGCTTGACCATCACCAAAAGATTATACGTAGAAGTTTTTATGGCATTGCCATCTTTTATATGAGATTCATTAAGAACTTTAGCAATGTTATTTCCCTAATAACTAATGTAATATAATAAGATAAATTTTGTTAGACCCTTGTTGGACAAAAGCACTAAACTAAATTAAGATTTTGGATCTTTTTGCTCTTGTTATTAGGCTTGTTTTTAGGCTTCTTGACTTTTACATGTCTTTGAAGTAGATTGTAATGCTCTATAAATTAGAACAAATAATAATTGTTCTTGAAACAAGAAGATTCATTTAGTCTCCCCAAAGGAGATGCAACAATATTGAAGAGAAAGTTA
Organism: Cymbidium sinense; assembly: GCA_021442155.1. Taxonomy (NCBI): domain Eukaryota; kingdom Viridiplantae; phylum Streptophyta; class Magnoliopsida; order Asparagales; family Orchidaceae; genus Cymbidium; species Cymbidium sinense. Next base: position 83,637,398 of record CM038221.1, on the reverse strand, counting down.
TTTAGGATACTTCCAAGTGGGCTTCGGCCAGTGAAGTCTAGAACCTCCGTGAAAGTCATTTCTTCTCAAACTTGCAAACGAAAATATGAAAACTCTCATCTATCTAATTGTGCTTTTTTCTTCTTTCAGAATCAAACTATCGAGTCGACAGTGCTTCAATTAGAAGAAGCGGTCGAACCAACCATCTAGACACTCTATATTAATGGTTTATCTAAAAAAAATGGCACTTGGGTTTGTCAAGCACGAAGATGGTAAAATTTGATAGTGATGACTTTAGTATGTTATTAGCTTTTGAAAAAGTAAGAATTTCCCTAGCGTAATAGAGGCGGTGGTTATAGTTATTTTTTTCCGAACCCGATCCAGTAAGATCTACCAAAGAGGACGACCTTTTATCATTGAAAAGACTCATTTGGTTGGACCACCTTCAGTAGGTTCTTCTTCTACCGCCTTTTCCTCTCTATCTTATGAAAAAAATGTGACAATTTACCCAAACTCCCACAAGGTCCTCTTCAAGTTCGAACCTTATTATCACATAGGAATTTTCCACTCCTAATGCAGATCGAACAACAGATCTTGTTTCATTCTCCATGAGATTATTTCAGAAAAGTTAAGGTGCCAGTCTTCGATCACCTAAAGAAATTGGAGAAGTGTCAGGATATTTGGCCTAGTTTTGCGTCGTTCGCCTTTACCAGAAAAAGGAATTCTTGCAACTACCTCACTAGCTTTCCTTCATCGAGGGTGCAACTTCTTTGTCTTGTGATCGCATTAACATGGAGCTATCTTTCAGGTGATTCGATTTGATCATTTCTATGAGGATAGCATAGACATAGATAAACACTCAGCAGAGACGAGAGTAAGGCCTGAGTCCAACTATTCGCTAATACTATAGCTGGGCATACACTGATGAAAATTCTTTCAGGATTCCTTGCACCAATGTTTACATCAGGTGCTATTGCAACTATCATTATAGGTTCAAGTTTCGATCAATATTTACATAGTTGATCATCCCTCTCGAAAATGAAGATTTTTAGTTGTCCATAATTTACTGAGTAATCGAGAATTTGAGATCTCAGATATGTAAAGTACCCAGATGTCTAGCCTTTGCCTTTCGATGGCTTGACTTCGCTATCACTTTAGAAGAATTTTAATTCAATAGAATCACCTTATAACATTTATTAGTGACAAACTAAATGAAGCCAAAATATACATTATTCCATTTATGATAGAGAATTTTATGACATAATTTAATTCTTGAGATATTGGCAATTTTTTATTTTTTTATTTTTTGCATAAAAAACTTATTCCCAATATTGACTATCATATCTAAAATTCATCAATACTCAATGAAAATTATTGTGCTATAGACATGATAAATGGGTCAAATTTTATAATATTAATTCTTTTTTCTTAAACATAAGCCAAAAATTAAAATTACTTTTAACGATGCCTTACTTAGGATGCACTTAATGATTTTTCTTCAAAACTAAAGATAATAGAATCTGATTGAATCAGAGATGGCTATCCAATGTGTGTAGACGTTCAATTTTATTTTATAAATCTAAATTTGTATTCTAAACATCTAAATTTATAAGGAACAATCTATGCAATCAATAGATAATTAGAAAAGGAAAAAAAAACTTGTATTCTTAGTTCTTCTCTTAAGAAATTTCTTATTACTAAATTGATTCTAGAGAAATAGATTGTCAATTTAGAAATGATAAAGTCATATATTTAATGGTGAATACATTTGGTTGGCCTTTTCTAAAATGAGATATTAAAAATTTGATGGTTCAATGCTTATCCTGTAAATAGGCTAAAGTTGCTAAATAGAGGTCTAAATAGTATATTGCCTTACCCATTATTTATATGCTTTAAAAAGACTTATCGATGAGCTTTATTTTAAAGTTACCTTGAATGGCTCAAGAATAAGATAGTATTTTATTATAGTTAATAGATTCTTTAAAATATCTTATTTTTGCTCTTATTTAAAATTAATGTCAATTCTCATATAACCATATTATTCCTTAATAAAATAGTGTGTCTCTATGACCTCTCTTAAACTATAAATTTTTATTAAAATCTCAAGTTTATCTCATATTTATAAATATATCATAAAAATTTTAAAGCACTAAATTAACATTTTCTTTAGCTTTCCACCCATCCTAAATTGATGGTCAAAGTAAAATAATTAATTAAACGTTAGAAAATTAAGTGTATAATTACAAAGAGTTTAGAAAATGGGATTTTATATTTTTGAATCTTGAATCTTATTTATAATAGTATTATCTCTAAAACAATAATGATCTATCATTTGAGCTCAGATATTTTAAACTATTATTTATTTTTTAAAAAAATGATATTATAAAATATTTAAATATCTGGATGTTATTTGAAATATTTATAAAAATGATTATCACGTGGATATAATTTTTTTTATAATAATATATAAATAAATAAATAAAAATACAAGCCAATTCAAAGAGCGTTGGATTCTAAAAAAAATTTTTGTCCTAATATCCGGATGGCTATTAATTATGATTTATATTTTAATAATAAAGATATTTTAGATTTATTTTAAAAAATTTTCATAGAAATATAACAAAAGCCAAAATTTTCTTCTTTTGTTGAGTAATTTTAACTTAAAAAAAAAACTATAAAAAAAATCTATTTTACTCGAGTTCCACGTGGAAAAGTTTATGGGGACAAATGAAAGTCCGATCTTACTTGGACGGCCTCGATCAGACCCAAAACCTACGGCTATCCTTGACAGGACAAGAAACCTGGTCTTCTCGTAAATACTTCTCAAAGCAAGTCCCAATCAATTTTCCAGGACGAGATAAAATGCCGGAGACCCTGTTCAATCCGATTTGCTCATTTCTTCCTCATTCAGTATCTTCTCCGAGAAAGGATCCGGCCACGTCTAGCAGTGGAGGCGAAGGCAGACGGAGATGGCTAGGAGGTGCTCTCACTGCAGTAACAATGGACACAATTCGAGAACTTGTCCCGGGCGCAGCGGTTGCGGCGGAGTGAAGCTTTTTGGTGTTAGGCTCACTGAAGGAGTTGGGGCGATGAAGAAGAGCGCGAGCATGGGAAACCTCTCTTCTTCGATGAGCCACCACGGTTCTTCTTCCTCTGATCTGGTGAGAGATCACGCGGCCGCGGCGTCTGGGTACGCGTCCGATGACACAGGGCATGCGTCCTGTTCGTCCAATTGCCGCAACGAGCGCAAGAAAGGTCATATTTTTATTCTTTTTTTTTGGATTTTTAATATTCTTTTAATGTGGGGTAGTGCTTATTGCATGATCTTTGTTGTGATGAATGAGAAACTGATTATTTTTTAGACGTGCTGAAATTTTTTTTTTCTGATGAATTTGGACTTTTTTTTTCCAAAAGTAGTACTTTCATCTTAGTTTTTCTTCTTGGATTTGGGTAAGCGGCCGACGATTCGGGGAACGCTTCTTGTTCGATGAATTTTGGCAACGAGCGCAAGAAAGATTATATATTTTTCCTACTGTTTGTTTTTCAATTTTGAGATTATTTCCTTGAACATGGGAGTATTACTTAACCGTATGATGAGGGATACGGAGAAAAGTTAGGTGAAGATGGGTTTGAAAATTCTTGGGTTTGCTTTGAGATGATGCGGTGTATGGATTATTATTTAACTCCTGCATTGCGTTCTTCTGGAAGCAAATTCTAAGGTTTTAAGCCGATTCCTAACAAAATTTTGGTATATCATTCAATTTTTTTCCACGAGAAACTGGTTAATTTGTTCAACGCGTAGAAATTTTTGTTGTTGTTTGCTAATCTTTTGTTCTTTTTTAAAGGTTGTGCTTTTATCTGTAATCTGCATTTTTTGTAAGAAATTTCATGTTAACATTTTTTTTTTCTCGTGTTCTTGCAGCGTTAATGGCCAATGCTTTTTAAACATGTGATGTGGAATGCCTTTTTTTCCCTTAAAAAAATTCAACAAGCCAACAAATTCAAACACCCTCTCTCATATTTTACAAATTTAACAACGTCATATTATCCCACCAATTTTATGTCAATATACATATTATTGAATTGTAATATATATTATTGAATTTGTGGGTACGTGAAGCATCTCTTTCATTTTCATTGCCTTCATTTTCTTATTCCTTGTATAGTTTCTCAAGAGATAGGAAATTCATTTGCTGTGTTTTAAATTTTCTAACAAAATTTGTCATTTGCTTTTCTGGGGTTATTAATTATTCATTTAAAGCGTATTTCTGATATCAATGACTTTATTCTTTCCTTTTTTGAGTGCTTTTTATTTGAATTTTGTGAGAGAAAGTTGGTTTTTTCCGTATCTTGTTTTATCCTTTTATTTATCCTACTTCATAAGTGTCTTTATTTGAGACGCGCGCCATTGTATTTCTTGTCATACTTGTTAAATTATTGTCCATATTCTGCATAAAACAATATTATCTAGTCCTATTCTATTAAAAAATATATTATCTTACTCTAGGTTCTTGGCCACTACCTATCTAGCAGCGTCATAATCTCCAAGGAGGCCAACATTAAATAGCTTCTCTATATTATTCATAATAACCTGTCCATAAACCAATTTTTAAACCAACGGTGAAAGCGAAAGGGGGTGGATGGATATGGTCGCACTGACTTGTTAATTGCAATTCAATTTACCAAATATATTATATTGCTCCTCATCTATATTAATTTCTTAACTCTTACTCAGTTAAAATGTTTGTTTCACTTGAGTATTATTTGAGAGTAGCTTTAGTTTTCCTTTCTCTTAAACGTTCTCCTCATTCTCTTCTGCTTAGTTACCCTTTTAGCTTGACTTCTCTTCTTTTTCATATAATTCTATAGGATGGATATAACTTGCAGTTGTCTTTATCAGAGTTGCAACTTGAAAATAATTTATGTTGATGAAGATTCGAACTGGGTCAAGTTTTTTTTTTTTTATTACTAGTTTAAACAGTAGTGGTGAAGTTTTGTATCAAAATGCAGTTGACAAATTGTCTCACATGTTGAGTCTTTTCTTTTCAAAGTTGTTATTTTTTGATGATTTCTGGTGTCATATTGCATCATTTACTTTTCCTCTCTTGTTAAACGTTCTCCTTATTCTCTTCTTTGCAGTTACCATTTTGGCTTGACTTTTCTTCTCTTATATATATATTAGAGGATAGGTATACCTTGAAGAGTTGTCTTTATCCAAAGTTGCAACTTGGAAAATACTTTATATTGATGAAGTAAGATTCAAGCTGGATCAAGTTTTTTTTTTCTTTTTTTTTAATTAATTCAGAAGTAGGGATGAAATTTGTAGCAAAATATTGTTGAAAATTTAGCTCATATTTCTAGTGATCTTATCTTTTGAAAGTAATTAGTTTTTGATGTTCCATCATTTGATTTATGTATTAATGCATGTTCCTGTATGTATTATCTGTAGAGAGTGCCCAATTTTGGCAAGAGAGTTTTTATTCTTGTGCTATTGTTGTCTATGAAATACTATATTTTTGCAGTGCTATTCTCTCTAATTCTCCAATTGCATTCATTTATGTTAGTATTTTGTTGGATAAGTAATTTGTGCCTTAGAAAAATGATCTTATTTTATTAGAATTAAATGATAATTTGACACTTAATAAGACACAATGGAGAAGAAGGATTCATATAGCCGACTACGTAGTAGGATAAAGGCTTGTTGTTGTCGTGCCTTATCTTGAAACGCACACACACACATCAATGAAATTTACATTCATAAGAGAAGATAGATGATTTAATATGCTAGAAACATTGACACCATAACCATGGTATACACAAAAAAATCACACACTCACTAGCTCTTCACAATTGTATGCATACCCATGCTTAATAGAAAAACAAGAAAACCCAAGACATCTTCATAATAGGCTTACCTCATAGTTATTCTTCCTGTGGTATGCACTGAATTGAAGTCACCAAATCTATCAACAAATCCTAGAAGACAAGTGGTATATCATTTGATGACATGAGAGATGCCATGATGCAAATTTAAGAGAACCCATTTCTTATAGCTGTTGGCCCCAATTACATGCAACTCAAAAATGAAACAACATGAGTATGAGGACTCTTAGGCACAAATCTTGAATTAGGATTTTTAAATTCTTGAGAATTGCTCAATTCCTATATTATTGCATGATTTTTATTTGGGAATAATCTAAATTAATTAGTCAATAGTGTGTTGCAATTTGGATCTCCTATATTACTCCTCTTATAGGCGACCACTTTAAGCTTTTAAAACCTCATAGTGTTCAACACCACACAATCTCATTAGGTCTAAATGATGTTTGAACTAAACACTTATGAGAGAACCATTGAAGCACAAATGCTGCATATTGATGTTGTTCTATTAAGTGGAAGTGCACCTTCCTCTAAATGTTAGTACCCACAATGTGGACATCTTTGCACCCAAGAAGCCTGACATGTCATATCATCACTTTTTTATCATGAACTTTGGTTCACTTTTTCAACTAGTTGTCAGCTTGTGTCCCCTTTCAACTAGAAAAGTGAACCCTGCACAAGGAAATCCTATTTTTAAAGACATCTCAATAGAAAAAGAAAGCATAATGTGGTTGGAAAATAAGTTAGTTCATCGTTTGGCTAGTTATTTTATAATTGCATTTCATAGGCATAATAGTGGTACATATAAGTTATTAGGAAAAGCACTTATATGATTTTGTGGATTTAATTTTCGATTATATCAATTCAGCAACATGGATTTTTCTCTATTTTGTCTTTTTATCTATCTTCTTTTATCAATGTAATATTTCAAATGCTTTGTTAGATCTAAGTAGGGTTTGTTTCTAGTCTTAGTTCAGACTATTGATGAAGTCATTGTTTGGTGCATTCATGCATACGTCGTATTGATATGTCCACATTCGATCAAGATGCATAGCAAATTAGAAAAAAGTGATGCTTGGGACATTGGTCATCCTTCCCTAAATACGCATGAAACAAGAAATTTTGTTGTGAATTTTTTATGATAAAGTGTTCAAATATATATTTTTTAAATTATTTTTCTCATTCTATCGTTTAGGAAAAATAGTTCAATTTTTTTGAGTTCTGGCTCAAGTTTTTTACTTTAACCAATTATGTTATGACCACATAACAAATTTGGGTAGTGAAAATGGTTTTAATGGTTGGTTGCACAATTGACAAACTCTGAACTTCTATTTCAATGAGATTTGTCAATCCAAGCCGTAAGATTTTCCTTTTGTCTTCTTATTCTGACCTTTGAAGGTTTCCTCAATAGGAAGATTATGAGATCTCTAAGTCATCTTACTATTGCTTTAGTATTGGCTGCGCATGATGGAATTGTCCAATTATAACTCGACATGTTACTTCAATGGCTCGGTATCCATGATGACCAACCCTTTGCAACTTTTCGTGCCTTATCTTGCAAAACTAAATTGTGTACTATCCAGTTTACCACTCCTAGCCCCTACAACATCTGCCTTTATGATATTTATTAAATTTTGCATGTTTCAAATATAGCACATCCTTTCTTCTTTAAATCGAATGATATATGCACTTTGACACATGAAATTTCATATCGAATAATGCTTTTACAATAACATAATAATAATTTGCTAGTAAAATGTATTATTAGATGTTTCTCCATGCTTTCTACATGTAGTTCCTAACTACTTTTGCATCTCTTAATCATCATAAACTACAAATACATATTCCCTTCTCTAATCACTTGTAAGTTATTCTATATGCAATGTTCCAAACTAACTAACATGGAACAAAATGAGATTTGATTGTTCATCAATTGAAAAGAGATGTCTTGAACAATCAAAGAAGTGCTTTGAGAAATAAATTTGCTATTAGAAAAAATGAGTACTAGTTAACTTTTCTTTTGGTGCAAGGAAAATCAATATAAGGTAAATGGGGAGAGATGATAGACAAGGGTATGTAACTATAATAGAAGTACAAGATGTGTGGATTAAGGGGAGAAGTGCAGAGTGTCATAAGTTGGATTGCATGAGATTCAAGAAGATTTTTAAAATGCTAGACATATTTTCTAATGCTATCTCATCTAGAGTTTCCATTATGGTGATTCTATGTGTGCTTAGAGTCATTTTAGTGGTTGCAAATGGTTTAATGGCACATTAAATGAACATGCTATGTCAAAAACTCATTGATTTGCACTTATAACAAATAGTCTTGGAAATAGCATTATTAATTTATATAGGGTTTAGGGTTGATTTGTTGTCTTATTATCCTGATGATTTGTCACTTTCCTATTATTATATTTTTTTGAGTGACTAATAATCTTTTGATATGACCATATTTCTTTTAAAAAATTTAAGTTAATTGTCAATAAATTTACTTTTATAGATAAGACCTTTTTTCATATATCTCTCCTAGAAAGCTCCCTCATTTTAAATTTTTTATCAACACCATCAATTTTGAAAATCACATCATTTAACAAAGTGTTTTTTTTTGTTCTCTAAACTTATAATATCTCTTATATGCAACATGGTGATGCAAACTTTATAGTCAACTCTTTGTTACCTTTTGTGTAAGTTTACTCTATATGTAGATAATAGGAAATTGAATTTTGGATTAATTGGAATCAAATTGACTTTGTTTTTTTGTCAAATATATGTACTAACTTAGGATTGATAAACTTTTAAATAGATCATACGAGGCATGTTAGTTTTTTTAAACTTTAATGGATTTTAGATTCCAATTTTCAATTATGATTTCTTTCACTATTGTACAAATGTGATTAAATTATAGTATAAGTCATCTTTTTTTTGCTTACATGAGGCCTAAATTTTCTTTTTTAGTGAAGTTTTCTTTTACTTAATTTCTTCTAAATATTTTGGTATTAAGCTTATTAGAATTTTTTAAAAATTTTGTTGAAATTTAGCATAATTAGAATTCTAATTGTGGTAAAAAAGTTACGTTAGCTCTCTAATTTCGTATGATCAGAATCTCTCATTGATTACTTCAGATATTTTTTATTATATTATCGCTTGTATTCTAATTTTATTTTTTTAATTTGATTACAAAGAAAGAAAGCTTTTGTTTATTCTGTGGTATTTGATCATGGAATCCTAATTTTTTGTGTGATCTTTATTCATTGTATCATTTTAATTTTATTGGAAGATCTAATTAAAACCTAAATCATTTTCAATCCCATGTTGTTTTGAAAATGCTTTAAAAGAGATAATGGACACAACATTACTAAAGCATATCATTTGCATCAACAATCATTCCATGTTCCATAAATCACAAACAATAGAATTGAATTGATTCATATGTAATTTGCTTGGCGTACTTTTCTACATTTGAAGAAAGCATTGTCTCTGCTCTTGATAAAATCTATTAGTGTTACTTTTGGTCATATGTAATAACTCAAGCTTGAGCCATAAACTCATCCTAAGTGCCTTTTCATCCATTGTTTTATCTTATTCACTCATTATTGCTCGCATTTTTTAACACAATGAATGCCTTCAAATTAGCTTGCTTTAAGTATCTTGGTTCTCCAAATGGCCAAAATTCTTTCACCTAAACTTCTCAATCCAATTTCTTGTCCATCTATTTTCGTAACTTGTTTTGATAACTAGTTTATTATAATGAAAGAGCTAAATATCAAAGTAGAGGTATCACTAAGGTTGAGAATATTACAAATTTTTAGAAGATAAATATAAAAGACAACATATTTATATGGTTTAGCTTCAATCAAGCTTACATTCATAGGACAGATAAAGTTTTTCCCTAGCACACATCTAGAAGGCATATTTATAGGACATGAAGAAAGAATATTTATCTATCTTTCTCAAATCCCAAGTTCACTTATGCTTATGTCTCCCATCAAAATATGCATATTGGTGGATTCTATATTTGTTTATTTATTATTATTATTTTTTTTGTATAGGTTGTGATCCATTAATCTTGATCTTAGTGATACTAATGTATTTACTTTGCTTTTACTTTACTTTGTATTCCAACCAAACACCAAAATTTTTAAAACTTTTGCATTTACTTTATTTTACTTTACTTTACTATGCATTCCAACCAAACAACCCCTAAATACATTACATTATTTTGAAAATTTTACTTTGCATCATACCAAACACCAAAAAAGTTAAAACCCCTGCATTTATTTTGCTTTCTACCCAAAATTCAGGCAACCAAATTGCCCCTAAATGTATCTTCATTGGATACTCTCTTTAATAAAAAGAGTATAAATGCTATTATCTTCTCATAATAAAGGTGTAGGTGTTTGTTGATATTACTTTTAATAAATATAGTTACTTTGGTGCTGCTTACTCATAGGAAGCAAGCAATTGAATTTTCATTGTAGATTGACTGCTATTATCCCTCATCCCACTAAACAACTCTTTTCTAGAACCAACCACTCCACTTTCTTAGCCTACACTAAAATCACCTTCTACTCATCCATTATCGGTTCACTCAAAAAAACAAAAATCTCAATTTATATAAGTGCAATTAATCAAATCTATCATTCTCATTGAATTTGTTGAGGGAATTATTGAACTTACAAATAAACCTATAATATCATCAACCAAGCATCCCTCCCTTGCACTCAATCTTGTTATACAACATTGTCACAGCTTGGCCTGAAAATTTGGAATACTAAAGCGGAAATAGATGATCAAATAAAAAGGATCTTAACTAAATATTTTCAAATTTATGAAAAATACAAAAACTTTTAAATTCATAGAAGTGCCAACTAAAAATTTACGAACTTGTCTAAACTAAATACATTCAGATTTAAAATTTTAATACAAAATAAACATATTAAAATACCTATCTCTTAGAGCTCCTTAATATTTGTAAATGAAATTTCTTCTATTATCCATTACTTTAATAGAGGCTCACTTAAAATTTTCAGCAACTGATTTTTGAATCAACAACTCGGTAGCTAATTATGTTTTCAAATTATAGTAATCAAAACAAATAAAATAATATGTATAGCTGTTCATGTGATAATTTGACATGAACAGTTAAGTGAGGTAATAATTACTTAAATTATATATTATATTTTATCCTTTCATTTAGTATAATCATCACAGGAACCACCATATAATATTGCATCTTAAAGGCACATCAGTTAAAAACTTTTTTCAAACCCACCCAAAAAGCTACGTAGCCATTTTCATTTCATTCCTAATCAGTACTAGAAGAAGGTGAACTCCATCTTCAACATACGCATTGAATTACATAAATATATATACATCATTTTTCTTTTTTGTCATCAAATTTTTATATTATTTATATCATGCATTTGTAATCTTACGAGCTTCAAAACATTTAATTAATGCACTTATATGAAATAAATATAAAATCAAAAGTTTGAATGACATTAACAATCATTTATTCAATATGGAAATATGTAGATGGAGCATGAAGAGCTATAGGGCATAAAAAATAAGCTTTCTTAACATTACATTTAAGGATCTAACTATATTTAAGTGTATTTGATCTAGAAGAAAAGAAATTAATTATTTGATCTAGAAGAAAAGAAATTAATTATTTTATCTAAACCACTTTAATGTGAAGTCTCATGAGCCTCTTTTTCTTTGAAATTTACTTCTTTAATTGATGCACCTTTAATAAGATCATTCATTTGATCAATGCTTGAAAGTGTATATATATATATATAGACACACATTATTTGAATTTTTTTTTTCAACTTTAAATTTTCATATATCTATAAAAATAATAGAATTTGTCTTTTTCCTTGACTAATCAATTTTATTAAGTCTTTCTTCCTAAGAAATTGTTACTTGCTGACCTTGTAATCAACCTTATCTATATTAAAAATTGTTATTTAAAATACACCTAGGGTTTTGCAAATTCTTGTAAAGAAAATCCTACATTGATGCTTTTCATCAAATTGGAGAAAGAAATGGCATCAAGATCCTTACCTATAAACGTGCAAAGATCAAATTTCCCATTACTTTTAATCTTTCTTGTAGTAACCCTATCACATTAGAAATGCTCTTTCAAAATAGAATTAAAATTTTTAATGAAAATTCTCTTCTAATACTATTCATCAATTTGGGAAAGAAGGCATAAAAAATCTTACTTAAAGCAGGAAAAGCTTAAATTCTTTGCTAATTTAATCTTCCTCATAATATCTCTTATTAAAACATAAATTTTCTTTCAGAACAAACTTATTTGCAGATTATGGAAAGAGTTTAAAGAAAAACCTAAGTTAATTCTTGTTCCTTTTTTTTTCTCTTTCTCGATTTTGGCCCTTAACCAGCATCGAGCTAGCACTACTCTAATGTGCGCAGCTATAGGCTCTAAACTGTGACTTAACCTCTTGTGCGTTTGACTTCACTCGGTGAGCTCACGTGGGCATCACTGTTGCTCACACATTCTCCTCTTTGTGTGCCTACGCCTTGTTTGCTAGTACCGCTCAAACTAAAAATGTTCATCCTGCAAGCATAGCTCACCTCACCCTCGTGCTCCTTATCCCTCTCTCTCGATTTCTTTCTCTTACCTGCACTTTCTTTGTGACTTTTCTAAAACCACGGTGTCAGTTTTGTGTGAACTGATGTTGTTAGTTCTCTATATCATATTATTACCTTTTACGGATATTGCAAATATTTTTCTCATAATTATTAATCCTTCCTTACTAGTCTTTATGCTATTTATATCCTTAAAATAGTTTTTGAGGCTTTAAATAATATGAATTGAATAATAATTTTAGGAAAGAAATTGAAGCCCTTTAAAAAATAAGAAACTATGGGTATTGTAATACTACCGAATAAGAAAGAAAATAGTAGCATGCAAATAGTTTTTTTATTGTAAAATACAAATTGATAGTTCATTGGAAAGGTATAACAATAGTTTTAATCCAAAGTTTAGTTTCAAGCATATGGGATTAATTATCAGAATTTTTCACTCTAATTGCTGAAATGAATACTTCTTGAATTCTTTTATCATTAACAACTATTAAGGACTAAATGATATAATAATTTGATGTGAAGATGTCTTCTGACATAGTGATCTACAATTTGAAATGTATGGAGGTCCCACTATGATTTGTCTTAAATAGATAATAAAATGTTGTAAACTACAAAGGCTTTGATAATAAGGAGTTGTTTAGTTGCCTGAAAAAGGAATGTAATATAAAAAGAATGTAGTTTATTTAGGATATTTTAGGTTGTTTGGTTGAAAACTCTATAAATACATGAGTTTATTTTTTTCTGTTTGGTAGAATGAATGTAATGTAAAGTATTTTTTGGGTTGTGGGTGGCTAATTTTCGGTTGTGGCGTTAACGTCGACAATGACGGTGGTGAATACTTTTTGATATATTTGAAATTTACCCAAATCTGGGTGAATTTCAAATGCACTAAATTTCACTCTTTGAAGGTATTATAAATATATTACAGTACTTTAAAATTTTACTTAACATTATGCCAAATACACAAAAACTTAAATCTCTTGCATTTATTTTACTTTACACTCAAAAGTATTCAAAATAAACAGCTCCTACAAGTTAAGGATATTATACATTAGTTGTGAAAAACATGGCATTTGGGAGAATCTCTATACTAATTTCTAATTTATGTTTACAACATCATTGTGACATGTAGTGACTTTGAAGGAATAAAGACTTTAAAGAAAAGACCGTGTGAATAAAAATACATATAAACATGGAATCATTGTGCATGTGTATATATTTGGAGATTTTATAAAAGACTTAGCCATTGAAAATATCTTCTATCAAAGGCTTATGGAACAGCTTATTTACTTATCACATACCTAGATCTCATAATTACTGTTGTTAGTGTGAAAAGTTAATTTGCAGTCCTAAAGAGTTGCACTTTAAGTAGTGTATCGAATTTTATGATATTTTAAGAGAAACCCGAATAAAGGAATGTTATTTAAAAAGAGGAGGATCTAACCGTTGAAGCTTATATAAATATAGATCATGCATGTTTTAGGGTTGAAAGAAGATTGGCTTCAATTATTGCATTGTTTTAGGTGGCAATCTTTTTAACTTAAGAGAAATAAAAAAAATAAAACTTAGTATCAAGATTTAATGTAGAAGTTAAATCTAGGCCAATGGCACAGTGCTTTAGTGAAAATTATCTTGGAAGATTTAAAAATTGAACAAAAAAGGTATATGAGGTTTTATTCTAGTAACAAGTCAGCCATGAATATTTCATATGACCCTATGCAACATAAATAATACTAACCACATTGAAGTCAATAGATTGTCTAATTTGTATTGTTATCACATGTGAACAATTTGTTGATATTCTCACCGAAGTATTAGTAGAGGCAGTGTTTCAGAAGTTATCAGTCATATATAGAATGGATAGCATCCACTTTACTTGAGAAGTTTGGAAATGTTTTTATTCCTAAAGACATGGGATTCCATCTTAACTCTAGTTCGTGCTTTCTCCAACTATTGCCTGTGCCTTTGGATTCCATCCGAATTGATGGGTGTATTAGGGTGAAAGGGTTAGACATGAGCTTAAAAAATGAGGATTTGGGGTTTAAAAATTGAAGATTGGATCTGTAAACTCCTTAATGTGCGTTTTTTGCTAGAATCATTTGTGTTAGTGCTGTGTTGATTATGGGTGTAGACTTATTATCATGCCAAATAATAAATTTGAGTTTTTTGACTCCTAAAAGTTTAGTTTCTCAATTCCCTAAGCCTCGAATGGTTGAGCACTACTCATTCTCAACGAACCCAAATGATACTTATAAGTGGAAAGGTTAAACCATGCCTTGGCCTAGTTGTCATTACCTAGCACCCAACTATGATGTCATGAGTTTGATTTTTATTTCTCACGCTATTACTCATTTATTGGAAAACTAATAGAAAGGCATTTTCATTTGGCTCATGTATTCAAGGGTTTGTCTCATCTAATGATTCTTCTTAAAATCTTATAACTGGATAATGTGCCCCTTTATAAAAGATATGAGATATATTTATATCTTTTAAAAAAATGAAAAATTAACGCATTGTTATGACATAATATGAACAAGCTTAGTTGAAAATTCGTGGAGCACTGCATTGGAGTCCCACAGTCACCTAAAGAGCATCACCAACATCTATATTTGAAAACTTTTTTGATATATTTGCATTTACTAACTTTTCCTTTTGGAGTTATCTGTCAATTTCTCCTTCTCTTCAATGCATAACATATTTTGATGTATCATTTCTTCTTGCAATAGAAATAAATCATATTCTTATAAATGCCACCATACATAAATTATGACTAGAGATGTACCCCATCTCAAAAGGTCTCTCTCAAATCAATAATCTCTTAGCATGCTTTTCTTTTGCTACACCATTGAGTTTAGAAATGACATCTTTAGAATCACTCAAATTCATAACATGTTCCTATTTATATCTCTTGCTTGCATACTATATGATGTTACAAAACTGCTAATATTAGGGAGGTAAAGAGCAGGATAATAATAGAACTTGTTCTTTATTATAAAATATCACATCAATATTTCATAAATATATGATAACGAAATTAAATTGATTTAGATGTCATTAAATGAATGTAACTATACATATAAGATATACCTTTTCTCTTTTTGATCAATTTTATTGGAAAATGTTGGTCATGTGCAAAACTTGAGTTACATTCTCTACTTGGTTGCTTATTCCAACATCTACATCATGACCTCCAATAAGTCTTCATCCACCAACCATAATTGCATTATCGAAAGAGCTTTTCATTCATCTCCACTTTATCCTTTTCACTTGGAGTAGTCGGCATGCCTCATGAGTGTTTGTTGGATAAGGACATCACATATATTGATTCTCCTAATCCAAAAGCTATTTGAGTTATTAAACTCTCAACCTCAAACTTCATAGCCATAGTACGTCACACGAGGCTCTGATACTAATTTGTTAAGAAAAAGGCCTAATTTTTGCAAAAATGCTTGCCAAAAGTGGAACATGATGAACGTGCAATCTAAAACGATAGTGATAAAGCATCCAAAGAGACAAATATTTATATGGTTCAGCTTAAATAAGCCTATATCGGCAAAAGAGGTGAGAGGGTTTTATCCACTTGACAACAACAACAGACTATGTACAAATAAAGAGATGCACACTAGATATTATCAAAATTGATCACACCCAAACTCTGACATAAGAGGAAGAAAAAGAAAATCAGTTAGTCGTTGTTTGCAATCACTTGTTTGTCTTATTTGCAGTTGACCACGTATTTGGCCCCCTTAATTATCAACACCAGGCACGTTAGAGCTTTAGAAATAACTTTCTTACTGATTTGTCTGATGGCCTTCCGCTATAATCTTTCGTTGACATCCCTTAAAAGGAAACTGAGTGTCTGCAGGCAGCCTCTGTTCCATCAATATAAACCTGGCATAGCTTTACCCTTGTTTTATTTAAGTTTTACTTCTTCTTTTTCATTCATTTTCGTTTAAAACATTATACTACTGATTCCCTGTTAATTGCAAATGCCTCTGTTTGATCAGTCTCACTGCAATAATGTACAAGGCTGCTTTAACTGATATCATTCGGTTTGAACCTTTGTAAGGTTTTATAGTATTTAAAGTAAAAGCAATGATGTACAGGTACCCCATGGACTGAAGAAGAGCATCGCATGTTCTTGTTAGGCTTGCAGAAGTTGGGGAAAGGAGACTGGCGTGGAATAGCTCGTAATTTTGTGGTATCCAGGACACCAACACAGGTTGCCAGCCATGCTCAGAAGTATTTTATTCGGCAGACCAATGCAACAAGGAGAAAGCGACGCTCAAGCTTGTTTGACATGGTCCCTGAATTGGTTTGTTATTCTCTTATCTATCATTCTCATTGCACTGATTTTCCTTTCATTAATATATTGAATTCTTGACAGCCAATCGATCATCTTCCTCTAGAAGATCAGCCTTTACTTCATTCTCCACCAAATGAGTTCGAGACTGCAAATAAGCTGCTTCCATGTTTGGGCCCAGGTTATGTTCAAGAACCTCAGCTTGCTGATTTCTCATCAAGCCAGCCCTCTCCTCCAGAAGCTAAAGAAGATATTCCCGTAAATAACATAACTTTACCACTGGTTTCCACATACTATCCCGCTCTGGTTACCAGTTACCCTTCCATTCTGGCCACCAAATCTCGCTACACATGTGATAGAAGAAGAAATGATGGAAAGCCACGAGGTCCTTAAACCCATTCCTGTTCTTCGCAAAGATCTCACCAATACTGATGAGCTTGTCAGCATGTCTAAACTCAGTATTGGTGAAGGAGTTTCCAGTCGAATAGAACCATCAGCCTTGTCAGCCAAACTGCTTGAAACCTCTGCAACAAGGCAGTCAGCCTTCCACATGAACCCTTCAATATCGAGGCCTGGTTTGAGTCAGAATGGCAGCAATGTGATCCATGCAATATGAGATCAAGGCAAGGAAGGTTGGATGCTTTTCTTTTCTCTATATATTCTTTTCTACTATGCTATATAATAGTCCCGTGGATAGTCTTGGTTTGTTGTTGGTGTTGTAGTATCTGTTTTTATTTTTTTAGAGTATGCAAAACACAGAATTTCTTACCAATAAGTAGATCATCTTTTGGAAGTTATCCAATAATGGTTTGCTCTTATGTTTTTAATTGATTTGTTGATTATGTAAGTTTCCTTCAAAATGTACTGTATCAATCATGTTATTTTCATATATTTCTTTTGACCAAGCTGGCATCCATGATATCCAGCAATAAGTGGAAAATTGTTGAAGGTGACGGGGAGCTTCGTGAACTTGAATTATCTTTACTGGTGAAATATATACTACTTGTTTCCTGTGATGCATGCTCTATATTTGAAGCTTAAGGCTTTGTTTGTTATATGCTTCTGTGCTATACGAAATAAGATCATATTTTTTTATATGAAAAAGTATGTTTGTTTTTATAAATCAAAATTCATATGCTCTTCATGGTTCGTTTCTTAATGTTGGGAACTCTATTTTAAAGTAAATTTATAGCCAAAGGTGTATATGTCAATGGATTTAGATGTACCTAAATTAAGCAATTAAAAATATAATTGGAAATTTTACTAGATTATTTGAGGGGTCAAGCAACTTTTGAACTGTGTATGATTGTAGTTAAAATGAATGTTTTGTAATAAGTTTGATGAGCTGAAGATCATTTAATTTTATGTTTATTAAATAATTGATATATTAAAATATATATATTAAATGATCAAGAGATTAATTTAAATCGTCCGGTATAATCTCATGATTTTTCATAGAAATGATTGGGATAGCCCCTTCCAAATATATAAATGTCTTATATATATATATATATATATATATAGAGAGAGAGAGAGAGAGAGAGAGAGAGAGAGAGAGAAGACTCTAAAATAGAAACTGATGCTGACTATTGACTATTATTGAAGGACATTTCCCTCATACATCCGTTACGACCGACTAGCACCAATGCTTGTTGCTTTTTATTAT
The DNA here is from genome assembly GCA_021442155.1 of Cymbidium sinense. Classification (NCBI taxonomy): domain Eukaryota; kingdom Viridiplantae; phylum Streptophyta; class Magnoliopsida; order Asparagales; family Orchidaceae; genus Cymbidium; species Cymbidium sinense. Next base: position 83,618,953 of record CM038221.1, on the reverse strand, counting down.
TGAAAATATTCTCCTTAATTTCATGGAAAAATGCCTTCACTTCCAATAGTTTATTCCTTGTAATCTTACCTTCTCAAATGATAGAGAAGGGCATATTGTCTTAACATCCATCCTGTATAATGAAACTGCATCTTATTTAGGCCTTGCAGTTTTAGTTTCTCGGATAAAAAAGCTTTCTTTGTGGGTTGAACTCTATTTATGTAACGCTAAGGTGATGAACTTCCCATGCACCATCAAAAATATTCTAACACCTACTAATATAGAACCAAGCTTCAAGGACCATTATAATGTATGAGCTTTGTACTTGCAATCAATTTGTTGCTTGGGCTTATTGTGTTTACTTTTATGGCACACTTTTTGAGCACATATAGACCTTTTTTCAACACCTTTGGATCCTAAATATTTTTTTTTGATGTTTTAAATTTAATTTTAACACTTCAATTCTCTAGTAGAGTCTAACAATTTAGAGCAATATTTACTAATTTTTGTTTTTGATAGACATATTTGTGGGATTTGAAAATTTACACTCGATTTATATGACAGTTTTACTATTTTGGGTCAAATTTTTAGAAGATATATTAGAATATCGATAAGACACTATCAAAATATTTTATCTTCATTTGACAAGAACTTCAAATTTTGCTTTCAATTTCTTATAATTATTAGCCTCTATAGTTAATTACATCTCCTAATAATAAAAGAATTTTTAATTATTGTTAATTATTTAGGTGCTAAGGATAGTAGATAATAGCAGTAATTTTAATTTTAAAATTGAGAAGTTCACTACTTTTAACTTAAAAAATATTGTTGGGGGAATGATGCTATAGCCTCATCAAGATCTTATAGTTTTGTCATCCAATGTTATCATATTTTTGATTCACTTATTTGAAGGAGGTAATCGACCTAACATGATCATCGGATCTTTGTCGGTGACTATAGATTAGTTTGTTGAATATACATTTTGTGATCCTTCTATTTGATTTAATGATAATAAACCTTATATGATGAAGACTAACAATTTCTTTGCATATTAAATTATTTATATAAAATAATATGATTATCATTATTAATTTGAATATATATATATATATATATATATATATATATATATATATATATATATATATATATGTATATATTTGAAGCTACTAATGATTTATTTCAAGTATTTCAAGAAATTTACCAAACTTAGCTTGCTAGTCAGATCGGGAAAGTCAAAGCAAGTTGGACTACGGTAGTTTAAGAATTTTTTAGGATTTATAATATAAGACAAATTATAGCTCATAAATATAAAATAATTGCTAAAATATCTTCATCATATTTATTTTGAATTTTTATATATTTTTTATAGTTTATTTGCATCAATTTTTTAAAATCCTTGAAATTATTCCTTGGATAATGTAACTACTTGCATTAGTTTATGCATTATCTATTGCATCTTAAAATGAACTAAGTTTATTTTCTACTTCATTAATTAGTTTATATGGGTAGATTAATTTTTATCTATTTATTTTGGCATGAGAATTAAATTATTCATTCAATTATCCAAATTATTATTTTCTCTTGCCTATTATTCTTTTTCACTTATATTAATAATTTTGTTTGGATTTTATCATTCTCTCATGAATGGTCAAAGATTTTTAATGATTTTGGGATGAGGAATTTTGTAGGATTTATTTAATTTAATGTCATATTATTTTCCCTCATTTAATGGTTTTTTACATTTTAAATTTATTTGTATTTTGAATTTGAATTCATTGAATTTTAAATTGTTTTTGCCTTAAATTATTTCTACTTTTATTCTATCCTATTTTGGCACACTTTGGTCGGCCCTATCATGCTTAAGTTAATTTAATTTAAATTTATTTGAATTAATTTGATTAATTCAAATTCAAATTCAAATGAATATTAAATTAATTAAACTTTTTAATTTAAATCCTTAATTTAGGAAATATCTTAGGCCGAATACTTTATGTTGATTTCAATTTATTTAAATTATGATTATTATTCAAAAATCTTCTTAATTAATCTCCCTTGATTTAAATTGTTTAGTTGCATAAATTGGAGATTGATTTAATTATGAAAATATTCTTGGTCAAAATCTTCATGAGAATTAGTTGATTTATTTTATTTAATTTATTCTCATGGCTTGCTTTATTAATTCCTCTCTAATTAATTGATTAATTAATTAATCCTTCATTTCTATTGCATTAATTAATGATCGAACCCTATATGACAAGCCTTGGTCACCCCATCCTTTTATATTTATTGAATTTATTTTATTTCAAATAAATTCAAACTCTTTTCTTGATTAATCTTTTTATTGATTAGCAATTATTTAGTTATGCTGAGTGCATTGAATCCACTTATCTCCACCATTGCTTGGCTTGTCACACCTAATTGAATTTGAGTTTATTCAAATTTTATTCCATGTGCTTTAATTTCAAAAATTAAATTGTTGCCTTAGTTTCTTTCCCTCTTGATTTATTCCCTCTTCTTTCCATTGCTTTGGCCAAATCATACAATGCTTTAATCTCATTCTTAATTTGTACTTGCTTATTTATGCTAAGTGATTTGAACCATCCCTCCAATACTTGACCAAGCACACATAGCTTGAATCTTAAGTGATTCAATTTCAAATCATGAATTCCTTCCTAAATTATTTCCCCTCTCCATTTCTCTTATTTTGGCCTACCACCCCTAAGATCAATCTCTATTTAAAGAGATGCTCTCTTGACTTCATTCTCTCTTAGAAAACTTCACTTTAGTTCTTGAAGTGATATTTTCAATTCCAGTGCTAAGCCTCTTCTCTCTTGCTCATCTCTTCAACCACATTCAAGGGTGAGATCTTTTTCATCTTCTTCAAGCTTTCTTCAATCATTGGAGGATTCTTCATCAAGTCTAGTGCTCATATTTTCACACATTTAGTGGACTTGAGTAAAGGTGTTTAATTTAATTTAATTATTTGGTCTTTTGAATTTGATGGTTTGATTAGACTGAAAAGATTTGTAGCTTACATTGTTAAAGATTTTTTTTCAAGTTCTTTTCTCTTTTAATTCAAGTAGTTTGAAAGGTTTATATCATCATTTAACTATGCTTTGTTTTATGAAATTAATCTCTTAAGGCTTTTGGAATTATTATTTTTCACAAGTACTCATCTTTGAGATATTTATATTTCACTTTATACAAGTGTATTAAAGGTTGATTTTATTCTCGCATTTTGTTTCAAAATTGATTTAAGTTAAGATCACCTTTTGTGGATCTCATAATTGTTTGATTGATTCAAAGTTTTCACTTTATAGATCTTTTATTTTCTTCTTTGTGCAACTTATCTTTAAAGTTAATATATTTTAAACAATATATAGTAAAATGTTTTTCATTAAATATTTTCAAATTATCTTTTACTTTCTGCAAGTATTTTTCAAAGATTTATTTGTTTGGAACAATTTACATTAAATTCATAGTATCACATGTTTTATCATAAAAAGAATAAATATACTTTGAGCTCTTCTTTATTTGTCTTGTTTTTACTTAGCGGGCTTGCATGTAAAGTTAATTTTAAAATTGAGAGATAAATATTCACATGTATTTTATTTTATTTTTTTCTTAAACTTGTTGAGATTATACTTGACAGGTGTAGGAGAGTATGTTGTAGGGGTTGTACTTGCCTGTTTCAGGAAAGTACATTATTGGGATTTTATTTACCTGGTATAGCAATGTACATTATTAAAGTTGTACTTGCCGGTGTAAGAGAGTATATGAGGTTTTTTTTTTTTTTTTTGTAATCTTACTTTGATTAGTGAATGTTGACTTCATGAGCCCTATTGGTTATACAATTGATTTTAATGATAAAAAATATATGATTGGATGAAACTAATATTTTATTTCAAGTATTTCAAGAAGCTAACTAGATTCAATGTGCTCATTCAAATTCGAAAAGTCAAGATCACCTATATAAGGACAATTGAGAATCTTTCTAGTTTATGCAATAATGCGACAAATAAAAGCTCAATAGTATAAAAATAATGGCTTAAACATGTCCATATCATTTACTTGAATTTTTGCATATATTTTTTTAATTTAATTACATCATTTTTTTGAATTATTTCTTGAATTATCCTTTTCATATAATTCAAGTACTTGCATGAGATTAAGCCTTATCCATTGTGTTTTAAAGTATGTTAGATTTATTTCACACTTCATTAAGTTATTTTCATGCTTGTCTTACAAATTATCAATTTATTTTGGCATGGGAATTAAATTATTTTTACATTATTCAAATTAATCATTTTTCTCCCCTATTCTCTATTTTCTATCTCCTATCAATAATCTCTTTCTAGTTTTGCTTCGGCTGAATTTCCTTTGGATCTTGGCATGAAGAATGTTATGGGATTTTTTAAAATTATTATCATATAATTTTCCCTTATTTATAGAATTTTTAAATTCATATTTATTTGAAAATTGAATTTAAATAGTTTTGAATTTTAAAGTGTACTTTGCCTTAAATTATTTCCAAATGAGTTTTATTCATTTATTGCATGTTATGGTCGACTCATAATGCATTTTTACTCATCTTATTTGAATTTAATTAACTTAATCTTAGTTAATTTAAATTCAAATGCAATTGGATTTTAAATTAAATGCATTTTCCAAAATTAAAATTTCAATTTTGGAAATATATGGTCGGCCCCTATTATTTATTTTTGATTAAATTAATTTATTTAATTATTTTAAAAATATTCTTAAATTGATTATTAATTATCTATATGTGATTTATTGCATTAATTTATGCTTGATCCATATTTAGAATGCCCTTGACTAAAATCTCCTTAATCATATCTAAGATTTATTTTATTGATTTTTATTTTTAAATCTTACCTTTCTCATTCAATCAAATTTAGTTAATTTAATATATTATATTATTTGAATTAATCATGATTGAATCCCTTCTTGGAAAGTATTTGACCTGCTTATGCAATAAACCAAATCAAATTGTTTTTGAATTATTTTAAATTATTTCCTTGGTTGATTATTTTCTTAATGGAATTAATCATTTATGCTAATTTTTTTTATCCTTCCCTATTCTTTGCTTTGGCTAACCACTTTATGCTTAAGTTAATTTGGATTCAAGCTTTCTATCATGTGATTCTCTATTTGAACTCAAATTACTTATCTTAATTATGTTCCCTCCCATTGAACTTGCCTTGCCAAAATTTACATGAGGATTAATCACCTTGAGATTTCTTAATTAACCTAAGTGATCTCTCCCTCTCTTTTTTGCTTGATTGGCCAACCTAATGTAATTTAAATTATAAATAAATTCAAATTATTTGCATGTGCCAATTTTTTTCAAAATCAAATTTCTTCCTTATGTGAATTTTCCTCCTATTTCCTTTATGCTTTGGCATAAGCCCTCATCTATATAATGAGGTTAAGTCTTAGATATATCTCTTCTTGCTTCTCTCTAGCTAGGTTGATTCCTTGCCAATCAAATTCTTGGAGTATTTCTTGAGTTGAAGTGCAAAACTCTTTATTCTCTCCTTTGATTTCACTTTGGCTAAGACATACATTGAAGTTTGCTTGAAGAGATTGTGCATGAGATCATCTCCTTCCATTGCAACTAGAACATCATTCAAGTGAAGATTTATTTCAACCCTTTCAAGCTTCATTCAAGTCTTGGAATGATCACAATCAAGTCATAGCTTTCATTGAAAATACATTAAGGACTTAAGTAAGAATTTTAATTTTATTTCAAGCTTTTGATTTTGTAATTTGATTTTCTTGTTTTGGATGAAATAGATTTATGTGCTTTGAAATTTAATATCTCCTTTTCTTTATACTTTGTGCAGGTGGTTTAAAAGGTTCTTTTATTATATTTTCTCTTTCATCTTATGCACACTTTCATTAAATCATACTAATATTTCATTGAATTTTAAGTTGAGTTATTACTTATATCTTTTCAAAATTGTTAAACATATAACACAAGTATTGAGCTCTCTTCTCTTTATTTGTCTTATCTTTGTGTAATTTTAAGTTGAATGAAAGATCATTTTAAAATTCTGAGTAAGAAATACAAATTATATATTTTTTTTGTTGTTCTTGTTATAAGTGTTGGAGTTGTACTTTTATAAGAAAGTGCAGAGTTGGAGATATACTTGCTTGGAGTAGGAAAGTGCTAGAGATTGGATGTAATCTCAAAGTCAGTGAATTCCTAATTAGGGTGACTAGGCATAGACGTAGCCCGATTTTTGGGTTTGGCTAAATCACATTAAAATCTTTATGTATCCTATCTTTATTTTTTGTATACTTTACTTTACTTGTTTAGTTGCTTGCTCTCACTTTATAATATAATTTATCAAGCATGGATCTAGGTCGATTTTTGGGTTTAGCTGAACAACATAAAAATCTCTATGCCTCTTTTCTCTTTATTTTTTTTATTTACTTTTTTTTGCATTTATTTAGATTTTTGTTGTGCTCTACTTTAATATCATTTTGTAACTAATTTTCTTACAAAGTTTAAAAACATAGTTTTAATTTGAAAATTTTTAAAACACCCAATTCATGCCTCCCTCCCTCTTAGGTGTCATAGCCTCTTAACTTGCTTTGCTCAAGAGGACCTTATAGATATATGATGGATGTTTATCTAAAGAGAAAATTCTATGTCTATATTAAGTAATAGTGGTTTTTATGATCTATCAAATGCATCCTATGATTTATAGGATTTGAGCCATTAGGGAGCATATAGGGATACAATTATGATCATAATTTAGTAGTGCTATTAAGGAGCAAGACACCCAATTAGACAGCCTTAGCTGTAACAATTACATTTTGTAGTGTCATTTTTGCGACAAACTATAAGACAAAGGACACATGTTATATTGTTACTAACAGAAGATCATTTAAGAATGAACATACCAACACACTTAATATGACATTAGTTTATTTACAAGCTAGAGTTTTCTCAAAATTATGCATGGTTGTGAAGGGTGGATGAAATATTACTTTAAGCATTAGTATGACAAATTTAACTTGAATTTTTTTATATTTAATGATATATTATATTGTTTGCATTTCTATTAAAATTTATGTTCTAGCTAATTTGATTTAGAATTTAAAGATATTTTGATGGTACTATCCATCATTAGGTAAGATGTTCGAAATAATTATATTTGTAATTTAATGGATTAAATATTGAGAATACGTCTCTTTGAATTGAGATTCACATTCAAAATGAACATCACCAAGGTAGCGACTTCTATATCACTTGCATTTAAAATTTAAGAGCTTTTTTCTTAGAATCATTCTATTTAGTTGAGATTTTTCAACAATAAATCCATTATTAGGATATTAGGATAAGTTCATTTTGTTAGTTTATGCCTTATTTACTCTACATGCTTATAGAGAATTGGGTCTATATATTACATATTACTTAAATTGCTTAGCCATTTATTACTTTATAGATTCTGTTGACTCTATTTTATGTATATAAAGGATCGGGTCTATGAATCACAAATAAATTAAATTTATCTAAGAGATTCATGGTGTTGTAGATGTTGATGAATTCTCATCAATTGTAATGGATTAGATCTATGGTTTAAAGCTTGTGACTATTTTTAATGATCTTGAATGGCAAGAGTTTACATCTTCAAATTTTTTTTATTATTATTGGGAATGAAGGTGATATGTAAATGCTAGAAATATGATCGATTTGATGAGACTGAGAATGAATTAAATTAAACTCCATGCACAATTTATTGAGAATTATCAATTGATACATGGTTAAAAAAGGTCAGTTTTATCAAATCTAATCTTTATAGCGAGGAGGATTGAACTGGCTTAAGTAAAGCTCAATCATATCAATTTAGTTTTTATGAGGAAGAGGATTAGACTACTTAAATAGATCCTAGTCTTCCCAATTCCAATCCTTGTGAGAAAAAAAATTTGATTAGCTAAGTGAGACTTATAATTCTACCTAATTAGTGAAGTGGTCCACTTGAGAGCATATGCAGTTAGATATATTTTAATTTACCTTTAAATAGAGTGCTTGCAAATTAAAATTACTTGTAAAGCCTTTTAAAAAACTCACATATTGAGGGCTCCAAATGTTCATGTTTAGACTCTCGTTAAGAGTTTTTTTTATTTGATTTTGGGTCAAGGTTTTAGAAACCATATTAATTTGTAGATAAGACACTACCTAAAGATTTTATCCACGTTTTATTAAGCTTTAGATTTGATTCTAGGTTTCTTATAGACACAAGAACTAATGATTAATAACCCCTCACAGAGAGAACTTACAATTAAGGTTAGTCATTAAATCGTTAAATACTTAGCATATAGTATCAACAAATTAGTTTTATAATTTAAGAAATTCATTGTCATTAATTTGAAGTGAATGATAAGGACAACGATGATGCGCCCGATCAAGATCATGTGCTTTCATCATATCAGATTTTCATGGTCTCTGCTCTATTTAATTATAAGTGGTAGACAACTTAACCTAACTGAAAGATTATTGTCAACAATCATGAGTTAATGTCAACCCAAGAGAACTTATATCTTAAGATGGATGTTCATCTAAGGATATAAATATAAGTCATTCTTAGTTAACAAAGAGCTTTGTGCCCTATCAGGAGTATTTTATAATTTATCACACAATGAACAAAGTCATTGAGGAACGTACGGGCAACATGATTATAATTTAATGGTGTCATTTGTAGTATATCAATCAATTAGAGGGCTCAAGTCATAATTATAATTTTTTATGGTGACATTTAGACCTAAGATACGACCATGTTCCTACTAATGTGAGATTATTTAATAGTGAGCATAGCGATACACTTAATTTGACCTTGGTTCTCTTATGAATGAAAGTTTTCTTAGATTGTCACTCCTAACAAGTAATTATTGAAGGTGAACAAATTTGACTTTAAGTTTTCAGAAGATAAATTTTACTTCAACAATTTTTATATGTTATAGTATTCTTGAATTTCTTGCATTTTGTCAGAGTTAAAGTATCAAATGATTTACATTAGAGCTTAGGATATTTTGATTAGTATTTTCTCCAGTTGAAATCTTCAATCAACATAGCTATTATCAGGGTGAAAATTGTTTGATAATTAATTTTATTATTTTGACATTATCAAATATGTTAATTTGCTAATAGAGTATTGAGTTTAAGGTTTATATTTTAATAATTTAAATTTTGAATTTTGAAACTTTTGATAATAATAACCCTTCTAGTTGAAATATTTGATCAACATAGTCATTATCTGGGTACTTAACTAATTTTATTTTATTGATCTAGATCTTATCAACTCTGGATGATTATTTCCAAATTAGAACTTATGATCATACTTTTAATCTCAAAATAAAAGTTTGTAATTTTAAATATGGAATTTTTTGATTAAGAACTTTGATGGTCATATGCAAATATAAAAATAAATTATTTTCTTATGACATAAATGTTTAGCTTTCAATTAGTCTTACCAACTTTCATTCTTATGAGGAGGAGGATCGAGTTAAGTTCAACAAGTAATATAACTTCACTGTATAGGCAAAGTGGCTTGCTCAAGAGCGTAGACATGGATTAATTTTTAAAATGTGGATTTATAAGAGCTGCATATATTTTCAAAATAATTTTCAACTTGAAAGACATTTGTACATTGTTGGGATTAGAGGTGATTTGATTTAATTGTTATTAACATATATAACATTCTTAGACACTACATTTGAATATTTAGTACATATGTCAGGGCACATGCAGATAATTTCAACTTTAATATTTTTTTACAATATAGGAGGCTTGCATGTTTTTTGAAGTGACTTACATACATCTAAGGAATTGTGTGTGAATGTGCATTCAACTCAAAATATGTATATGTATTTCATTTTAGGCTGCTCGAATGAATTTTGAGACATTAAACTTGAGTATCATACAATGAATGCTTAGTTTTATTCTTTAAAACATTTGCACATATTTCCTTGATTCATGTGATGCTACATTTGTTGCTCTCCATTAGCACTATGCTCGATCAAATTAATTATGGAGGTCCCTTTTAAACAATTTTGATGTTCTGCATAGTTTTATTCTTTAAACCATTTGCACATATTTCCCTGATTCATGTGACGCTGCATTTGTTGTTCTCCATTAGCACATGCTTGATCAAATTGATTATGGAGGTCCCTTTTAAACAATTTTGATGTTCTAAAGGCATTAATGCAACCCTTTAGTGAATGGTGCCCATTTGAATGGTATTAAGGTCCTCCAAATTTGATTTACATGATGTTGCACCCATATCTCATCTTCTTTGTCATGAGAAGCTTATTTTGGGAAATTTTAGTATTCTGAATGCATCAATGTTGTTTCTTTTCCAATTATGATATTTTGGCTTCAATTTAGCTTGACATCTAATCTATCATATTCATCAATTCAACATTTGAGATGTATCGAGAAATTTAGTTTTTGCAAGTACTTTTCAAATGATTTCATTCATAATTAACATGTTTTGATTGAATAACATGCGACATTGTGTTTATTGTTACTATTTTTGTTGGCTTGATTGAGTCACATTCTAGGGTAGATATGAAGGTGAATAATGCCCCTAATAACTTTTTGTTCCATAGATCATTTTGTTGGCCTCACTTCTAGTGAGGTAGCACACACTCTTTCATTAGTCCCTAGAATATTATCTTAGAAATAGGATTCCCTCACTTAGAGCTTTAAGATACTTTTAGTGACTAAGGGGACACCAAACTCGAGACCAAAATTGATAGGACTAAACACTAAGGTTAATCATATTATGTTATTTTCAACTCAGCCCATGAAGTCAAAAGCTTGGTTCACATGGTGAGTCCTCCATAATTTGAATTAGAGTAGGTTTAAGCGCTCACAACACTCACAAGGATCACAACTATAGTCCCAAAGCATCCCCAAAGCTTCAACTTACTCATAACTAGTGCAACACCAATATCTTTTGAAGCCTAACACCTCAGAACCACCACATACACTCTCAGCCATCCATGACCCAAATTAACTAATCGAAAACATTCTTTGACATCAGCTGAATTTGAGCAAACGAAGCCCCTTCTAATTTGAGCTTGAGAAAGCTGAGAACCACCAAACTCTGGTGACCATGGAAGCATAGTGGTCTTCATAGAAATCACGGGGAAGCTGCTAGCCATCTTTATTATAGGGATTCTTTTTTTCAAAGCGAAGCTACCTCCAGTGAGAAATCCACTAGACTTTGGTTCTACTGAGGTAAATCTCCAAAACTATAGACCACCCTTAATATTCTCATACTTTTTGAAGTGAAATTTTCTCTCATTAGGATCCAACCATAGAAAACCCTTCTAATCCTTTTGTTGATCTTTTTAATGCATTAGAATCAAAGATTTGAGCTTGTAAAGCTTGAATTAAGAGGGGAAAGGTGGACAATCTTTGTCTCTCACCGGAGGAATCATGTGTCGTCTACTTTATTTGATTAGAATGGATGGTCGTGATCTCGTCATATGGTAGAATTTGATTTAAACCTATAAGACTCATGGGCTAATCCTAGTATTCGATCTTTAATTAAATCACATATATTAAAATTGCATCTATTGCCATCTATGCCATCTTCACACAAGACATGGATCTAGTCAATCTCGTCATGTTGTGTGTAAAGCGTGTGCCGAGTAAGCTTCCATGTGGATAAATATGGTTTAAAATTGGTTTAAATAACCTAAAACTTAAAAATTCATAATTAATTGTAAGAAATTCCAAAAAAAAATGTAAATAAGAACACTGTGGATTTAGTGAGATGAATAGAACATATAAAAAGAAGAAGCCAAAATTTTAGTGGTTAATTTGAGATTAATTAGAGCTTAATTAAAAATCATATGTTTGAAATTAATCTTAAATTGCTTATTCAAATGACTTGAAATTTTATAGATTTTCCTTAGTGATATTCTTTATGACCCATAAAAATTTCATATGACTTGGTGAGTGGATCATAAGTTATAAATTTTTGAAGCTTTAAGGGTCAAATTAGCTTAATAATTAATTATAGAATATAAAAAATTATCAAAAATGTATTTTCAAGGTCAAACACACTTATTCAACATAAGGGTGCCCAAAAAAAAAATCTAAACTCTCTAGTTTTAATTAAAACTCAAAATCCTTAAATTAGGCTTAATTAGCCATTAAATAATTAAATCACATAGAACTCAAAAAAGTCATAATAAATTGTACAAAACTCTAATAAATATAAATAACATGTCTTTGTGCTCACGTAATAGAGAGGAATTCATTGAAAATCAAACGCCTCAATTGATGTTGGGTATTTTGAGAGTAATTGACACATTAGTAAAACTTTAATTAAAAAAATTAATCATAAAATACACATCTAAATGCCCTAAAAGTTTTAGGATATATTTTGCATGTTGTTACTTAGCTCTTTCTTTTTTTCTCAAAAGTTTTAAACTTGTGTTTTATGATTATTAGATTATTAGGATTAACATGAATAATAGCTCAATTAATTAATTTAAAATTTTAGAAAATTATAATTTAAGGGTCTAAGTCACTTAATAAATATAAAGTATTATGAGAAAATGTTATGAATATTTAAGCATTATTAAATGAGTTAATCATTATAATTAGGCCCATTAATCAAATAATAAGCAATTAATAATGTAAATAATTATGAAAATAAAATATCAATAATTAAGCAAGATTAAAACCCATTAAGTCATCTGATTAAAACCTTGGGTTGATCCCTCATCCTTTGATGAGATGATCATCCCCTTAGGATCAAAATGTCAAGAAGAGTGAGCCGAACCCCGAGTGGGGCTGACTACTCCCTATATTCATTAGAACATCAAAGTCCAAATTAAACTTAAATTGATATTCAAAATTCATCTATAAATCATTAACCCATGAATTAGAACCACCTAATGATAATAAGTTAAACCTCATTCTCAAACTACAACTTAAATATTAAAGTTTAGCTTTAGCTCACCACACCATCCCTTGCACATATATTAGATTGTTAGGTTACCAATTCTTGATTTAGGTTAGGATGGTATTTGATTATAATGCACTTATTTTTTTTATTTTGTGGTGTAATATTTTAGACTTGATGTTAAGATTATTTGTTCATAGATTGAATGTTAAGTCGTTGTTTATTAAACTAATAACATTTTGTATAGGGGTTGTGCTTAATAATAAAAAAAGGGTCACAACAATGATTTAAAATTAATAATATTTGCTTGTAGGTGCTATTTTCTTAATCCCATAAGCATGGCACATTAGGATAGATGGGCTTGGTACGTAAGCCCAAATGTATGGAATGTAATTACTTGGTTTTATGTTTGGTATTTCTACTAATCCTTGTTTTGCAAGACTTAGAATTTTCTTTTATTTTGTAAATGTAATTTGTAATTTCTAAGTAGAACTAAAGCTATGAGATTTAGAATGAGTAGTAACTAGTGAGCTTAGACTTGGGAGGCCTTATGATGCTTAGAGGGCCCATATAAAGAGAATCATGAAGATGAAGTCATGAATCCCATGTACTAATTTATTTATGCATTGTTTGTTGGGACGTATAAGAGTAGATGCTCAACTACCCATTTAAAATTGTAAAAGCTTGTAATATTATTTTGTTTATTTTTTGTTAAATATTTGGTGTAAGATTTACTTTGTATTATGCATTAAAAGTATATGCTTTTCCAAAGAATTTTTTTTTGTAATGTTGTTTGATTGTTTGTCTGCTTGGACTCCTTACTAGGCTCTTTCAAAAAAATAATTTTTAAACCCAACTAAAATTAATTAACTCAAATTAAAATAAATATAACTCATAACTTTATTTAATTAAATCATAGGCATAAATACTAAAAATTACTAAAAACCATATTACTTGAGAACCATGATGCATATTGCCTTTTCCCTTAATGTAGATCCTTTACCCATTGCATATAAGGGGACATCTATATAGTGAGGATTACCATACTTCTTGGGGGAAGTTTGTCTTCTAAATTATGATTTGGCCTTTAACTAATTATTTTGTACATGCATGTAGGCATATATGCATACATAAGCTGTAAATAAATTCAGTGTCTAAAAATATATATGAAAGATAAAAATTATTGCATTAGTTAAAATCATCTCATATCAACATGATCATAGATTTAGAAAGTGAGTTTATGTTCTTAGATTCAATAAATAGCATCTTAGCTATATTGCATTTCTTAAGACTAGCCATATGATTTTTAAGCATAGGAGGTGTTAGCTGACAACTCTAATAAGTGAGTAATAAGTCCAAAAAAGTCAGGATGAGTTTGTATCCCTTAATGGGAGAGATCCTATAAATTCTAATTTTTCCACATTATAGTAAGTTAATTTTCTAGCTTATGCTAGAAACACGTTAAGTTTTAGGGTTTGAGGAATCTTTTTTTTCTTTTGCTATGAAATTAAGTCTTTATCTCTTAGGCCTTTTAATAGTCTAGTGTTGTTGGAATATAATCCTTAGTATTCTAATTAAATATAAACTTAAAATAAAAATAAGTTTCAATTTCAAAAATATAAAGCCTAACCATATATAAAGTTGAAGTGTTTATTGGGCTTTCAAGTACTTAAATACTTTTTACTTCCCCATTTGGAATAAAAAAAATAGTTGTTCCAATTTAAGCCATCCCCTTTGATTTTTAAATTTAGCAATCATTGATTCAAACTTTAAAATCTATAGAGATAATTGTTGATTACTTTAATTAATAGTTTTCTTAAGAGATTCCTTATCTTTAGATATAATTAATTATAGGAACTTTCTCCTATAGGAAACTTATAACCCAAATTAAAATAAACTGTCTTACTTCATTCAAATAAGGCAAGAGAAAAATCTCTCATACATGTTGACCCATCGACCTTAGAAATTCTTATTAAGTGATTGAATTTATTGTAGGGTGATATTTCTACCTTTAGGTAGTAAATTATTTTTTGATGTCGTGTTCACTCACATCAATATGAACACTCAAGATCTACATGGTATCCTATATTTTTACTCAACATAAATTTAGAGAGAGAAACTAAGGGAGATGAAGAGGAGAGAGATAAAGAAGATTCTCTATTAATTTAGATAGAGATTTTCTCTAGCTATTTAATGAGAGAAAGTGATCAAGAAGATGAAGATTTGTGCTTAATTAGAGGGACAAAATAAGAGAGAGAGAGAGAGAGAGAGAGAGAGAGAGAGAGTTTTCATTTTATTTAGAGGTACAAAGTAGAGAAAGAAAGAGAAAAAGAGAAGATGGTGTGGTTGGCTTGGTATTGATTTAGTGAGAGGGATCGACGGGAAGAGGGGTGGTGCATGATGTAAGTTAGCTAAGATTGGCATTGGGGTGGATAGGTATGGCAGAGAAAGGAATTAATTGGGAGGCTGTTTTGTATAGATTTGAACTAAGTAGAAAGTTAGGATGTGGATCTAGGGATTCAACCAAACTATTAGGGTTGTTAGGGATTAGAGTTTTGCACTGAGCGAGTTGGGCTTAACATGGGCTAGTTTTATATAGGCTTTCACTAATCATATTGGTCTTGAGCTAGGCTTAAGCCTTATTGTTGTTTAGAATTTTATAGTCAAGCTCACCAACTAAATGGGTCGAGCTGGTCCACAGGCTTCGAAAAACCCATTTTTTATAATTTTAATTTATAAATTAAATTTTTGATCACATTAATAAAATATTTAATAAGTTTTTTTTGGATAAAGCATGAGCTGATCAATAAAATTATATGTTTAATAAATTATATTTTTAAATTGAAAAAATTTAAAAGTTATTTTAACATAGACTATTATATTTATTTTTAGAGTTATTTTATGCTATGAGACTATGAGTTGATAAATAAATCTCTAAAATTTTATTTTTTGATAATTACACTAAAAAATTATCATCCTATCATATTGATTGTATATCTTCATACTTATATTCTTATATAAAATAGCCTCATAAAATAAATAATTATCTAACTTTCTATAATCTTGAGTATTAATTAAATTATGTATTTAGATTTTAGACTAGCTCGCTTATCACAACTTTGGCATAACAAAACGAATAAAAGTGAATAAAATATGATGCAACTATATAATACTCATTAATTGCACTCAATGAAATATAAGTCAGGCAAATCTATCATAAAGTCTAAATTGATGCATAATTAATTTGCATGCATGACTATTAATTACACTAATAATCATCAACCAAAAAGACTTTAAAAAATAAAATTATTACACCATTAAAAACGACCTTTCATAATAAATCTAAAAAAACTATCTTTAGTTTTCGCCTAAACATAGAGAAAAAATGTGTACAAAGTGATAAAATCATATATAAAAGGAACATCTACCTCAAGCATTAAAAAAATATTACTAATATTTGCATTATGAATTTCAACATCAATCTCACTATCATTGGAATCATCTCTATCATAAATACTTGGTCCTAATAGACTTTGACCTATTAACTTTAGCAATATTTTAGGATAAAGTTACATCATAAGTTTATATAAACAAAAAAAGAGGTTAAATACTTATAGAGTAACCTTTATCATGTAACAAATTGTCATAACATGCCAATGCATAAATTATCTTTGAGTTTAATGAGTATCATGTTGGGTTAATTAGATTTTTTTTCCCAAAATTAATTAAATATATCTAACCATAGATGTAGACTTGCTCTAATAATTCAAAATATTAAGATCCAAATCTATATTTAATATTGGATCCACCAAATAAAGATTAAGTTGTAACTTACCTGTGCCCTCTCTTGACTTTCTCCATAGAAGTTCTTGTTCATTTCTTATAGTGCTCAAACAAATTGTAAAATAAATCCTTGACTCTCTAAACATGAAAATATTTATCATCTCCATAAAGACTTGAATAACAAAACTCTAAATAATGAAAATTTTATCTTAAATCTAAAACAACTAAACAAGAGAGCAAAATATTGCATTCTAACCAATACTTGTAAACTTTTTTTTGTAAGCTAATAATCATATTTGTCATGAAATGTGGAGTACATGCAATATATTTCAATAAATTCATTTAAATTTTCTAAACATCATGAAAATATATGTTTATTGTGGGAGTTTTTGTGACAAAAATATAAGTAGGTCACCTCATAAAAGACTTATAAAAAAGTATATAAATTTATACCTTAAAATTTGCATTTATACAAATCTATCATAAAGTATAAATTGATGCATAATTAATTTGCATGCATGACTTTTAATTACACTAATAATCATCAACCAAAAAGACTTTAAAAAATAAAATTATTACACCATTAAAAACAACCTTTCATAATAAATCTAAAAAAAACTATCTTTAGTTTTCGCCTGCATAGAGAAAAAATGTGTACAAAGTGATAAAATCATATATAAAAGGAACATCTACTTCAAGCATTAAAAAAATATTACTAATATTTGCATTATGAATTTCAACATCAATCTCACTGTCATTGGAATCATCTCTATCATAAATACTTGGTCGTAATAGACTTTGACCTATTAACTTTAGCAATATTTTAGGATAAAGTTACATCATAAGTTTATATAAACAAAAAAAGAGGTTAAATACTTATAGAATAACCTTTATCATGTAACCAATTGTCATAACATGCCAATGCATAAATTATCTTTGAGTTTAATGAGTATCGTGTTGGGTTAATTAGATTTTTTCTCCCATACTAAAGGCTAACTCATAAGCTATAGTTGATACAAGAATTAATTAAATATATCTAACCATAATGTAGAATTGCTCTAATAATTCAAAGTATCAAGATCCAAATCTATATTTAATATTGGATCCACCAAATAAAGATTAAGTTGTAACTTACTTGTGCCCTCTCTTGACTTTCTCCATAGAAGTTCTTGTTCATTTCTTATAGTGCTCAAACAAATTGTAAAATAAATCCTTGACTCCTAAACATGAAAATTTTTATCATCTCCATAAAGACTTGAATAACAAAACTCTAAATAATGAAATTTTTATCTTAAATCTAAAACAACTAAACAAGGGAGCAAAATATTGCATTCTAAGCAATACTTGTAAACTTTTTTTTTTTTGCATGCTAATAATCATATTTGTCATGAAATGTGGAGTACATACAATATATTTCAATAAATTCATTTAAATTTTCTAAACATCATGAAAATATATGTTTATTGTGGGAGTTTTTGTGACAAAAATATAAGCAGGTCACCTCATAAAAGACTTATAAAAAAGTAAATAAACACTCAAACTTTTAACATTCTAAGTTTGTAGCTTGAAATGTTCATAATCCTTATCATGTTGTTACCAAATGGAAAGAAGTTATTTGTAATATAATGCATAATTAATCAAAATATATGTGCTATTCCATCTCATACACATATCAATTCGAAGTTTTTTTTCTCATATTCAAATGAAATGTTGTGATGACAATCACATAATTTTTTCTTTTTGACTATAAAATAGATTTATTCCAAATTTTAAGGCTGCCTCTAATTTGTCTAATATCATCATCAATCAATCTCAATCTTATTTACACAAAATATGACAGTAATAATGAATTTGAAAGAAAACACAATCACATATTAGTCCTTTCTTTGCATTCAAGCACATCTTGAAAAGATTAATAATAAAATTATTATATGAAGTATTACCAAGAAAAAGACACATAAGTCTATCATTAATCTCCCACTCATTCAAATATTCTATTTTTGTAATCATTATGTTCTATATATCCAATGTACAATCATACAAAGAAACTCATCCTTTTTTTGCTTCAATGTTCCAATTATCAGATGTCAGATAAATGCGATTGACTATCACTCTTTAATAATTCATCCATCACATACTCCTTCTCATGTTTATAATGTAACATGATATCTCTTTTTAAGGTATATTGGCTGATAGTCCTAAATTGTGGTCATGCAACACTCATCATATCTTTGAAAACGAGCCATTTAATAAGAAACGAATGAAAATTTATCACTAACAATAAGCATCAACATCTCTACTAACTCTTCCATATCTCATTTCACATTCTTTATAAATGAAGAGCCCTTAGAGTTTTTTTAGAGTCAAATCATGCATTAGTTTATGCTATGATTATTTCTAGATGTGCAAACACTTAATGGTGATGCAAATGCAATGTTCTACTTTTTGATGCTGCACTTAATACCTTATTACAATGTTTGCACTTTACCTTTTATTGTGCTCTTAACATCATATTCTAACAAAATCATTTCATCTCACATCTTTAATTGCAATTTTTTTTCTTTTGAAATTTTTGTCATCATTATCTTTCTTAACTTTTCACACTCTAATTTATTTTGTGATCTACTAGAGTTCTTTATTTTGAAAGTTAATGAAATAGACAAAAAAATAAGGAAAACATATATGATTCCACACTCATTATCGACATAAACATTTTACAAACTATTAAATTATGGCTTTAAATCTAACAAGATAAATTTAAAAAATAGCGGGCTTCAAAATAATTTAAAACAAGATTTATCTTAATAATAAGAATTATGTTTATTCATAACTCATAAGATGCTAAGAATCATGTGGCCTACAAAGTTATAATTACATTCTCTCATTCAGGATCATGACCTTTCCCTCACCTCACACTCTACTAAGCAATCTGCGTGCAAGCTAACCCTATCTATATAAACCCTTAACTGCACCATACTGGCCTTTGATTCACACAATGCACATACCCCAACCTCAAGCTACCCTCGCTCGTGACTCTCTTCTCCTACGTTGATCTCGACGGTGACCTTACAAGGTTACAACTTATTTCTTTTGGGGTGTTAGCTCCAAGCTTGGTGGTGGGTGACATCTCTGCACCTAGAAGCTTGGAATTATGGAGACTAGAATGGAGCGAAGACTAGGAAGGAGAGCATGATTTTAAAGATTTTAATATAAGCCTAGAACTGTGATTCAAACTATAGTCTGTAACTTATTTTTTTTAGGGCTTTAACTCACGTGCAATGTTGGTTGTTGAATGGGTTTATACTAGGCCAAGTATCAAATGGAAAGTTTTACTATCTCATGATTTGATTTGAGTCAACATGGGCTCAAGTTGAGCAAAGCCTAAAACTTTTTTACTTTGTAAAGCCAAGCCTATCAATTCTATGTGGGCATATGGTGAGCCCACTTTATACTTGGCATTAGTTGAAGTGATTGAGGATTGGTCGAGCCTAGGAGGAGAGTTGGGGCAAGGAATGCAAATCAAGGTCCAAACAGGTCAAATGGCTTGGCATGGGAGGGTACTTGGCCAATAGGCATGCATGAGTTGGGGCGTGAATCATAGAAAGAGGTGAGAAAGAGAGCGAGAGCGAGAGAGAGAGAGAGAGAGAGAGAGAGAGAGAGAAAGAGGGGCGGGTCTAGGACCAAGAATAGGATAGGAGAGCGGCACTGTAACTTAAAAATGGGAGAGCAGGTAGAACAATTAAAAGGGAGGTGAGACATGAGATCCTAGTGGAACAAGACTTGCTTGTGTGAAGAACTAAGAACCTTTACCAAAATTGGGAATGAGTTTACTAGTTCATTTTTGTTTCTTTTTTTAAAGTGAAGCTGGCATAATAGGTTGTTTTATAGCACAAGTGGCGACAAATCATAATATATGGACGGTGATCTAGAACAAACAAGAAGCAACTATTGGGATTATATATATTATCTTTTTTTTAAAATATTCTAAAAGTAATTAATGATGCTTAAAGCATGTAGTTACTCTTGCTCTCATGTTATTGTTATTTACATGTTTGAGAATATATATTATGTCAAAATTCATGAAAATTTTGATGAATTTTTTATGCAGCAACTTGGGGCATTATGTATATCATTTCTAATAAATTAAATGTCCTAAATTCATTGAGGTGTTATGTATAACTTGGTGCATTATGTGTATCATTATGAATACCATTTCTAAATAATTTTGATGTCTATGACATTTTGAAGGTATTTGTGCATTCAATCGAGCAAACACAATGCATTTTAGTAGTAGGCCCTCCAACTTTTATTTGTGTAATGCTATACTACAACTCATCTTCTTTGTCAAGTGACTATGTGAGGAGCTTATTTTTAGCAATGTGAGTTTATTCTAGGCAATTTCAACATTCTAAGTACATAAATGCAATCCATTTTTGTGAATGAAGGGATTTTTGATCAATTTCAATCATAATTGAGATGTTTCAGCTTCAATTTTATATGTCCTCACGTCTGATATCTATCTTCATCAATTAACTCGATGGGTCATCCTTTATAAATTTCAATATTCTAGATGCATCAAAGAATTTAGTTTTTACAAATAAAATACTTTTAAGTCAATTTCGTTCTAACACATTTCAATTCAATATCACGTGATATTATGTCCACTATTTTTTGTCTTGTTATGCTTGATTGAGTCACATTTTGGAGTAGATATAAAGGTCAACACAAATTTCATAAGATAAAATATAAATTTGAATTATTATTACTATTAACCTGTGCAACATTCTCAATGCAGGTTTATTTAAGTTTGTTGCATTGTTTTTTGTGCACTTACATCATGCACTTGCATAAATTTTGGTGCACATACATAATATATTTATATGAATTTTAGTGCAACTCCATGATGCATCTATAAGCTTTTTATGCATTTGCATTAATTACTAGCATGCTTTGCGTCGTACTTGTACATTTTTTGGGTTGCTTGCATAAAATATTTGTGAGTAATAAACTGCCTCATAAACTTCTTGTAAATCTTAAAATTAATTGAGTTTTATTGTTTGCACAAGTGTTTTATCATTAGTATTTTATTTCATGATTTTTAGAACATGCCTTCTATCTTCTTATAGATTTATGTAGTGAATCTGATGGCATGTTTGGAAAATTGGAATCTTACATGTATTTTAAAAATCATAATTTTACTTTTTATAATTTTTCAATTAATAAGATAGGTCCCACATGAGATTCTCTCTCCATCAATAAATAGAGAGGATGTAATAGTTCATTTTTTAAGCCCCCATTTGCATTTGAGTTCACAATATGAGTTATCGAGAGTTTTGATTGTTTGGGAGAAGATGTTCCATTTGTGTATTTGCTCATTGGAAAATTCTTTAAGTTTCTTGTACATTCAGTTTTGAGTTCCATCCATGCACATTTTTTCTTCTTTTAAAATTTTTAATTTCATATTTGATTTGATGTTAGTTAAAATTTTGATTAGAGTTAGTTTCTTTTGTCTTGTTTAAGTTTGCTATATGTGTAAAATTCGATGATATTTTAGAAGTATTCGAACATCATCTCCTTGTGTGGGGAGAGCATTTAGGAAAGCTTAAATAGACAATTATACTAAAAAAGGTGTGTATGTGAATCATGATCAAGAGTCTGCTATCTCACTATACCAAGAAAGACTTGTATAGATTTTCATATCTACATAAAACACTTTCAATGAAGATTTCCTCTCCATGTTAAGAATGACATAATTATTTATTTTTGGTGATCCAAAGTCTTCCTCCCTATTGTGACAAGTAAGGCGCATATTGGCCCTTCACTTACATAAAAAATTTGCAAATATAAAATTTCTCAACTTCATTAAAGAAGATGTATACAATTATTTTTTACATAAAAAATGGTATTTGTGTTTCTCTAATTGCATGAAATCTACTTTACATAGGTGATTTTTTACATTTAATTATTGCGAGGACCTAGAGATTATAGATGTCCTTTTTAGGCAATTTCGATATTTCAGGCACATCAGTGTAGTTTGTTTCATCGATGGATGCCATTTGAGTGCTTTTGATGATTGTTGAGAAAATTTTGGTCGTATTCATCTGACATCTTGTTTGTAATCCTTAATTATTTTGTTTGATCAAATTAACTATGAATGATCTATTTTGGTAGATTTTAATGCTTTGAATGCATTTCTACAACCTATTTTGCAATCTGTCATTATTAGGGTAGATTTGGCTATAATAAAACTATCTCAACATTGATTTACATGATGTCACATTGGTAGCTATCATCCTTTATCAAACAAATAGAGGGGATCCTCGTATGATGATTTCAACATTCTAAATGCATTAGAAAATTTCTTTTTTGAATGGGTTGTGTTTTGATTGATTTCTAGTAGGTTTTTCTTCTCAACATTATGAATAACATTGACATCCTTGCCAAGTGATTTTGACTTTGATCTTATTAGCAAACACTATCTTGAGAATGAGTGATGTTTGAGCACTTCAATTACAATTGAAATATTTTGAACTCAATATGCATAATGTCGATATCATTGTCTATCAATTTCATCATCTTTGCTCAACTTGACTTATGGAATTGATATTGAGGTCAACAATAAGATGTAGATACACCATCCAGAGGGAATCACTTTGTTCACAAACTTGAGCAAATGTTGATGTCTATAGTGGTCTAATCTTATAATTATTTTGTAACAATAATTTTAGTGTGAAATTTTTCAAGACTAGATTTTTTTTTTTGTTCATATATTTTTATTTCTAAACATAGGGAGCAATTGATATATACCAGAAAATTCATCTAATCAAGCACAAATTTTGATGCAATTTTATATCTCAGTGCACCTAAATATTTGAATTTAAAACTCTTATAATCAACTCTTGGACCATGTAAGCACCATTTTCAATGAATTCTATTCAAATCAGATGTTCAAAGAGACAAACTAATTAATATTAGAATTATTTGATCTAACTCTAAATTGTCCTAAATTAGCATGCAAAGTTTCATTCAGATTTTCATAAGATTATTTAATGGATGAAAAATCTCTAAATTGTGTGTGTTTTTAGTTGAAATGAGCTTTTTAATAAGACAAATTCTAGGAACCTAAGATCACTTAATTTGAGTACATTAAACCATTAAAATGATTAAAAAGTTTTTAATGACTAAGGAGATTAACTTGTTCATCTGATGTTGTATGCTTATTTCCAGCCAACATGGCTAGAATGCCCTCTCCAAAATTTTAT
The DNA here is from genome assembly GCA_021442155.1 of Cymbidium sinense. Lineage (NCBI taxonomy): Eukaryota > Viridiplantae > Streptophyta > Magnoliopsida > Asparagales > Orchidaceae > Cymbidium > Cymbidium sinense. Next base: position 83,594,970 of record CM038221.1, on the reverse strand, counting down.
GAATAAATTATACTTCTACACATTTATTGTAGTTTAATGGAGGATAAAGGTGGAGTGAACTTTGAACTTGTCAAAATTTTAAGTTGTAGTGGTGAACACCTGATGCCTCTGACTGACCAATACCAATGCTTATCATTACTTGCATTGATGCAAATCTTCAACTAATGTTGACTTTTATCATCACCTAATGCATATGTCTTATAACTTCTAGTCATTATATGTTGTCTCCTTTTTTATATAAGAAGAATGATTGAGTAGATCATTATTGACCTTACTATTGGTGAGGTTGATAATCATCTCTTTAGACCTAGAATCTGACTTAGGTACTAAGACTTCCTTAGAACTAAGACACTTTTAGTGGCTAGGTGAACACCACTCCCAAGCCTAGAAGACTCATAGGGCTCAAACTTAGATCCTGACTTAGTCTAGGTGGGACCCATTCACCCCAAATCCAAATCAACTTCTATACCTAAACAAAATTAAAACCAAGATTAACCCCAACCTCAAATACAAACCATCTTGAGTACCAAGACCTAATAACTAAACCTAGTGAGCTAGTAAACCCATTAAGCCTGATTAACCTACTTGACCCATATAGGTCACCATGACCCAAAGTAAACCAAAACCAAATTTATTTCTTCAAAATGACAATTTGAAACTCAAGACTTCTATTCAAACCCAATTCTACCCAATTGGGCTCGATTTGTTCAAGTGGCTAAGTTGACCCAATATGACCCATTTGGCCCTAACGGGGCTAAACTCAAAATTGATTAAATCCATTTGAAATAAAGCTTACCCAAACCTTTCTAAACCTTAGTTGAACTTTATTAAAGCTTAATCATAATTCAATTTGGCCAATTGATCCACTTAACCTAATTTGACCTAATTTGACCTAAAACCCCAAATTGAGTCAAAACTTGATTCAACCTTCCCAAATGATTATTGATTATGATCAATCATCCAATTATAACCAATTGAACCCAATCAAGCCAATTTGGCCCATTGACCCAATTTAAACTAAAGGGCCAAATTTAACTAATATTTAATCTAAACCAAATTAAAATGAATCAACACCTATAATCATGCTCAAATTGATTATTAAACACTTTTCAATCATCAATTAAAGCCACTTTGGCCAATCAAACCTAATTGACCCATTTAACCTAATTTGACCTAAAGGTTCAAATTGAACCAAAACACAATCTCATCTAAATTGGATCAAACCAAAGCCTTCAATCATCTTCAAATCAACAATTGAACATCACTCAACTCCCATTCAACCCAATTTGGCCAATTTGACTAAATTGGTCAACTTGACTCAATTAGCCCATATGAACCTATATGAGCCAAATTTGAATTCAATCCAAGTTGAACTAAACCAATAATACCAATACATCCCAAATCATCATTTGAACTTAACCTAATAACCCATTGGGCCCAATTTGGTCAATTGATCAACCTAACTGAATTAGATCTAAATTGATCGATATCGATCAAGATAAGCCAAATCTAACCAAACTTGGTATTACTCATCCTTAGACCTCCCTTGACCTAGCTAGGTGGACTCAACCTAAGGTGAACCCAATTCAACCCAAACCACGTGAACCAAGGGTGTGAAATGAGACAAAATCCCAAAATGGAATGGTGTAACCCCTCCCTTTAGCTAAGTCAACCAACTTAGCATGCCTTGAGTTCACCCCAACTAAGCCAAGCTGACCTAAGATTGGTTTGCTCATTCACTGACTAAAAAGAGGTCACTCTCACCATGATCAATCTTTGGTTTAACCCCCATGGGTTGTCCACTTCAGTATTGGCCATCAACCTCCTCTAGCTAGTGGAAGAGGTCCACCTCAAGCCTAAGTCAAAACCTGCCTTGCCTACTGCCTACTTAGCTACCATGGCCTGAACCCACCAGAAATGGTTTTTTTACTTAGGGAAGAAGGTATACATCTCCTTCCCCATTCCAACTCCTCACACACCATCGTTTGAGACCCAAAGAAAGTCCCTGAGCTTTTTAAAGCCACTCGAATACCCTACCGCTGGCAAGATCAACACCACCTCAAACTCAAATGCCTTTTATACCCAACTCCACCAAAGCTTAATCAAAGCCAAATTAACTCTCTGGGCACCTTCCCACACTCAGGAGAGTGAAAATGAATCGAGAATCACTCGATTAGAGCATGAGAAGGCAGTTCTAGACCAACTATGGCTAGCTGGCAATGTTTCATGGTCCACAAGGCATTTGACGAGGAGGCAAAGAGAGGATTCTCTTAATTTGGGTTCTTCTTTACTAGATGAAGCTACCTCACATGTTGGGTCACTAGTCTTGAGTTCCAGTGAGGTAATTCTGTCAAACCATAGGAATAGCCATAGAAGGTTGCTCTATTGTGAAGAGGATTATTGTGTGACATGAATCAAGCCATAGGATCTCCGTAGTTATCTTCCCTGATAAATTTAGATTCATTATCCCTTTGATCTAAGCTCTAGTGAGCTCAGATCGAGTGATGAGGGACAGATGGCGTTTATCTCTTGTTAGAACTTGAAGGCAAATCATACGTCATCCTTTCTGTGTGATTTTAATAAATAGCAATAGTAATTTATGTTAGAAACTATTTAATTTAATTCTTTAAACTAGGTGATCAATTGTGACTATTTGATCTATGATCGAATGATTGAGATGAAATTTCCATCAGACTCAACGCCGGTGAGCATAGGTGACTAATCCCATTGTGTCATGCGTAAAGCATGATTGAGTCAATGTTGCATCTATAACTCTTTTTAAAATCAATTTTAAATGGATTTAAATAGATAAAACTTTAAAAAGTCATAATTAATTATAAAAAAATCAAAAAAATGTAAATAAATACTCTATGAAAAGCTTACGTAGAGGAGAATCTAAGAAAATAAAAGCCATATTTTTATTGAGTATACAATGATTAATTAGGGTGCATGTTTTTCTAATTAATAAAACTAAACCTTAATTACTTGGCTAATTGACTTAAAACCTTTGGGTAAATGTTCCAAGGGATGCCCTCTGCCTCCCATAGCTACTTCAAATCAATTGGTCAGGTAAGTTCGAAAATTCAAATTTACAAATCTTAAGAGATCATTTTGTGCATTTAATAAATTTGTATAATTAAAAAAATCATGAAAATTATTGTGGAAAGCTAAATGTATATTAAAATGTGAATGGTGACCAAAGAAATTAATTAGAGCATCTAGTTCTAATTATTTCCCAAAATTACCATTAAAGGAGCTTTTATTAGCTAATTAAATCATTAATTATCTTAGAACTTAAAAAAATTATAACTAATTACCTAGTTCTTTAAAAAATGTGTTCAACCAATCTTTGTGCTTAATTAACAGAGAGATATCCATTGAAATTAAAATCCTAAATTGGTTTGGGTATTTTGAGTGTACTTGATAATTTTGATTTTTTTTCCATTTCTTCAATTAGTCCAAAAATATAAGCTCATTTGTATTAGAACTTTTAGGGTATGTTTATTTCATGTTTCTTTATTATCATTAATTTTCTCATACTTTTGGGCTTATGCTTAAGGTCTAATTGAATTTTGGGACTCTTTTAAGATTAATTAAGTAAAATAATTAATTAATCTTAATTAAATTATAAAAATCACTTAAATAACTTTTAAACTACTTAATAAATAGAAAGGGTTGGGGGATAACTTTACTATGTTTGTCTCCTCATTAAGCTTAATCAACTCAAAATTTAAAGCTATTAAGGGAAGTTGATTAAGAATTAGTGTAATTATTTCCATATGAATAGCCATATAGCATAATGGCTTTAAATGGATTGCTTAATGATGCCAAATTACTTTTGTTTTAATCATTCCATAAATGTATGTTTTATGTTTCATATGCATTCATATTTCAAAAGTCAAAGATTTCATTAATTACCTTATGAAGAATAGTGTGGCTATTATCACTAGTAAATTCTAAATTATTTTAGAAATTTAATAAATTAATATATATTATAAATTAAGCTTTGATGAAGACAAACAAAAGAAATATATTTCCTATATGTATAATCTACATTCTTGAAAGATATATAATATGGACATCCCAAGAATGTGCATTCCTTTTTTTTTCTTTTTTTTTGGGAATCAATACAATGGCAAAGGTTGAGAAGATGTTATGAATATTTTGGCCTCGAAAGAAGGTTGCATGACATTGCTAACTTTAGTTCTCATAATGTTCCATGTTTTCTGGTAGAAAATAGTTGTAAAATCATCCGACCCAGCAGCTTTATATCCATCCATTGAGTTAATTGCTTTCAAGATTCCATCTTCCATAGGGATTAAGTAAGCTCCTCATTGTTAATTTGGTCACTGCTATACTGAATTTGTTGTTGAGTATGAGGGTGGGAAGTGGTGATAGGAGCAAGTTGACTGAGCAAATCAAAGAAGTAAATTAGATAGTTCCCCATAATTGCCTCTTAATTAAGAATCAATAAACCATCATTATCTCTAATTTTTGTCACCTTTTTACCTTCTCTTTTTTGCTTAATGCAAGAATGAAAGCATTTGGAATTTCTATCTCCTTGGAGGAATATGTTGGTTGAAGCTTTTTGTTTAAGGTGGGTCTCTTCTCTATCAATATAAACCTACAGTTGTATTTGGAGATTCTCAAGTTGGTTTTCCATATTACAAACATATTGATTTTCCCCTTCAAGCATTTCCTTTTCAGTGTTATTAAATTTTTTCTTTTGTGGATTGATATGGTGGTGAATGTTGCCAAAAACCTCTTTATTCCATTTCTTAAGGGCATAGGTAGCAACTTTGTGTATGGACCAAAGTTTGATCCAAGGATTGCTCTCCTCCCCTCCACTCCAAGCATTCATTATACAACTTTAAAATTCAGGGTGCAAAGTCCACATATTATGAAATATAGATGGTTGGTGGGATGGCATGGGGCCATGTCTGAAAGTCATCAAAATTAGAGAATGGGCTTATACTATTCTAGCAAGATGTTGAACTTCTAGCTTGCAAGGATGTGAAAGCTAGTCAAAATTAATAAGGATTCGATCGAGCCTTTCAAAAACTTTCCCCCTCATCAAGCTAAAAGGAGATTACAATGTAACCAACATCAAAGAGGTTGGCATTCGCTATGTACTCAACAAATTCTAATATCACATTAATGTTAGGCCTTCTGCCGCCTTTTTTCTCAATTGGGCATGCAATCATATTAAGATCACCTCTTACTTTCCAAGGACCAGTGGTTTTTATGTTAATCTATTTGATATACATCTAAAGCTCCATCCTATGTTGTTTGTTGCAAGCAGCATATATGAAGGTAGAAAAGGAGCTCATATTAGAGTCTTGGATGTGAATGTGAAGATATTGGATAATGTCAAGTATAATTTGGATCAAAACTCTAGGCTTCTAGAAAAGCCAGATCTTGTTACTAATGTTTTGAGTTGATGGAGAATTGGGGAAAACATCTTCTAATTTTTGATAGTGTGGGTGAAAAAAAATATTTTAAGTCGCACTCACCACCATCAATCAATCTCCTCCTTTCTTCTTCCTTTTATTCTCTCTTCTTATCTTCATCCCACTGAGACAGAAAGATGAAGACAAAAAGAAAGAAAAGTAAAGAAGAGAGGGAAAATTCAATATGATGATGGTCGCTTCTTTCTTTAGATGGACATCACATAGAATCACAAGTGTACTTATTAGGGTGATCAGGTACGGAATCAAGGGAAAGGTGTATTATCTCAAAATATGGAAGTCACCACCCTACAATGGACCTAATCACCTAAATCAGGACTCTTAAGAACTTATGGGTCTGCGGGATTAAGGAAAAGTAAAGAAAGGTTTATTTTAAGTTCATTAGATTGTTCTGAGAAAAGCCCATAGTTAATGACATCCTAAGGAATGAGATTCTTTGAAAAATACCATTAAGGAAAAATCATTGTCTCCAAGATTTCAATGCATTAGGACTATCAGTCAATTATTGATTTAATTTATTTGAGTTGATTTAAATTTGAGTTGAGTTTTCATAATTTACTTATGATTCCATAACACAAAATTATGGAAATGCTTATGCTCTGGACCCATCTAGGGAGAAGGAAAAAGCATGATCTAATCTAAAGTGGGTATTTAGTTTACCTCCATAAGAGGACACCTATTTATTTATAACTTCCCTGGGCCGCCAACTAACTCCTCCTACAATTTTAAATCCATGTAGGCAAGTCATATGCTTTATGCAAGATAGCTAGGCTATTATTTATTTAAAAAGAGACTAAGTCCTTAAACTTACCCTCTAAAGATACTAGATCATGTAAAGGGCATGCTTCAAATTACCTAAATCTAATGTAATTTATATTTCATTTTATTTTTATTTTTGGCCAATTATTTTGACTCGAGCTAATAGGATTCATATACCTAATGCATGAGAAATGAGATTAATGGCCAAAATCAGTGAGAAAGGAGGAAGTGTGTTTCCACCATGGCTCTCAAAGGTCAAGCCAAGTTTCTCTAGTAAAGGTGGAAGCCCTCCAATCAAGGGTGAAAATAATATGCATTTGTGCATAATATTACAAAAGAAATGCTCATCTAGCTAAGGGGTTGCTAATTCTTTTATCTTAATTTTAAACCTAAGCTTTAGGTGAGGTTATGAGTTCTTTATTTTTAGTTTTAAATTATTAAATTTAGTAGAAGATTTATTTTCTCCTAAGAGCTTAATCCACATCCAGGCCATACATATGCAAGGAAGAAACTAGGAAAAGGATGCCACTTAATGCACATGCTAAACAAATCATCAATCAATTTATAAAGCTAACCGTAAAAGAATAAGAGGTCATTGTGGTCAGGCACCACTACACAAACCCAAAAATAAATTAGGTAGCCGAGCCCTACCGCTATACAACCCGGATTATAAATGAATTAAATACAATTAAGTAAGGAATTCATTGTTATGGGGGTCTTCAAGCTTTCTTTCTTCATTCTTCTTTTCTTCTTTCTTCTTCTTTTCTTCTTTCTTCTTCGGTTCCTTCTTTTGGATGGTTGGAAGGTGGATGCTCCAAGGCTTCACAGGTGCATAAGATAAGATCTTATGACCAATGGTCATTTTAATTCTCATAATAATCATTCCAAAATTCTAATTATCAAAATTACACGAAAAAGGAAAAATGGAAATCTAACTAACACCTGTAAAATAGAGATTAGCTAAAATAAATCATACAAGCCCAAGCATGTATATTGGACTTAACACCCCACACATGTGTGACTAAGTCCACCTGGCCTATTAGATTATGCTTAGGGGTATAAGCACCTGCACAACAAAAGCAGTTATATTTTTATTTATGATAGCTCCCCTTAAGCACAATCCTCTGAGGAAAATAATGATTAGACTAAATCATCCTACCATTCATTCTATGCACATACATCCTAATATCCAGACTAAAATATATATCACAAAATAAAAGAAAGCATCAAACCATACACCGTCTTAACCTAAAACTAGAAGTGTTGACTTAACCTAATGTATGTGCTTTAGAGGTTTGTGCGGCATGGTTAGCTATGGCTTTAAGTTAGAATTTTCTAAGTATTAAGAATGTTCAACTTAGAGAAGGGTTTCATTTAAGTGATTTAGTTATTTTGGGTTGATTTTATTCTGTATTTTGATTAGGTTCAAGTGAATCCTAGAATTAATTACTAAGTTATAAAGAGAAGGAAAGAGAATGGAACTTCTCTTTCCTTCCCTAACCTAAGTAATTTCTAAAGTGGATTCATATTTTTAGTTTTGCTTAGTGAATATTTTAATTAAGTATTTTAATTAATCATAAATTTAGATTAATTCTAAATAAACCTATTAAAAAAGAAATGCATTTTAAGATTAAATAAAGTGACCAAATTCACAAAATATTCATCACTTTATTTCTTTCCCAACATATATAACATGCATATGAATGAGTCCTAAGCATATCTATACATACCAAATGAAAATGTTTAGCACACTTTATGATGCATGCTAAGTAGTTTACTTTAAAAAAATTTGAATGCTCATGATGCATGATTTTTTTTAAGTAGAAAAGGGGATTCTTATCCAATTTTTGCATGCACATATGAAAGTAAGAAAGGCATAAGTGAGTACAACACCATTGTTAACCAGAATTGTAAGGTACAAGATGTACCTAGGGCTACTTAAATCCTCACAACCTCGGGGTTGTTCAAGCTAATATATCACTTTCCTTAAATACAAGCATGTGTACAAAAGAAATGCATGGAAAGAGAATGCTAAAATTGGTGTTAGTTGATTTATTTTTGTTTATGTAATCTATGTGTGGAAGCATAGGTATCCTTCTTAAGTAATAGTATAGGAATGAATAGGATATGGAATTAAGCAAGTGTTAGGTTCTTTTCAAATGAATCATACACTTTACCAAATCCTATACAAAACTATACTAAAAGAGAAGAGAAGGAAAACCTATACTAAGCACATCCTTATATTTTTCTCACATGCAAACTTATAAGTAAGATATAAGTAACACACTTTCAGTTTTGATAATCGATCCATATATTTTGAAAATAATTTGGATTTAGTAGTGATAATAGTCACTCATATTCTTACTTTAACCAAAGCATGCAATTTAACATAAAGTAAATTTTTTTTTATTTAAAATTCAATTTTTGAAAAGCATGGATGCATGAAACCATATGACACACATATTTAGCATGTTAGGGAAAGAATTAAAGCAATGAAAGCATGTAAACACATTCAGCTTAATTAATTCCTAAAAATAATCTTATGAGATGAGCATTTTTAGAATAAATCAAAGTTTATCTTAATATGATTTTTGTTTCATTTTTTTTATGTTTATGTTTCTCAATTTGAGAAGTGTAAGGTGAATTGTTGTTCCTGACCCATTCCCACATGTGTTTATTATTTTTGTTCAAGTTTTAGATAATTAGATTTATTTTATATTTTGATTAAGTTGAGGTATGATTAAATGTATTAATTATCCCTTACCTACGCCACCTTAGCATAGTTTATCCAATAATTATGAGCTAATGAGATGACATAAAACCACACAAGGAATTTAAATTAGCAATGCACCTTGGAAAGAAAGGTACCTAATGCAATTGGCTCATGATTAAGGATTAATTAAGCTAAGGGATTAATTTAAGTAATTTCAAAACACCACTCACACATATGAGTTGAATTTTATTTTCCTTAATTGAACTTAGGCTCTTGAACACCTAAGCATCTACCCAAAGCAGGTTAGTTAAGTTCTAAAATGTTTTAAATTTTAAGAAATTAATTAAGAGGGTAATTAGTGAATTAAGCCTTTAATTAAGAGAGTATTAAGGAAGAAAATGAGGTTTAAGGAATAGCTTAGGGGAAATTCCCCAAAATTATTCCCAAAACCTCCTATTCATGGAAATACCTTAATCAACTTTAACAAAGGGTTAAAATAATAATCAAACCCTTAATTAACCTTAATTACATTAAGGGATAATTACGAAATGAATTAGCAATTTTCCCGATTAAGAAACCAATAAATCCCAAGAAAATTAGGAGAGGTAGAAGTAATCTCCCAAATTATACTCAAGAAGTTTAATATTAATCAGTGGATTAATTAAGGAGTAATTAGCAAACTAAGATTTCAAATAAAACCCAAAATTAGAGAAAGACAGTATTCAAAATCCATTAAAACTAATTTTAGAATATTTTAGATTGAATTATCTTTTAGCAATAATTTACCTCATATTTTTTTGACTTTTCTTTAGAGATATATAAATTTTTGAAATTTAGAAGATTAATTAGAATTATTTAAAACTTAATTAATCCTTAAATCCCACGGCATGCCATGCGTAAGCTGACGTAGATACGCTTTCCATGCGTCAAGCAACGAGCACCCACTTAAACATCTTGTCGTAGCACCGTGTGGAGGCAGCGCTATGCGCTTTGGCCTCAACCGTCCGATTAAGGATCGGATGGCTAAGATTAAAGCCGCCATTCCAAGGGAATTAAATCATATCTAAACATGTGTTTAATCTCGGCCGTCCATCCAAAATGGGCAATGGACGGCCAGAGAACATCTATATTCTTCCCTGAGGAATAATGGAGATCGTCCACTTTCAAAAGGAAGATCCAAGCTCAAATTGGAATGAAAACTTGCACACACCATCTAACCCTAATGGCAAGCATATCTAACGGACAAAATCCCATGCCCTTAAAATTTCTTTCACAAAGGACCAACACCCATTGAGTCTAGTGATAAAAAAATTTTATACTTCGCCAGAGGTGATCACTAGTGCTTGATTCCCTTGGAGAAGCTTCGTCTGGTTGAGATGAAGCTGTGGTGAAAGTATTAACTCTTGAGGTTAAGTGGATAGCTCTATGGACCAACCCCTCCATAGCTCCCTTGTAGCTTTGATGGAATTAGATCTCCCTTTGCCTTTGGAACTTGAGAGAGAGTTTGGGAAGGCTCAACTTGGCCCTCTGGTGGAGTGTGCAAAGAGAATTTGGTTGAATTGGAGTGTGGAGAAAATTTTCAAATCAATGGAGCTCCCCTATTTTCACTTCAGGAAAATCGAGAATGGAAAATTTAAAATCCTTCTAAGATGCTTAAGATCACTCTAGAATGGCTCCTAACACTCTCCCTTACTCAATTGAAGTAGTCTGTTCAATTCAAGTGGAATTAGGGAAGTATATCTCCCCCTATGGCAATCAGATGGTCAAAGCTTTCTTGATCCAATTGACCAAGCAAGTTGGGTTAGAAGCTTGCACATGGTCAGTTTGGGCTAGGGAGTGGAGTGGTAAGCTCCCATGTGCTTCAAATTGAGTGGGAACATGATTCTCATATGGCCAATTTGAGCCATGTGCTCCGTTTTGGCCTTGGGTCAAGTTGGGATGACCCAAACCCATTAGGCTGGGTGCACCACCTTACATAAGGTTTACTTGACCTATTAGGAAAGTATCAAGTAGGTGTGAAGAGGAATTGACCAAATTTCTCATGGATTTGACCAAAATTTGTTCTATGGCCTAGAGGTAGAATGGTCATTTGGCTAATTTTTGAATTTGAATAAGTTGGGTATGTAGAGAAAATAGGTTTGGCCAAGTTTCATTGGATTTGGAGTTCATTTGGTATGGTTTGGCTCATGTTCACCCATTTAGGTCAAAATGGGTCAACTTGGGTCAAGTAGACCAATTAGTCAAATTGGGTCAAACCAAGAGTTTGGTCAAGTTCATATGACCATTTGAATTGTTTGGTGGCTTTGGTTTGAATTTGGTTCATATGACTTCATTTAGGTCAAATGGGTCAAGTTGACCAATTTGACTCATTTGACCTATTTGAGCTAGGTCATGGGTAGGTTTAGGTTTGGTTAGTCATATGAAGTGGACTGATATCTTTGTTTCTAATCAATTTTGGTTAAGTTTGAATTTTTCTTAACATGACCCTTTAGGTCAAGTTAGGTTCAAGGTCAATTGTGCTAGGTCAAGTTTAGTTGGCCAATTGAGGCTTTGGTCAGGTTCAACAAGTGATTTGGAATGAACTTGACCCGTTGGTTTCAATCAATTTGGCTTACATCAAGTTTTAACATATTTTGACTTTTTAGGTCAAGTTGGGTCAACTTGGGTCAAGTGGCCAATTGGGCTAAGTTAGGCTCAAATGTTGACTTGGTCAAGTTCAAACATAGTTCATGAATAAACTTAAATCAATGGTTTCAATCAACTTCCATTATGGTGAATTTTGGCTATGCTAGGTTTCATTTTGGCTAAGTGTTGACTTGGTCAACCCTTAATTTGACTTGATTTGACCTAATTTGGATGATTGATCATCTCATGATGATTGTTGATCATAATGAGAGGCAAAGGTGAGTTTGATTCAATCCAATTTGGTTAGGATTAGAATTTGGCTCATAAAGGGTACTTTAGGTCACTTTGGGTCAAGTGAGCCTAAGTGGGTCAAATGTCTTGGTCAAAGCTTGATTTGAGTTTGATTGAACTTGTATATGGACTTATGATTGAAATATAAATCCATTTGCAAGTGGTTTGAAGTCAAATGGGTTTTGATTCATTTGATAATTTCATATTCAAAGAAAGAACATGAAATGGAATTGGGTTTGATTTTTGAATTGAGTTTTGATTTGGAGATTGAAGTTTGTGTTTACATTTAAATTCATGATTGTAGGTTTGATTGAATGATGAAGAAAAATCAAGAGTTTGGCTTGATTTGAAGTTGATTTGGCTAAGTTCAAGATTTTGACTTGAAAGGCTTAGGTTGAATTTTGAATGGATTTGAGTTTGATTTTTGGAAGTGGTTTTGATTGTTTGAATTTATATTTTATTTATATATATGAATATAAATGAGAATATAAATCGATTGTGAGAAAAATTGATCAATTTGAAGTGATTTGATCATGATCTAGGCTAAGTCTTTTAAGAGGGAATTTAAAGGACTTCGAAAATTTTAGAGTTGGAATTTGATTTTTTTATTTAGTTTGATTGATTTATATTTATATTTCATTTATATATGAGAATATAAATGAGAATATAAATGATTTATGAGAAAATCTCATGATTTTGAATTGATTTGAATATGATTTAGGCTAAATCCTCAAGAGAAAATTTAAAGGACTTAGAAAATATTTGGAGTATGGAACTTGAATTTTGAATTTGGTTTGATTGATTTGAATTTATATTTCATTTATATATGTGAATATAAATGATAGTATAAATGAGTTATGAGAAAATCTCATGAGTTTGAATTGATTTGAATATGATTTAGGCAAAATCCTTAAGAGGAATTTAAATGACTTAGGAAATATTTGGAGTTTTGAACTTGAATTTTGAATTTTGGATTTAGATTTATTGATTTGAATTTATATGTCATTTACATATATGAATATAAATGATAATATAAATGAGTTATGAGAAAATCTCATGAGTTTGAATTGATTTGAATATGATTTAGGCTAAATCCTTAAGAAGAAATTAAAGGCTTTGAAAATATTTGGAATTTGAAATTTCATTCATGGGTTTCAATCATGGATTTCAATCATGTGGCATTGATTTGAGTTTGTAGAAAATCAAATAAGATTGATTTAGAGTTTGACTTGAAGGAAGGAAGGTGAGGAGTGGTTCAAGCTAAGGGTAGGCAAATTTTCCTAACACCCCTAAGGATGACCTATTCTTATGGCTAACTCTTGTAAGTCTCTAGGACTAGGTTGAGTGTCCACCTAATTACTAGATGTGTTTTAAGACTAAGGATCCATTAAAGTTTAAGAAGAGTCCTATGTCTAAGATGGAGGGGTTGAGAGCTCATTCTAAAAATGAAGTCAACATAGGTAGCCCAATAGGTGTGGTGTGACTAACAAGGAATACAAGACGTATGTTGATCAAAAGATCAACAACCGACCATCACTAACAGAGATGATCTACTCCTAACCCAAGATGTAGAAGGAATCCAGAGCTTAGTGCAATGTGGCTCTACTTATGTCCAAGACATAAGAGAGAGGGGAGAATCTACTAAGGGATAGAGTGTGAACCTTCCACTAGGGAAGCAGGTTCAAGTCATCCACAAGGGGATGAGAGGTTTGATTTGGTTTGAGTCTCGCTGAGGAGCAAGTTCTACTGGGGAAGGGGGTTGAATTTGTTTTAATTTTTAGATTTGGATTTTGAGATGAACCTGTTGGTTTGTAATGGACTGCACTGAGTAGGAGCCAGGGAGGCCTAGACCTAACTCAAACTTATCAATCCAAAGGGATAGTCTACTAAACACATAGTAGGACTAGCCAACCGAAGGAAAGCCTTTCGATATGTAGTGACTGTACTATGAAGAAAGCGTGGTAGACTTACATCTTCCAAAGTAGAGACCAGTTGCTAGGATAATCTATTGGCAAGACAACAAATTGAACCCAACCTAGGGCTAACTATTGAGTGAATGTCGTTGGGGGACTTAGATCGTCTCAAAGATAGTCAAGATTAATTTCTTTTTAATTATTTTGATTATGATGGATCACATCAGTTCACGAATAACTGCATTGATTAGGGACCATGGTGGCCTTGCTCTAGCTTAGACTTACTAATCTAATGGGAATAGTCTACCAACCACAAGGTATGACTATCCAACTAAGAGGGGTGCCTTTCGGTGTGCAATGGTCAAGTTAAAAGAAAGTACGGGGACTCACATCTTCCAAAATAAGGAACCACTGTGGTGATCAGTTGACAAAGCAACAAATCGAACCTGACTTAAGGCTGCTATTGAGTGAATGCCGCTAGGGGGGCTTAGATCAGCTCGAAGATAGTCAAAGGTAGATTTCATTTTTAATTTGTTTATTTTGATGGATTACATTAGTTTGTGATGGATCACACTAAGAATGAACTTATATTAGCCTAAACCTATCTCAAATTTATTGAATCAAAGGGAGTAAGCTCCCAACCGATGGGAGAACTATCTAACCAAAGGAGTGCCTTTCCGTTTACAATGATCGATTTAAAGGAAGAAAGCTTGGGGACTCACATCTGCCACTAGAAAAGACCACTAGGGTGATCGGTTGCTTTGGGCAACAAATCGAACCCGACTTAGGGCTACTCGTCAGTTTGCAACAATCATGTTAGAAGGAATGCGTCATAGTCTTATATCTTCCAAAGTGAAATGACTGTCGGGGTTACCTGCTTGTGAAAAAATAGATTGAATCTGACCTAAGGGCGACTATAGAGTGAGTGCCGACCCAGGGACTTATCTTAACTCAGCTAATCAGGCAATTTCTATAGGGAGTTCTGCTGACACTGCCCTAAAGATAAGATGCCTGCTTGGGAGAAGGGGGCCCTTTGGGGGCTTGAATTCCTAATCTGTAAGTAAATTAATTTGTTTTTTTTCTTTAGTTTGTGTTATCATGGACCCTATTGGTTTGTGAGAGATCAAACTGAGAAGGAACTTATATCAGCATAGACCTATCTCAGATTTATTGAACCAAGAGAGAATCTATGCATCCACTGAACAAACTCTCCAACCACAGAGGTGGCTACTAGGAAAGGGGAACTGTCCAATCTAAGAGTAACCTGGGTAGTGTCTAACTGGGGTTACAAAGGATGTGATCCAAATAGAGTGCCTGTAGGGAAGGAGGTTGTTAAGGGCTTAATCCAAAATCCCGAAGAAGATGACATGGCTAGTTATATATCCAATAGGTATGCGATGGTCAACTCAAGGAAAAAGCATGTGGACTCACATATGCCAAGAGTGGTGTATCCATCGGGTGAGTCACTGTCAGTAGAGTGAACATCAACCAACCTAAGGTTCCCGTCAGTTTGCAACAATCAACATAGGAAGAAAGCTTGAGGACTCACATTCTCCTAAAGCAGAACTGATTGCTGGGATAGTCTATCTTCGGCTCCACAGGTGCCATCCAACCTAGGGTGACTACTGAGTGAATGCCACTATGGGACTTATATCGACTCAAACATAGCCAAGAGAAAAGGAGCCTCTGGGGGACTTACCCTAAACCTCAAATATACTTAACCTAGTTAGTGCATGATGGCCAGTTCAAAAAGAAAGCTCGGGGACTCACTTCTTCTTAAAAAAAGTCAGCATGAGGTAGCTTGTTGACTGGGCAGTGAAGACTACCAAACTAACAAGGTGCTCATTAGTTTGCAATGGTCAAATTAGGATGAAAGCATGGGGACTCACATCCTTCAAACAAGTGACCATTGGGGTGACATACTAGCGAGGTAGCATGTAGACCTGACCTAGGGCAGCTAATGAGTGAGTGCCACAGGGGGCTTGCTCCCATATAAAATAGCTAGAGATAAGAGATTTGTGTTTATTTTTGCATGTGCTAAAAGGAATAGGCTGTCGCTGGGGGACTCTTATACCTACCTTAAATATGTTGGGGAATTTTGATGAAATGGTGCCATGGAAAACAGATTCTCACTAAGAAAGGATGCCACTGGGGGGCACTTATACTTAACTCAGTTATGCTAATAGAAATATTATGCCTCACGGGCTCTCTCACACCTATTCTAGTAGCGCTAGGAGATTGTGTTTATGTTGTGAAAAGAGATAAGATGCCGCTGGGGGACTCTTACACCTAACTTAGACACGTCACGGCAGATCGCAAGATAAGAAAATAACACTTTGAAAAGAAGAGAAGATTTGATGAAATGGAATCAGATTTTGTAGATTTATGGAATTATTTTCAAACATGATTTATTTCATAGGTAATATTTCTTTAGGTAGAGCCCATTAATTGGAAGCATCGGGTGTTCCCCTTTACAATTAATAAGTTGATAAGATCCTCCTTAGTAGGCATTCTCTATGACATAGGGACCTTCCCAAGTGGGTTCAAACTTGCCTCCCATCTTTCAACGGCAATAATTGGTCTCCTTAGCACTAACAAAAGTTCTCCTACTCGAAAATACCTAGGGTAGACCAGCTTGTTGTGAGCATGAATCATTTTGGCCTTGTACAACTCGAGGTTCTGGCATGCCCGTAGGCGACTCTCCTCCGAACCTTCGAGCTCTTCTAACTGCAACATTGCATTCTGCTCTGAAGTGATCTTGCTACCCAATGCTATCCTTAGTGATGGGAGTTGGACTTCTAAAGGTAGAATGGCTTCAGACCCATACACTAAAGAAAATGGGGTAGACTGAGTTAGAGTTCGGTATGTGGTGTGTTAGGCCACAAGGCTTCAACTACCTGCTCATTCCACTATCGTTTGTTGTCATCAAGTGTCTTCTTTAATATTTGGATAAGTGTTTTGTTGAATGCTTCTGCTAATGTGTTGCTATGAAATTCCCCAGTGTCTATCCTTTTACCTCATGGAGGGGTACAAATGTGATATCAAACTGTGAGAGAATCATGATCCCAAATGTTCCGATAGCGTTGGTTGTGTCATGAGGTACTGTAGTTGATTAATTCTGGAGATCAAGTTCACCTTATGAGAAAGCATGTAATGTCGTAGCTTTTGAGAGGCAAAGGTTAAAGCTAGGCAATATTTCTTAATAGGTGGGTAGTTCACTTCAGCAGGAATCAGATGATGGCTAAGGTAGTAGAGAGCGTTCTCCTCCCCCTTCATCATTGGCTTGGGCCAACAAGATGCCAAGAGAGTCATCTAATATAGCAGTGTAAAGGATGAGTGTCCTGCCTAGGATAGGGGCTGCTAGAACTGGCGGCTTCACCAAATACTGCTTGATGTTTTCAAAGGCACGCTGACACTTGTCATCCCACTTAAACTTGGCATCCTTTTTGGCAAGTGCTTAAAATGTCTTGCATCTCCTCGATAGGTTGGAGATAAAGCGTCTTAGATATGCCAACCATCCTTGGAAGGATCTGAGTTGAGTTAAACTCATAGGAGGTGGCATTTCTAAGATAGCTTTGATCTTTTCAGGATCTATTTCTATTCTCGGACAATAAACCCAAGAAATTTCCCTAAAGCTACTCCGAATGCATACTTTAGGGGATTCATTTTGAGGTTATATTTTCTTAACCATTTGAAAACTACTCTTAAGTCAAAGAGATGGTCTTCCTTTTCTCTACTCTCAGACCTTATATAATCTAACAAATACATAACATTACAAAGGAATTTCCAACTCCAACAACTAATATCTTAGATCAAACAGACTCTGATTTCAGGGATAAGACTTTGCCTGATACTCAAATTTATGAACAACAGGAGACAAAACAAGATATAACCAATGTAGAAGAAGATTCAACACAACCACCTTAAGGTAGAATTTAAGGCAAACACTATGATGATATAATTAATACAGTTATGGAAGAGTGGCAGACTTATAAACATAGAAATCAGAACCAAAAAAGGTATACGATAATTGAAGAATTTACTAATAAACAAGAATTAGAGATTAGATGAATCTCTGACTAAGGAGGGGTCCTCAAAACTGCCCACTAGAAGTAAACATCCTCCTTTATGTTAAGCATTCTGATTTGAAACATTAGAGGCATTGACAAGGCCAATGCCTCTAATAGACTCGAGAGCCTTGTCAGACATCACAACCTTGAGATATTTGCTATTTTGGAACCCTTTGTATCCAACCAAAACCTATCTATTGACCTCATTTTTAGAATGAGCTCTCAACCCCTCCATCTTAGACATAGGACTCCTCTTAGACTTTAAGGGATCCTTAGTCTTAAGACATATCTAGTGATTAGGTGGACACTCAACCTAGCCTTAGAGATTTAGAAGAGTTAGCCATAGGAATAGGTCATGCCTTAGGGGTGTTACGAAAATTTGTCTACCCTTAGCATGAACCACTCCTCACCTTCCTTCCTTGAAGTCAAACTCTAAATCAACCTTATTTGATTTTCTCCAAACTCAAGTCAATGCCACATGATTGAAATCCATGATTGAAATCCCTGATTGAAACCCATGAATGAAATTTCAAATTCCAAAAATTTTCTAAGTCTTTAATTTCCTCTTAAGGATTTAGCCTGAACCATATTAAAATCAATTCAAACTCATGAGATTTTCTCATAACTCATTTATATTCTAATTTATATTCACATATATAAATGAAATATAAATTCAAATCAATCAATTCTAAATCCAAAATTCAAAATTTAAGTTCTATACTCCAAATATTTTCTAAGTCCTTTAAATTTCCTCTTA
Source organism: Cymbidium sinense (assembly GCA_021442155.1). Classification (NCBI taxonomy): domain Eukaryota; kingdom Viridiplantae; phylum Streptophyta; class Magnoliopsida; order Asparagales; family Orchidaceae; genus Cymbidium; species Cymbidium sinense. The sequence continues at coordinate 83,576,374 of CM038221.1, read as the reverse complement.
AGGATTTAGCCTAAATCATATTCAAATCAATTCAAACTCATGAGATTTTCTCATAACTCATTTATATTCTCATTTATATTCTCATATATAAATGAAATATAAATATAAATATAAATCAATCAAACTAAAAAAAAATCAAATCCCAACACCAAAATTTCCTAAGTCCTTTAAATTCCCTCTTAAAAGACTTAGCATACATCATGATCAAATCACTTCAAATTCATCAAACTTTCTCATAATCCTTTTATATTCTCATTTATATTCACATATGTAAATGAAATATAAATTCAAAAATTCAAAATCACTTCCAAAAATCAAACCTACGCCTTTCAAGTCAAAATCTTGAACTTAGCCAAATCAACTTCAAATCAAGCCAAACTCTTGATTTTTCTTCATCATTCAATCAAACCTACAATCATGAATCTAAATATAAACACAAACTTCAATCACCAAATCAAAACTCAATTCAAAAATCAAACCAAAATCCATTTATGTTGTTTCTTTGAATATGAAATTGTCAAATGAGTCAAAACTCATTTGACTTCAAACCACTTGCAAATGGATTTATATTTTAATCATAAGCCCCTATACAAGTTCAATCAAACTCAAATCAAGTTTTGACCAAGCCATTTGATCCACTTAGGCTCACTTGACCTAAAGTGACCTAAAGTACCTTTTATGCGCCAAATTCTAATCCTAATCAAATTGGACTGAATCAAACTCTCCTTTGCCTCTCATCATTATCAACAATCATCATAAGATAATCAATCACCCAAATTGGGTCAAACCAAGTCAAACCTAAGGGTTGACCAAGTCAACACTTAGCCAAAATAAAATTTAACATAGCCAAAATCCACCATAGGCCAAATTGATTGAAACCATTGATCTAAGTTCACCCATGACCTATGTTTGAACTTGACCAAGCCAATATTTGAGCCTAACCTAGCCCAATTGGCCACTTGACCCAAGTTGACCCAACTTGACCTAAAAAGTTAAAATGGGTCAAAATTTGATCTAAGCCAAATTGATTCAAACCAATGGGTCAAATTCATTCCAAATTATTTGTTGAACTTGACCAAAACCTTAATTGTCCAACTAGACCTAACCTAGCCCAATTGACCTTAGACCCAACTTGACCTAGCCAAATTTGAACATAACCAAAATTGATTGGAAACAAAGATACAAATCTACTCCATATGACTAACCAAACCTAAACCTAAACCTATCCATGACCTAGCCCAAATAGGTCAAATGGGTCAAATAGGTCAACTTGACCCATTTGACCTAAATGAAATCATATGAGCCAAATTAAAAACTATACCAAATTGAATCAAACCAAAGCCACCAAAACATTTCAAATGGTCATATGAAATTGACCCAACCTTTGGTTTGACCCAATTTGACCAATTGGTCAACTTGACCCAAGTTGACCCATTTTGACATAAATGGGTCAACATGAGCCAAACTTCATCAAATGAATTCCAAATCTAATGAAACTTGGCCAAACCTAGTTTCTCCACATACCCAATATATCCAAACTAAAAAAATTAGCAAAATAACCATTCTACCCCTAGGCCATAGAACAATGTTTGGCCTAATTCATGGGTATTTTGATCATGCCCTCTTCATATCCACTTGATACCTTCCTAATACCTCAGGAGGACCTAAGGAAGAGTGGTGCACCCAACCCAATGGGTTGCCCAATGGACCTTGGCCAAACCCGACCCCATGGGTCAAATTGGCTCATTTCAAATCCTCCTTCCACTCAATTTCAAGCACATTGGAGGTTGTCAATTCACTGAAGGCTTCAAACCAACCATGTGCCAACATCTAACAGCCTAAATAACCTTCCCATTATGGTCAATTGGATCAAAATAAAGAATGAAGCTACGTCGCCCAATCCTTCAAGGGAGATATACTCCCCTAATTCATCAAAACCATCATTCCCCATCAAGCCCTAGAGAGTGCTGGAAAGACTCCAGAGCTTCCTGCATTTCTAAGAATTTGAACTTCTCAATCAATCGCTTTCCACTTGACAAAGTTGATCAAAGCCATAGGGACAATTTTGCAAAGCAATCCACTCAACTAAGGACACCACTTAAGTTGCCATCATCGAAACATCGGTGATCACCCAGGTATGGAATTTTTTTGACCACCTAGTATAGGTGATGTTGGTATTTTGTGAAAGGAAATGGAAATTCCACCATTTGGATGTGTTCCTTATTGGCATTAGATTGTGTGGGTAAAGTCTTATTCCAATCAGAGCTCAATCAAGCTTGATCTTATCAATATCGGCTGGGAAGAAGGGAGATCTTGGTTGTCCATCCGTGCATTTTGGATGGACGACCGAGATTATTCCCACATTTAGAAATTCATTTATCCCTTTTAAAACCACAAGGAGATCCCTGGCTGTCCGATCTTTGATTGGACATCAGAGATCAAAGTGCATTATGCCATTACACTGCCACCTAATGTGACGTTTAAGTGGGATGCTCACCGCATGATGTGTGTAAAGCGCGCTGACCCCCGCCGCCATGCGTCATGCTATAAGCTGAGGGATTAGTTAAGGATCTTTAATTAATGCTAATTAATCTATTGATCTTCTAAAATTCACATCTCCTTTAATAAAATTCAGAAAAAATATGTGTGAAAGGGTGTTTTGAAATTACTTAAGTTAAACCTCTTAATCTAATTAACCATTAATTATGAGCCAAATTGCATTAGGTTTTTTTTTATTAGGTGCATTACAAATTTAAATTCCTTGTGAGTTTTCATGTCATCTCATTGACTCATAATTATTTGGTTAACTATGCTAAGGTGGTGTAGGTAAGGTTTAATTAATTTGCTTAATTCATATCTTAACCCAATTAATATATAAAAATGAATCTAATTATCTAAAAATTAAACAAAAATATCAAACACATGTGGGAATGGGTTAGGAATAGTAAACTCAACTCATATTTTCAAAATTATATCAAACTTAAAACTAAACAAGAATCACATTGAATACACTTTGATTTATTTTAAACTCTCTTATTCCATAAGAATGTCATTAGAATTTAATTACAGTGAATGTGTTTACATGTTGTCATTGCTTTTATTCTTTCTCCCAATATGTTAAATTTGTATGTCATGTGGTTTCATGCATTCATATTTTCCAAATTCAAATTTAAAAATAAAATTATTTACTTTATGTCAAATTTGCATGTGTTGGCTAAAGTAGAAATATGAGTGTCTATTATCACTACTAAATTCAAATTATTTTTAAAACATAAAATCAATTGTCAAATCTGAAAGTATGCTACTTATATTTTAATTATAAGCTGGCATGTGAAAGAATATAAAGGTGTGCTTAGCTTAGGTTTCTCTTCTCTTTTATGTTAGCATAGTTTTGAATAGGAGTTGGTAAGATGTATGGTTCATTTGAAAAGAACCTAACACTTACCTAATTCCATATCCTATTCATCCCTATGTCATCACCTAAGAAGGGATACTTATACTTGCATACATAAATTGCATAAACAAAATGAATCAATTAATACAACTTTTGCATTCTTTCTTTCCAATTTATTGCTTTTATACACATGTTTGTATTTAAGGAAAGTGGTATATTAGTCTGGACAACTTTGAGGTTGTGAGGCTTTAAGTAGCCCTAAGTAGGTGTTGTACCTTACACCTCTGGTTAACAATGGCGCTGTACTCACTTATGTCTTTCTTGCTCTCATATGTATGTGTGAAAAATTGGATAAAGAAACCCTTTTCTACTTAAGAAAATCATGCATATTAAACTTTCAAATTTCCTTAAATACATTACTTAGCATGCATCATAAAGTGTGTTAAATATTCTCATTTATGTGTATAGATATGCTTAGGATTTATTCATATGCATGTTATACATGTTGGGAAAGAAATGAAGTGATGTATGTTTTATGAAATTAGTTCATGTTATTTAATCTTAAAAATTTCTTTCTTTTTGAATAGGTTTGTTTAGTGTTCATCTAAACTTAGGATTAATTAAAAGATTTGATCAAAACATTCACTAAACAAAATTAAAAATATGAATCTACTTTAGAAATTACTTAGGTTAGGGAAGGAAAGAGAAGTTCTCTTCTCTTTCCCTCTCTTTATAACTTAGTAATTAATTGTAGGATTCACTTGAACCTAATCAAAACATGAAATAAAATCAACCCAAAATAATTAAACAACTTAAATGAAACTGTCCTCTAAGTTGAACATGTTTTCACACTTAGAAAATTTGAACCAAAAAATCATAGCTAAGCATAGCACACAAACCTTCAAAGCACACACATTATGCTAAGTCATCACTTCTAGTTTTAGGTTAGGGTGTTGCATGGTTTGATGTTTTGTTTTAGTTTGTGATATATGTTTTAAACTGGATGTTAGGGCGTATGCTCATAAAATGAATGGTAGGATGCTCTTAGTCTAACTATTCTTTTCTAAAGGGGATTGTGCTTAAGGGGCATTATCATAAATAAAAATATAAATATTTTTGCTTGTAGGTACTTTATACCCCTAAGCATAATCCTTTAAGCCAGGTGGACTTAGTCACCCATCTGTGGGGTGATAAGTCCAATATACATGCTTGGAAATTTATATTATTTGTTTTAGCTAACCTTTTTTTGCAGGTGTTAGTTAGATTTCCATTCTTTTCCTTTTCATGTAAATTTATGCAATTAGAATTATGGAATGATTGTTATGGATATTAGGATGAGCATTGGTCATAAGATCCTATCTTATACACCATGTGAATCCATCGAGCATCTACCTTCCAACCATCCAAAAGAAAGTACCAAAGAAGAAAAGAAGAAAAAATAAAGAAGAAATGAAGCATGAAGACCCCATAATAATAAATTCCTTTGATTAATTATAATTTAATTCATTTATAATTCGAGTTGTATAAGGGTAGAGCTCGGCTACCCAATTCATTTTTCAGGTTTGTTCGGTGGTGCCCGACCACAACGGCCTTTATTCTTTTTGCTATTAGTTTTATAAATTGATTGATGATTTGTTTAGCTTGTGCATTAAGTGGCATGTTTTTCCCAATTTATTTCTTACTTTATGTATGGCCTGGATGTGGATTAGGCTCTTTAGGAAAAAATAAATCTTTTACTAAACTTAACAACTCAAATTAAAAATAAAGAATTCATAACCTCACCTAAAGCTTAGGTTTTAAATCAAGATAAAAGAATTAGCAACCCCTTAACTGGATGAGTATTTCTTTTACAATATCATGCACAATAACATCTTATTTTACTCTTGATTGGAGGGCTTCCACCTTTTTCAGAGAAACTTGGCTTGACCTTTGAGAGCCATGGTGGAAACGCACCTCCTCCCTTCTCGCTGATTTTGGCCAATAGCTTTATTTCTCATGCATTAGGCATATGAATCCTATTAGCCTGAATCAAAATAATTTTTTGAAAATAAAAATAAAAAATGAAATTTTAATTGCATTAGATTTAGGTCATTTGAAGCATGTCCTTACATGATCTAGTCTCTTTAGGGAGTGAGTTTAAGGACTTAGTCTCTTTCTAAATAAATAATAGCCTAGCTATCTTGCATAAGCATAAAGACTTGTCTACATGTATTTAAAATTGTAGGAGAAGTTAGTTTGCGGCCACCCCTAGGCAGTTGTAAGTCCAAGCTGTCGGGTGGTTTTTCCTCTCTTGTGGAGGCAAACAAATTTCCCATTTTTTCTTTAGACTTGGGTTGTGCTTTTGACCCTCTCTAATACTCCTTAGATTTATGTTCAGAGGTGGCTTCTCCCTTTTATGGGTCATAAGCATAATTCCTCACCTCTTAGGAATTTCCTTAATCTTAAGTTAAGGAATCTTAAGCCCTAAATTTCTAATGAAAAATGCAACTCAAACAAACTAAATCAATTTCAAAAATATAAAGCCCAACCGTATGATAGTTTGAGATGCTCGCTAGGCTTCCTAGCATCGTAGGAATCTCCTACTTATCTTCCATTTTGGCTTCGATAATAACTCCCCCTTTTTGATCAATCTCATTTGATCTTCAAAATTAAACCAATCGATTGATAGTCCTTCCTTACTGAAATCTTTGAAGGCAACAATCATTTACCTTAATCGAGAGCTTTCCTAAGGAATCCCCATTCCTTAGGATGTAATTAACTATGGGGGCTTGCCCCTATAGGGAACTTAATGAACCCGGTTTAAAATAAACCCTGCTTTACTTTTCCATATAAAGTAAGGGAAGAATCTCTGGTACATATGTAGACCCATCATCCTTAAGAGTCCTTATTAAGGTGATTAGGTCCATTAAAGGGTAGTGACTTCTGTCTTTCAAGATAGTACACCATTCCTTGATGACGTACTAGATCACTTGAATAAGCACATTTGCGTATCTGCATGACATCCTGAAAAGATGGATTTTTATATTCTTGTCTGTCTTTCTTTTTCTCCCCACAGAATTTGAAAGGCAACACTCTATAGAAATTTTTCACCACATGTACCTTATACCCCTAGTGTACAAAACAATGACATCATACTCACTAAAAATCTTATACATATGCATGTGTGATGTGGATAATGAATAAAAAATCATAAATCAAATAAATCAAACATAACCTTTCGCATGGATTTTCTTATCCTTATTGACATCTACATGTATCTAAGAAAAATGGTATATTTGTCTGGACATCCTGAGGCTGCGAGGCTTTAAGTAGCCCTAAGTAGGTCTTATACCTTATGCCCCTGGTATAGAAAATAATGGCGTAGTACTCACTTAAGACTTTTATACATGTAAATGTGTGTTTAGCTAATGAATGAAAAATCTCTTTTTTCTACATAATAAAAACATGCATTCATGATTCAATTAACAAATGAAACATCCAAGTTCAAAATTACATTTCTTTGCATTCCTCATAAAAATATGTTAAGATTTGCATTGCATGTATAGGTATGCTTAGGATTTATCCATATGCATGATATACATGGTGGAAAGAAATGAATGAGTGTGTTATGTGATAGTAATCCATTTCAATTAATCTTAAGATGCCTTTCTCACTAAATAGAGACATTTAAAGTAAATTTAAACTTAGGGTTAATTAAAACACATAATAAACCATTCACTAAAGGAAATTCATTAATCAATTTAACCTAGAAATTACTTTAAGGTAGGCATAAAAGAGAGACTCTCCCTCTCTTTCTTCTCTTCATAACACTTAGTTGCTAAGTGTAGGTCATATAAAACAAAAGAAAACACTAAATAAAATCTTCAAACCAATTAAACCACTTAAAGAGAAATCAACCCTTCATGAATTAAATCCCTCATACTTAGCAAATTGTAACTCTAAAGCCTAATTAGGACATACTACATAAGCCTTAACATATGCGCATTAGATTAAGTCACCACTTTTAGCTTTATGTTAAAGCGGGGAATGGTCTGCTGAATGTTTAGTTTTATGATATATTATTTTAAACTGGATGTTAAGGTGTATGTGTGTAGCCTGGATGTTTGCTCGATATTAGCCTAATTATGTTTTATGTAGGGGGTTGTGCTTAAAGGGGGTCACTATAATGAAATATAAATGTTTTTCACTATGCAGGATGCTTAGCCCCCCCTAAGCATATCCCAAGTTAGGATAGATGGGCATGGTTACACATGTGTGGGGTGCTAAGTTTAAATTATTCCTATAACTACTTGGGTTGTATGGTGTGTTTAGCTAACATTTTCTTTGCAGGTGTAGCTAGATTTACTTTCCTTTTCTTTTAATATAATTTTGCATTAGGATTAGGATAAGTATTATGGGGATTAAGGGTGAACATTGGTTATAAGACCATGTCTTATATACCATGTGATACCTTTGAAGCAAGTTACATCCCAATCAAAGCAAAAAGAAAGAAAGAAATTAAGCAAATCAAGATGAAGGAATGAAAGATGAAGAGTGAAGAATGGAGGATGAAGAATGAAGACCCCCATAACACTCATCATTTTAAATTATAATTATTCTTTCAATATACCAGGATGTATAAGGGTAGAGCTCAGCTACCCACTTTTCTTTTCGGGTTGTACAGCGGTACCCAACCGCACCAGCCTTTTTTTCTCTTGCGATAGCTTTATAAAATTATGAGATATTTTGTTCAGCTTGTGCATTAGAAATAGCATGTCTTTTCATAATTTCTTTATGATTAGTGATTACTGTGTGGCCTAGATGCGATTAGGCTCCTAGGATAAAAATAAATTATCTATCCCATTAACAACTCATAATTAAAATTTTAAAATAACTCATAACCTCACATAAAAGCCTAAGAATTAAATCAAGATAATAAATTTTTTAGTAACCCCTTAGCTAGATGATTGAATGTATAATATCATGCATGTCATATTCTTTCACTCTTGCTAAGAGGGGGCTTCCATCTTTGCTAAAGAATAAAGGCTTAAACTGTAAGAGCCTTTGATAGAAAAATACCTCTTTCTCTCTTGATTTAGCCCAGAACTAATTTCTCATGCATTTAGGCATACAAAATCCTGTAGCTTGTGTCAAATAAAAGTCAAAAAATTAAATAAAACTTGACAGAATTTGTATTAGATTTAAGTCATGACTCATGCCCTTCATGATCTAGTCTCTTAGGGAGTGTGTTTAAAGACTTAGTTTTTTTTCTAAATAAATAATGGCCTAATCATCTTGCAAAGCATATGACTTGCCTACATAGATTTAAAGCGTAGAAGGAGTTAGCTGGCTATCACTCCAGGTGATAATAAGTTCAACAATAGGGTGGTTTATCCTCTCTTGCGGAGGTAAATCATATACCCATTTTCTCCTTAGATTTAGGTCATGCTTTGGCCCTCACCGAAGCTCCCCAGATTTAGGATCTGAGGTCGTTGTTTTCCTTTGTGGGCAACAAGTGTAAATCCTCACCTCTTAGGCATTCTCACAATCTTGTATTATGGAACTATAAGTCCTAGACTTCTAATAAAAAATTCAACTCAAACAAATAAATCTTCTCAAATTTGTATGTATAAAGCCCAAGCTTAGGGTAGATTGGAGTGCTCACTAGGCTTCCTAGTATCATGAGCACTCCTTACTTATCTCCCTTGGTTTCGATAAGAACTCTTCCCCTTTTGATCTCTCTCACTTGATTTTAAAAAAAATATAACTAATCCTTTGATAGTCCTATCTTTGAATTCTTTAGAGACAATAATCACCTGATTTAATCGAGAGTATTCTTAAGGGATTCATTTCCCTTAGTACGTAATTAACTATGGAGGCTTGCCTCTATAGGGAACTTAGCAAACTCAGTTTAAATAAACCCTGCTTTACTCTTTCATGTAAAGTAGGGAGAAAATCTCTAATATGTTTGAAGACCCATCATGTCTTAGAGGTCCTCATTAGGTGATTAGGTCCATTATAGGGTATTGACTTCTATCTCACGAGATAGTATACTATTTATTAATGTCATACTCGATCACCCTAATGAGTACATCTATTGATCTGCGTGGTGTTCCCTCACACAAACACACACAAACACAAAAATAAACACCACACTGGTATATAGACTACTATATATATTGGATATAGTAGATACTCATTTCTTAGAAAAACTCCCACAATCTATTTATTTAGTAGCAGCTTCTACAACATGAACTTTCTCACTTCGCCTAGGGACTGGTTTCAATTTCCATGTAGCTCTACAGAAGACTTACATAGGAGTTAATTACCTATGATTACTGTAAATCCATGATACCTTCTCTTCCTTCTTGGAGTTAGGCTTTCGCATATACAGTCGTAGATTAGGAAAAGTTAAACCAATGCGACATTTGGATTCCCCAAGACATGCAACTCATGCTCCTAAGAGATCATCATATGAGTGGGGCAGCAATAAGAAGTGATGATGGAAGGCTTCACACAGTCAGGAGAGAGATGATAGAGATATTCATAGTCCTTTGTCAGCTAGTTATAATAGGAGATTAGTAGGGATAGATGATTCCATTTATATTCTTGTCCCACTAGTAGTAGTTGAGCCACCAGCATGATAGATTGAGAGTGATGTCACCTTGGTATTATTGATGGATGCTAGCACAGCTTCCTTAGTGTCTACTTCCCCTTGGCCTATAGAGCTCATAGTGTTTTTTTTGTATTAAAGAAATTGAAGCTAATCATTTGAAGCTTAAACCTCTTTTATGTCATTGTCTTATATGATATATGAAAGTGACTAGAGTTTTTCAAAGACTATATTCTCTTACTTCCTATTATATTACTGCCTATATTTATAAATAAATAAATAAGAATGCAACAAATACATCATGCCCAATCGACATGACACATTCATTGGGGGGAAATTTTTGCATTTAAAAAATTAAAATAAATGGAACATCTCGACTTGGGGTGTCGTGGCACTACAATCGTAGCGCCAAGACACTATTGCTGCCTTATAGAATCTAGAAACTCAAACTATCCTTGATAGTTTTATACTTAAATAATACAGCATCACAACTCTATGATCCCAACACCTAGGCATTGTTACAATGGCCTTCAATTTTAAAAGCAAGAAAACTAACTCTTTCCACCGCAGTAGTGATAACCTCTAAAGGAGAGCGTGGGGAACAATTATGGAGTAGAAAATTTTCCATGAGGCAAGAACGATTCCCTAAAAACCTCTATAAAAGAGGGGGAACTGCCAACTACCTCTTCTCTCCTTCTTTTCCCCTTCCAACTATTGGGATTTTAGAGTTATTACAACTGCTTCTGAACTCCATATCTCTCTTTCAAGTACTACCAAATGCTCTCTACAACACCTTCTTACCATTGTATAAGGGTGTGTTCTTCTCTCACAAGGTAAAACCAAAGTGTGACCGTTGCAAACTCCAAGTAAATAAGTTTTTTATACATTTTCTTTGCATCGTACTGCTAAGCTCTCGAGTTACTATTTTATTTGCAACACTGCAATGCTACCTTCTTAGGTTACAAAATCAAGAAACCTCTTTAACATAGCATCGTAGTGCTATTTTTCTAGTTCCAAGGCACTAAATCTTGAAATCTGTTCCACCGTCGAACTTGGCTCTAGTGTAAAATAAAATCCCCCCTCTATTGATCTTGGATCCATAATAAGAGAGAAGGGTGTTTTGCATTAAAAATCATAAAAATCTAGCATTGCTAAGATGTTATATTGCCAAAATTTCAAATTTCCTCAAAAGTATTGAATCTTAGACACACACCTAACAGCGCCAAGGAGCTATAGTTCCAACGTTGAGGCATTGAGTTCTCAAAAATTTTAAATCTTAGGCACGCACATAATATTTCCAAAGCACTAATGTTCTAATGTCGAGGCGCTGCACTCTCAAGAATTTTGAACCTTAGGTGCTCATCTAATAGTTCCATGGAGTTGAGTCCTTGGGTAAATTAAACTTAGATACTAATTTGATAGCACCATGACACAAATATCATAGCATTAAGGCATTGCGCTCTCAGGAAATTAAAATCTTAGGCACCTAACTTATAGAACCAAGGTGTTCATATTATAGCATTGAGTCACTAATCTCTCTAACATTAAGCCAAAGTTGTATCTATAGTGTCGCAACATTGCACATGTAGCACCGAGGCATTGAGTTATGGGGTTTTGAATATATATCTTTCAGCTTAATGAAGCTAAGGCCTTGGTTTTATAGTGCTAAGGTGCTGAACCCTTAATGTTCATTTTGAACATAAAATTGTATTATTAGGCTTTAAATCTTGAAGAATTCCACATAATAGAGATAAACACAAAGCATAGAAATGAAGATATTTTATTAATAATAAAATTATATTACAATAAATTTTACAAAAAAATAAATTAATAGAAAAAAGAGGAAAATATAAAATAAAAGGAAAAAGGGAGAAAACTATAATCATAATCACTATCATCCTCCTCCTCCTCTTCTTCTTCTTTAAGATCCAGCAAGGTGCTCACATAAAGGTGATATTGAGGCACCATAAAAAAAATCCTGACTCAAACCCACATGAAAGCCACAGTTTTCAAACATATAAAATAAGTGTTGAGTTAAACTCAACCATGCATGAAAACTATTGTTACTACTGAACCATGTGGAAGTCAAATCTTTTCCCTAATTCCTACTACTGTCGACTAGTTTCCCCAACTCTATTCCTTAAGTCTGGACTTGTCCTCCAATTTATTGGAGTTGCTCGTTCAAGGCCATCAAGGATTTGAGTTTGGACTGAGGGGCAAATGAGCTTTCTTACACCTCAGTCCTTGAGTCAAATCCTTCAATTACTCTCTTAGTCAGGGAAGTTTTTTGTATAAGGACTTCTTCATCTAACTACCCTTATGCACCAGCTACAATGCATAAAGAATAAATTAAAGAAGAATTATCATATCCTATAGTAGTACTACCCTTTAGCATATTACAAATAGAATTATAAATAATCTTCCCTACATCCACAGTAAAGCCCTTTCAAATTAAAAAAATTAAAAATGGCTATATTCCTAGTTACCTCACTAATATTGCTAGCAAGCATTAACTTGGTAGAAATTAAATAATACCAAGCTTTAGCCTTAGCAGTGAGGCTAATGGCAGAAAAATTGATAATCTTTTTCTCTCATCATTTTGACTAGACATTAGAATTTCTAATGGTGATAAAATTAAGGATTTCATAAAAATTAGGATATCATTATAATATAAGAGATACTAATTGTATATTATATCTTGTAAATTTTAATATGCATTGGTAGTACTACTATCAAAATTTACTAGTTTTTTCCAAATAAAAACTTGATCATTCTAATGCTTGTTCATTTTGGCAAAGAACTCCCACACCATAGGGACAATGCAAAATACATTTTCATAGGCTAGCTTCTCCTAGCCTAGCTTGTTGATAATCCACTACACGCTCCCTCCCAGATTAAAGAAGCTCCTCTCCTGGATTAGATGTTTGTGTAGGATAGCATGGCAGTATCGTTCTTCCGCTTCCACACTAACAAATCTATTAGTGCCATTGACAACTATCATCTTTTTGCCATTGGTGAGATATTTTACTAGCATGTTGGCTTTCTCAAAGTAGAATATATGCTGGGAGAGGATGAGAGCAAAGATTTCCAAAGAGAACTAAGGCTTTAGAATGAAAAATTCACAACCTAGGGGTACTATTTATAGATTAGATCTAGCGTCGTAGTGCTGCATTGACAGCGCCAAGGTGCTGGCCTCTTAGTTTTTGAGATTTAGGACTAGCACCGCCACACTCCACATGTGATGCCTATGTGCTGGTCACCCAATCAAAACCATTATTGTGCTAGTCAAAAGTTGCACTTATTACTATTTATTACTATTAATTTTATAATTGATTGTAACTAAAAAGCATATCAAATATTGATGTAGCACCGTGGTACTCTAACACAGCACCCAACACTAGTCAAAAAGTTTATCCTTTCTAATTAAAGGCATATATATGTCTACTTGTTCTTCTAAACTGACATTTGACTATCACCGTGGTGCCAAATAGCTAGCACTGAGGCAACGATCAACTAGTCAACTTGATCAAATTATTCTAATCTCATGCCATCTTAAGCTTTGCAGATCTGGCATTATAGTGTCTAGGCGCCAAACCCTCGAGTTACAAGACACAAATTCCTACACTATAATGATATAGTGTTAATTACTCAAAGCCAAAGTGCCAATTTAATAACATCGCAGTGCTACCATGATAGTGCCTAGGAACCATATTTCCAGCGTAGAGGCACTATCTCTTCAGAAAAATAAATTAATATTTGCTATGCGAACATCTTTGGATAAGTCCTATCTATATGTTCGCCATGCGAACAATTTATACCCAATGGTCTTCCAAAGGGATGTAAGCTTAATCTATATGTTCATCATGTGAACTTCTAAAATATAACTAGCCTTCCAATGGAAGTAAGTCTAATCTCTATATGTTGTCATGCAAATGACCTATATTTATATGGCATTCCAAGGGATGTAAGCCCAATCTACTTGTTCACCATGCGAACAACCCTATAAATTTGGCATTCCAAAGAGATGTAAGTCCAACCTTATGGCTTTCTAATAGATGTTAACCCATATCCGTCAATACAAACATCCCTAAACTAAACTTCCAGTCTACTCGGGATATCTGAGACAAGGTAACCCATGGCTATTAATCAGACTCCCTGGACATTACAACTAGCTCTCTAATATTGGTAGACTAGAATAATGTAGTCTGAGGATGACAGAACCATGGGATCTTGATTGGGACTATTCTCGTATTCACCTTAGACAGTCATCCATGCCATACCACATGCACCACTAGACATAGATTCATATCAGAGATATATTTATTTTCAGCTTTAATCGAGAGTACTCTCTTACTATAGTAAGAGAACCCAAATCTAAATAAACTCTAACATAATATTAGAGAAATCTAATATGAATATATATATATATATATATATATATATATATATATATATATATATATATATATATATATATATATCAATTTACCTCATAAAAAAACATACTCCTACACATCTCAATAAATTTGGCAGAGAATTTCTAAAAGGATATGTTTCTTGAGCGATCACGCCACCTTTTAAATCAGTTGATCTTTGTAGTTGAAACTGGTTAGTGAGATTAACTAAAAAGCTAAGTGCACCATGTGTTTATCTTACTTTATTATGAATTTATTTAATTTAATGTGTTGGTTATCTTAAACTCATGCAAATATCATATTAGTTTTTTTATGAATTATATTATTTTTTGATAATATGACAACAATTTTACATTTTTGATATGAAAATGAATGCTAACATATCACTTCTAACATAAAATATGTGATGAAAATTGATTGATTTAAGTCATAACTTCTTTAAAAAGTGACAATAGCTACAATTTTTGAATTGACGCTAATGTAAAATCATCTCTAGCAATAAATCAAATTATTTCAAAATGTAATTAAATTTTAGATTTAGCTTTATTTTGGAAGATAAAGGTGCTAAAAGCAACTCCTTTAGTTACACTTTAGATCTTGTAACCATAATTGATTGAAACAATATCACGATTGATTGTATAAATAAAAAAATGTATAAAGATATTTTATTTATTAAACATGCCTATATATACTTATATTTAAAATTATATTTAATTTTAAATATTTAAAATAATATAAATATTATTCATATTCCATAAAATTTTTTGATTAGTGATGGATGATAATTAACTAAAGAAATTTTTCTTAATATTTTTTAAAAACAATGATTGATAATATTTTAATAGGAAAATAATGATTCATTTTTTAATCTTTCTTATTCAAAATTGTGCTTATAAGATAAAAATGTAGCTAAACTTACCATTTCTAAAATTTATCTATAAAAATTGTGCTTATATAGGGAGTGCAGAATGTTCCGTATGCATTGAGGCGAGAGAATATTATGTGCGATGTATTAGATATAATTTTGTATTCGAACATTAATTCAGATATAAATACCTGACAAAATAGTTCATATCAGATACAGACACCTAACAAAATAGTGTTTGCACCTGATAGATATCCGGATGCATCTGGACACTGTACATAATATTTTTTCCATTGAGACAGAGCCATGAAAATAATGAGCCGCCAAGCCGACGCGTGTTTGACGGGTAATATAAAAAATTTAAATTGTAATAAAAATTTTTATTAAATGTGGTTAAAAATTACAAAGGCATTAAAAAATATCTATGCAATAATTTACTAAAATTTAGTATTATATCATCTGTACTATGCCAAATAAGTTTTAAAAATTTAATGCCTTTGTAGCAAAACAATCCGTTAAAGCATATTCAATCTTTATAGTTTTTATTGTTCAAATCCTTCTTTTGACTCAGTGGACCAGGCCTTTGATGAGTGGGGAGATCTTTGACTCGTTCTGGCTACTATAGTATCCATACTGTATTCTTTTTCTTTTCTTTATCCAATGCATTTATTTATTTTAGTATCAATGACATATATAGTAAATTTTTAATTTCTTTGATGCAAAATATTTAAAACGTATATATATATATATATATATATATATACATATATATATATATACATATATATATATATATATATATATATATATATATATATATACATATATATATATATATATATATACATATATATATATTATCACTCAATTTTAAAAATATCATTATTTTTGAGAGATTTACATATATATCACATAATTCTTATATATTTACATAACTAATACTAAAACTTCAATTTTTATATATATATAACATCTAAATATTCAATATCATATCAAAAATATTATCATAAGTCACTTTTTAAAAGTGAAAATGCACTTTTTAAGTATAGGAAAGTGTTAGATAAGTAAATATCTAACACTTGTTCCTAAAATCAAAGCCATCCTATAAATTAAATGAAATGGGAAGTACCACTGTTCATGTGAATCATATGTGAAAACATATGCATGATCTCTCAACTTTTTATGTGATATTCATTATTTTTGGATGAGTGAACATTATTCAATTAATTTTTTAGTGAGATTTTGATTATGCAAGAGAAAAATATATATAAGTGAAATTTTAAAGATACTAAGGGGTTGTTTGGGATCACTTTTAATCTCTATTTTTTGTTTTTTATTTTTATATTATTTTTAAAAATATGTTTGTTTATAGTGTTTTTTATATATTTTTATTTTTTTGTTTTTAAAAACAAATAATATTATTTTTAAAAATACTTAAAATAACTTTTAGATGTTCTGAGTATTTTTAAAAATAAAAAGTACAATCAAATAAGTTTTATTTTTAAACAAAACATAAACAAAACAGAACAAAAATACTAAATAAAAAATAAAAAACAAAAGTAATCCCAAACTTCCCCTAAGGAATTGTAGAAAGACTAAAAAGGAGAACTCAAAATTCATTTGACATATTATCAAAGAAATTAAGTATAAAAAAGGAGAGCACAAAGGAGGCACAATATTGGGCTTCACAAAGAAAATTAATAGTTATACTCAACCTTCATTTAAAATGATTATATTCAATAAACTGTATAGATGATAATCTATAAATTTATTAAAATCGATGTTCTAGTGATTGTAAAGTTAAATACTTTCATAATTTATTAAGATTAGTGAAATAGTAATATACTAACCTCACCAAGTAATAAAAAAACTATGCATCTCAAAAGACAACAAACATAGAATCGATGAGCTAAAGTAGCAGCAAGGTCCACCCGCTCCATCCTGAAATATATATATGTACATTTTCTTTCATGTCCCCTTATTAGTTCAAGTCATATCTTATTTTTTCTTTTCTAATATGATAGTTATACTTCAAGGCTTGGATTACTTTAGGACCCAACAGAGCAAGTAGCTCTATCCAGGATTACTCTCATCCAAAAAATCTTAGGTCTTCATTTAGCTACTATTTATTAGGGGTGAGAATATGGATAGTCAAGTGAAGATAGTAGTAACGATGCCATCGAGTCTGAAGATGTTGCTAGAGTAGAAGCTAATATCCATCATTACTTATCCATGACCTTGTTGATCTCACTTTTAGCAAGGATGACAACCCTCTTCTTAGACCTAAGATTTTATCTAGCCACTAAGGTTCTGTTAACCTCAAGTGAGGTTGACAATCACCCCAATCTTAGTACTTAGGATCTTAAATCTTAGATTAAGAGCTTCTTAATTAGACACTTAGGATACTATAATTAATAATTAGGTGTAAAACCCAAACTAAGGCAAGAATGGGAATAACAAATCAAAGCAAAAAAATCGAAATCACAATTTAAAATCAAAACTAAATTAAAAAGTCAACACATTAAGGTGAAATCTAGGTCAACCTAATGAACCCCACATGACCTAACTTGACCTAATTGGATAAAGTGAATCCATTCAAATTCAAATTCAACAAGAGTCAACAAATGCTTAAATCAAGTAAATCTAAATTCAATTGAGCTTAGATTGAGACAATTGACATGGTTGACCTAATTAACAATATTTAAGCTCAAAATCATCCAAGTTCATAAAAATCAAATAAAATCAAAATAAGCCCAAAATAAAATCAGACCAAAAGCACAAAATCAATGTATAAAAATTAAAAAATACAAAACTAAATTCAAATAAGGTATCAAATCACTAAATCATTTGACCCAAGTCACTTATGTGGGCCCCACCAAATCAAAAGTCAAATCAATCATAGTTTGATCAAATTGAGTCATCTTAAAGACTCAAAATTATTAAATAAATATAATCATTTATAAAACTAAACAAATATGTATCTAATGAAGACTCAAATAACATAATCGGGGCATTTAGTTTGAGTGAACTTAAATAGACCCTACTGAACTCAAACTTAAATTAAATTAAAATTAAATAAAATTAAATATTTTAAAATACTTTAAAATTATAATTAAACATAATTTGACATTTTCTTATGTTTGATTTAATTGAATTGATCATTTGACCCTAGTGAACCCGATTTGATTAATTAAGCCTAATTTGGGCCAAAATGGGACTAAATCAAAATCAATTTTAAATTAATTGAAATAAATTATTCCAAATTACTGCAAATACTCAATCAAATGTAATTGAAGCTCAAACACACTTATATTTATGTCAAATTTTTCATTTGACCCATTAAGCTCAATTTAAGTCAAAATGAGTTCAAATCAAAACCAACTCCAAATTAATTAAAATCAATTGCTCCAAATCATCTCAGATATTGAATCAAACATAATTATAACCCATCAAAACTCAATTCCCCTTGCTTTTACTTTCTTATAGCCCATCGGTGTGAAAGGCAATGTTTCCCAGTGAGTTCGCCAGAAAATTGAGCTTAGATCAGTGGTTTGGGGAGAAAATCTCGTTCACCCCGGGCTCAGCTCATCGCCCTTGAAGGAGACAACATAGCAGCCATCCAATCCCTCTTTAATGGTATGGATGGTTGTGATTAGATCATCATTAGCCATTGGTTTCTCTCTTTAGAATGATGGGTTCGATCTATGATTGGACAATCCGAGCTAACTTAACCTCATCAATGCTGGCATGGCCCAATTAGGCTTTGACACATATAAAGGAGGCCCAGTTAGCACTAATGCAGTGCTAACCGGCTTAACTAAGAAATTCAAGAATTTTATGAATTTAAAAATTACAAAAATAAACCTAAAACTTTAAAAATTATAAAAAATAAAATATTCACTGAAAAATTATAAATAATAGCTCATTGGATTCGTCTTTTTGAAAGGAATCCAATGAACCCATAAGCCCCAATTTTTATTTGGCATTTTAAGACTAATTTGAGTTTGAATAAAAATAAAAAAAAATTAATTAATCCCAAAATATTAATCAAATTGGTCTAAAACTTTTAGGCAATGGAATTGAGGCTCGGATCAACTTACCATAAAATTTCAAGACAAAAATGATGACTGGATTGAAAGATATTAAATTTTAAAGTTCAGATAGCTCATTTTAATAAAATAAATAATTAAAACTTATAAAATCATTAAAAAAATACCAAAATGGCATAAAATACTTTAATTAACATTATACTTGGAAAAAAAATATTTAAGCTTAATGAACCTCATTGAACTTAAATCACCTAATCATGGGTTAATTAACCTTAACGAATCCTTTTAATTATGCTAGACATCAAAATTTTGCAATAAATCAACCAATAATTCAAAAAAAAAAAAATACAAATGACCCTTCTCTAGATTCATATTTCAAAGAGGAATCTAATAAAAATAATAGCCCTAATTAGTATTTTGTAATTTTAGTTTAATTGGGGTTTTAATGAAAATAGTCAAACCTTAATCACACTTGAAATAATGATTCGCTTATCCTGAAACTTTTGCCATATGAAATTAGTGTTATAATATATCTAAATTAAGAACTTCAAGGATCATCTATCAATGAATTGAATGTTATGAAATTTCCAAGTTATAGGGCTTAATTTAATTAAATAATTAAAACTAAATCAAAAATATTAGAGAAATATTTAGAAATATCTTAAAACATTAAAATTAATATTAGAGAGGTCTAATAAAATATTAGAGCCCTTGGGAACTGAATAGACCTCAATATCACATGCTTAGAGTTTAACAAATCACTAAAACTAACATTAATCAAATTTATTGGAACTAAACTCCAAAACAAAACAAAAAAACATAATAAACTAAATATTAAGCTGAAGTTGCAAACAAATTAAAACTCAAACTCTCATTAATTAAATCCTAGATTAGATTAAGCATACACAAATAATTTAAATTAAATGAAACTTAATAAATATAATTATCATTAATTAGAATGTAGTTAAACTAATTAAATAAAACCAAATTAAATATAATTAATTCGTCCAATTTCAACCAAAACTAACCCTTAATTAGATAAATAACGGTAATAATAATGAATAAAACTTAATATTAAATTAATTAATTATCTACATTGAATCTAGTCAACTCAAATTAAATTAAACAAGTCATATTATATATAATTCCGAAGACAAACTTAACTTATATTAATTACTTAATTAAGATCATCATAAACATTCATCAAAGTTCAAATCAAACCAGTTAATCATGGCAAATTAAATCAGGAATAATTAATTAATTAAGACCTTAATCAAAATCATTTAATTAAGTTAAGTATGTTAAGATTGAATTACTTTTAATTAAGAAAAATCAATTAAACATCTAACTGATCTAAACTTAATTTAAATAAACTAACTAAAATAAGATAAACTAATATTAATCACTAATTAAATCTCAATTATTTAATTTAACGAAGGTTGAATTGATCATTCATCATACTTTAATCCAATTAATCATGTTAAACTCAAATAATCAAGAACCAAGCTTTAAATTAATCAATGAAACATAACAAAATAAATTATATTAATCAGTCAATTAGATTAAATATAAAGCTTTTAATTAATTTCATTATTTGATTTAAATAATAGATAACTAAATAATCAAACATCAACTTAATTTAGTCAAATCATTTAAATATGATAGGTTAGATCGAATAGACTTTCAATATGTTGATCAGACATATTAAACAAAAATATTTAATCAATCATCCAAACCAAAATTAATCAAATCAAATTAAATAATAATTAATTCAATCATGTAATTAGATTAAACATCACTCGATCAAAGCAACTTAATCAAAAAAATAAGGGGCATTTACATACATAACACAGAATTCTTATATATTTACATATCTAACACCTAGATATAAATATTTACATATATATAACATTTAAATATTTATTATTACAACAAAAATAACACTTTTCTTAATTTTTTGAAGTAAAATTCAACTTTTGAAACATAGGAAAGGTGATATGTTTGTAAATATCAAACTTTAGGTGTTAGATATGTAAATGCATAAGATTTATTATTCTATGTATAAATTTCCCAAAAAAAAAAAAACTTAAACCCAAATTAAATAAACTTCAAGTACATAACTTAATACATATATATGAATAAAATATCAAATAAATATATTTTGTCAAAACATAAAACTGCTAAATTCAAATATTAATGGAACTAACTTAATCAACTTAACTATATGAAACAACGAAGTCTAATGGACTTAATAAATATTTAAATGGAGACTAAATAAAAGATCAAAATATTGGTTGAATTCCAAATTGTATTAAAATCTAAAATTAATCTTAACATAAAATTAAAATGAAAAATATAACTTTAATCAATTAAATATTTGAGTGAAACCACCCAATGGTAAATTGAATAAATCTTGAATTGGAATCAAACTTAAATATAAAGAAGCCTAGTATAGACTTACCACACTATCCCTCTTTTCACACACTAGAATATTAGGCCACCAATCCTTGACTTAGCTTAGGTAAGAGTTCTGTTGTGATGTATTAATTTTCTTATTTATGATGTACTATTTTGTTACCTAGTTTAGTAGAATTAAATAGAAATTTGATACATAATAGGACACAATGGAGAAGAAGGATTCATATAGCTAACCCCACATAGTGGGATAAAGGCTTGTTGTTGTTGTTGTTGTTGTTGTTGTTGTTTTGATGTAATATTTTAGGTTGGATATTGGGATTGTATGTGTGTAGTCAATATATTAGGATGATATTAGACTAATGATATTTTTTTTATAAGAGATTACGCGTATGGGATCATTGTAATAAAAAATTATTAATACTTTTACTTACAGGTGCTACTTAAGTCCCTGAGCATGATCCATTATGACGGGTGGGCTTGGTGGACCAAGGCAGGGTACTAAGCCAAAATGCATGAAATATAATTGTTTGGTGTGAATATATGTTAAGCTAACTTCTATTTTATAAGGGTAGTTAGAGTTTTATTTTCATAAAAATTTAATTTTTGTAATAGACTTAAAATTAGAGCTATGAAATTTAAAATGAGCAGAGGCTAGAAGGCTTAAACTTGGGAGTCCCTGTGATGCCTGGAGTGCCCAATCCATGAAGTGCAGATGAAAGTGAAGAGTTGAAGACCCTTATAATTTTATTTTCATTCGTAGAATTAATTATAAATAGGTTGTATAAGAGTAGAGCTCGGATGCCCAATATTGTTTTCTTTTTTGAGGTGTACGGTGGTACTCGACCACACGACCTCTTATTCTTTTAATCGATGATGTTTGCTTAATTTGTTTACTTTGATTATGCAATAGAAATGACATTCTTTTCATAGATTTCTTAAAATTTTATTATTTATTTTATGACCTAGATGTGGTAGGCTCTTTAAAAATTAATTTTCTACTCCAACTAAATAACTCTAATTAAATTCTAACAACTTATAACCTCATTTTAAAGCTAAAGACCTTAATCAAAGAAACAAAAGATTTATTAACCCCCTTAGCTATATGGCTATATGTTATAACATCATGCATACATATTATTTTTGTCCTTGTAAAATATGAGATCTCCATTCTTGCATGATAAGGGATAGGGTTTAACCTGTGAAAGTAGTTCTCTTGTTATGGAGAATACATCTTCTCTCTGATTTAGCATACAATCTAATTTCATCATGCATATAGGCATAAACATTCACAAACCTAAGTCCAAATTAATAAGTCAAATTGAGATAAATTTTATTACATTCATTCAAGGCATAATTTTCCTATCAGTCATGATGTAGTGCCTTAGGGAGTGAGTTTAAGACTCTAGATTATTTGCTAATAAATAATAGTCTAGCCATCTTGCATTTATATAAGACTAGCTAATATGGTTTTGAATCATATGAGGTGTTAGCTGGCAGCCACTCTAGATAGTTGTAAGTCTAGAAAAATCAAGATATGTTCACTCTCTTTGATAGAAGTGAACCAACATATCATATTTTTTCCTAAGTAGAATTAGGTCGAGCTATTGGCTTAGCCCAGAGAACTTTAGATATAGGTTCAGAAGCTACTTATTTCTCACTTGCTACAAGTATAAGTCTCACCTCTTAGGCATTTTCATAATCTTATATTGTTGGAATATAATGCCTAATTTTCTAATAAAATGCTAATTTAAATAATCATAATTCTCTACTTCAAAAATAAAAAATCTCATCATAAGTTAGATTGAAGTGCTCACTAAACTTCTGATCACTCAGAAAAAATATTATTTTGGAAACTCTCTATCATCTTTATTAGTATGGTTAGGAGTATGCTCTTTATGAGGCAGATTGATATATATTCAACTAGATTTCTCCTAACATTATGCTAGGATTTATTTAGATATAGTTCTACTTCCTATGAATACAAGCATTCAAAGTAAATTACCCCTCTTACCACAGCAAGAGAGAACTCCCGATTAAGGTTGAAAATAAATGTCTTTCTGATATCAATCGGTGTCTAGTAGTGTGTATAGCATAGTATGGATGACTGTCTAAGGGGAATAAAAGAATAGTATTAATCAAGATCTCATGGTTCCATCATCCTGGGACTACATTATTCTAGTCTACCAACATCGGAGGGCTAGTCATAATGTTCAGGGTGTCTAATTAGTAGCCATGGGTTGCCTCATCCAAGATATCTCGAGTAAACCATAGTTTTAGTGTATGAGTTTTCATATGAAAAATATATAGATTATACTTACATTACATCCTTTTGGAATGCCAGCAGGGTGTTCACATGGAAAATGGATAGATTAGACTTACATGCTTTTGGAATGTTGGGTTTATATGGTCGTTTGCATGGGAAATAGATAGATTGGACTTACATCCCTTTAGAATGCCAAGTTTATAGGGTTTGGTGTTCACATAATGAACATATGAGTTGAACTTACATCCCTTTAGAATGTCATTAGAGTATAGATTATTCACGTGGTGAATAAGTAGATTGGACTTACATCACTTTAGAATGTCATATGGGTACCAATTGTTCACATAGTGCACATATGGGTTGGACTTACATCCCTTTGGAATGCCATATGGATATAGATTGTTCACATGGCCAACATATGGGTTAGACTTAAATCTCTTTGGAATGCCAAGTTTATAAGGTCATTTATGGGTCAAACATTAATTTGTTGTTCTAAGGGTTAGCATTTCTGCACTAGAAATATAGCACTTAGGCATTTTCATGATAGCTCCTAAGCACTATCATGGTAACACCTCGACACTATTAAGGTAGTGCCTTAGCATTGGGTACTTAGCACTGTAGCATTAGAAGGCACAAATTCATGTCTTAAAAATCTGAGTGTTCGATGCCATGACACTATAAGGCCAACTACAACACTTAAGAAGGCAAGAGATTAGAATAATTTGAATAAGTTGACTAGTTGATCGGTACCATGGCATTGCATTTGGCACCACAATACCAGTCAAAAGTCAATTCAGGAAAGCTGGCAAGCTGATAGGTGCTTCAAATAAAAAAAGGATAAACTTTTTTACTAGTGTTGTGGCGCTGTGTCAAAGTGTCGTAGTGCTCAATCAATGTCCGGTTTCACTTTTTGCATGGTGTCAGTTACAAAATTAATTATTATAAATAGGTCTTCTTAACTGATGTGGTGAACATTTTGTTATGCTGACCAGTGCCTTGACATTATATGTTTAACACCGTAGTGCAGTCCCGTGTCTTAGAAATCGAGAACATAGCACCTCAGCACTAATAAAATAATGCTACAGTGCTAGGGCTAGTCTATAAATAAATCTCTAAAGCTGCTCATTTTTTTATTCTAAATTTTTAGTTCTCTTTTTGAAAATCCTTGCTCTCTTCCTCTTTCAGATCACATTTTACTTAGGAAAGGTAACATGCAGGTAAAATATCTGAACAAAGGCAAGAAGAGGGTAGCTATTAGTAACACTAACAAGTTTGTTAGTGTAGAGCCTAATGAAAGATACCACCTTGCTATCCTACACAAACATCTCATCCTAGAGAGGAGTTTCTTTAATACGGTTGGGTGTGTGGAGAAGATTATCAATGAGTGAAGCTAGGAGGCACTGGCCTATGATAATGTATCTAGTGTCTTCCTTGTGGTGTGAGAGTTATTCTTCAACACAAACGAGCATTAGAATAATCAAATTTTCATTCGAAGAAAACTACTAAGTTTTGATAGTAATACTATCAATGGAAATTATAATTTGTAGGATGCAGTATATAATCAGTATCCTCTTTTATTATAATGATCATCTCAATTTAGATGAAATTTTTAATTTTCTCACTATTAGAAATTATAATGTTCAATGGGAAAAGAGGGAGGATAAAATTATCAATTTTTCTACTGCCGGCCTCATTGCTGAGGTTGAAGTTTAGCATTATTTCATTTCTATCAAGTTAATGTCCACTGACAATATCAGTGAGGTGACTAAGGATAGAGCCATTTTGAATTTTGCGATTTAAAAAAGCTTTACTATGTATGTATTATTTATAATTTTATTTGTAATATATTTAAAGGTAGTATTACCATAGAGTACAATCATACTTCTTTAATTTATTTTTTGTGTGTTATGGTGGGTTTGCAAGGAAAGATAGATGAAGAAGCCTTTGTACAGAAGGCTTGCCTAACTAATAATGTAATTGAAAGATTTAGCTCAAGGTTTGAGGTGGGAGAAAGCTCACACACCCCTCAGTATAGACCTAAATGCTCCAAGACCTCAAACAAACAACTTCAATAAATTGGAGGACAAGTCTCAGACTTAAGGAAAAGGGTTAGGGAAACCTGTCGATAATAGTAGAAACTAGCGAGAAAATTTGACCACCACATGGGTCAATGACTACAACAGTTTTCATAGATATTTGAGTTAAACTCATTACTTGTTTATATGTTTGAAAACTATGGCTTTCATGTGGGCCTCGGTCAGACTTCTTTTCATGCGATGCCTCATTATCACCCTTATGTGAGCACCACGCTAGAGCCAGAAGAAGAAGAAGAGGAGGAGGAGAATAACATTTAATAATATTATTAGTTTTCCTCTTTTTCTCTTTATTTTGTATTTTCTACTTTTTTTATTGTAAAACTTTTGTAATAAATTTTGTTATTAATAAAGATATTTTCATTTTAATGCTTTGTGTTTGTTTCTATTGAGTGGAATGCTCTAGGATCTAAAAGCTTAATAATAAAAATTTTGTTTAAAATGAATAATATTAGGGGCTTAGCACCTCGGTGCTATCGAATCAGTGCCTTTGCACCATTTAGCTAAAAGGTATAAGTTCAGAACCTGAGAGCTTAGTACCTCGGCATTACATATGTAGCATTACGATGCTATAGATATAATTTGTGCTTAATGTTAACGATATTAGTCAAGTACCTAAGGTTTAATTTTCCAAGTGTGCAATGCCTCGGTACTGAGATATCAGCACCATGGCGCAGTCACATGACTATCAAAGTTTAATTTTCCCAAGAGCGTAACATCTCAGCATTGATGTGGAATGTGTGCCTAAGATTTATGATTCTCGAGAGCTCAGCGCCTCGATGCAGGAACATCAGGGCCTTGACATTGTTAGGTGTGTGCTTAAAGTTCAAAAATTTCAAAGACTCGGGGCCACAACACTAGAAGTTCAATGCCTTGGCGTTGTTTTATCGATCTCTAAGATTTAATACTTTTGGAGAAATTTAAAATTTTGACAGCATAACACCTTAGCAATACTAGGCTTTATGACTTTGAGTGCATTAGCACCCTTCTCCCTTGCCACAAATTCAAGATCAACACAAGGAAAATTTTGTTTCACATTGAAACCAAATTCAACGATGGAATCGACTTCAAGATAGGTTCTTCATTTTGTATCCTGAGAGGGTAGCAATGTGGTGCTGAGAAATCAATGCAGTGATGCTATAAGAATGACATTAACCTAAAAGCTTAGCATTGTATCATCGTATATTGGGTGCATCAGTGCTACAGGGCGGTGCGTCAAAGACTTTTTCTCGACAGCTCTATGCTTTAGTGCTGGGACATAGCATCATGGAGCAGGAACTCTATTTTTTGAACTAGATTCTTGCAAAATTTGACAACTATTTTACAAAAATTTAGTGGTGTAACACTTTAACAGTGCGAGAATTTATAGTATTTTAGTGTAAGAATCACTAATCTTCCTTGTTTCGGATCCAAGATTGATGGAGGGAAGGTTTTTCATCTCCCACCAAAACCAAATTCAACGGCAGGGGTTTTCAAATTTCAAGATTGTAGAATTTTAGCTCCTGGCATTGTTCTTTTTACTCTGAATCCAAGATCAATGGAGATAAGCCACTTTATTTCTCACCAGATCCAAGATTGATGATGGATATCTTTTAAAAAAATTTAGAGAAAAAATTATATAAAAAAATATTTTTAGAATTTTTTTACCTGGAGTTAATGGTAGTAGACTTCAATCTTATCTCGTGCAAGAGGAGAACACTCTCATGTAATAATGGAAAGCGTGCTATTGAGACTGCATAAAATTGAGAGAATTTGGTAGGTGGAATTGAGGGAGAGTAAGGGAAAAAATAATAAAAGAGATGAGTGGTAGTTTTCCCCATTTATAGAGGTTTTTAGGTAACCGTTCCCACTTTTGGGGTGATTGTTTGCTCCATAATCATTCCTCTTGCTCCCCCTACATGGTTATCACTACCAGGCTAGAAAGAGTTAGTTTTTTGCTTTTAAAACTGAAGATCGTCACGATAGTGCCTAGGTGTTGGGATCATAGCGCTGTGATGTTGTGTTATTTAAGAAGGCAACCTGGATAGTTTAAGTGTCTAGATTCTGTAAATCTGTGCCCCAAGTTGGGATGTTCACTTTATTATATTTTATAAGATGAAAACAGCTTCCTAGTATCATGAATGCTTCCTACTTATCTTTCTTTAGATCCTGTTAAGAACTCTTCATATTTGATCTTTCCCATTTAACTCTTCAACGATCATTAATCCTTTGATGATGAACTTTGAAAATCATTAAAGATACTAATTCACTACTTTAATTGAGAGTATTCTTAAAAAATTCTCACTTTCTAGGATGTAGTTAATTACAAGGGCTTGCCCTTATAAAGAACTTAAGAACCTGACTTAAAATAAAGCCTGTTTTACTTCATCCATATAAAGTAGAGGAAAGATCTCTAGTACATGTAGATCCATCTGCCTTAGAAGTTCTTATTAAATGATTGTGTTTATTGTAGGGTGATATCTCTTTATTTTGAGGTAGTACGTCATTCCTTGATGTCGTACTCGATCATCTCAATAATTAGCCCCCTAAGATCTGTGTGGTATCCTTCATAAAATTTTTAAACACCACAAACATAATTCAAGAAAATACATTTTTAAGTTGCAATTAACTAGATTGTATGGCATCTAATGCTGACTACATTCAGTACTATCATACTACACAGGAATGAGAAAAAGTTGATTGCTTTGATGGTGCACTCGAGCACCTAACATCAACTCAAGAAGGTTTTATTCTTGACCAGTTAGCAAAAGATATATTTTTTTCAATAAAAAGTGAGTTATAATGTGTAATTAGGGGTGATCGGTCATGAAAAATATGGAGTTCTAGATGATTTACTTTAATAAAATAGATTGATTGTTGCTTTTGTTTAAAATGATCATCCAATTAGGCCATGTAAGTGGCAATTTAATGCATTTAGTAGGAAGCATCTTACTGGAGCTTGGAGAATTCTAGATAATCAACTAGCATACATGTACTCACCCAATTTTGAATAGTGGTCATCGATAGTGCACATCAAAGTTTATTTAATTTTTTATACTTCCTAACATAAGGTAGCAACTAGATCTCAAATCTTAAAAAATAATTAGACTTATTGAAGCTAAGTTTAATGTTAAAGTATCTTATATGAAGGCTTAGGATGTAAGAAGAAAGGCTATTTTTGGTAGTTGGGAGGAGTCCTATAAGTCTTTATTCAGATTCATGGATGTTGTTTGTTCATCCATGAAGGGTTTTATATATAGAATATAGTGTGGTCTATCTAATTGATTTCAACAATTATTCTGGGCATTCAGCCCATCGATTAGTGGATGGAGTTATTGTCACCTAGTTATGAGCTTATATGGTAATTTTCTTTTAAGTAAATACTGAGGGCTCTGCTAATAACTATTGTTATGGATGCTAATAATGGTTTATTTCCATTGGCATTTACTATCATTAAATCTGAATGCAATGAGTCTTGGTGGTGATTTATGAAGATGTTCTTTAAAGTTATTCTTGATGTGCCTAATAAAGAGAATCTATGCATCATATATGATTGTCATGCTGGACTTGTGCTTGGCTATAGAGAGTTAATATCCTGGGCAGTACATAGACATTATTTAAGGAATGTAAGAAAAAATTTTAAGAAAATAATTTGGTAAATAAGTACCTTTAATGTAGACTCAATGTGTCAAAAAATGTACTCGATTGGAAGTGTAGATGATGTGAAGATATTTGAACGTTGTATGACTAATATCATGAATGTGAAGCCAAAAGCTTATGACTGGTTAATGTAGAGGGATCCTTTGAAGTAGTCTCTTGTGCATGATGATGGATTTAGATATGGAACCATGCCCACAAATGCTATAAAATGCTTCAATGGGGGTTCTAAAGCATTCAAGAGGATTGCCAATTCAAGCATTAGTTTGCTCCATTTACTATAACATGTTCGCTCTATTTCTAAAGCATTCTACTAATGCTATTGAACTAAAAGCATCGAATGAGTATTGATTTGCATCGAACATTCATAGTTTCCTAGATAGGTATGAGAATGAAGCTAGAAGATTGCTTACTCAAACATGTATAAACATACAAGAATTTAAAGTATATGATGTATCTTGTTAAACATTTTAAGTAGAGCTAGTCGGACAGGGGTCAGGTAGTGGTTCATGTTTAAGGCCACAAATTTTTCATATGCCTTGCTCATATATGATCGCTACTTTAAGCCTAATACGTCTTAATCATGAAGCTTATGTTTCTCCAATCTATACTATACATAACTACAAATGCACATATCAAAGTGAGTTTCATGTCATCCTAGATAAGATTAAGTGGCGTGAATATGATAGTGGTAATGGCATAATTGAGTTACTTCCACCAATTTTTATGAGACGGTCTGGTTGACTGAGGACTAGAAGGTATACAAACATAATGGATGAACCCAAATAATAGAACACTATAATATGTAGCATGTATAAATTAGTAAGTCATAATAGATCAATTTGTCTTTAAACCCCAAAAATGTAAAGTAAGCTAGCACTTTTTTCCTGTTTTAGAAATTCCATATCTATTATTTAATTCATATACTAATATAAAATTTTCATTATGCAATTCACATGGCTAAGGAAGGTAGCAGACAGTGCTGAACAACAGATCACACAACCGACACACATGGATTGGCACTAAAGGAGGTTCATCCTAGCATAGCGTTCCTATGAGGGTATCACCAAGCTGCACATCCATAAGCTATAAGTATAAAATTATTGTTTAGTATAAGTATCATTTTGTAATATTACTTATTATCTTATGTTATCTTATATGGATGTAGGGAACCATACCAGAGGCAGCTTCATATTTATTTATGGCCAAAGAATGGCACATTAGATGACCTAATTTTATTAAGGTTTTGCAGTTGGTTGGGCTACAATGCATTATACATCTTAAGAGTATTAAGCTTGATCATCATTTGATTATTACTTTAGTTAAGCGCTTGCCACTAGACACCAATACCTTTCATTTACCAGTCAGGGAGATGACGATCACACTTCAGGATGTTAGCACGCTTCTAGGAATCTATGTTGATGGCGCAGCCATTATAGGTTGCCAAGTTGTCAGTATAGTACATAGATGGGCTAGCTGGATAGATTGTTGTGATGACTTACTCGGGCATCACCTAGAAGAAGGGTCATATACCATGACCCAAATGACTCAGCAATGACATCAAATTTTCAAATGGGTCAAGTTTGTATAAAGACTTGCTTGCCACTGAGAAGGCTTAGGTGGACTTTTTTTTACGAGATATATATATATATATATATATATATATATATATATATATATATATATATATATATATATATATATATATATATATATATATATATATATATGTACCTAGATAACATCGAGTTTCATATGCATGTTCGTGCATACATTATGTAAATGTTGGGCTGCTTCCTTCTTGTGATTTTTTGTCATGAGATATATATGGACATAGATAATATTGAGTTTCATAGGCATGTTCGTGCATACATTATATTTATGCTGGGCTGCTTCCTTCTGCTAGACACATCAGGATGTAAGTGAGCCTGTAATAGTTTCCCCCTTTTAAAATATTTGAAAGAATTCTCAAAATTATCAATAAGGAGCGATATCTTAGCTTATCTATTTAGGGAGTTAAAGGAAGCAATAAAATTTAGTCGGGTTAATATCACTAGTTGTTTACACTTATTGCAGGTGTGGAGTTGGGAGCATCTACATGTTCGGCGTCCAACACTATAGGTTGCATATCCACATGATCTTGATAAAAAGAGTTTAGCATACATGTATGATTTACATAAAATTAAGTAAAAAAATGATAAATTTAATATGTGACTATTTTTTTCTCTACAAGTGGAATGAGCAAAGAATTAGAGATATTAGACCTGGCAACATCAAAACTTATAGAGATGAGTTAGATGAATTAGCAAAGAGTTAGGTATGCTTTAAATATATTTTATTTTGCTACATTTTTATTTTATCTTGTCACATTGTAAATAAATTATTATGTCAAAAAATAAGTTATTTGGGAGCCATATGGTCACCCGATTTAGGTTTATGTTAGTGATATATGCCTTTTGGTTATGAGATTTGAGAGTCACGTGTACCACTTATTACCTGGGGTTGCATGGAATAGCATCCACTAGATCATGTCATGCACTAGTTTGATGAGATTCAACAAATCAACATTGAGCTGATGGAGATTAGTTTTTTGCATATTAATGGAAGAGGGAAGGTTGATGTCGATTGGGTGGACTGCCATAGCAAATATATAGAGTTGTGGTAAAATGAACGTGCATTTATGGCCCAACATGATCAAGGAAATGTAGATAAAGCCACATCACACAAACGTTACTTACGTTGGTACAAAGCATGGGCTTCACTGAATCTACTGCAAGCTCCCACTGAAGCTCTTACAACATATTATCCTAGATTAACAAATGAACAATAATGGTTAGTAACATAATTGTTAACTATAAAAAATATGTTAATCTTTTTTTCTAGTTTTTTATTTTCTTTAAAGTATAAATTTATTTAGAATGCTGATGGGCTATTTCAACCTATATTTGGCCATGCGGATGATAACATACAACAATAGTACATAAACTAGTTTGAGGTACTATGTAGTGATTTTAGATGTAAGGTGCACATTATAAATAATCAATTTGCAGAAGATAAGAGGAATGATGATGCACCACAACCATCTACACAAAGAGATGAAGGGCTGACTACTCAGATAGATCCAGAGCCATCCACTTTTCCAACCAAGTTTATAGACCCATATGCTATGGTAGGTATTTCATAAGTTTCAGTTGATATGATAGATACTTCACATGTTTCATTGGGATGACAGGTACATCGTATATGACTTATTGGCCACTAGTAAAAATGGGTGTTTCCTCCTCAACATTAGATGTCATTTACATCATCATAATATGGGATCC
The DNA here is from genome assembly GCA_021442155.1 of Cymbidium sinense. NCBI lineage: Eukaryota > Viridiplantae > Streptophyta > Magnoliopsida > Asparagales > Orchidaceae > Cymbidium > Cymbidium sinense. Next base: position 83,543,326 of record CM038221.1, on the reverse strand, counting down.
CTTCTTTTGGTTCGACGCCATTCTGGGTGGGAACTTGAGTCATCCCAACTAGCTCATCATACACAAGAGTATACAGGATGCCTTCTCCTTTTCTACCACATCAATCACAGTATAGTACACTACCAAATTAAGAAGAAGAAGGTCAGCAGTACCAACATCATTTGAGGGATCGACCAGTTCATGCTCATCAACATTACATAATAGGATTAGATGTCATACCTCTAAGACATTAACGGATTAGACAATAAACACTATGTACTCTCATTTGATCTTTAATTTTTATATTTGCACTACATATTATTTTCTATTATCATTAGAGTTATTATACCACATCATTACAATTGTTACATTTCATAATATCTCTGTTGTTTTTTCTTCTAGTTAATGTAGACGTTGTGCTTATTTTAATTTTGGCAAACACATTAATTCTCTAAAAAAATAGTATAAAAAGTATTCAAACTATTATAATATATAAATTAAATTAATGTCATTTCTACTTAGATTAACTATTTATAATTAACTTTTAAATACTATAATTCATAATAAAATAAATATTTTTATTTTTTTCCATTTACTAAAATTATATAAATTTTTTTGAAACTAATTGAACCAAACTTTTTTATTAATATATTCTATATTTTTTAACAAAATTATACAAATTAAACTATAATTGATATGACACTTAAAATACTACTAGGCGAAGCACGAATCTTGATGCTAAAAGCAAACTGATCCAAAGTTAAAACTGGTCGAGATCGAGCACTTAAAATATCATTGGAAACTTTGGGATATCAGTTAAATCCTTAAAAACTCTTAAAACATGGAGTTTTTATAGTCAAATCGAGCGTCTCGATGAGCCGGATGTAACAAGCCTAAGATCTCAAAATTTTGACTTCATTTGAGCATTCAAATATTTAAAATACATCAAATGATCAAAGAGATCATTGTGAGTCAGAAAGTGGAGTGGTGTTTTTGCATATATTTTAGAGGCCTCTCCAATCTATAAATAGCCCTCATTCCTCATATGAGGGCAAGAAAGGAGGAGAGAGCCCTAAAGCTTGAAGATCCTAACCTGTCGTGTCACCTCGGCGGTGTCAACCACCCACGCCGTCAGCGCCCGTATCCTCTCGTCAACCTCATGGTCTCCATCATGATGACCTTCATCATTAGTCATTTTTCCTCATTGTTAATCATCTGCCACGCAATTATTACCTAAACATGACTACTTAGTGGTTGTTCTTTTCGTACAATTACAATTAATCCCGTTATTGGGAAGATTTTGTACTCTGAAACAAATTCATAGTGGAAGCTTTTTACTGGGCTAGGCCCCATGATTTTTTCTCTCTTTTTGAGATTTTTCACATAAAAATTTTGGAGTTTTCTTGTTCTCTCTTTAAATACCTGTTTGTGTGCTGGATTTCACAACAAGGCTAAGGCGTAAACTTTTACTCTATGTGGTTTTCTAAAAGCGGTTGGCGCTCGTGGGGAAGCGAACCCCTCAATCATAATTTCTATGAACACTCGCATTATGGCCAATAGGCGCAATACTCATCACAACGGAGCCTCCCGCTCCAACTCTCATCACTCTTAGAATCAATTCTTGAACTGAGGATGTCAAGCTTCCTCCTCACCTAATAGACGTGACCCTATCGGTGAAGATGCGATAGGAATCTCTTTAGAAGATCGTGTCCGCCGAATGGAAGAATCTCAAAATGAGATGATCGACTTTTGAGAAGAACACAATGGCCACTATCACGACAAACACACCTCCCCCAAGATCGATCGTTAGCTGCAAGAGGTCAAAATGTCGATCTCCTTAACAATAAAGTTCCTCCGCTTCCTGACTGTGATGCTGATCTCCTTGACACTGCTAGTTCTACTCATCCATCACGTGCAGCTCAACAGACTGTTAATCCACTAATTATTGCATGTAGCTTGACACATCCTCGTCCTGTTGATCCCACTCATCATGTTATACATGCAGAATTACGATGCTTAATTCAAGATGAATTTCACCTTCAAGAGGCAATCATCTTCCCCTCATCAGGTATGAGGAGTCCTCACCTTTTATTTATTCTTCTTAACATTCTATTCTAGGTTTCAAGCTTAGAGCATTGATTCCTATGATGGGGCAACGACTATATGAATACATTGACCATTCTAGGATCATGCATGACTACCTGCTTTGTCAAGTCTTCCCCGTTACCCTTAAGGGGCAAGCTCGCACTTGGTTCTACTCCCTTCCAAGGAGATCCATCCATACCTTTGACGAACTCGCCAAGATTTTTGTGGAACAGTTCATTATAAATAGAAGAATCATTAAAAATTCCTCTCATCTCTCCGGCATTCGTCAGAATGAGGGTGAATCACTTAAGGAATACTTCCAGGTTCTCCTTAGAAGCTCGCCAAATACCAGGTAGACCCTTAAGAGGAGTTTTCCTTGGAGGACTCCATCAGGGCCTTTTACTAGTCCTTTGTCAGACAGTCGCTCATATCTTGACTTGGTTCATCATGTGGAAGTACAAATCTCTCTTGAATTTAGGCTATCATGAATAATTTGAGCAATCTACAGGAAAATATAAAAGCACCCCAGGGAATGCGGACTGACAGTTCTATCAAAAGAAGCAACAAGGCAGTCATGGTCTCCCTCCATAGCTCCCATATCAATGACGTAAACCATGACCCAAAAAGGAATACACGCCACTGAACACATCTCATGTTAATCTCCTAATGGCTATTCGAGATGAAGAAAATATCAAGTGGCCGCATCCACTGAAATCAAATTCAGGAAATCAGGAGTAATATTATCACTTCCATCGAAGTCGTGGACATACTACTAAAGCATGCAAACAACTCAAAGAAGAAATTGAGAGGCTCATTCAACAAGGATATCTACGTCAATTTGTGAAGAATCAATCGAATCAAACAAACATACCTCCAACTGGGGGGCAACTAGGACAATCATCACAAAAATAACAAAATAATCATCAAACAGTTGGAGAAATTGAAACAATCGCAGGAGGACCAATACTATCTAATCAAGTTCTCATTACCACCTCTGAAGAGCCAGAGTTAAAGAAGTCTTGTACTGATCATTCCATCACTTTTAATGACTCGGACTTAGAAGGAGTCCATGTTCCTCATCAAGATCCACTTGTCATCAACGCAGGGATTGGTGACCCATGCTATAATGTTATGAGAATTTTGATTGACAATGGGAATTCTATTGATGTCTTATTTTACTCCATATTTTTAGCATTGGCCTGGTTAGGGAAAAGCTCCAACTGCGGGGACAATTTATGCAGTTTGACAATGCTGCGGAGGGACAATCACCCTTCCTGTTGTCCTTGGTGAATTTTCTCGACAAGTGACTCATTTAATCCAATTCATGGTGGTCAAGTCAAATTCGGCATATAATGCTATCTTTGGAAGGCCCCTCCAATCAATTTTTGATGCAATCACTTTAGTATCTCATCTTAAGATGAAGTTTCCAGCCCCCATTGAAGTTGGGGTGGTCTGTGAAAATCAACAAATAGCACAATCATGTTATCTCAGACAAGCTCAACCATGCCCTTATGTGACCTTCAGCATCGAAGATTTTAATTTTTGAGATGAAGAAGTACCCCAAAAAGCAGCCAGACTTGCTCTCTGTTGCATTATCAGATGACCAACCACTACGAACAGTGCAAGTGAGATCTTTGCTCTCAAACGAACAAAGGAAAAAATACAGACTTCTTGCAATCAAGACATCTTTGTGAGTCCGGCGGATATGCAGGGTCGACCCAATGTAATGCACTCCCTCAGATTGATCCAACATTGACCAATCAAAGCAGAGTTTTGCACTGATCATCACGATCATCTTGCTATTGAACAAGAAGTTAACAAGCTCATAGCGGGATTCATACGAAGGTACATTACCCTACATGGCTAGCAAATGTTATCATGGTTAAGAAAACAAATGGAACATGGAGAATGTGTATTACACGACTTTAATTAGGCTTGCAGAAAGATAGTTTTCCTCTTCCTCGAATTGATCAGTTGGTTGATGCTACGTCTGGACATCAAATGCTCAATTTTTTGGATGCTTACTCTGGTTACAATCAAATAAAAATGAACCCATCAGATGAAGAAGCTACACAATTTCAAATATATAAAAGTTTATATTGTTACCAAGTTATACCGTTTGGATTAAAAAATGCTGGTGCTACCTATCAACGCCTTATGAATAAGATTTTTAAAGACCTACTAGACCGCATAATGGACATATATGTGGATGACATGTTAGTGAAATGCTTGGAAGAAACACAACATATTTCTGATTTAGAAATATGCTTTAACCTTCCTTGACGTTATAACATGCAACTCAACCCAACCAAGTGTGCTTTTGGGGTTATGTCGAAAATTTCTTGTATTTATGGTAACCCACCGCGAGATAGAGGCCAACCTCAAAAAAATCAAAGCTCTCAAAGATATGGCTCCTCTGAAGAATATCAAGGAAGTTTAATGTTTGAATGGACGAATTGCTGCGTTATCCCACTTCCTAGCCCGTTCTGGGGATAGATACTTACCATTCTTTAAAATATTAAAGGGAGCTAAAAATAATAATTTTCAGTGGACCGATGAATGTCAAACTAAAACTACCAATAGGACTATACTCAAAGGACTAAAAACACGTCTCGAGAAGGCCGGGGGACAATGGGTTGATGAGCTTTCTAATGTTCTTTGGGCTTACCGCACTACATCACGCACCCCGACTGGTGAGACACCATATAACTTGTGTTTTGGCCATTTCAAGTCTAAGAGTTCAATTATTCAATCATGATGATAATGAAGAAAAACTCTGACAACACCTGAACCTACTCTCCAAAACTTGTGACATGGCCCTACTTCGGAATGCTTCCTATCACCAAAGGATAGCTCATCACTTCAACAGAAGAGTAAAACCTCATCCCATATCTGTCGGTGACTTGGTCCTACGAAGTCTCGAAGCTGTAGGCAAAGGCCCTCAACGCAATAAACTCTCACCTATTTGGGATGACCCATATGTGGTTATAGCTATGGTAAAGCCAGGAACATTCAAGCTTAAGGATCTAGGAAAAACTTTACCTCGAACTTGGAACACTGAGAATCTCAAAAATATTATCGTAATTCTCTTGCATAATTCTTGCAACTTTTATTTTTATAGCCGACCCTACTTAGTGGGATAAAGACTTGTTATTGTTGTCATCATTTCCTCTTGAAACTCATATCCGTGTTAAAATTATCTTATGATAGTATCACCGAACTTATCAGAGTAATGAATTTATAGCTTTTTTCTTACAAGCTTGTTTCTTTTTCATTTAATCCTCCCACTTGAGAAATATACAACTCACATTGTATCTCAATCGAGGCATAATCAATCCCAAGCGGACTTGATCAGACCTCTTCCATACAGGTAAGAAGTCAAGTAACACTTTGGCTGATACCTAAGATAAGTCAAAAGTTCCTTGGTGGACATCCCACGACCTCTTCCATACAGGTTAACATCATCAAGTAACACTTTGGTTGATACCTAGGATAGATCAAAAGGTCCTTGGTGGACATCTCGCAACCTCTTTCATACAAGTTAACATCATCAAGTAACACTTTGACAAACAACCTTGGATTGGTCAAAAATCCTCAGTGGATTCAATTCAACCTCATCCGTACAGGTTAGCATCGTCGAATAATATTTCGACTAATTACCCCGAATAGGTAAAAATAAAATAAGAGCGTATCATCTAAAAAAACTTTGACAGCATTAACATGATGATATAAGAAAGAATCAAGATTTTGATATACATTAATAACAATACATATAAAAAAATGCATCCTCAAGTGAGCTACATCATATCAGTTGGTGATATCAACGTCCTCCTCACCACTAGGAGATACTCCCTTGGACTCACTCTCAACTCCTTCATCTCCGAATCACGAAGAGTCTTGAGATACTTTGACGGCATCCTCTAGCTCCGATCTTGTGATGTACTAAGCGGATTCCTTTTAAGAACCCTCGGATGAAGCCCTCCTCTAAACATTGGTGCTCCAAGTCCTTCACTTCAACATCAAGTATATGATTATGAGCTTCCTGAACATGGTCTTGAGTGTCTTGAGATAATCCGGGGAGTCCTTAAAGTCTTCCCGCCTTCAAGGAGATTTCATTTGCTTGCCGACATTATATGCTCCTTCGAGCGATCCCATAATACTTTCTTCTCCAGGTTCGAGCTCTCTTCTCAAGTTCCTTGAGTCTTTTTTCTTTCTGAGTCTCTATCCTCACCTCAATCGACTAATTACAGTGTGCGACTCGACGGAGAAAGAGAAGTCGACATGTTCGCTAGCTCAGTTCTACACCCGGTCAGCTGATCCTCTAAAGTCGCCACTTCTTTGGCTTTAATACTCATCTTTCGCTCATACTCACCTTTGTAGATATTGTATCTTCACAAATTCAGTATTCCACTCATCTAAAGCAACACACAAATGAACCATCTGCCCTAATGTTTGAGTTACCTATACAGAAAAAAAAATCATGACAAATATTACACAAAAGAAAAGAAGGAGAAAAAGAAAAAAAGAAGAAAGAAGGGAAGATAACGTACCAATTCATCTGCTCGTTGATGCCTAATACATATATGATTTAACACCTCTTCAGGAATTTATGGCTTCGAGAAATGAACTCCCCTATCATGAGTTCAAACAACTAAACTCTCAGAGGTCAACTGGGGGCAAACATCTTCTTCGTAGATATCTGACGTAGTCACTTCAGCGCATGTCTTCTTTTTCTTTAGGGAAGAAACATTGCCACCACCCTGATTTCGTGACGGGCTTCTTGAAAGAACCCTATGAATATGAGGAGACCTTTCATCACCTTTACTTGACTTCTTTAGTGGAAAAGAATGAGATCTCCTTGCCTGGATAGAAAGGCCAATCTTGAACATTCTATCTTCAACTATATATTTGTTAATGTGATGTAACTCATGTTGCAAGCTTCCTACATCAGGGATATTAAGAGTTGTCAAGATCTCATTCTCTGACATCAGCAATGGATCTGGAAGGTCATTCAATCTTCCCCATCTCTCAGGATGGCCCCACTCAATTTTCACAAAAAAAGTCCATAAAACCAATTTCTGGATTGATCCCGTGCTGAAAATTCTATCCAATTCTTTATAGTTCGATAAGAAACATGTCCCTAAGTATCACATGTAAATCTACACATTTGACACAAGTATTTGATGTTCAAAGTAACACCACGCTCTCTGAAGAAGACAGCCAAACCGACGATGACCATTAAAGCTCGAAATAAAAATTGCGATAAAGCTACACCACATATTTTGAATATCTCAATCAACTCGGAAAGGGAATCAGTCCACCGAAGAATCATCTCGGTAAATTACCACGGCGGAGGTGAACGAGCTCGATCAGACTTTTTGGCAACAATGGCCACCAACTCATTAGGGAAGAAAAATTTTCTGCGGAACACCATTAAACTATCTGATATGATAGTGGATGGTATATCATCTATAGCCGTCACACTATGGATTTTCTTCTGGCCATCACCCTGTGAAAATAAATAATAAATAAAGAGGGAGAAATGACAAAAATTTGAGAATTTTATAAAATCAACTCACTCACCCCAATGCTTGGGCGCCTCCTTTTTTGATCTCGCTCATGGATAGCTTACGATAAAATTTTTTGCCTACGATCTGATAAAAAGGATACACACACATATGAGAAAAAGATAAAAAAAAAAGAGGAGAGAGAAGATATTCCCCTCTAATGATGCTTATAAATTACCTGCCAAACTTTCTGAGTCGTTTGAACGATAGTTCCTGGCTAACGCTCCCTCGTCATCTTGGCGGTTATCAACTACTAAATCATCCATTAAAGTCGTAAGAAATCCAATTTCCTACCAGAAAAAGTTGGAACCGGGCCTGCCTCCAAACGACGGTCCACGAGGCGGTTGGCTCTTCGAGGGAAAACCGAATAACGACGTATGTATCGCGGCCTTGATTGCCTCAAACCTGGCGGACGAGGCGGTTGACGCCTCTTTCGAGGGAAAACTGGAACAACGACATATGTACCACGGGCCTTGATCTCCTCCAAACATGGACGGTCCGACGAGGCCGGTTGATGCCTCTTTCGAGGGAAAACCAGAACAACGACGTAGTGGGCGGCCTTGATCGCTCAAACCGGACGGTCCGACGAGGCGGTTGGCGCTCTTTCAAGGAAAAATCGACAACGACGGCCGCTGTGACGTCTCGAATGACCCTCTCAAGAAGAAGAAGCACTAGAGCATTGAAAGTGTGCCTTCTCCTAGGGGTTTTATAGACCCTTCTAGGAGCAAAGGATAAAAATCGTCAAAACACCCAACACCGCCAAAACCGCCCCATCAAAAAACCGTCATTTGGGCTCGGCGCCGTCGCTCGCTCGAGCATTGGCCGCGTAACCACCAGCATTTAGTTGCCAGCGCTGACTCGCCGACCCATCGACCGGCGTCGGTTCAGTGACCCACGAGGCCCATTCGACCGCTAACCAAATTCGGCCCCACCACAGGAAAGCTCATGGCCCCGTGGGCAAGCCTTGGCGCCCTGACCATCCCTGATCCCAGCAGCCGGCCTCAGGTACCAAGGCCGTAGCAGAGCTAGAAACTCAAGTTGGGATACCTCCGTAACCTCGAAATCTCGTGTCCGCGCATACTTACACTCATCCACGGCCCTACATCTGCTTCTATAGTCATAATATTGTGCTCCCAGAAGATCTGTTCTCTAAAAATATGTGGTTAATGAACGCTCAAATTTCATTGAAGAATTTGCTATATTCAAGTATTTGACATATATATATATATTTGGATGATTGAAATAATGATATCCAAAAATAGGGGGCAACTGATATGACACTTAAAATATTACTAGGCGAAGCACGAATCTTGATGCTAAAAGTAAACTGATCCAAAGTTGAAACTGGTCGAGATCGAGCACTTAAAATATCATTGGAAACATTGGGATATCAGTTAAATCCCTAAAAAGCTCTTAAAATATGGAGTGTTTATAGTCAAATCGAGCGTCTCGACGAGCCGGATCTAACAAGCCCTAGATCTCAAAATTTTGACTTCATTTGTGCATTCAAATATTTAAAATACATCAAATGATCAAAGGGAACATTGTGAGCGTCAGATGAAGTGGGATGCGGTTGCATGTATTTACGACGTCCTCCAATCTATAAATAGCCTCATTTATATGAGAGGGCAAGCAAGAAAAAGAGAGAGAGCCCTAAAGCTTGAAGATCCTCCAAGCACAATCGTTACCACCCACGGTCATCGCGCCGACCACGCCGTCGGTCGCCGCGATCCCATTCGTCAACCTCCGGTCTCCATCATGGACCTATCATCATCGATGTTCCTCGTTGTTCATCATCTACTACCAAGCAATTACCATTAGTGTTCACACTGAACATGACTACATAGTGGTTGTTTCTTTCTCATATATAATTATGTAATCCCGTTATCGGAAGATTTTATACTCAAACAAATTCATAGTGGAAGCTCGGTAGCAGTGATTTTCTCTCTTTTGAGATTTTTTAAAATTCTAGTTTTCTTTTTCTTAAATCGTTATTAGTCGGATTTTGATTTTGTCAAGCAGTAATATATATATATATATATATATATATATATATATATATATATATATATATATATATATATATATATATATATATATATATATATATATATATATATATATATATATAAAATCTATACAATATATATAATTAGATAAAATAATTATAAAGAATTTTATTTTTTATTTTTTAATCACTCAAATTATTAAAAAAATGTTTACTAAATTTGAATAAATATTTAACAAAATATAAAAATAAAAAAAGCTAAAATCTCCTTGGAGATTTATGCCACATATATGAAATCTCCTACAAGATGATTTTATCTCCATGGTATACCAAATCTCGTGTTTAGTGGCCATTCCGTCTACCTTGTTTATTTTTTTATTTTTTATTTATTATCTAATTCTTTTTAAGATGATCTGCTTTAAAAATTTCTCCTTCTAACTAGGGGTATAAGTCAGCTTGGTAGAAATAACTCTTATTCAGATTCATTCGTTTGAAATTTATTTTGTTAGTGTTATCGTTTATATATCGAATGAAGTGTTTGTTAGATGTTCACGTTTTAACTAAAAAGCTGAAACCGAGTTGTTTGAACAACGAGCTTTTTTTTAACAATATATGAGAAGAATTGAGCCTGGCGTCTTTTCATGAAAATTTTAGCACTAAACTATCTTTGCGTTTATGATATATGTAAGTGTGCTATGTATATATAATAATAATAATAATAATAATAATAATAATAATAATAATAATAATAGTAATAAATAATAGTAATAAATAATAGTAATAAATAGTAATAAATAATAGTAATAAATAATAATAATAATAATAATAATAGTAATAAATAATAATAATATAATATAATATAGTATAATTTTTTATTTTGAGCTAAATTAAGTCGAATATGATCGAACAAATGATTATTCATATTCGACTCGTTTACATATCAAGCTTAAAATATTTATACATATTTGACTCATTTAATTAACGAACGAATCAAATATGTATTTCATAACAAATCAAATACCAACAACAAAGTTTTTTAATAGCGTTACTTCTAACCGGCAAAATCTGAACCGCGTCAAAGGTGGCACATCTATATATTGCCCACAGCAGAACCGCAAACAAAGGAAAACGTCAAGCGAAACGACGACGCGATCCGAACCTATGGAGAAGGCATGGGACTCTGCACGGCGAGCAAGTCGAAGGCTCGGCGACAGCATCGGCAGGAGCGTTTCGGACTGGGGCATCGAGGACGTCTTCGCTAAGAGCGATGCCAGCGACGGAGGGGCCAGCCATGGAGACGACGAGGAAGCGCTCCTTTGGGCAGCTATCAAGCGCCTCCCGACTTACCACCGTCTCCACACCGGAATCTTGAAATCCGCCGTTCCCGAAGGAAACGGTAGCGGTGGCCAGGGTTACGAGCATCGGGAGGTAGATGTACGGAAACTCCGCGCCGGCGAGCGGCAGGAGTTTATCGAGCGGGCATTTAGGGTTGCCGATGAGGATAACGAACGATTTCTCAAGAAGTTGAGGGATCGCGTTGATAGGTACGAAAGGTGCTAGATGATAAGCCTTTTTCTTTTTACCGATTAGGTTGTGTTGTTCAGAGATTTGTGCTTCCCCGGGTTGCAGGGTGGGGATACAGCTGCCGACGGTGGAGGTTAGGTTTGAGAATCTAACAGTGGAGGCGAAGTGTCATGTGGGGAGCAGGGCGTTGCCGACGCTGGCGAATGCGGCGAGGAATATGGTGGAGTCGGCGATCGGGAAGCTCGGCTTTGGGATCACTAAGACGGCTACGCTCACTATATTGAAGGATGTCTCTGGCATCATTAGACCTTCCAGGTTTCATCTAGGTCCTTGGTTTAAATTTGTTTGTTTTTTACGTACAAGTGAATGAAAAATGAAGATAGTGATAAGAAGAAAATGATAAAAGTTAGAGAGAGAGAGAGAGGAGTCGAAGTCAGGATTATATCTCATCTTCAATCTCTCTCTCTCTCTCTCTCTCTCTCTTATTCAAGATAAAACTATAATATGTGTGGCACTTACATAGAATATCTGCTCTTTATAAAATATTTACTGGATTAGTAGTTAGACTTGTAATTAATACATTAAAAATCATTTTTTAATGCTTTATGTGATGAATCATTGGGTGAGTAACATCTTTATTACATATTTTAGAATAAAAAAAAAATTTCCCTTTTGCAATTACTCTATCATAGTAATTTTTCTATCTTTGTTATGAAGTTAAAATCCGAATTATTAAAAAAATGTACAATTAATCATTATGTGGATCATTCATATATTAAAAAGTATTATTATTCTATGTAAATATTGACGTGACTTATTGCAGAATGACACTTTTGTTGGGCCCGCCGTCTTCGGGGAAGACAACGCTTATGTTGGCTGTTGCAGGAAAGCTAAACCCTAACCTGAAGGTTCGTTCATAGTTGACTGTTTTTATAAAAATATTCTAAACAATTTGTTCTATTTTATTACGCATTATTTCAGAATGAAACATTGACTCATATATTAGTACAAGTGCTTCATCTTTGTTCTGTCATTATAAATCAATAATAACATTTGATATGATTCACAAAATAAATATGATGAAATACAAATTTTCACATAATTTTAGAAAATCAATTATATAATGAAGTTTTATCCAAAAGTCATATGGACGTTGGTACTAGCTATTTTATAGTCAGTATAATACGTTTAAATGTGATAAATATAACCATATTTTAATCATGTCATTTTGAGCACATTTTTGAACATGCACTTATTGTAATTGCCTGATAGAACCAATTTAGCTCTCACATGTCTCTTACAAAGAAGGTTGTCATTAACTAACCTTCGAGCTAGCTTAGGTCATCTCCTATTTTTAATTTTACATTGATTTGCACACAATTTGCAAAGGAAAGATAAAAATCCAAACTTATTGAAACTATTGCGACCATTATAAACAATGAAATAGAGAGACATTTATAACATTAGATTTATCTAAGAGAGGAGAATATTTCATGAAAAAATGATGAAGTTCCATCACATTTTTATACCATTCCTAAATTCTATCAACATAACTTCTCAAAATTATTATGATCCACACATACCCCTAATAGATGAACATCAACAATATTGATTTACTCTCATCAATAATAAATCCAATCTATGATTATCCTCAATGATCATTTTCTTTTGATGATGATAAAATATGACCAATGCATTAAATCTTTTGATTAGTGGACTATTGGAACTTTGATCCATCAATTTTTTTATACTTCCATTGTTGAGAGCTTCAACTTGTTATATTACATTCATCAATCGAAGATTATGCTACTAATGATCATTATCACACTATCGTTACATTATGATAATTGGTTATCAGTCAATTGGTTGTGTTGTTTCATCAATTTCATTAGATTAGCCTAGAGGCCAGATCTGCTAATCACTTCTCAATCATTAATAAGAATGAAAAAAATATATAGATTATTGAAAAAAATGGTTAGATTACTCTTAAAATCTAAAAGTAAGCTTTAATTTTTCATATATTTTCATATTTCAATATACACGTACTATGGGTCATAAGGAATTTTCAAGTTCTTACTACATTTAGAGCAATCGAATAACCACCTTGGTCTTCCAAGACTTTTTAGATGTCTTCTAACTATCATCAATGGATGTCTAACTCATATCACTAATGTCATCCTTCTTCATCAACTAATGTCTATTGCAGCCAGCTCCTGGAATTTGTAGTCCATCTCCTTATATCTGATATATGTTAACATTCAACATCTTATAATGTCAAATGACAATGTCTAATGACCGATATAACATTTATCATTTACCTACTAGGTCATCTGATCTCTATTATAGTAAGGAGTAATCAATAGTCGGCCATCTCTTAACACCCATTATCCCCTTTTGTTTATCAATCAACATTAATAGATCAATATTAACCAATTGATCTCTACAGGTCAAAATTTGTCGATCAACACCTATCATCTTTTATTGCCATTGCCATCTCACCTCAAGAAAAAAATCTCTAAGTAAATTTTCATATTAAATTCTTATCATCTCTAGTTATTTGTAAATTTGAGTTATTATAATATCAAATCAATACTTGTTGATATATTCTTATTGAGATAGGAAATGGATTCCTCACATCTAGGTTTTTATGTAGAAAAAATATTTGTTTATCTCTATGCATATTAGACTATATGTATGCTAAAATCCAAGTCTCAATCTTTGTCATCACAGATTTTTTAGCGCATAATCATTTGATATCATCTATTGGAAATAACATACCAATGATTATTGTATCACCAATCATTAACCTACTCGAATGACAAACAATAAATATCCTTTTAAAATTGGGCATCGTACCTTGATTCTTAAGAATCATGAACTAGAACTAGTCTACAAATTAAAGTAATTTTTAATCTGGCTACTATTCTACCAATAAGTAAGTCATGTTGAGTGAGGGACTTAAGAAATAACTTTAGAATATTTTATGTTTCATAGGAAAGAATCCTTAAACGAGATACTCCATCTCCTCTATGGTACTCTTTAGTTGATCCCTTGTAGCACAATCTCATTAGGACTTACTTTCCGTAGGATTAACTTCATGTTGAATAACATCAATCAAAGAGTGCCTAGATAAAAGCTTATTGTCTACAAGGCACTATTTGTTTACCTTGGAAAATACTAATCTTAATGGTATATCCAATTTAATCCCTCCATCATGCATAAATCTATATGCTCACAATCTATCCCTAGTAGTAATCAATCCTTATGTAGCTCCTATTAATGATGCCTTACATAATTTTCATGTTGTGGAACATCAATTTTAGAGTGCTTGTGTATTGGTTCTTTTTTTGTTGTCGAGGTTCCTTTACTTATGACATCCTAAGAAATACATTGATCTCAATGATACAACTAATTTAACCCATTCATTATGCATAAATCAATATGCTTGTAATCATCCTTATTAGCTATAAATTCTCAAGTAGCTTGTTTCTATTTCATTTGATTTCTTGATAAAGAACTCCTATAATTATAAAGGAAGAGCATCCCAGGGTGGAAATAATTAGTTCTTATTAGCATATCAATAATTTTAGAGTAATAAGCACATTTAGCATGCTCAATACTCACATTTTTCTAAATTCATCCCTACTACACTCAAGAAATAAGCCCAAACTTAGTTTAATTCTCTTCCTCTATTCTTCATCAAGTTTGCCAAGCTTGTTAGAGGCCTCTCTAACTATTCCATTCCTTAGAGAAGAATTATTAAAAAATGTCTTATGAAAATTTCCAAAATGTCGAAGAATTTTTCAAGGATTACTATTAAAGGTTTTCTTTTAAAGCTTGCATAGTTATGGGGGTTATGTCACGATAAAATAGAGTGTCTTTCTTAGTGGGTTTTATCTCGACTCCTTTAACTTCTCATTGATATATGATATTATAGTCAAATATGTTGATCTTATCCATAACATTAAAGCACATTTTATCATGGGTAAATCCACCATCCCCACCATAAGTAATTTAGGTTGTCCATTGATAAATGTAAGAAGTAATAGCAAGGGATTAATTAATCAATAACCTAAGTAGAGGAAATAAGTACTTAGGGGAATCAGATCTCCATCCTCACTCACTTGATAGTCCCAAAAATAACATCAACCTCCTAATCACACCCCTTTAACATTGTAGAGCTAATAGTTTTATTGAGATCCATAATGTTGACACTACTAATGACCAATGACATTAATAAACTTGAATGTTTCAGATCAATCCATATAGATGTTTTCACTCAAACAAAGAGAATGCATAATTCATTAGAGATATATGGGGCACTACTTGAAGAATCATTTGTAAATATATACTCCAAAATGAACATAATTATAAGACTAGAAGAAAATTTTGAAGAAAAGAAATTATTATCATTGTATATTCTATCATAAGAGGATTATAATCAAGATCAAGCACTAGAAGGTAATAAATTTACTTTTTGTTATCCAACTTTGGCACCTATATCTAAATTATTTCATCATCTTAAGAGGAATAGGACCTCCTTCCACCAACAGTAAAATGGTTCTAATCTTCATAACCATTTAACTGTATATACAATTCCTTCTACTTTAGTAAATATTGAGTTGGTCAACACTAAGTTATAGCTTTATCCTAATGATATTTGTGGTTTTTGAAGTCAACAGATAAAGATTCTCAACTTGATCACTGATCTAGTAATTTTATGGGATTTGACATTATAATTGGCTCACTTGCCACGATTCATAATAATAGAGATCAATTTATAATCTAATATTTGATTAGCAACTCCTTTCCAATTTTTTGGAAATTGTGTCTATTCACAAATTACATTTTAAATTCCCCATTTTATGGCATATGAGGGAAGTTAGAGGAAACTAATCATTGTCTCATTCATGTTTCCTTTAATAGCTTTTGAGAGGTTCTCATTATTGTTGATGGCTTAGATTAGTTCTTATCCTTTAATGATTTACTCCATGAAGCTAGAAAAAAAAATATATCAAATGGCTATCATAAGAGAATTATCTAGTTCTTCTAGCTCCTCATTAATTAGTCTCCAACTTCTTTCAAAGTTTAGAATTGGAATTAAGTAACTGAAGGAAGAAATTGAGCATCTCATCTCCATAGGATTTCAAATATATATTTATTTCAAAAAAATTTGTTTCTTTCATTTTTGAGATTAAGCATATATTATTATTTTTAGTTGAAATATGATTTCTTTTTGTAGAAAATAAGTTCTTTATATTATCATTTGGTCAACTGAAGCTTTTTCTATTAATTATCATGTATTCTCGTACATATATCAATGAAAATTCTTGAATGTTTTTCAATTTATATCATTTTATTTAAAAGTCTTTTTGAGGGCTAATCATTTTAAGGACCCAAATTATCATAATAGACAAATATTTATTTAAATTCTTTTGAAAGGATGCATTATCAGGTAAACCCTGTGTGGTTATAGAGTTAGATTATAGTCTTTTTATCTAAGAGTCTCTAAGAGGGAATAATAATAGTTCAAAATTTACTTATATAAAAGTCTTTATAAGGCACCCTAGTTCGAAAGCTTTAGAGGGTAAGTATTATTTTAGAAGGTAAACACTAAAATCTCAAAGGAGCTTCACTATTTATGGACATCAATAAATCAAATGGTAAATAAGATTTTCACTAATTTTAAAAGCCCTAAAGGACATGTTATTTGGAACTTGGAAGATCCACGAGAGCATAAGGCCTTTAAATAACTTTTAATAGATAAATATTATAATATAGAGCATAAGTCTAAAGATAGAGCACCGTCAAAGATCCTCACTAGAGATTTCTTATAAGAGTTTAGTGTTACTATTGAAATGCATAATGCAATAATAAACTATCACTAAATGAGTCCATGCTAATCAGTAAGTGGTGTATTGTGAAAATTAAATGGTACTTCTAAAGTCCTTAGTTTATGGGCCGCCTCAATGAATTCCCAAAATTGATAAAGAGTTTATAGTTAAAGTCTCTACCTTAATGAACCTCCAAAAAAGGTCTGATGACATCCCACCAACTCCTTATAATTAATGATGACTTATTAACTTGTCAATTTAGCTAAATATATTTAGTCTCATATTGCCAAAGAGAAGGATGTCACTCGCACTCTCACTATATAAATACATGAAGCTCAATTCCCTTTGAAAATATCTCATCCATAAGATATCCATCTACAAAGCCTTGGAAAAATTTTGCAACACAACAAAATGTACTGAGAGAATTTCTGAACTCTTTATCCTCGTTATCCTCTTTCTCTCCTATTTTTATCTTTTTGTATATCTTACATTGTATATATTTAAATTTTTGCATTTCATATTTATTTTGTTTGATGCTAGAGCTTGAGTGTTTTTGAGCCTAAGCACTGCCACAACTAATGAAGTGGAGTTATCAATGTGAAAGAATCACATTAAATAATAGTTTTTTATAGTAATGGATAGTTCTTTACATAAATACAATGATATTTGATCATAAGCATATCTTGCACTATAGAGCAAAGGTTGATACATCCCCGAATGTAGTTATTCGATGGGAAACTAAGAGAATTTGTATGACTCGACATTTCTAGTTCTAATTAATGTAGTTATAATTACCATAATCAATGTATTCTACATGGTGGATATGAGTTCTCACGAAATGCTCTCATCATTATTGAGTTAGTTAAAAAAAAATTAAGGTTTCTTTTTTGCATTAGTTGTGGCTAACAAAATCTAGCAATATACTAACATAAAAATAAAATTCTATCTTTTATCTAAAGTATTGATGAAATTCCACCTTAATAAAGAGCTATAGAGATGCTAAAAAAAAGTTCTGAAATAAATAATAAAGAGCTATAGATTTAGCTAATAAATTTTTTGTCTAGTTTAATTTAATGAATTTGATTATAATTCTATGTTCATCTAATCCTGGATATATTTCTTTATTTAAATTAGATGCAAAAAATTGCAAATTTTAGATTCAGAATGACATACGTTATGCATGCTTGTTTAATTTACTTTTTCTTGATTCAAATTTGATAATATTATTGAAGAAATAAAAAATGTATGTATGTTTGTGTGTACAAATCTATTTTTCACTTTTTGGCGATGAAAGGCATTATAATGATGCTTGTGTAATTATTCTAATTAAAGATGGAATTACTAAAACTATTAGTGATAGGTAACCGGTGAGATCACATACAATGGGCATAACCTTTCTGAATTTGTGCCTCAAAAGACAGCAGCATATATTAGCCAGAATGACGTGCACTTAGGAGAATTGACTGTCAAGGAGACCCTCAACTTCTCCGCTCGATGCCAAGGCATTGGTTCTCGATATGGTAACTATATGCTTTCTCCTCTTCTGTATTTTCTCTCTCTAGAAAGAAATATTCTTTTGGTAGAATTTCAGCTTATTAAAAATCAAAATCTTATGCTGATGGTTTATATTTTTGGTTGGACAGAATTTTGAAACGATTATTTGCATGTAATATAACTGATGAAGAAACTTTACATGTCTTCTTTGGCCTGTAGAGCTTTTAACTGAGCTGGTGAAGAGAGAAAAGGAAGCTGGCATACTACCGGACCCTGAGATAGACCTCTTCATGAAGGTAAAATAGTTCAATATCATTCATTTTCATCATTTTTAATTATATTTGTAAAGAAAGAATTAACCCATATTTATATATCTCTCCTCCAATATTCATTAGGCCGTAGCAGTGGAAGGAGTGAAGAGCAGCCTCCAAACAGATTACACCCTCAAGGTGAGAAAAAATATTACTTTAGTGCTGATAAGTATTTGAAAGTGATTGAAATTCAGTCTCAAAATTGAGTTCAGATATTTATTGATTAAAAATTAATGAATTCATGCTATTATATTTTAGGTTCATATGTTAAACTAAAGTCACGTGCACACATGCAGTTTTTGTTTTATATAATAATAATAATAAACAATATAAATTTTATCAGAGAAAGACATAAAATTATGATTATTAATATTAAAAATAAAAATATATAATAATCAAAAGAAGAATATAAAAAAATTCATTATAGTTTGGATAAATATTATTTAAATTCAGTTAAAAGGTGCCTTTTGTTGAAATTGTAACCTAATTACTTTTAGGAATTTACATTGAATTAAATTAATCTTGATTGGCTGCAAGAGTTATTATTATTATTATTATTATATTTTCACAAGCAAAAAAACCTTCTTGAACTATTTTCTTCATCGATGCACATAACCGAATGGCTGACGATCCATGAACAGATATTGGGACTGGATATTTGCGCTGACACCATCGTCGGCGATGCCATGCACAGGGGAATCTCCGGCGGCCAAAAGAAGCGGGTCACAACTGGTTTGTACTTTTTTACTAAATTTTGCATGGAACCCTCATTATTTTAAGATTATTGTTTCATAGAAAACTTTAAATTGAAATTTGTCAGTGCATTAAGCTAGCTAATAAGTTTTGTAATATTTGATGTTTATAATGTTAGAATAGTGATAAAATTTGAGCAAAAATTAAATGAAGATGAAAGAATAAGTATACTAGAGATTATAAATACAAAATATATTTATAGACTTTGGTGAGATTTATCATCGCCCTCCATCATACAAAATTAAATATTTCACTAAGCTATAGAAGAGCATATTAATGACTTTCTTATTACAATGTTCAAGATATTGTCACACACACTCTCTCTCCCAATAAATGAGAGGGAACACAATCACTCTCTCCCAAAAAAACATTATAATGTGTTATTATACATTTTCCTTCTTTAATTAAAAAATTTTATTGTGATAACTTCTTCTTAATATAAGTGAAAGCTTTCTTGTTGATGGGATTGAAACTAGCAACACATCTTTGAAGAAATAGCAAAAAAATCTTCTTTATGTAGGCAAAAAATCTCATTCTTTTTTTCTTAATTAGCAACCTCTCTCCCTTCTCTCTCTCTCTCTCTCTCTCTCTCTCTCTCTCTCTCTCTCTCTCTCTCTCTATATATATATATATATATATATATATATATATATATATATATATATATATATATATATATATCCATTTGACCATGGATTATGATTATGGGATGCCAAATCACTTGTAAGATTCTATTTATAGTGATAATAAAATATGAGTTTAAAAACACAATTAATGATATAATCTTATAAGATCTCATAGCCCATAAAAAAGATTTAAACATATCTTTGAAAATATCATTATAATATTTACAATAAATTTGAGATTTTAATCATAACTTGTAAATCTAGGATACATAAGATTTCATAAAGTTTTAACTATTTTATTTATTACATTTTGGGGATATAATAATAAGTTTTTTGTCCCCTTAATTTTAATTTGATGTAAACCAATTAGTTTAAAGAAAACTATCATCAAATGGTACTTGAGTTGCATTCATTTTATTTATGAGTGAATGACAATATTCTTTGAAAATGAATGATACTTTGTCTAAAATAAAAAAATATAGTATTTTCTTGTTACTCATTAAATTTTTCTAAGAAGCATTTGACTTAAATCATCAGCATTATTTAATTTAATGATTCAAATTTAATACTTGATAATTTTAAAATTATTACTATTAAATAATAGTAGTGCTACCCAAAGGATAGATGTACTTAATGATCTCATATCCACATCTTCTTAAATTTGAATTAATTTTGTCAAATAATCTTATGCTAGTCCTTATAAATTTTAGAAACTTATTGATTATACGTTTATATAGCATAGTGTCTACTTTATACTATTGTAGTATCTTTTTATGGATTGAAATATATCTTTTAACTACTCACTACTTCTATAATATTTAATATTGCACAAAACATTACATATATAGGAGATCTAGCTAATGATTGATACATAAGAGGCTTTAGTCATGTGCTTCTTTTTCAACTTGATTTATGACATGTTTTTTATATAATTTAAGTGGATAGTATGAGTACTTGCATTTATCTAAAATTGTTTGAATATGCTATATTTTTGACAACTTATGCACTTGCGGACTTGTTACAATTTATTCTCATATCATGAATTTTTTTAAAATTTTCTTGATCATTCATATTAATTTTTTTAATATCAGTTCATTTAATTAATATATCATCTGAATATAAAAATAGTATAATACTATATTTTCTATTTCTTTGAAAAACATTAGTGATTAGTATTCCATTTGTAGAATTAGATCCCATGCATAAACATATTAACTTCTTGATTCCTTGGATGATGTGCTCTTGTATCAAGCCTTCAAACTTGTATTTATGCTTGCACACAATACCCTTTTTTGAAAGTTAAATAATACCTTTGGGTTACATCATATGGATATGAACCTTTAGTCAACATGAAGGAAAGTTGTCTTAACATTATTTTGTTCAAGGTATATATCTTTTGCTCTATAATGCTCAACACTAGATGAATAATCATTAATTTAATTACAAGAGATAATATCATTGTACATATATATACCTTCTGTTTATTAGAATCCCTTTACAAAAGACTTGTATTATAGTTAGTTAATTTTATCCATAGTAATATTGTATATATATCTTCTGTTTACTAGAATCAAAGTGTTATTCTTTTTTTTTTTTTTAATCTTATTTTTTAAAATGTTTGGAAGGAATTGATTAATTGCTTTATGCTTAATATTTTAAAAGATGGCATCAACAATAAAACTCAACACTTTATTGATAATGCCCAATGTTATTAGAAAATAAAAAAAAAGTTAATTCAAATTTCTCCCCAATTAAAAATTTAAACTCACCTCTAAGAGTTTAAAGATCAACCTATATAACTTGTTTGGTTCTTTTTTTGTGTGTAAATTATAAGTTTCTAACAATTCATTGGTTGTAGTTGCACTTGATAATTCCTCAAATCTTTCTTTATCCTTCACTTAAAAGACAAAATTGAGAGCTTTATTGTTTGTCTATCTTGAACTCTTTATAAAATTTCTTTAGATTGGGGATAGTATAACATTGTCTTACTCTCTATAGCCTTTCTAGATATCATCCCATATATCTTGTGCTCCAAATAAATATTTTTTGTTGCTATCCCAATTATCGTGGTTGCACCAAGCAAAAACAAAAAATAAAAAATTAAAAATTAGCCATTCCTTCATTTATGAATTCTCTAATACATATTTTGGAGAAATAAGATGAAGATATTTATGATAGAATAGGCTTTTTATATTAATCTTAGCTTCAACATGATACAAAAATGATAAAATATCTCTATTAATAGGACACTTTAAAAATTTTAGATATAATTATAAATAATAGATTTCTATTGACATTTAGAATTGATTGTAAACAAATTTTATTAATTATATTAATAAATGTGATGTTTTTACTAATTACAAAAAATTGTAAACATCTACCAAATATAATGAAAAATTTAGCTATAGCATATAATTTGACTTAATGACCAACAAAAAATAGGTTTATTATAATGATGATGATGATTATTATTATTAATGTGTTTAGATTGCTATTTAATATTTTTTTTAATTTTTAATTGACATATTATCATCGATTGAGATTAAATATCTAGTATGCCTTATTGAAGCTATTGATGATGAATATAAATCATATTTTTAGTGAAATATAACATTACTTGAGAATTAAGATTGATAGAAAGTGTATGATATGATAGGTTTTATAATGATATGCATAATATTTATGAGTCTAATATGAATAATAATGTTGAGTAGGTTTAGTATATTTGGCTTTCAAAATGTATGTTTGCAAGCAAGTAAAGCTATTATACATGATGATCATTAATTTGGTATCAATATCTAATTTAATATGATAAATATGAAAGTATGGAAGGATCAAAAGGTAGCGATGCATGTGGCTTTGAGCAAAGCAAGCTATGGTGGCAAATGGATGGCAAAGTGATAGTGGAAGACCATGTGGTGGCAGTGGATGGTGCAATTGTAGGTTAGTGTACATGGACTAGGGGGCAAGGGAATGTGGCAAGTGATAAGCCTTGCTAGAATTATTGTAAGAGCAAGAAGAAATTATACAAGAGAGAAATTTGGTAACTCAAGCAAAGATTGAGGGTTTATGAGAGTTTGAGTGGTCGATCAAAGATGGGTACTACTAAATATAAGTTTTCTTATGATTGATTTGGAGCACATGTGGAGGTCAAGTTGATGATAGATTCATGTGGTGTTAAATTAGTGAAGACTTGATGGCCATTAGTTTGATACCAATGGATGAACTCCAAGGAATGATAATTACAAGGAGAGGGAGAATGTAAAGAAATTCAGGGAGTTGGGAAATTGAGAAAAATAGAGATTAATGATAATATTCTGATTCAATCAAGTTTATTCTATTTTTTAATATTTTATCGGGACCATTAAAATATTTTCTTTTCAATAAGATATAATTTTTTTTTTTTTTTGTTTTATATCTACATAAACTTATTTACATATATAACAATCTTTAAGTCAAAATATCATATTCTTTAAAAGTAAAATGCATCTTTTAAAGTATATAGATAAGTAAATATCTAATTTTAGGTAATAAATATGTAAATATATTAAAATTGTGTGATATGTATGTAAATCTCTTTAATTTTTTATATAAATTATATTTGATGTCATTTAAAATCTAGAAACTATGACACCTAGCTTACTCTTTAAAAATTAGTACACTCTAGATACTTGTAAAACGTATTCCTATGAGTATGGTTTTCATCCGTGCATGAGCAGGTGAGATGCTAGTGGGACCGATGAAGACGATCTTCATGGACGAGATATCGACCGGCCTCGACAGCTCAACTACCTTCCAAATCGTAAAATGCATGCAACAAATCGTAAAGCTCCGCGAGGCCACGGTGCTCATGTCTCTCCTCCAACCCGCCCCCGAAACCTTCGAGCTCTTCGACGACCTCATTCTCCTCAGCGACGGCCACGTCGTCTTTCACGGCCCACGCCTCCTCGCTCTCCCATTCTTCGCCTCCTGCGGCTTCATCTGCCCCGACCGCAAACCCGCCGCCGACTTCCTCCAAGAAGTCACCTCCCCCAAAGACCAGGCCCAATACTGGGCCGACACGACCCGACCCTACCGTTTCTTCCCTCCCGCCGAGCTCGCCCGCCTCTTTCTTCTCTCCCCCACCGGCCAACAACTCACTTCCATTCTATCAGTTCCCTTCGACCGTCGCCAATCTCACCCCGTTGCTCTGATTAAATCCGTCGACCCGTCTCATACTCCGCCCTCCTCAGCGCCTCATTCGCCAAGGAATGGCTTCTCCTCCGACGCAACTCCATCGTTTACGTTTCGAAAACATTGCAGATTGTCATGAAGGCATTCGTGTCGGCCACGATGTTTTTGTGGACGGAGATGGGGACGGAGACTGTGGACCAAGGCATGCTCTACATTGGTGCGCTGATCTTTGGGCTCATCGTCAACATGTTCAATGGCTTCGCGGAGCTGTCAGTAACGATGTCTAGGTTGCCCGTGTTTTACAAGCAGAGGGACCTATTATTTTATCCGGCTTGGGTTTTTACGCTCCCCAATGTTATTCTTAGAATCCCCATCTCTGTACTAGAGTCCTGCGTCTGGGTTCTCATTACCTACTTCCTCATTGGTTTCGCTCCGGAGGTTAGCAGGTGAGTGAGACATGCAGTAAAGGTGTGATTTTTATTTCACCTGATGTAACAATTTGACAGCAATACTAAACCGATAGAGTTTGATTGCAGATTCTTCAAGCAGTTGTTGTTAGCATTCTCGATGCAACAGATGGCTGCAGGGCTCTTCAGGTTGATAGCAGGGGTCTGCAGGTCGATGACCATCGCCAATACAGGGGGATCGCTCATGGTCCTTGGGATGGTTTCTCTTGGAGGCTTTGTCCTACCAAAAGGTAAAGCTTTTTTTTTTTTCTTTCTTTTAGTTCTTTTTAGTGAAAGTTTAAGCAAGAGCTTCAATTCATGGAAAATGTTCTGAATTTTGACAGATTTGATTCCCAAATGGTGGATTTGGGCTCACTGGATCTCTCCACTGACATATGGTTTTAATGCTTTAGCGGTCAATGAACTCTTTGCTGCGAGGTGGATGAACAAAGTTGTAAGTTACATCTAAAATTTCGATTTTTCTTTCTCTCTAAATGTTGCATGAAGTGGTCGATGGCATGTTAGAAATACGTGTTGGCAGGTAGCTGGTGGGAAAAAATTAGGTATTGCTGTGCTAGAGAATGCCAATGTCATCACTGAGGAAAAATGGTACTGGATTGGAATCGCTGCAATTTTAAGCTTTTCCATTATGTTCAATATGTTCTATACTCTTGCAATAACTTATCTTAATCGTAAGTTTTGGTTCTGCCTTCTTCCATGTTTGTCTTGTGAAACAATTCTAGAAATACACTAATGATTTTGGTCTTTTATGTTTTGGATTTTAGCTCTTGAGAAACCACAAGCCATAATATCTGAAGAAAAAGTGCTCGAGGATGATTCTTCCAATGCTTCTGACTTTTCATCATCCAAAAAGAGTGAGAATAAAACAAGGCTTTAGCTAACATATTGAGTTTCAACTGTTAACATTATCTTAAATAAAATTCAAGGATAGAATCGATTTAAGTAAATTGATAGCCTTGTTTTACTTGAAAAAGAAGTTATGTTAACATCACTATTGATGCAGACAAAGATGTTGCCACCCAGAAAGGAATGATTCTGCCATTCATGCCTTTAGCCATGTCTTTTGATGAAGTAAACTACTACGTTGATATGCCCTCGGTGGGTTTTTTTTTTTTTTTGAATTACTAATTTTCTTTTTGTCCATCATGAGCTTCTTTCACACGATATAGACTGCAATATTGAGTTAAAATGCACTTCATTTTTATCTTATCACAGATGAACAATACTAATATTCAAATCATGCTTGCATTCAAAATAAGTAAGTTCACAATGATATGAAGTCTGAATAAGTAGTTTTCACTTATATTCATTCAGCAACATATCACTGCTTGTCTCACTTGTCTCACCGTATGATCATAACAGAATTAATCCCTGCCGTCATTTGTACAACCGACTATTGTCCAGTAGCTCCTCTAAGAACATCAAGAAAAATGACTTTACCATTACTGTAATTCCTTTGCCTACTTCTGCTGTTTTCTTCCATTCAAGGTTTTCTACAGGTAATTTCAGATCAATTTTTTGCTTTGGTTGTCATGGTATCAAAGATAGGTTAAGCTAAGCGTCTTTCAATAAACCTTCCCCTTTTTCATTTTCTGGCAATCATGGGTACTGCTACTTCTTCTACCTCTGTTCACCCATCCCCAATTAAAATGGTTGATATCCCTGTCCTGTCCCAACTAAAATTCCGCATGACGAATGTCAAAACAGTCATCTACACAACTTACACCAGAAAACTACCACTCTATCATTCTCAAATCATCAAGTTATTCACTGCCAATGGATTCGATGTCTATCTTGATGGAACTACAACCAAACCCAAAGCAAATTGTTGATGGATCAGTTAACATTGTTATTAATTACAACTACAACACATGGATGCTTGTAGATCAAAATTTGTTTGTAGCTTTTTATTCCACAATATCATCTCCACTCCTACTTCATGTACTGATCTACAATATTATTTTGATATACGAAAAACTATAGAAAAGAGGCTTCAATCCATTAATATATCACAAATTCTTGAATTGCATCACATATCACTATGATACAATATTTATGGAAGATAAAAACTAAATGTGATGCTATCGCTGCTTCAGGTTCCCCTATCTCTGCTGAAGATATCATTCTTTATACTTTAGACGGTCTACCTACAACTTATCAAGCATATAAAACTGTCCTTCGTACTAATCTTTAGTCGATACACTTCATTTTTATGCTCTTTTGTGTAGTGAAGAATTCAATTTTGCCGCTGAAACAACTACAGAAAATCATACAAATAACACCACAGAGCATCAATTTGCTCTTGCCACTAGGGGCCGTGGCCGTGGTAGATCTAATTTCCTGACATTTTCAGATATGATAAATCAGAATAACACCTTCGGAATATTGGTAAACTGGATTCCACTTATATAGAATGCCAAATCTACAGAAAATCAGAACATTCTGCTTTTAAGTGCTGGCATCGAACTGATTTTTCATATAAAACAACTACTCAACCACTGTTTACTGCAAACAATTCAGATTGAATACTTGATTCAGGAGCAACATCACATTTAATTGCGTATATGGGATAGCTTCACAGCCCAATCTGTATTCTAGCTCTCAGCAAGGGTCTATTGGAAATGGAGATCTCTTACCTATCACCAATTCTAGACAAGGAATTCTGCTACTCCAACTCATAAGCTCCTCTTAAACTTACTCCTCCTTGTCTTTCACATCTCCCATAACTTTATATCTATTCAAAAACTTACAGTAGATAATCATTGTTCAATTACCTTTGATTCTTCTGATTTTACTATCAAGGATTTGAAGACCAACCGCACTCTCTTCCAAGGACCATCATGTCAAGGACTATATCGAACCAATCCTCCATCAAAGCAACTTCAGCCCACAGCTCTTACCTCTTCTATTACATTGTCAACCCTCTGGCATTACCATTTGGGACATCCCTCCTCAGTTCAGAATCAACAACGTCTTTCCCCTGCTGAAAAAATTTCATTACACTGTTCGTCCTATGCTTCTTCAAAAACTCATAGACTACCTTTCTCTTCATCTACTTCTAGATGTTGTACTCCTTTGGAGTTAATACATAGTGATGTATGGGGTCCTTCACCAATTTTGTCTATGGAAGGATACAAATATTATCTACTCTTTGTAGACGATTTTTCTTGCTTTATATGGGTGTATCCAATGAAACAAAAATCTGAAACATTTTCTATTTTTCTCTCATTTCAAACATATGCTGAATGCTATTTCAATAATACAATCGAAATCCTATGATCAGATGCTGCTGGAGAATATGTTACTAAACAATTTCGTACTTATTTTCAAAAATGTGGGTATTGTACCAATTTAGTTCTCCTCACACACCTCAACAAAATGGAATAGCTGAATGCAAACATCGATATATTATTGAGACTGTTCTAACACTCTTATTTGAAACCAAACTCCAATCCCAATTTTGGGTTTATGCTCTATTTAATGCTGTCTATCTCATAAATAGACTCCCCTCTCCTACCACACTCCACAAAACTCCCTACCAACTACTGCTCTATAAGCCTCCAGTCTACTAGCATCTTCGAGTTTTCGATTGTCTATGTTATCCATGGATACCAGCTACTCAACGCCATATATTTCAACCTAAAACTACCCCTTATATTTTCATAGGTTATGCATCTCAACACAACACACAAATGCTACAACATATAAACTGGCCACATTCTCATTTCCTGCCATGTAACCTTTCATGAAAATATTTTCCCTTATCAGTCTATCTCTTCAAACTTCCACAGCTGCTTCATGCATCCCACCATCACTTTTAGTCCCCATTACTAAAACCACAAATATTCCCTCATCTCCACCTATTCCTACCACTCAACCTTCTCTTACATCTTTTTATTATTCCCATTCCCCAAATTATCAATAATATCCTCATTCATCCCCTAACTCCATCATATTACCTGAACCCTTATCTATATCACCCATGCCACCTACAAATTCTCATACTATGGTAACAAGACTTCAAACTTGTTCTCTAAAACCAAAACACATTATCAGCATGCTAACTTCAACCCCAACTATTGACCCCACCTCATACATTGAAGCAACTAAATACCCTGAATAGCAGCGCAATATCTAGAGAATTTGATGCTCTTCAAGCACAAGGAATTTGGATGTTAGTTCCTCCACCGGACTCTCAAAATGTCTTAGGTTGTAAATGGTTATATAAGACCAAATTCCATTCTGATGGCACAATTGCTAGACATAAAGCCCGCCGTGTAGCCGAAGGTCATAGACAAGAATATGGCTTTGATTATCTCGACACATTCAGCCCTATTGCAAAACTTTCAACAATTTGCATGTTTCTTACAATTGCCATTACTTTTAAATGGAACATATGTTTCAAATGCATTCTTATATGGTACTCTAATTGACAGAATATATGTCATAACCACCCAATTTTCGTGATCCTAATTATCCAAATTATGTATACCTCCCCCAAAAGTCTATTTATGGCTTAAAATAATCTTCAAGATAATGGTTTTCAACCATCTCATCTACTGCAATTAGGGTTCCACTCCAGCACTGTTGATCCATCACTGTTCTTTTACAAACACTCTTATCTCATGTTGACCTACAACTATGTGCCACATTAAATTAAATAAATAAGGTGGATTTTAAAATTTAAAGATCGAACCGATCAAATTCGTTTTAATTCGACGATTCGACGCTGCAAATATTAAAATAAATTAATCAGAAAATTTTAAATCAATTAAGGACCGATCGGGTAATTAAAATCAAATTATCATGAAATTGTGCGCATATCGAAGTCGAGAAGCCCCGACGATGTCTAAACAACCTCCGTTCGCAAAATAAATCGCGCCGTCGTCGCCGAAATGTCGAAACCTATCAAACGACTTCTTCCGGCCGACCGGCAGGGTCGATTAATTTAAACGCGAATACAATTTAGACTTGAATTTACTGACCGCCGCCGACATTATTTAAACGACTCGATCGAAATTGATCGGCCATTGTTCGTTCGCAACAAACAACTTAAATTGACACCCATATTGCTGGTTTGTCAAAAGTAATAAAATCGCAATTAAAATGATTAACAGCAGCTTAATCCGCTAATTATCTCTTAATCACGCATTAATTCCCTACCTAATCCCGCCGCCCACTCAACCAATCGAGATGTGCCAACTAAGCCCTAAAAAAAAAAAGGAAAATGCGTCGTTCCCGCGATCGGCTCAAAAGAACGAAACGAGGGTTATCCTTGCGTTGACCCTCATTTTTTTCACGATCCTCTCGATTTTCTCGCTTTCTGATCTCGGCTCCTTACGCACGAAGCTCCGATTCGACTCTCCTCTCTAATAAGCGCATAACTTCAGATTCCCTCTTCGACTTCAGCTCTCGCTCTCTCCAGAGCGACTGAGCTCCCTCTTCTCCTTCTTCCTTTCTTTCTCCAGAACGACGAGCTCCTCATCTCTGATCTTTCGCTTCTCCAGAACGACGAGCTCCTTCTCCTTGTCTGCACTTCCCCCCCGAAACTCCTCCTTCTCCCTCTCTAGTAATCGACACCTCGTTGTTTCTCTAACCCTAAACTTGTTTTATGCATTTTGAGCTTCTTTGGAAATTAGGGCTTTTGCTAAACATGCTATGTCTTATGTTTGGGATTATGCTAAGAGTTTCCTTTAGGGATTTGGGATGATGTATGGCCCAAATCTCATTTCTTATTGTCTTTATTCACTGATTGTGTGATGCTTAGCCTACTAAAATTGCTTTGGGATGATGTATGGCCCAATGTTGTGTTGCATGCTATCTTCTAGGGATAATTACGATGCTATTTTTGATGAAATTGATTATACCTAAGGGAAACCAAAGCGATTTGTTTTCCTAAAATGTAATGTTTTTGAAATCATTTCTATGAGGGGGAAATAATTAATTTGTTGTTTGAAGTGTGCTATTTGCTGAAATGTGGTGTAAAGGGGAAATTGTGGAATTCATGTCTACAAGATGGGGAAAGCTATTAATTTGTTATCTATGCATTTATCTTGCTGAAAATATTTTATTAGAAGGAAATTGAATCGATTTCTAATGTGTATGATACATGCTGAAAGTATTTTTATAGGGGGAAAACTATTAGTCATATCTAGAGTGAGGCTTGCTGAAATTTCTTTTATCTAGAAGGAATTGCATTGTTTTACTAGTGAGTGTGGTGCTTGGAAACTACCTTTATCAAGGGAATGTTGAAAAATATTCTATCTAAGGGAAATCAATATATTATTTGATAAATATAGGCTTGCTAAACTTTCTTATCTAAGGGAAAAATCAATTAGCTTGATGAGATATGATGCTATTCTCCCATGAATTTCTTTCTACTTTGATTCAATTTATTTCATATAAAGGGAATTATATGTATATCATGCCTCTTCATATGCAAGTTGAAATCAAATTAAACAAAAAAGGATTTGGTTATACCACTTGCTATTATCTATGAGCTTCATTCTTGCATACTTGCATATGTGATCATATGTGGAAATGCTAGTTATCAAAGCCAAAGCGTTCACGACACCACCCATGCACGCCTTTCTTGGGTGGGCGTGCGCCTCTCATGGCAACCCTCATGGGAGAGGAGATGTAAACTTCAATAAGCACGAGATAAGGATTCGTAAAACTCGCTATATTATGTTAATCATGCACGCCTTTCTTGGCGTGGTGGGCAAAAAATAGGTGTCTCCACGACACCTACCATGCACGCCTTTCTTGGCGTGGTGGAACTTAGTCTCCGGCGCCTCTTAAGTGGGGATGACGGAGGTCAGAAAATTTTAAAAAAAAAAAAAGGGGAAAGGTAAAAAATGCTTAAGTATTTTATGCATATGCTTATGTGTTTCTAACTCACTTTTCATGTCATATGACACCATGTAACAACTATTCATGCTTAATGAATGTTGAATCTTTCTAGTCCCCTTTACATGCTTAACATGTGTATGAAGTGTGACAAATAGAATACAAATGGATGCTTTTACTTGTGACATGTATTTGTTGATTGGTTCTAATACCCCACTTACTTGATACGCTATTATGACATGCTTAGAACACATGCTTAAATACATGTTTAACATCTCTTTTATCTATATGTCCATTTTACATTGATCTACACATGCATGATTATAGAAACAAGTCAAATATAAAAAAAAAATTGTTAAAGGAAGGGAGAAGGGTAAAACTTACAAATTTTATGACACAACTTAGTTTACAAGCTTGAGAGAACTCAAACTCGTGAAATCAGAGAGGGAAAGAAATGAGAGTGAAGTGTGTAAGGATTTTATGAAGGAATTCCCCTCTTATTTATAGATTTTTCTAAATTTCTCTCATCTATGACTATCATCTTGATACATGCATGAAATCAGATGCAGGGAACCATCTAAGGTGATGCCACTTGTCATGTTGCACATGCATGGACACCATGCCCTCAGGCATCCTTATCTCTTCTTTGAAAAGGAAAGTAAAGTCTTTGCCATACCTCTTTAATAAATTTAATGAGTTTGTGTCTCCCCCCACTTGCCATGAGTTTGCATGTGAGGGAGGTGGATTTTAATTAATCCACTTGCCTCTTAAATGAAATATGACATCTACTATTTTTTTTTATATTCCTTTTCGAGAAATAAATGGGCTATGGTATATGGTCATATAATCGATTATTTTTAACTTATGCTTGATTTTGTTAGGGAGGTGATCTTGGGCTCAAATCAAATTACTACATTATTTTCATACATTATCAATTATTTTATTACTTATTTTGTATGGGGAGAAATTTGTGCTAAATCAAATTACTAGCTATTTTAGGCCCATTATACTTATGATGTATGGGCCTGATTATTTTATTTTTTATAAGGTGATCTTGGGCTGAAACAATTACAAGCTTTAGGCATTATATATATGGGCTTAAATCAATTTATTTCAACTATGTTTTGATTTTGTTGTAAGGAGGTGATCTTGGGCTCAACAATTACAAATAAACTATTACAACTTATGATCGTATATCAAATTATTTTTCAGCCATCTTTCTTGATTTTGTTTAGGTGATCTTGTCAAATGTTTTTGCATTACTTATGATCTAATCATTATTTTTTTATCATCTTTCTTTTATGGGAGAAACTTAAATCAAATTACATTTTAGAATTCATATTATGATGCTTCTTATGTTTTCATTGTTATGTTTCTTTGTACAGGAGGTGATCTTGGGCAAAAAAAATCTAAATCCTTTAAAACTATTCACATATGATTACAGCTTCAATGATTTATTATGTTCGATTTGTGACTTAAAGACAGTAAAATAATACAAAACAACAGTCTATATTAGGTTTGGTCTTGGAGTAAGTTAACAAAACAAAATCATTTCAAAACTCATCTTTACATTACAATCAAGTCAAATAAAACAGATCTTTAATTTGGTCTTGGGGAGTTAAGTTAAAAAAACTCAAAAAATCAAAATTGAACTATATTTTACTTGACATTTAATGTCCAACATTTTAAAAAACGGATACTTGTATATGTTGAAGTGTTCAAACAATAGGGACATGCGAGTTAGGTATAAAACAAAAGAAACAGTCTTCCGGTTTGGTCTTGGAGATTAACAAAACTCAAAATCAAAATTTGACATCGAAACTTCAACATTAGACATCTTAATGTCCATCAATTTTCAAAACGAGATATGTATGCATGTTGGAGTAATACTAAGTCAAATACAAAAGCAGAATCTTATATAATCGGTTTGGTCTTGGACGGGGTATTAACAAAACCTAAAAATTTGATATTATAAAATTTCAAATTAATAATATAGACATATACATATAAGATATGAATCGGCTGAAATTAATCAAAGAAGAAAAGTCCCAAACCCATGTTTAGAGTGGACGGTTTTGAAGGATTATACTTCTTGAGATGATGAATTAGCGATCCTTAGAAAAGCGGGCCAGTGAGGTATCAATTAATATTAACCATGATCGAGAAGGGTAAGTATAATTAAAATTTCAATGATAAATGATCATATATTCAAATCAAAATCAATCATAAAATGATCAAAATTCAAAGAAATAATACAAAAAAAAAAAAAAAAATAAAAAAATGAAATGAAATTAATTATTTAAATTAAAACTAAAATAAATAAAAAATAAATCCACCCCTCCATGATTGTTTGTCTTGGTGACAAATTAAGAAAACTTTTATCCAAAGAGCGATGTCAAATTAAATACATACGCTTCTTTTCAAATATTCCAAAGCCGTGGGGCGTGGCGTGTCCTCTGTCGATGGTTTTGCCGATATATGGCATAAATGGCGGTTCTGACTCGGCCAGGTTTGGATATAGCACCACTAAATTACGGTCCGGCCGGCAGTATGTTCCCCGGCTCTTTGGTGTGAAATGTAGAATGTATTTGGTTGGGCAAAAAAGCCTATGTAGCTAAGGTTGACTTATATTTGTCCCATAAACTCCCCAGTCTGGGACACCTTGGGCGGCGTAACCCATGTGTTGAAGGATCCTTGATCGGGTTGGGTTCATACCTCCGACTAAGCGGACGGGGATGTGACGGGATAGCGGAACCATGGGATCTTGATGGGCGGCGTCATCGTTCCCCACAAAAAGTTTTAAGTTAAAATAATAAATTTCATAAGTTCTAAACTCCTCCATTATATACTGCTTTCGATTTTGGCCTTGTCGAAAGTGCTCTCTCGGTATTGGGAGGGTAATTAACTATAGGGGCTTTATAGGAAACACAGAACAGATATAAAAGTTCTCACCAAATGAGCGAAATCTGCAGGTAGTGTCTTATCTACTATTCCTTACGAAATTATCCGACACTTAAACAACTCTTTCCTTTTCCGAAAGATGTGGGTGGCAATTTTGGATCCCACAATTTGGCGAGGTTTCTCTTTCCATCTTTGGTAGTCAAATTAAGTTATAATTGCGGTGGGTATAAAAAAAATGAAATGAAAATGAAATGAGAAATGATAAGTTAAACTTGACAACTTCAAAGTTTTAAATAAAGTCTTAAGTCATTTGAGATTTTATTTAGTGCATGTTAGTATGTTTTCTTATCATACATATTTTGGAAGTAAGGTGATAGTCTGATTATTTTTAATTTTTTACCTTTAAACTCAGAATGGCACCTGTTGTATTCTTTCTGGTGGCATCATCCGTTGGCGTCTTTGTCATCAATCTTGGGCTTGGAAGCTATCGGTTTGGTAGTAGTTTGATTTCCGAGCTTGTGAACCTTTCTTTGGCTGACTCATCACACTTACGTCGTGCACAATCTCCTGTTGAAGTATGACCTTTACTTTGGGCAAAAGAAATCATCGGTCTTTGAGAGGCTTGGCCTACAGACAACAATCATGAAGAGGTTATTCTTGGTGTCTCTTTTGTCCCTCGAGAATACAATCCCACCTGGTGAACCATTCACCAGGAGGTATGATCTTTGAAACTCTTCAGGAAGCAGCCAGGAGAAAGAAAGAAAAGAAATCTTAATTTCATTACTTTCGACTTTTCCATCGATTAACAATTATGGAACAGTCGGTGAGTGTTCCAACCCATCGGTTTGACAACCGTGGGTTAAGCGGGACTCTTGGTCGAATCAACGATCAACGGACCCCATCGAGGTTCCGGCTCCTCTGCGAGGAAGCCAGCTATATCTGCAGTGCATCGGGTTCTCAAGTAGCCAAGGAGGGGGGCCGATGAAAAGAAAATACAAGGTCTGATTAAGGATGCAGGCGCTCCTCGAGGACCTCATCACTTGCTCAATGCGGGCGTGTCATGTCCACGGTGAACATGGGGTGTGACACTTGGACGCGTGTCAGGGAATCCATGAAAGGTCGGTGGAAGGTAGCAGTCTGGGCTGAGCCTCAAAGAAATCTCTGAGGCAAGCAGCGTGACATCAGGTGTGAATTCAGAGATCGCCCCAACTCAAATCCAAAAAAGGGCCCCAATGATAATAACATATGGTAGAACACGCGGAGAATCCTCAGGGGATCAGTCAATTAACTTCCGTCATCGAGAGGAGGTTAACTTGATGAACCCTCTAGAAGAAATTTGATTCCACATGATCGGAGTTCATGGAGAGCCGTCTGAGGTGTCAGAAGGAAGAAAGAAGAAGAGGAGGCAACGGCATTTGTTGAAGTAGTGTATATGGTGCAACAATTGGTGAGCCATCAGGTGTGCGATCAACTGCGTCGTCACAATACCTCCCCTCAACGAGAAGAACAAAATGTTGAGGAAGCATCCTCGAGTCTTGAGAGGAGAACAAGAAAGAAGAAGAAGAAAGGGAAGAAAATCCACCTTCAGATACACTTTGGCAGAGACAAATTGACGTCGGATGAAAGCCGAGATAAAGAAATCCTTCAGTTGAATATGAAAATGGCGAAATGATGATCTGAATGTGCGATGATGCGATTAATCTGAGAGAATATTCGGCAGTCAACACTGTCCCCAAATAATCATCAAGCCTCAATGCGACAATCCTCAATAAATCGATCTCACATGCTTCAGGGTCCAAATTGAGCACGGCGAGGATTGAAATAAATGAATTTCGACAACGCTTCTCGAGAATATACAAACTACATCGGTAAGTCTCTCAACTTGATATTATATTGAATGAGAAGATTCATTGTTATGCGAGGCGAGAAAAATTGGTGAGCAAGGTGCGCCCATATCCTGCGGAATATGATCAAATTCCATATCAAAGGGATATTCAATGCCAAAGTTCAATCTATTGCGGAATGGTAATCCCGGACATCGGCCCAATTCAAAGCATCTGCGGTAACGAGGTAATGATGCATTATTATTCGATTATTGATGGTTAACTTTTACTTTGAATGGTATCTTTGAGTTATCGATCAAAACTTTTGCGAACTTGAAAATATGTTAGTTAAAGGATTATTGTAGCGATCAAAGACAACAATTCTTGATCTGCCCGAGAAGAGGAAGAAAAAAAGTCGGTTACGATATATTACAGCGTTGGCGAAATTTGAGTATGAAATGTGAGAACAACAATTAGAAGAAGAGCATGCAATTCAATTCTTGATGGGCAACATCGATGATAAGATGGCCTTATCTTTGCATGGCTTCAATTACCACATTCAAGAGGCTTGATAGGGTGGCTAAATTTGAAATTAAATTTATCCTTTATAAGATAAATCAAAAGAGCAAAAAACTCAGGACCAAGAAAGGTGAAAGCGCATTTCACCATCTGAAAGGATCTGAAAGCGATTAATTACATCGTAGACAAAGAAAGCTACATATCGAAAAACCAAGGTCGTTCAATCACAACAGCTCATACTTGGAGGTAATGATGTACCCGAGGTGATGAAGGTGGCGACAAGCAAACAAAAGGAGCGAATGACTCGATGGCAGACCAAAAGAAAAGGCGAACAAAGAGTATTCTTTTAAGAGGAAAGTGTGTAATTGTTTAAACATGCACTCAAAGTAGGTCTCCAACTACGAGTGTAAAAAAGACTGAAGAAGAAGCGGATAATCTTATTGTCCATATCAGTGCTTTCGGCCATCTGTTGAAGATTACTACATATTCAAAGATTTAGAAGCGAAAATAAAGCGATTCACATTCACATTCGGACGGTATTAGTGCGTCAGAAGAAAGAATCCAAAGTAATCACCTCTCTCTTATCAAAACGATAAAGCAAAGAAGGCGGTCGATGATGAAGGATGGCGCGGTCTAAAAAGGCTGTAAAATGTTAAGCAATTGGAAGGCGTTCAATTATTTAAATCACCACTTGAGTTGAGACAAAACTAAGTTATGGGAAGGCTAGTTCATCTCACGAAAGGACTGAAATACATGGAAGGCTAAGAAATCAAAACAAAAAATAAATTAAATAAAAGAAGATAGTAGCACAAAATGTTACTACTACTATTGATGGTGCATAGCGTAACACAAGATCATCAATATGGAAGATTATGTACAATCAGAGGCGACTATCGCTTGCGGTCATTCAAATCTTGTCGATGAAGAAGCGGGGAAGATCTTTGAAGAACTTCCTTGAGTCTTGCTTGATGATGCATGAAGTTGATAACGACTTAGAGGAACTCTGTTTCCCAGAGATGAAGATGAAGAGCTCACCATATCAACAAACATAAAAATATCGGGCGTGATTACGAATCTTAGTTTATCATTAGATGGGGAGAATCTTTGAACAAGCGAGTCAGAGATTAGATGCAAATGAAGTAGCTCAATGCAGTTGAGAAGTGGTGAGTCTTACCATCCCAACGAGAGGAAAGAGCGATGAATAAAGATAAAGGAAAAGAAATTGAAGTGAAGAGTTATCACAAATTCAAATAAGCCTTCATCAAAGGGATGCTGATATTATCCCATCAGGAAAATTCAGTACTTAGTGTATCTGAAGCCAATGTCGGAAGATCTCCGTAATACACCCTTTGAAGCTCTCGAAGCGGAAAGCATATTTTGAGCATCGAGACCTTGCATGTTCAAGAGCCTCAATCGTCACATTTTGAAGATGATCTAATGCGGGAGAGCCTGTCCTCATATTACGGTGAAAGTGATGAAATTATAATAGGATCTTAATTGATCCGGTTCCTCTGAATCTTATGAACTTGAGAACTCTTAGATGGTTATCTCTAGATGTACAACAGGGCGAGATAAAGTCATGGTTCAAGGTTTCAATGAGAAGGGACGAGCTATCGGGTCATTAGTCCTTCTTAAATTTGGAGTCTGTGACTCATGTGATGCTTCATTGAGCCCTGACCATGGCTTCATAAGTATGGCATTGTCCCATCTACATTGCATCGTATGAAATATACAAGGATGGAGAAGAATGCCAAATTGTGGGTGACATGCAACCTTTTGCGGTGCATGAAATGAAGATTTATCAAGATGCCGGTTATTTCCTTAGGGAATCAAAGCTAACAAGCAAATCATCACTTCAAAACCCATAAAAGAACAAGTTAAGAAGGAGAAGATAAAATGAATAAAGAAAAGGAGGTTGTTCCAAATATTCTAGGAATATAAAGAACGTCCAAAATCAACTTGTCCCTCATCCCTGGCGGTGATCTTGAAGAAGAAGAAGATGAATGTGTTCCTTCTAAATCAAAGGTCCATGACTCTTGAGTAAAGCTCGATTGAGAAGAAACATTTGACTCGATTATGAGTTGAATCAGCTTTTGAAGGTAGGTGCAATGCACTACTTTAAAACAATCATAGATCCATCATGAGACACTCGTAGTCACTCACATTCCTCCCAGACATTTTAAAGAAATCACCCTCGAGAAACTCACAAAGTCGAGGCGGTGACCTTATGTACCTCCTCTCCACAGACGGGCGGAAGCTGTTTTATAAATCCAGGGGTGTCGAAGAAGATCTGATTGGGTAGTTATCGAAGAAGAAGAAGCTATGCCTGAGGATACCAAAATATTACTCTCCAAAATGCAAAACTAATCTCATGAAACATGGGGTCCAGTTTGGGCGAGTAAGCAAGGACTAAGCTCTTTGAAATGATGTGGTACAAGGTTCTCAAACCATTGGTAAGAGAAATAAACACACTACCAGGCTTGGTTTCATCGACAAGAGGTCCAGGATATACACATTGTTGTGAATAGAAGTTGAGTGATGATGAGATGAGAATTTCATTCTTAATGTTAGTCTCACAAATAATGAAGAAGTAGAAGACCGGCCTGAAGAGCTTGAAGATGGTGGGGAGGCGACTCTTATGGATGAACAAAGAAGTTTGAGGCGAGGAGGATCCTGCTTTTCATCGGTCTTTACTTCCCGAAGATAAAGTGGAAGAATTAAAAACCTTGCGAATTGATTGCTTTGCTTGGACATATATGTTGAAATGCAGGCTTATCCCGATATAGCGGTTCCTGACAAATTAGGATCGGTCAGTCAAGCAAGCCCTGAATGAGATTGGAGGTTGAAGAGCAGTAATTGCGAAACCAAAGCTCATTGAAAGGTTTTATTGAGAAAAAAATCTTTGGATAGCTAATATTGTCCCGTGAAAAGAAGAATGGTGATTATTATGTAAACTTGATTTAAACAAAGCATGTCCAAGGATGACTTTAAAACTTCTTCGAGCTGTTGGTGGATAACACTTCAAACCGACATGTTCTCATTTATGGACGGATCGTGTTACAATCAAATCAAG
The DNA here is from genome assembly GCA_021442155.1 of Cymbidium sinense. Classification (NCBI taxonomy): domain Eukaryota; kingdom Viridiplantae; phylum Streptophyta; class Magnoliopsida; order Asparagales; family Orchidaceae; genus Cymbidium; species Cymbidium sinense. The sequence continues at coordinate 83,503,340 of CM038221.1, read as the reverse complement.
ATGGCTCACGAAGATGAGAAGCATACCTCATTCGGGGCATATATGCTATCTGATCATGCCCCGAAGAATCTTTGCTACAAAAGAAACGAATCTTTGGAGTTGATTCATCAAAAGTAGAGTCTTTATGTTGATGACCTGTCGTTGTCGAGTATAGATCCAAAGATCATCGATGATGATTTCTTTGAAAGAATCGAGAAAATATGATCTCAAGATGAATCCTCAAGTGCGCTTTGGAGTCTCTTGGAAAGTTCCTTGGATATGTTGTGGTGGAGGATTGAAATCGATCCCAACAAAATCAGCGATTGTCGAAATGCCTCCTCGAGTCTTCGTCAACTTAAGCTCCATCTGAGGACATCTATTCATTAGAAGATTTATATCAAATCTGTGGCGGATGTCGACCCTTTGCAAATTAATGAAGAAGATACTCCTTTCAAGTGGGGAGAAGAATGTCGAGGCCTTATCGAAATATCATTGAACACCCATTCTTGCGGCTCATCCGGAAAGCCTCTCATCTTGTACACCTGGAGGAATCTCTGGTGCTTTGTTGGCCATATAATGAGGAAGGAAAGGAGAATGCTCTATCTTATTGGTAATATGAGGCGAGCGCGTTATTCTAGAAGCATTGTTTGGCGTTAATTTTTCTTTGCCCGTCATTACATCTTATCTCATAAAATTACCTTATCTCAAGGATCGATCCGTTGAAGTTCTTGATGACAAAAGATTTGGGATAAGCAGCGATTACATATTTGATATTACATATGTTCGGCGGTGAAGGGGCAAATTACGGCGATTTTCTTCTTTACTCATCCCATCCGACTCATTATGCGATGATCTTCACGATGAGCAAATCATGCACATATATGAAAAGAAAAGCAACAAATGTGGGAATTGTATTTTGATGGAGCCGTCCATTAGATACACTCACCCTCAAATCTTCCAAAGGCTCGGCGGGTATTCATCTTGATCACACGAGGGTGGCATCTTATATTCTTATAAATTCGAACCAACAATGCGAGAATATGAAGCGTTGGTGGCGGGTTTAGAAAGCCATTTCCATGAGTCGAATTTTAAAATGGCGATTCTCAACTTCGTCATTAATCAGTGTTGGGCCTTTACAAAATCAACAAGCTTGAATTGGCTATCTGGAGTTCTCGAGCTTATGAAGCAAATTCCAATGTCATTATTTTCGAGTCTCGAGGCTAGGAATAAAGCGGTGCTTAGCTAAATTAGCTAAAGAAATGGCAGTATGGATGGCGGCATTACACTAATTAGTGTGTGACTCATTGAGTCTAGAGCGATAAGTTTAAGATCCCATTTGGAAGAGGGGTCATCAGCATAATCATGCGGCTCATGTTGCTCCTTACACTCCACAAATTACTTCTCAAAGTCAACAAGACAAGCAAACCATTCAGGATGAAAGACTTCAACTGAGAAAAAACCATGATAAATCCTTATAGTAGAAGAAGGAAGGCGGAGGCGACCCTTCATTTCTTGAGGAAGGCAAATTGCCAGTAATAAATATGACTTGAGAAAAGGCTTATATGCTTATGTTGGCAATACTACGTATCGTAGATCCTTGAGCGAGATGTCTGCGATGTTTGGGAATAGAAGAAGCCAACAAATTGTTGAAATCCAGGACTTTGTGGTGCAATCGTCTAAAATGGCTTTCAAATTAAAAGAATTGGATCTTATCATGGTAAAAGATTGTATCAATCATGCAGATATGCCATGAATGTCCGGTCATAATTCATCACCTCAAATCCGTTGCATCCGATAGCATCTTGGCGTTTGAGTCTTTGGGGAGATGTAATTGGACGATTGATCGCCATCATCGGTGGTCCTTCCTTAGCGACCGATTATTTCTCCAAGTGGGGCTCATTTAAAAAGAAGTCTTGAACAAGTGACTAACTTCTTTAATATTATAGATTTGGTGTACCAGATTTTGAATAATGGTTGACCTTCAAAAAAGTTTATAAATTTCTTGTCGGCATAAGATTGATTGGCGATATTCAATTTATAATCAGAAGCAAATGGCTTTTGAGGCATTTAATAAAACACTAGTCAAATTGCTTAGAAAAATTCTCACAAGAAATAAAGGAGTGGCATACCAAACTTGTGGAAGCGTTATGGGCTTGGGACCACTTACCTACAAAATCTACCACTCCACTTTGGTGTTTGGGGCTGACGATTTTACCACTCGAAGTTGAACTACCTTCAGTAGCCATTCAACAAATCTTACCCAAGATGAGAATGCTCGTCTGGGATGGAAGAGCTTGATCGCGAGGTCGGGCTCCAAGCTTCGGCAAAATCTAGAAGGAGAATGTCGAGCATTGATCATCTGATGCGTCCGAGCTTTTGGGAAGGAGGAATTGGTCACATGTGAGAAGACCAATCATCCCTCATGTGAGTGGTAAATTTGAACCTAATTGGGAAGGACCTTTTGTTATTGAAAAGTATATCGAGGAGGCGTGTCTTCGGACTTCAAAGGTGAAAGACCAATCTTGATGCGGTCGGCATTTAAAGAAATATTACACATGAAAGTGTGATTGGACAAATCTGCATTTGAAAATCTTTATTGTCGAAACTTATGAAAATTTTCATTGGAAATTCTCTTGTAACACAAGAATGCATTTCCAAATAAAATAAAATCCACATTGACGGGGCATTTTTTTAAAATTTTATAGTAAAGTATCGGGCATTCCTGGTAAGACAGGGGGCCTTTTCTTTCTCTTTGGGTTGACATACTGAATCTTGAGATCCCCATATGCATACTAGTATATGTATTCAAATTCTCAAATTTAAAAGTCTTATTGACCAAAGAAAATTTTCAAGTGCGCAAACTTCAACAAACCAAGTTGGATATACATTTATCATCCCACTTCAAATCCCAAAGGCTTCGAGTTGGTGTATAAGGTCGGACTCAAACCATAAATATGGTAGTTGACAACATTTTCTGAGGCGTAGTAAGTCCCCATCTCGTTAGCCCGAGGATAAAATCCTTCATCAATTGCTCAGTCCGCGACTCAGAGTAGGTGTATAAGGTCGGACTGCTGAAATCTGGTAGAATTCGTGAATCTGCTTACTCAACAAAGGTAGTAAGGGATCCTCCTAGCCGTTAGTTCAAGACAAAGAGCATCAAATCCCCAAATCTCTCCAACTTGGTGAGTTCAAGTGGCGGAAGTATCCCTATTGGTGCAGTGGGTCTCATCCAAATTCTACAACAAACAAAGATATCACTTACTGGAAGGCCTTTAGGCAGGTTTGGAATCAGTAAAAATGTAAAATCTCAACTCCTTCAATAAGTCTATCAAGCAAAGACCGAAGGAAATTCTTCTTCATAAGTCCAATAAAGCAAAAGCGGAGGACCGAAGAAATATCCCAATGTTAAACTAAATGCTAAGGGAGTTTTGTCATCAAGATGTTCATTACATGTGCAAAGCAGGGCGATGACTCTTTGCCATTGATCAACACAAGAGCTTTTGGGTGGTCGGCATTTATCCTTCTATGAGCAGCGGTAGGCGGTAATTATTGTCGATGAATCTCCGAGATGATTGGGACTTTCTCCATCAAATCCATGATGAAGCCGGGATAAAGGAGGCACAAGAATCTGAAACCTCGAGATGAAATCTTCAAAAAGCACAAAACAGGGGAGAAGACATTCTATCTCATCATCTCCATCAAGTCCGAGGCACAAGCGCGGGAGGAAAATACAAATCCCAAAGTTTGAGATGAAATCTTCAACAAGTCAAAGCACAAAACCGGGAGAAGACATTCTATCTCATCGACTCAAGGCCAAGAGAGGAAAATATAAATTTCAAATTTGAGATGAAATCTTCAACAAGTCCAGTCAAAGCACAAAGCAGGGCCGAAGATGTTCTCATCTCACAATCATCGACTCCATCAAATCGGAGGCCGAAGCGGGACAAGAAAAATATAAATTTCAAATTCTGGGAGTCTTCAATAAGTAAGCACAAACATAGGGTTGAAGATGCAAATTCTCTTGACAAGTTGATGATGACAAATTCATCTCTTTCATCCAGTCAATCGAGCAAAAACATTGGACTTGTGACAACAAATCGGTTCAGTATTGTAGTGAGCGGTGAAATCAAATGCTTGTCCAACACGAGTTATTACTTCTATCGAGGCAACGATCGGTATTATCAAAGTTGTTGAAATTACAACTTAGCGTGACATCGCAAATCTCTTGGAGATCCATGAGTCATTAGTGTACAACAAACCGCGGATCGTCGCGCACCGTGTTTGTTGAGGTTGACTTGACCCTATATGCCACATTAAATTAAATAAATAAGGTGGATTTTAAAATCCCTTAAATCGCTGATCGAGAGTCAAATTCGTTTAATTCGTGATTGACTAACATAAAATATTAAAATAAATTAATGGATCAATTAAGGGTCGATCGGATAATTAAAATCAAATTATCATTGAATTATGCATATCGAAAATTCGAAGCCGACGGCGTCACAACCTCAATTCGAAATAAATGTGGCGTCGTCGGAAATGTCGAAACATCAAGCGACATCTTAGAATCGGCAAAAGTATCGCGGTCGATTAATTTAAGCGGGCGCAATTTAGACTTGAATTTGCCGGTAGTGTAGGCGAAATTATCGATCATGATGTTCGTTGACACAACGAAACAACTTAAATTGTATTGCTGGGTTTGTCAAAGTAATAAAATCATAATTAAAATGATTAACGGACTTAATCATAATTATCTCTTAATCCGCATTAATTCCCTACTTCCCCCTCAAATCGAGATGTGCGCTAAGCCCAAAAAAAAAAAAAAGGGGGAAAATCGTCGTTTCGATCAAAAGAGAGCGAGGGTTATCCTCTTTTTCCATCCTCTGGTTTCTGCATCTCTGGGCTCCCTCGCGAAGCTCCTTGACTCTCTCTCTTGGCGCGCACTCTCTGACTTCCCCTCTTGACGCAAGCCTGCATCTCTCTCGGCTTCTCCAGTGGCGCCGGGCTCCCTCTTCTCCTTGCTTTGACTTCCAGCAGCCGCACGACTCCCCTCTCTCTCGGCATCTTTCTGACTTCTCCGTCTCAGGCTCTCTTCTCCTTGGCTCCAGAGCCAGCTCCCCCCTTTCGTAGAAACTCCTCCTTCTCCTCTCTCTTTTAGTAAATCGACACCTCAGGTTGTTTCTCTCTCTAACCTAAACTTGTTTTATGCATTTTGAGCTTCTTTGGAATTAGGGCTTTTTAACATCTTGTCTTATCTTGGGATTATCTTAGAGTTTCCTTTAGGGATTTGGGATGATGTATGGCAAATCTCATTTCTTATTGTCTTTATTCATGATTGTGTGATGCTTGCTACTAAAATTGCTTTGGGATGATGTGGCCCAATGTTGTGTTGCATGCTATCTTTAGGGATAGTTATGATCTTATTTTGCTGAAATTGATTATACTAAGGAAAGCGATTTGCTTTCCGGTAAATGTGATGTTCTTGAAATCATTTCTATGAGAGGAAATAATTAATTTGTTGTTTGAAGTGTGCTATTTCTTTGAAATGTGGTGTTTGCAAGGGAAATTGTGGAATTCATGTCTACAAGATGGGAAAACTATTAATTATCATGCATTTATCTTTGAAAATATATTTTTATTAGAGAGGAAATTGAATCGATTTTGCTTTAATGTGTATGATACATCTTTGAAAGTATTTTATGGAGGAAAACTATTAGCTTGTTATAGGGCATGAGGCTTGAAATTTCTTTTATCTAGAAGGAATTGCATTGTTTTACTAGTAGGTGAGTGTGGTGCTTGGAAACTACCTTTATCAATGTTGGTGAAAATATTCTATCTAAGGAAATCGGTAATATATTATTTGATGAATAAGGCTTGCTAAACTTTCTTCTAAGGAAAAATCAATTAACTGCTGATGAGATATGATGCTATTCTCACATGAATTTCATGCTTCTACTTTGATTCAATTTATTTCATATAAAGGGAATTATATGTATATCATCTTTCATATCGTTATCTGAAATTAAGCGAAATTTGGTTATATCTTTATTATCTATTCTTGCACTTGCATGTGATCATATTAACGGAAATCTTGGTTATCGTTTATTTGATTGTCTCCGACTTTCTTTCGTGGTGGGTGACTCGATCTCTCAACCCTGCGGAAGGCGGGAGGGAACTTGTAATAAGCAATAAGGATTGGGGTAAAGCTGGCTATATTATGCCATGCCTTTCTTGGCGTGGTAAATAAACTTTCGGTAGGGTGTCTCCACATACCATGCCTTTCTTGGCGTGGTGGGGAAAACTTAGTCTCCGGCGACCCATAAGTGGGGATGGCAGGAGGCTAAAATTTTAAAAAAAAAAAAAAAAGGGAAAGGTAAAAAAATGCTTAAGTATTTTTATGTGCATATGCTTATGTGTTTAACTCACTTTTTTATATGACACTATCTGACAACATTCATTTGGTTTGATGAATGTTGAATCTTTCTAGTCCTTTACATGCTTAACATGTGTATGTGAATAGAATACAAATGGATGCTTTACTTGTGACATGTATTTGTTGATGTTGGTTCTAATACACTTGCTTGATATCTTTAGACATGCTTAGAACACATGCTTAAATACATGTTTAACATGTTATCTTTTACTCCATATGTCCATTTTTACATTGATCTACACATGCATGATTATAGAAACATGGCAAAAAAAAAAAAAATTGTTAAAGGAAGGGAGAAGGGTAAAAAACTTACAAATCTTTATAACACTTAGCTCTCTTAGCTTGAGAGAACTCAAACTTGTGAAATCGAGGGAGAGGAAAGAAAGAAATGAGTAGGAAGTGTGTAAGGATTTTATGAAGGAATTCTCTTATTTATAGATTTTTCTCCCTCTTTTCTCATATGGTATATCTTGACACATAAGGTGCCTTGTCATAAATTGCATGCAAGGGAATATCTAAGGTGATGCCACTTGTCATGTTGCATGCATGGACATGGACATGTGCATCTTGTGCATCTTTTTCTTTGAAAGGAAAGTAAAGTCTTTCTTACCTCTTTAATAAATTTAATGAGTTTGTGTCCCCGCCATGAGTTTGCATGTGAGGGAGGATTTTAATTAATCCACTTCTCTCTTAAATGAAATATGACATCTACTTATTTTTATATTCCCTTTCCCTTTTCAGAGAAATAAATGGGTATGGTATATGGTCGTATAGAAAGCGATTATTTTATTTTTATGCTTCTGATTTTACATAGGGAGGTATCTTGGGCTAAATCAATTACTGCGCTAGGCCCATTACCTTACTTATGATCATATAGGCTCAAATCAATTATTTTCAGCTTATGTTTGATTTTACATAAGAGGTGATCTTTAAATCAAATTACTAAGCTATTTTGGGCATTACCTACTTATGATTATATAATCAATTATTTTATGTTTCTTTGATTTTGTTAGGGTGATCTTTAGAATCAAATTGCTAAGCTATTTTGCTATTACACTTATATGATATATGGGCAGCAATTTATTTAACTGTTTGATTTTGTTACATAAGGAGGTGATCTTGGGCTCAAAATGATATTTTTTACTGATATGTATGGACATGATTATTTTACTTATGCTTTATTTTGTTTAAGTAATCTTGCTCAATCATAGGATTAACTTATAATCTACAATCAATTATTTTATCTTATATCTTGATTTGGTCTTGAGGGAAGGTAGTTAAATCAAATAAAACAAAAAATTACAATAGAAATCAATTATTTTCAGATATGTTTCTTGATTTTATTATCTTTAAAAAAAATGCATAATCTTTAAATATTCATGCTTTGATTATAGCTTTAAAAGCATATCGATGTTGAACTTACGTAAAAAATAAAAAAAAAAAGAGCAGAGATACATCCTTCGGTTTGGTCTTGGGAGGGTGTTAACAAAACAAAATCCGTGCTCAAAACTTGCATTCTGATGTCAAATCTGAAAGAGCAGTCTATACAACGGTTTGGTCTGGTAAATCTCAAAAAAAATCAAAATTGAACGCATATTTCAACTTGACATTTAATGTCCATATTTTAAAAACGATACTTTATGTATGTTGAAGTGTTCAACAATAGGGACATGCAGTTAGGTATAAAACAAAAAGAAACGAATCTTTGCGGTTTGGTCTTGGTCTTAGGATTAAAACTCAAAAAAATCAAATTTGACGACAAAACTTCAACATTAGACATCTTAATGTCCATGCAATTTTCAAGAATATCATATGCATGTTGGAGTAATATAAATACAAAGAAACGAATCTTTATATATAATCGGTTTGGTCTTGGGACGGGGTCAGTTAACAAAACCTAAAAATTTGATATTATAAAATTTCAAATTAATAATATCGAGAAGTAATTACATATATAATCTGAATATGAATCGGCCGCAAATTCAATCTCAAAAAGTCGAGCAGATCCTGTTGGCCCAGAGTGGACAAGGTTTTGAAGGATTATACTTCTTGAGATGATGAGTCGACCGTCTAGAAAAGCGGGCCGAGTAGAAAAGGTCTATCGATTGATATTAGCCATGATCGAGAAGGGTAATTATAATTAAAATTTCAATGATAAATGATCATATATTCAAATCTAAAATCAATCATAAAATGATCATTAAATTCAAAAAAAAAAAAATAAAAAAAAAATGAAATTAATTATTTAAATTAAAATAAAATAAATAAAAAATAATCACCCCTCCATGATTGTTTGTCTTGGTGACAAATTAAGAAAACTTTTGCTCCTGAAAAGAGCGATGTCAAATTAAATACATACTTCACGCTCAAATATTCACAAGCGTGGGGCGTGGCGTGTCCTCTGTCGCGTGGTTTTCTTGCGATATGGCACATAAATGGCGGTTCTGACGAGCCCTCGGCCGGGTGGTTGTAGCGATATGGCACCACTAAATTACGGTCCGAGCGGCCGTATGTTCCCATGACTTTGCTCTTTGAGGCGTGAAATGTAGAATGTATTTGGTTGGGCAAAAAAGCCTATGTTAGCTAAGGTTGACTTATATTTGTCCCGAACTCACTCAGTCTGAGGACACGCGGCGGCGTAATATGTTCTTCTTGGGATCGGTCGGGTTGGGTCATTTACCTCCTCATTAGCGGACCGGGGATATGACGGCGGGATAGCGGAACCATGGGATCTTGATGAGCGTCATCGTTCCCCAAAAGTTTTAAGTTAAAATAATAAATTTAGTAAGTTCTAAACTCCACTCATCAATTATATACTGGTTCTTTAACGATTCATTGACCTAATCGAAAGTGCTCTCTCGGTATTGGGAGGGTAATTAACTATAGGCTTGCTTTATAGGAAACCTGAATCAGTATAAAAGTTCTCACCAAATGAGCGAAATCTCAGGTAGTGTCTTATCTACTATTCATCGCCTTACAAATTATCACCGACATTCTAAACAACTCTTTCCTTTCTTTTCCGAAAGAGGTCGGTGACGAATTTTCGGATCCCACATCTCACAGTTTATATCTTGATCTATGTTGATGATATACTCCTCATAGGCAACAATGAAAGTTTTATACAACAGCTACTTGCAGATTTACACAACCAGTTTCAACTTCGTAATCTTTGGAATTTACATTACTTTCATGGCATTCAAGTTGACCATACTCGAACTGGTTTATTCTTATGTCAATCCAAGTATGCTGCATAAATATTATAGAAAGCAGGTATGTCTTATTGGAAATCTGTTTCTACTCCCACTCCAACAAAATTATCGGTTCCAACAGCTACAGATACTAATTCTCTTGATCCTCACCACTATTGTCAAATCGTCAGATCTTTACAATATCTAACAATTACTTGTCCACATATAGCTTATTCAGTTAACAAGTTATGCCAGTATATGCATTCGCCCCAGCAAACTCATTTCCAGCTCCTAAAATGCCTATTACGGTACATCAAAGGCACTCTTGTATTTGGCTGATCAATTTTACCCTGATCTCTCACTACCAACGCATATTTATATGTCGATTTAGCTGGTGTTCGTATAGATAGAAGATCTACAACTTGCTTTTGCATTTTCCTTGGTCACACGTTGATCTCTTGGCAAGTCAGAAAGCAGAAATTGTGGCTCGTTCATCTATAGAGGCTGAGTATCGTGCCTTAGCTACCACTGCTACTGATATTATTTTGTTTCATCGCCTTTCCTAGGAATTTGGTCTTTCTACCTCTTCCGCTATGTCACTCTACTGTAACAACATTTCGGCTCTTGGTCTAGCATTTTATCCTATTTTTCACGCTCAAACAAAGCACATAGAACTTGATTTTCATTTCATTCGTGACTGCATACAAAATAACACCAATGCAGTTCATCATATCAAATCTAAGGATCACGTAGTTGATATTTTTACCAAATCTCTTTCGGCCACACGATTCATTGAGCTTCGTAACAAGCTAACATATTACAATCTACAAATAAGTATTTTAGTTATAACCCTGGGATAACAATAATATTTTGGTAATCTTGACTTCTTAACAGGAAATGAAAGACCAAGGAGTGACTGAAGATCGTCTGCAATTGCTGATGGGAGTTACAGGAAGCTTTCGGCCTGGTGTTTTGACTGCTCTTATGGGAGTCAGTGGGGCAGGAAAGACCACTCTAATGGATGTTTTGGCTGGAAGAAAGACTGGTGGTTATATCGAAGGTGACATAAGAGTATCTGGCTATCCCAAGAACCAGTCTACATTTGCAAGGATCTCAGGTTATTGTGAGCAGAGTGATATCCACTCTCCTCAAGTCACTGTTCACGAGTCTTTGATATATTCTGCTTTCCTTCGTCTTCCTGATGAAATCAGCAAAGATGAAAAGATGGTAATGATGTTCGATGTGTGAATTCTGAAATTTCTTTCATTTCTTTAAGTAGTTGATAACATAGATGACAATGTTCCTCTTGAATTGATAGATAGTTACTTCTTTAATAAATATTTTTTTGCTGCTTAATTTTTTATCCACTACAGAAATTTGTTGATGAAGTCGTGGAGCTCGTAGAGCTTGACAATCTCAAGGATGCTATTGTTGGTCTTCCAGGAGTTACTGGATTATCAACCGAGCAACGAAAAGGCTAACAATTGCTGTAGAGCTTGTTGCTAATCCTTCTATCATATTCATGGATGAACCGACATCAGGCCTCGATGCAAGGGCTGCTGCAATTGTCATGAGAACAGTAAGGAACACTGTTGACACTGGAAGAACAGTTGTGTGCACTATTCATCAACCAAGCGTTGACATATTTGAAGCCTTCGATGAAGTATGATCTATATAAAAAACAGTTTAAACTTGACGTCTTGAGTTTCATAATTATTCCAAATATTGCATTAGAGCTTCGCATGTTTAATTCTTTGCTTCTTGCCTGCATGTAGTTGTTACTGATGAAAAGAGGAGGCCAACTGATATACTTTGGGCCATTGGGACAACACTCAGAGAAGTTAATTGAATACTTCGAGGTTTGTGGTGTAGTCCTTATCTAATCTTTTGTTCTCGCACTAAAATGCAATCATTTTAATCTTAAAAATTTTTCCCTGATGCTTGCAACATATAATTGTCTTTGTTCATCACACCTATTTTAGACTTGGCGAGCCGTGATTTTTTTTTTGTATGATTGATAAAGGAAATGATAATGTGTGACTAAAAATTGCATATTGTCATTAACAGTCTGTTCCTGGAGTTCCAAAAATAACCGGCAAATGCAATCCTGCAACATGGATGCTGGATGTAAGCTCCATTGCTGTTGAAGTACGCTTGGGAATTGACTTTGCTGTGATCTACAAGACATCCGATCTTTACAAGTAAGAAAAAAAATTATGTTGTTCAAACCTTGAGAACAAATATATATATTGGGCGCATGATCAACATTTTCCCTCAACTGTACAACTTTCAGGCAAAATAAGGCATCAATACAGCACCTGAGTAAACCAGCTCCAGGATCCTCTGACCTTTATTTCCCAACAAAGTATTCTCAATCTTCCTACGTCCAGTTCAAAATATGTTTATGGAAGATGTGGTGGACTTATTGGAGGAGCCCTGATTATAACTTGGTCCGACTTATTTTCACCTTTTTCACTGCCCTTCTTCTAGGTTCCATCTTCTGGAAAATTGGACATAAGAGGTATGGTCATCTCTTTCACCGTCAATTTTAAACACTTAAAAGCTATAAAACATGCATGGCCTTTCCTTTTGAGAACAGGGATAATGCCAATGATCTCCATATCGTCATCGGTTGCATGTATGTGGCTGTTATGTTTATTGGTATTAATAACTGCTCCACTGTCCAACCAATCGTTGGGATCGAGAGGTCAGTTTACTATCGAGAAAGAGCTGCAGGGATGTATTCTGCATTACCCTATGCATTTGCTCAGGTAAGATGAGGTATTCACCATTGAAAAAGTTACCATTATGGTTTAGAATCAAGCATGTTAATCCTAGTTGTTCCGATGCAGGTGCTTGTGGAAATACCGTATGTGCTCATCCAAGGATTATACTACTCGCTCATAGTGTACTCTATGATGAACTTCCAATGGACAGCGGCGAAGTTTCTTTGGTTTTACTTCATCTCTTTCTTCTCTTTTCTGTACTTCACTTACTATGGAATGATGACAGTATCCGTAACACCGAATCAGCAAGTTGCAGCAATATTTGCTGCGACATTTTATTCAATTTTTAATCTCTTTTCTGGCTTTTTCATTCCTAGACCGGTGAGTTATTATTTCACATTATTTTAATGGTAATAGCAACTTCTTTAAGTCAATCTAGTTCTTGATCTCTTACCTAAATTACTATGCTTTCTTTACTTCACGCAGAAAATTCCCAAATGGTGGGTTTGGTACTACTGGAGTTGCCCTCTGGCATGGACTGTTTATGGTCTCATTACAACACAGTATGGTGATCTTGAAGACATAATTCATGTGCCTGGCGAAGCTGATCAGCCAATAAAAACTTATATTAGGTATTACTTTGGTTTTCGTTCAGACTTCATGAGCGTTGTTGCCATAGTATTAGTGGGCTTCAGCGTCTTCTTTGCTATCATCTTTGCGTTTGGCATAAAAAAATTGAACTTCCAGCGAAGATAGAAAAGAAGAGTTCCTGCAATTTCGATCATATTTCTGCAACCAATTTTTTGCCGTTCTTCTTCGATTATTAAGCCATTTTAGTCAAATTGTTGAGCATGCTTTATTGCATTGTTTCATAGTTTGTAAAACAGTTCATGAGCCACACTATGGTATTTAGATTTACGAGCATATTTGCCATACAATGATCTTTTACACTTGATCATAAATAAAATATATATGTTATGCTGCATTACATTGCATTTGAAAAAAATCAACCCATAGTTCAGATTGGTAAGCTTTATTTCTTAAATTGTTACAAGAATCAGCCTTACAAAACTATGACTGTGATATGGTTTGCAGGTGGTTTTAAAAATCGGACTAAACCGTGTGTACTGGCCAGTTCCAACCATTAGCCAGTTCCAACCATTAGCCAGTTCTTTCAGCTGATTTGATCTAGGCCCATAACCATTTTCACTCGGAACTGACTATCGAATCAATGAAACGGATAGATTAATGAACCATTTGGTTCTAACTTTAATTAATTTTTAGCTTTTTAATTTTGATTAGATGTTAGAAGTAAAAGATTTAATTAGAGTAATTAAAATCTCATAATTTTGATTAGAATCATATTCAAAATATTCAGATTGAAAATACTGAAATTTGAAGTATCTTAAATTAAAATATTATATATTGATTTGATGAAAATATTATTATTACTCATTTAAATATTATTAAAATTTATCGCTAATATGATAACATGTCCATATCAGATAGTGTTATGATTGAGTCGAGTTAAGCCGAGTTGAGTACTAATCGGATTGGAATTGACTAACATGATTTGCTGCAACTACTCTCTTAAATTTCTTAAAAATTTCTCAAACAATGCAAAAATCTAGGTTCTCAAAAACAAACTAAATTATGAAAAGTTCTATCAAGGATAAGCTTAGCTAAAATGTACATAAAGATTGTAATTTTACAGTGACATTACAATTTATTTATTAATTTGAATAGCATAGAAAATTATTGTCAAATGGTGGAGGAAGCTTTCATATACTTGAATGGTAAAAAATAAAATTATACCAAAGATCTTCCTATTATAATAAAGATATTATACCTAATGGCTGGCAAAAAATATATAACTAAAACAATGTCACTCAAAACAAGTGTACATTCTATCATTAATAGCACAGAACTGCAAAAACAAATAGTAAATCATTAAAGTTGTGAGATATTAAAATACTTCTCTCTCTCTCTCTCTCTCTCTCTCTTTATATATATATATATATGTAATTTTGCCTTTAACTTGCATTATAATGCTTCTTAAGAAAAATAATTTTTTTTGATATCATCTATATCATGCAATATGAAATGTGAAAGTTTTAATACAAATATACAATATAGAAATGAATATAATGAAAATTAAGGAAAAGAATATACTATTAATTCCTTTTGATTCCATAATAGTTTCTAACTCAATTGCTTCCTCATTTGAGAATTTGAACAGTGCTTGTACCCAACAATGAACAATATGTGTATGAATTAGCCCTTGGCATTGAGCATTGATTCTAATTCAACATGTAATGTTTAAAAAAAATGAGAATGTCACATAGATCTTAAGGAGCACTTATTGAAATGATTGAGTGTGACATTAATGAATAATATACTAGTTCGAAAAAATAAAAATATTATCCTACGATGAACTTAATCGTCTAATAAAGACTCCTAAGGATGATGGTTTATGTACTATATATTTTTCCCTTGCCTTATATATATGAAGTAAGGTGGGGTTTATTTCAAGTTGGGTTCTTAAGTTCTCTATAAGGGCAAACCTTATAATTAATTACATCTTAGAAGGCATGAACCTCCTAAAAAATTCTCGATTAAATTGATAGGCTAACACCTTTATAGATTTTAAAGCTTGGAGCAAAAGATTGATAATTTTTGGAAGCAAATGAAAAAAACTCAATTAGGAAGAGTTCTTAATAGAGACCAAAAAGAGATAAGTAGGAGGTACTCGTGATACTATGAAGTCTGTGATTAGTCTATACTATGGTGAGACTTTATATTTTTAAAATTGAGAAATATTATTATTTGCATGATATTTTATTAGAAAGCTAGGACTTATATCCCAACAACCAAGATTTTGAAAATGCATATGAGACGAACATTCACAACAAAGGGGGAAATAGGTGACCTCAAATCCTAAAATTAAGGTGCTCTATTACAAGCTAAGGGCTTGACCTAGTCTAACGAGAAAAAAAAATGTGGACATGGATTCATTTTCACTTAAGAGAATGAACTCATCCCAACCCTTTTGGACATATAACTACTTGGAAGGGCTACCAGTTAACACCTCATATGAGTTAAAACTATATGGCTAAGTCTCATGAATACAAAATGGATAGGATGCTGTTTATTAAGAATGGAAATATAAGTGCCCGAACTCATTCCTTAGATTTATAGATCATGATGAGTATAAATAGTGTCCTGAACTGATGTGATAGAATTTCACCCTTTTATGAATTTTGGACTCTCAAAATTTGAATTAAGCTTGGGCGGGCAAGTATGCTTATATGCATAATAAAATCATGTTATGGACAAATCCACAAGAATGTTGTTCTTCACTTAAGGGAGTTGTTATTAACAGTCTGCACTCCCCGTTATCATGCAATGAGTGAAGATTCACTATATTCAAGGAGAGAAAAATAAGATGATTATGAGATGATCTTGCATCCATCATAGACCCATGATTTTTAAATATTTTAGTTGATTAATTTCTAGACTTTAAGATGAGGTTATGAGTTATGTTAGTTATTAGTTTGATTGTTAAATTGGGGGGAAAAAATAAATTTTAAAGAGATTATCGAAATCTAGGCTATACATCAAAATATCACACTTTAAGAAAATTTGGAAAAACATGTAGTTTCTAGTGAAAAATAAAATAAACACACAAAAATAAGATCAAACTAATGAATAATTAAGAAAGACTAGTATGGTCGCTATACACCCTAGAGTAAAAAAAAAAGTAAGTTACTGAGCTTAGCCCTTATACCACATGAATTATAATAAATGTTATAATGAATTAAAGAAGCCTATGGAGGTTTCATCTTCTCTTGATCTTCAAAGTCTTGGATCCTTTAGGCATCACAGGGCCTCCAATGTCTATGTCTTCTAGCCTGTGCTCATGCTAAACCCCATGAATCTAATCCTAAAACAAATTACAATTAAAATTAAAAAAAAATCATTACTAAACCTACAAAATAGAGATTAACCATAATATGCATACACACCAAGTAAATATGATTCACGCATAATTGGACTTAGCATTTGTGGGTGCTAAGCACACCTATGCTTAAGGGGTAAGCAGTGCTTGCAAGCAAAATAATTTAATATATTTCTAATTATAATGACCCTTTTATTAAGCACAACCTCATACATAAGACATTTTTAGTCTAATAAATAATGTCATACCATCCAGACTAGCGTATAAATAATTGTAATATTTGGTTTAAAATAGTACACAATAAAATAAGAAAATTAATACAACACAATCAAACATCAGCCAAACCTAAGTCTAAGTTTGGTCATGAATCTAATGTGTACAAGGGTTAGTGTAGTAAGATAAATTTGGCCCTTAATAGTTGAATTTTAATTTGAGAGTGAAGTTCAATTTATTATCACTAAGTGGTTCTACTTCAAATGATTAATAATTTGGAGATGGATTCTTACTTTCCAATTTAACTTAAGTTTAGGCTAGATTTATTGTTTTGAAGATTATGAGGAACAATGGGCTTATCTTAGGGTAAGGCCTTCTTTTTCTTACACCCTATTTGTAGGTTGATTCTAAAGATGGGTTTCTCTAACATATCTGTATGTTTATATTTTTATTATAAGTAATATATATATATATATATATATATATATATATATATATATATATATATATATATATATATATATATTATCACTAAAGAACACTTATTTTAATTTACATATCACTTTTATTTGAGATATTTAACTCATTAATGCATGCATGCATATGTATGTTTTATGTTCATCTTAATTGAAGATTTACATAAATATTACAAGTATAAATATAACTACATTTAATTCACATATATTTCTCTTCAAGATCCTTAGGTACCTGCCATTATTAAATCAAGGAGTTGAGGTATCTAAGACCTCCTTCAAACCAATAGCCTTGTGCCCCGAGTGTTTAGAGAATATACCTTTAAAAGATGTATTAATGATGTATATGACACATACATCTTAATTAACTCTATTAATTTCAAAAAATATAAATACACTTAATTATATAAAAAAGTATTTTAAAATTTATTAATGATAATAACATTAATAGGTGTAATTAACATAACCATAACTTAATAATTATAATTTAAATGTGGATGAAGCACACACTTACAAAATTAATGAAGAAAAAATATATATATATATATATATATATATATATATATATATGTATATATATATAATATATATATATATATATATATATATATATATATATATATATATATATATATATATATATATATATATTTATTTATTTATATAAAGATAATTTACTTAAACCATTAATTCTTTAGGCTAATTACATGAGTATAACACCATTTAAACCTAATTAAGCTTCATCTCTTTTATTTAGCTTATTATATTTAAGTTAATTAGGCTTATTATAGGAGGAGTATTCCAAAGTTATCCCATGTCCTTCTCTATTCATTAAGTGATTTAAAAGTAGAACAAGTGATTTTTATGATTTAATTAAGTGTTGACCTCATTTTTAGAATGAGCTCTCAACCCCTCCATCTTAGACATAGGACTTCTCTTAGACTTAAGAGTTCCTCCTTTTCCATCCTTATGTGGATCTACCCCTTTCAAACCATTCCTCACTTTCCTTATTTCAAGTCAAACTCTAAGTCAATCTTAATTGATTTTCTCCAAACCCAAATCAAACTCCATGATTGAAATCCATTATTGAAATCTATGATTGAAACCCATGATCAAAATTCATCAAAATTCTAAGCTCAAATTTTCCTAAGTCCTTAATCCTCCCTTAAGGACTTATCCAAAATCTTAATCTAAACCAATCAAATCTTTGAGATTTATCATAATTAATTTATATTCTCATTTATATTCATATATATAAATGAAATATAAATTCAAACCAATCAAACCAAACTCAAAATTTCAAATCAATTCATGAAATTTTCCCAAGTCCCTTTAATTTTTTATTAATAGACTTAGCCAAAATCAACTCTAAACCAATTCAAACTCATGGGATTTCTCAAAACTCATTTATATTCTCATTTATATTCACATATATAAATGAAATATAAATATAAATCAATCAAATCAAATCCTTAAATTAAATTCCAAATCTAAAATTTTCTTAAGTTCTTAATTTTCCATTAATGGACTTAGCCTAAATATTGATCAAATCAATTCAAATTCATGGGAATTTCTCAAAACTCATTTATATTCTCATTTATATTCACATATATAAATGAAATATAAATGTAAATCAATCAAATCAAATCCTTAAATTAAATTCCAAATCTAAAATTTTCTTAAGTTCTTAATTTTCCATTAATGGACTTAGCCTAAATCTTGATCAAATCAATTCAAATTCATGGAATTTTCTCATAAATCATTTATATTCTCATTTATATTCACATATATAAACAAAATATAAATATAAATCAATTAAACCAATTCCAAAATTCAAGCTTCAAACTCCAAGAAATTTCCTAAGTCCTTTAAATCCTTCTTAATGGACTTAACCTAAATCATGATTAAACCACTTCAAATATTTGAAATTTTCTCATGATCCATTTATATTCTCATTTATATTCACATATATAAATAGAATATAAATTCAAATAATCAAAACCTATTCCATAAATCAAACTCAAATCAACTCAAAATTTAACTTAAGCCTTTCAAGTCAAAATCTTGAATTTAGCCAAATCAATTTCAAATCAAGCCAAACTCTTGATTTCTCTTCATAATTCAATCAACCCTACAATCATGAACCCATATATAAATACAAACTTCAATCACTAAATCAAAATCCAATTCAAAAATCAAAGCCAAAATTCTTTCATGTCCACCCTTTGAATATGAAATTATTAAATGAATCAAAACCCATTTGACTTCAAACCACTTGTAAATGGATTTATATTTCAATCATAAGTCCATATACAAGTTTAATCAAACTCAAATCAAGCTTTGACTAAGCCATTTGACCCACTCAGGCTCACTTAACCCAAATTGATCTAAAGTACCCTTATGAGCCAAATTCTAATCCTAACCAAATTGGATTGAACTAAACTCATCTATGCCTCTCATCATGATCAACAATCATCATGTGATGATCAATCAATCAAATTGGGTCAAACCAAGTCAAACCTAAGGGTTGAACAAGTCAACACTTAGTCCAAAATGAAACCTAACATAGCCAAATTCCACCATAGGCCAAATTAATTGAAACCATTGATCTAAGTTTACACATGACCTATGTTTGAACTTGACCAAGCCAATATTTGAGCCTAATCTAGCCCAATTGGCCACTTGACCCAAGTTAACCCAACTTGACCTAAAAAGTTAAAATGTATCAAAACTTGATCTAAGCCAAATTGATTCAAACTAATGGGTCAAGTTCATTCTAAATCACTTGTTGAACTTGACCAAAGCCTCAATTGGCCAACTAGACCTAACTTAGCCAAATTGACCTTAGACCCAACTTGACCTAAATGGGTCATATTTACTTAACCAAAATTGATTAGAAACAAAGATACCAATTTACTCCATATGACTAACCAAACCTAAACCTACCCTTGACCTAGCTCAAATAGGTCAAATGGGTCAAATTAGTCAACTTGACCCATTTGGCCTAAATGAAGTCATATGAGCCAAATTCAAAACTATACCAAATTGAATCAAACCAAAGCCACAAAAATATTTAATATGGTCATATGAACTTGACCCAACCATTGGTTTGACCCAATTTGACCAATTGGTCAACTTGACTTATTTTGACCTAAATGGGTCAACATGAGCCAAACCTTATCAAATGAATTTCAAATCTCATGAAACTTGGCCAAACCTAATTTCTCCACGTACCCAACATACCCAAATTGAAAAAATTAGCAAAATGACCATTCTACCCTAGGCCATAGAACAAATTTTGGCCTAATCCATGAGTAATTTGGTCATACCCTCTTCATATCCACTTGATGCTTTCCTAATAGCTCAAGGGGACCTAATGAAGAGTGGTGCACCCAACCCAATGGGTTTGGGTCACCAATTGGACCCAAGGCCAAACCCGACCCCATGGGTCAAATTGGCTCATTCAAATCCCTCTTCCACTCAATTCAAAGCACATGGGAGGTTTGCATTCCACTCAAAGCCTCAAATCACCATGTGCAACATCTAACCAAAACAAACTCTCCATTGTGATCAATTGGATCAAAATGACAAGATAGCTTGCGACCGTCTGATCCTTCAAGGGGGAGATATACTCCCCCTAATTCAACTAAAATCCATCATTCCTCAATTCGACTAAGCCCTAGAGAGTGTTAGAGAGATCAGAGAGTCTTCCTAAGCATTCTAAGAGGGAATTGAATTGGAATTCTCGATTTTCTCCATTGAAAAATAGGGGAGCTCAATTCAATCTTGAACTTCCTCCACACTGAAAACCACTCCAATTCCTCTTGCACACTTCTTCTAAGGACCAATCGGAGCACACTCAAGCTTCCATTGGAGTTCCCACAGCAAGGATAGGAGCAATTGATCAAAGCCGCAAGGAGCTTGAAGTGGTGTTGGTCCATAGAGTAAGTCGCTAAACCTCAAGGCCTAAGAATTTCAACAGGGCTTCGTCTCCACTAGACGAAGATACCTCATCGATCTCAAGCGCCGGTGATCACCTTCGGCGAGGTATGGAATTTTTCGACCACCTAGCATAGGAGTTGTTGGTCTTTTGTGAAAGGAATTTTCAATTCATGCAAATCCCATCGTTGGATGTGTCACTTCTTGCCATTAGATGGTGTGGGTTAAGTCTTATTTCGATCCGAGCTTAATCGAGCTCGGATCTTCCCTTAGATCATGGACGGTCTCTGTTGATCCAAGGGGAAGAAGTGGGAAGATCTTGGCCGTCCATCCATGCATTTTGGATGGACGTCCGAGATTATTCCCACATTTAGAATTTCTTTTATTCCTTTTAAAATCACGGGGAGATCTCTGGCCGTCCGATCTTTGATCGGATGATAGAGATCAAAGTGCATCCCACCATCGCGCCACCACTTGATGTGATGTTTAAGTAACGGGCTCACATCACGACACGTGTAAAGCGCACTGGCCGCTACCACCATGCGTCGGGATGTGAGCAGAAGGATTAATTAGGGATGTTTAATTAATTCTTATTAATCTATGGATCTTCTAAAAATCATATCTATCTCAATAAAATTCAACAAAATATGAAATAAAATCTTATGGAAAGATAATTCAACCTAGAATATGTTAAAATTAATTTCAATGGATTTTGAATTATGCTTTTCTCTGATTTTGCATTTTATTGGAAACTTTATTTTGCTAATTACCTTTTAATTAAGCCTCTAGTTAATCCCAAATTTCTTGGTTATATTTTAGGAGATGATTTCTACCTCCCCTAATTTTCTTGGATTTATTCAAGGTTTAATTAAGAGAATTGCATATGGGCTTCCTAATTACCCTCCTTATATAATTAAGGATAATTAAGGTGTGATTAGTAGTTTTAATCCATGATTAGAGTTGATTAAGGTCAGATCTAGTAGATAGAAGGTTTATGGAATAATTTTGGGGCATTTCTCCTAAGCTATTCCCTAAACCCCTTTTCTTTCTCCTTAATCTTATCTTAATTAAGGGTTAATTAATTATCCCTTAATTAATTTCTAAAAATTCTAAAAAGTTCCGAACTTAATTAATCTACTTTGGGTAGATGCTTAGTGTTTAATAACCTAAGTTCAATTAAGAAAATCAAAACCCAATTCATATGTGCGAAAGGGTATTTTGAAATTACTTAAGCTAAACCCATTAGCTTAATTAACCATTAATCATGAGCCAAATTACATTAGGCCTTTTCTTATTAGGTGCATTGCAAGTCTAAATTTCTTATGAGTTTTTATGTCATTTCATTGGCTCATAATTATTTGGTTAACTATGCTAAAGTGGTGATAAGAGTTAATTAAGTTACTTAATTCATACCTTAACCTAATTGATACATAAAAATGAATCTAATCATCTAAAAATTAAACAAAAATATCAAACACATGTGAGAATGGGTTAGGAATAGTAAACTCATCTCACCTCTTCAAAATTGAATCAAACTCCATACTAAACAAAAATCACATTGAATACACTTTGATTTATTTTAAACTTTCTTATTCCATAAGAATGTCTTTAGGATTTAATTAAAGTGAATTTGTTTACATGATTTCATTGCTTTGAATCTTTCCCCAACATGTTAAATTTGTATGTCATATGGTTTCATGCATTCATATTTTTCAAATTCAAATTTAAAATGAAATTGTTTACTTTATGTCAAATTTGTATGTGTTGGCTAAAGTAGAAATATAAATGACTATTATCACTACTAAATTCAAATTATTTTCAAAACATATAAATAAATTATCAAATTTGAAAGTATGCTACTTATATTTTAATTATGAGCTTGCATGTGAAAGAATATAAAGGTGTGCTTAGCATAGGTTTCTCTCTATTTTATGTTAGCATATCTTTGAATAGGAGTTGGTAAGATGTATGGTTCATTTGAAAAGAACCTAACACTTACCTAATTTCATATCCTATTCATCACTATGCTATCACCTAAGAAGGATTACCTATACTTGCATACATAAATTGCATAAACAAAATGAATTACCTAATACAATTTTTGCATTCTTTCTTTCATATTCATTTCTTTTATACACATGTTGTATTTAAGGAAAGTGGACAACCCCAAGATTGGGAGGCTTTAAGTAGCCCTAAGTAGGTCTTATACCTTACACCTCTAGTTAACAATGACACTGTACTCATTTATGCCTTTCTTACTTTCATGTGTGTATGTGAAAATTTGGATAAAGAAACTCTTTTCCACTTAAGAAAAATCATGCATATTCAACTTCCAAATTTCCTTAAATGAACTACTTAGCATGCATCATAAAGTGTGTTAAATATTCTCATTTGTATGTATAGATATGCTTAGGATTCACTCATATGCATGCTATACATGTTGGGAAAGAAATGAAGTAATGTGTGTTATGTAAATTTGGTTCATTTTACTTAATCTTAAAATATCTTTCTTTTGAATAGGTTTGTTTAGAGTTCATCTAAACTTAGGATTAATTAAAAGATTTAATCAAAACATTCACCTAAACAAAATTAAAATGTGAATCTACTTTAGAAATTACTTAGGTTAGGGAAGGAAAGAGAAGTTCTCTTCTCTTTCCCTCTCTTCATAACTTAGTAATTAATTGTATGATTCATTTGAACCTAATCAAAACATGAAATAAAATCATTCTTAAAATAATTAAATAATTTAAATAAAACCCTCTTCTAAGTTGAACAAGTTTTCATACTTAGAAAATTTGAACCTAAAGCCATAGCTAAGCATACCACACAAACCTTCAAAGCACATACATTAGCCTACGTCACCACTTCTAGCTTTAGGTTGATGTTTTATTTTATTTTATAATATATGTTTTAGACTAGATGTTAGGGTGTATGCTCATAGAATGAATGGTAGGATGCTCTTAGTCTAACTATTCTTTTATGCATGGGATTGTGCTTAAGGGACGCTATCATAAATAAAAATATAAATGCTCTTGCATGTAAGTTCTTTATACGCCTAAGCATAATCCAATAGGCCAGGTGGACTTAGTCACCCATGTGTGGGTGATAAGTCTAATATACATGCTTGGGATTTATGTGGTTTGTTTTAGCTAACCTTTGTTTTGCAAGTGTTAGTTAGATTTCCATTCTTTTCCTTTTCATGTAAATTTGTGCAATTAAGATTTTGGAATGATTGTTATGGGGATTAGGATGAGCATTGGTCATAAGATCCCATCTTATGCACCATGTGAAGCCTTAGAGCATCTACCTTCCAACCATCCAAAATAAGGAACCAAAGAAAGAAATGAAGAAAGAAGAAAAGAAGAAAAAAGAAGAAAAGAAAAAAGAAGAAAGAAGAAAGAAGAAAGAAGAAAGAAGAAATGAAGCTTGAAGACTCCCATAAAAATGAATTCCTTGCTTAATTATAATTTAATTCTTTTATAATCTGAGTTGTATAAGGGTAGAGCTCGGCTACCCACATTTGATATTTTCAAGTTTGTGCGGTGGTGCCCGACCACAATGACCTTTTATTCTTTTTGCAATTAGCTTTTTAAATTGATTGATGATTTATTTAGCTTTTGCACTAAGTGGCATGCTTTTTCTAGTTTCTTTCTTGCTTTATGTATAGCCTGGATGTGGATTATGCTCTTTAGAAAAAAATAAATCTTTTACCCAACTTAATAACTCAAATAAAAAAAATAATAAAAAACTCATAACCTCAACTAAAGCTTAGGTTTAAAATCAAGATAAAAGAATTAGCAATCTCTTAGATGGATGAGTATTTATTTTTCAATATCATGCAAAAATGCATCTTATTTCACTCTTGATTGGAGACTTCGGCCTTTGCCAGAGAAACTTGGCTTGACCTTTGAGAGCCATGGTGGAAACTCACATTCTCCATTCTCGTTGATTTTGGCCAATAACTTTATTTCTCATGCATTAGACATATGAATCCTATTAGCTTAAGTCAAAAAAATGTTCAAAAATAAAAATAAAAATGAAATTTGAATTGCATTAGATTTAGGTCATTTGAAGCATGCCCTTTACATGATCTAGTCTCTTTAGGGAGTGAGTTTAAGGACTTAGTCTCTTTCTAACCAAATAACAACCTAGCTATCTTGCATAAGCATAATGACTTGCCTACATGTATTTAAAATCATAGGAGGAGTTAGTTGGTGGCCACCCCTAGGAGATTGTAAGTCTAAGCTGTCGGGTGGTTTGTCCTCTCTTGTGGAGGCAAACCAAATACCCATTTTTCACCTTAGATTTAGGTTGTGCTTTGGCACTCATCAAACCTCCCTAGATTTAGGTTCTGAGGTTGCTTCTCTCTTTTATGGGCCATAAGAAAAAATTCTTACATCTTAGGCATTTCCTTAATCTTGTGTTAAGGAATCATAAGTCCTAAATTTCTAATGAAAATGTAACTCAAACAAACTAAATCAATTTAAAATGTAAAGCCCAACTATAGGATAGTTTGAGATGCTTGCTAGGTTTCTTAGCATCATGAGCATCACCTACTTATCTTCCACTTTGGTATCGATAATAACTCCCTCCCTTCAATCAATCCCATTTGATCTTTCAAAAATGAACTAATCGATTAATAGTCCTTTCCTATTGAAATCTTTGAAGATAATGATCATTTACCTTAATCGAGAGTTTTCTTAAGAAATATCTATTCCTAAAGATGTAATTAACTATGGGGGCTTGCCCCTGTAGGGAAATTAATGAACCCGATTTAAAATAAACTCTGCTTTACTTTTCCATGTAAAGTAGGGGAAGAATCTCAGGTACATATGCAAACGCATCGTACTTAGGAGTCCTTATTGAGGTGCTTAGGTCCATTAAAGGGTAGTGACTTCTATTTTTCGAGATAATACACTATTTTCTTAATGATGCACTCGATCATATGAATAAGTATATCTGCTGATCTATGAGGCATCCTAAGAAGACAAATTTTTATAGTCTTGTCTTTCTTTTCTCACCACAGATTTGAAAGGCGACCCTATAGAAATTTTTCACCACATTAAGGTTTAATAATTATTTAATCCAATTAAGCTTAAGAAGCCCCAAAAAATTTAGTTTGACATCAAATATATGATCAAAAATTATGAAAAAAAATATAAAACATGGATAAACATAAACAAAACATACCCTAAAAATTCTAATACAAATAGTCTTATACTTTATGCTTAATTACATATGTAGAAAAAAATCCAAAATCATCAATTTCACTCAAAATACCTCAAACCAATTGGATATTTTAATTTTAGTGGATCCTCTATTAGTTGAGCACAATGAGAGCTGATTATAATTTATAGAGATTTGTGTAAATAATTATGAATTTTTTTAGTCCTAGGCTAATTAATGAATTATTTAAATAGTAAGAGCCCCTTAATAAAGCTTTTGAGAATTAATTAAGACTAAAAGTCCTAATTGCATTCTTTAGTCATAATTAAGTTCTCATGACACTTTTAAGCATCTAAGATAATTTTTCTAATGCTTCATCATTTATTAAATTAATAAATCAATAAAATGGATAATTTGGGATTAAAATATGCATTTCCCAATACACTTGTCCAATTGACTTGAAATAATTATGGGAGACAGAGCTATCCCATAAGACATTCATGAAAATTTCAAGTCATTTAGCCAAATAATTATAATTTAATTTCAATATTAAAGAAAATATTTAGACCTTAATTAACCTTGACACACTTAATATAGATTGGAGCTTTTATTTTTCTTTCATTCTCCTATGTTTAAGCTTTCCAATAAGTCTTCATTTGTATTTTTAAAGACTTTTTTATAATTAGCTATGATTTTATAAGGTTTTGTCCAATTAATTCTAATTAAAACTTATTTAAAGAATTTACACAGTCAGTGACCAAGTCGGCTACACTTTGTGCTTGACACCACAATATTGGATATTTAAACAATACCTAGTGGCTACAAACTCAACGATGAATGCAATTTCATCTCAAGTCATTCGATCAAATATTTCATAACTTTGATTAATCTTGCGGTTAATAAAGAATAAGTTACATAAATTTTAACACGATTAGTCACGATCATCCATTGTAATCATGTAGGATGAACGACCCATGATTCATCTGATTCATTCCAACCATGACTCAAATCAAAATAAGATCAACTACATTCAAATTATAATTGAAAATAAAAGGGTTTGTATAGTTGGATATAGACAAGACTCGAATCCATTTCATAAAACACCAACATCTATTTGGTTGTCTATGGGTTGTGAGGGAATTACTTGCCAAACATAAAGACCTATAGTTTGATGTGTGAAGTAGATTCACCATGAAGAAATGAAGCCCTACTGAGAAGATGGTTGGTTGCCTTCTTGCCGATCATTCCTGAGACCAAGCTCTGTCACAACTCCATGGAGTTCACTTGAACTCTAGCTCCAATGATCAAATTGAGTGAGTTTGATTCATTCTTGCTTTTGAGGGTGTGAGAAAGATGTGGAAAGATTTAATTAAGATTTAATGAGGGATTGATGTATGGGAGTCATTCAAGTTAGAGGGTGACAAAGAGCCTAGGGAAGGCTTAAGACTCTCTTTGAGATGACTGATGAGTTGAAGTCCCTAAGTGGTTGGTTAAGTTTGGTGGATAGTCGTGAAGAAGACAAGCCATGGTGACTGAACCAAGGCCTAGCCATAGTGACAGTGACTTCTTAGTCAATGGCTAGACTAAATAACTTTAGGTCAGGCTTGGATAACATGTGTGAACTTAAGGCATGCTAAGGGTGCTTTTGGCCAATAGAAGGGGTTGGCATTTATTATTCTTGGATTTTGGCTAATTTAGAACCCTTGGTGAACATGGTTTGGGATAAACTGGGTTCAACAAGGGTTGGGTCCACTTGGGTAGGTGTGGGGAAGTTCAAGGATGAGTCATGCCAAGTTTAGTTTGGTTTGGACTTGGATTGATTAGGTTTGGATCATTTGGACTCTTATAGGTCAATTTGTGTTCAATTGAGTTAAGTTAATCAGTTGCCCAAATTTAGCCAATGGGATTATTAGGTTATGTTCAAATGATGATTAGATGGGTGTTGGTGTAATTAGTTTGATCCAATTTGTGGTGGATTACAATTTGGCTCATATGATTTTATGTGAGTCAAATGGGTTAAGTTAGCCAATTTGACTAAATTAGTTAAATTGGGTGCAATTGAAGGTTGGGGCATATTTAATAATGTTTCGAAAGCAATACGTAACTTGGCCATTTAGGCCTAAATGAACCATTTTAGTCAATTTGGTAAATTGGGTTCAATTAAAGGTAGAGATATGTTTAATTATTAATTTGGAAATGATTGAAATTGGGATGGAATGAGTTTTGGTTTAATTTGATCCTTGTTGTCAAATTTGGTTAAGTGGGGTCAAGTGGTTGGGTTAACCAAATTGGGTTCAAATGATCATTGAATTGTGTTCAATAATCAACTTAAGATTTGTAGGTGCTAGCTTGGTTAGATTTGGTTTGGATTGAGTCATTAGGGTCAAATTAGGTCATTTGATAATTTAATAAATTGAGCTCAATTAGAGGTTGGGTCATGTTTAATAATGTATTTGGAATGTTTTGGAATAATTAGTTTGGTTCAATTTTGGCCAAATAATTAAAATTGAGTTTTGGTCTTAAAGGAACCAATTAGTTAACTTGACTTTGGCTGACCAATTGGACAAATTAGGTTGCAATTTGGCATGGGATATTGTTGGTTATGTACTTTAGATGATCTTGAAGTGTTGTATCAACCAAAGTTGGCATGACTTAAAGCTTGATCAAAATTTGGTCATAGAGGTTCCATTTTGGCTAGCTTGGGTTAAGTGAGCTAAGAGAAATTTAGAGATTTCATTTTATGCTTGGGTGGTGTTAAAATTGATTTGAGTACTAGTACTAAGTTGGTCTACTTCACTAATAGTTAGGCCTTTGGATTGACTCCTATGAGTCTTTGGGTTTGTTTGGGCTTCCACCTAACCACTAGATGTGTCTTAGTGTCTATGTGAAGGGAGACCTTAATGCCTAGATTGGATCTTAGGTCTAAGGAGAGATAGGTGTCAACCTCACTAAAAAAGAAGTCAATAAACACAATAATTAGTGATGTGAATGGAAAGTATGTCACAAGCTATGAAATATAGTATATGAAATTTTAATTTGTTAATTTCCACCACTCTAAAGAATCAAACTAAGCATGTTCATTATTTTTGTCAATAATGTAAACTCCTTATTCTAAGTAGATATCAAGCTAAACTTTACATTATCAATTGTATCAATCCTAAGAAAATTTTTAAATATCTCTATTCCATACTTTAAAGATTTTCCTTTTAAAGTGAAATAATAGCTCTATCAAAATGGATAATAACTTCCTTTGTAGCACTTGTTATATTTTTTGTATCATTTGATGCATGATCACTAATATAGTCATTATACAAACTCTTGTAGTGACTCACAAATAATTGTGACATACCTTACGACTTTATTAGGAGGATAAATCTTAGAAAATACAAAGTTAATCAACTTCATCTTATTTTTGGGATCAAGAACAACATTAATAGAGATCAACCAATTACATTATCCCCACTATTTATCAAACTTCTCTTTCATTGCCAAGGCCATCAATCTCATGTAGTCAACTACATTGATAAAAAGTTCATCTAACACATTCCTGATTTGCTAAAGATCAGAAAGAAAAAAAATTTGAGGTTGAATACTCTTCTTAAAGGAAAATTTTGCATAAGAATGAAATAAAATTAAAATGACATGTAAATGAAAGTAAATTTTATATTTTACATGAAATAATATTTGTAACAATTTCAAATAAACCTTAAAAGAAGCAAACATCTTATACCTTATTTTAGTCTTCCTTGCTTGGGCAATATGTGTATGATGGATCTTTATCTAGATTGTGAGAAAATATATCTCTAAACTCCAATGCACATGAAAGCATGACATACATTGCATTCACCTAGTGCAACAATCAAGAGTAACCTCTTGTTTAGTAATTAGAGTTTCTTTGAAATCACACTAAATATATGTAACCTTTGCACTTGAAGTTGAAAATTGTATTTTTATACTTTCTCTTACATTGTAAAAAAATGGTTTACCATGGAATATATGCACACAACACCTCACATGAAATAATTTTAATTTCAAAGGAAGTTTCTATAGAAAGTTAATGCTATCTTGCAAAAAGCTCACTACTTTGTCATTATATAAGTCATTATCCATAATAATACTAAATATTCTTTCAATTTCCACTCTACCAAACATTTATAAATAAAAATATAAATGTCATGAGTGCTATGTGATAGACTAACATCAATAAAATTTAAGATCCTTTTCTATAGCTTCCATTCCTTATCAACAAAATATTCAATGACAACCATATATTATATTTTGTCTTCCATAAATCTATTGTGACACTAATCATTCCAACTGATTTTAGTAGCCCTTTCAATCTTTTTTCTCTTTTTTGAATTTCATAACTACTAATAGAATATTGTTTTTTCCATTATATATGAAATTATTTCATGGAATGGACTGATAGCCTTCATCAAGACATTGAATACTCCATACTCTATAAGAATGAAAGATAACTCACAAACCATAATCATTTGGGATATAATCTCTCTAATTTTAGCATTTTAATACTTTCATATTCTCACTCTACTCCCATTATCAAGAGTTGGTGTTGATGATCCCATAGTGATCTGTAGTTCTCCTTTTCCTAACTTCCTTGGATAGATTTGTAGATATCTTTTATACTTAGTTGTTGCAACATTCTTATTCTTAATCATATATAACTTACAATGGTTGCATTGAACTTTTTTAATTTTAGTTTCTAATTTTACCATAGTGAAGTCTTTCCAAACCTCCAGAGTTCTCTTTCTATCTTTTCCTTCAAAAGGATTCTTTTTAGTACAATCACCAACAACTTTAACAACACTTTTAATAGCATTTTCTTAAAAATCTATAGACACTTGAATCTAAGAAAATTTGTTAAGATCCCTTACAAATGATATTTTAAAAAAAGATATATTTTTTAAATTAATAAATGTGACTAATATGATTAAATTAAAAATTGAGAAAATTTAGAGAGATATCTTTGATTTTTGGGAACCCCCAATAATTATTTAAAAATTATGAATTTATTACCTAATTTTAAAATTAAAAATTTAATTTTTTTTATTTTTGATTGATAAAATATTTAAAAATCTTAAATTCTTATTAAATTTAAAAGCATAAAAAACTTGATGGGGATAGTTTATTCTTTTAATTTTTTTTAGATTTTTATTTTAATTATTTTAAATACTAAAAATGTTTTTTTAAAGAAATTCATAACTTATGCGCCAAGGCTAAAAAAGACTTGAAAGTTTCATGAGATTTCAAATGGCATTTTAAACATCTCTAATAAATTTTGAGAATTTTCCAAATCCATTTAGGTAATGATTTGTTAATATTGACAAAAGCATTTTTTTAAAGATAAAATATACATGAATTATTAGAAAATGATATTTTTCTTAAATCTTCTCTTAAATTCAAGCTTATATTTTAATTTTTTTTTCTAGTTTGGATTAATAATTATGCTATAATAAAATTTAAAAGAAAATAGCTAAAAATAAAATAGATACAACAACATGGGATCATCTTCTTCCTCCAAATGGGCTCAATCTAGAGAGATTGTTTAATCTCAAGTCAGTGAGACCTGAGACTATCTTGATTAAATTCCTCTCATTTTAAGCTTTTCAAAAAAAAAAAAAAAAAAAACTTTCTTCATTGGGAAGCTAGAGGGAGTTAAAGGGATCAATTACAAGGCTTACTTTATAGACCAAGTTTTAAAAGAAAATGCTAGTGTTTTAAGGAGCTACTTACTGGATGATTCCATGGAATGAGTCCAATTTAAGAACTTAAGAAAAAGATGATATGAGCATTCTATAGCTAAAATTAGCTTTATTCCTCTTAGGTAACTATAATGGTCCAAGCTTATGCGCTCTTTGGTTGTCTATGGTGGCTCGAATTACATGGTAGCCATGAGAAGGAGAGGAATGGTTGCTTAGGCTTCTATATCCCTAGAGAAGCTCTCATAATTGTTTTTTTATAATAGAGAAGCTTGTACCTTTTGATAGCCGTGTGGTCATGAGCTTTCATGGTACAACCATGGTTTAAACCATTACTTATCTCTTTCAATAGATAAAGCTTTGAAACACAAACATATGTTGGTAATTTGGGAGTGTGATATAGAAGTCTATATGGAGAAAGCATGGCTTATTTCAAATGGTTCTCCTTTAAGTAACATAACTCCTATTTATTTTAACTTCATCCATGCTAACTCTTAATTCTCTAGGCTACTTAAATATGAGCCAACTAGTTTATCAAGGATAATGTTAGAAAATAAAGTTTCTAATAATTTAGATATTTGGATTGGTGAAATTCCCATTTTGCACCACTTATCCAAATGACACATGCTAATCCATTTGGTTAATTTAACCAATTTCAATTAGTTAAATAAACTTGGGTTGAACTAAGAAATTGTTTATAAGACTCATGACAATTTTTTTTTAAATGTTTGATATGGTTCCACTATTTAATTGGTTTAATTCTTTCAAAAATATTAATACTCACATTTAGGCCCATAAATGACCATATTATCCCATTTAATTAAATTGATCTACATGGAGTGATCAAATCAATGAGTTTAACTAGAAAATTGTCAAATAAGCAATGGTACTCAAGAGAAGAGTGAATTGGGTATATATATATATTTTTAATTTTAAGTTTAAACTTAATTTTTAATTTTTAATTTTTGTAGAAAAGTTAATGAAAAAGAAACTTAAATATAGATTATATCATAACAACAACAAAAAGAAACAAAAAATAATTACAAAAAAAGTAAATGGAGAAATGTAAAGAGATAAAAGATTTTTACATGATTTGATTGAACCCAAAAATTGTCCTACATCAACACCGAACAACAAATGCTAGGAATTCACTAAATTAAACAATAATGAATCTCTTGTACCCTCCTACACTAAGCAAGTACAACTCTAAACACAATACTTTTCTATGTCAGGCAAGTACAACCCTAAACAATGCACTTTCCTACAGTAGGCAAGTACAACCTTAAATAAAGAATGCAGATGTTATGCAGTTAACCCAAGAGAGGGGTGAATTAGATATTTAAAAATATTTTTAAATTAAAACTTAATTTGATTGCTTTGTATAAAAATTAATTGTAAATAAATTTTCCTTAATTATCCACATTAATAAAAAAAAGTAAAGGTGCAAGAAAAGTGAAAAGAGAACACAAAGATTTTTATGTGATTTGGCCAAACTTTAAAAATTGGCCTACCTCCACTTAGCAACCCATGCTAGGAATTCACTAAATCAAAAAAGAGATTATAATAAATCTCCCATACTCTCCTTCACGAGCAAGTACAACCCAACACCATATTTTTATACATGGAAAGTACAACCCAACATGTACATTCCTACAACAGTAAAGTACAACCCCAACACAAATCAAGATAAGGCTAAAAGAAAGATACATATATCTAACTCTAAATTTTAAAAGATTTTTTTACTCACAACCCAAACTATACCAATATTAAGGCAAATGAATATTAATGAAAGAGAGGTCATTTTAATTTGAAATTGAAATTGAAATAAGATCTTCAATTAAATATTTTAATGCAACTAAGTAAGTAAATGTTGCTTTGAATGAACTTTAAAAAGTTTGAAAAGATCTTCATATATAACTTTGAAATGCAAACTAAGATGTAATATGAAACAATTTAATAAGCAATGTTAATCACAAGACTTTAGCTTGAATCCTTTTTCACATATAGTAACTTATAATCAAATGAAAATGGATTTGCAATTTAAATAACTTGATAATCACTTGAATAATAATCACAAAAAGGCTATCACATAAACTTTATGTAAAACCAATGAAAGTAAGTTAACAACGAACACATAATAAATCAAATGGGTTATGAAGTGGTTGGCCAAGTAAAGAAATAAGTAAGATGTAATGTTAAACACAATCAAACTTAAGCAACCTATATGAAACTTTTGGCCAAGGTGATAAACAAGAGATATTCAAATGATTATCAACTAGAAAATTTTAAATCTTTGTAAGAGCTTTTGGCCAAACAAGTAAATAATAATTAGTGAAATGATTAAGCATAAATTTAATTGAAATCCTTGTGTTAGAACACAATAAACTGAAATGATTAAGAACATAATAAACTAAAATAACTTTATATAACTCAAAGCCAAGATGAGGTCAAGGTAATATAAGAAACTTATCACCTTAAGAATTGATCCAATCCTTGAAGCTCTCGGCTAAGAGAGAGATACACACAAATCCTTCATTTTTTAAAATCAGTTTTCAAGCAAACTATTAGTCCAAGGGAAAGAGAAGAAAGATGAGGAATGTTTGCACTTGAATCACCAAAGATCTCCAAGAGATATGCTTTAGCTAGAATCAGCCAAGGTGGAGAAGGTGAGCAAGAGACCAAGAGAGAATATTAACTTTTTTTTTGGAATGTTTCTCAAGTTGAAATAAGCCTATTAAATAGAAGAGGGAAGAGTCTAGGATCGGCCAAGACATGAAACAATGAGAGGGAAATATAATAAGAAACTATTTGAATTTCAAATCCAACAAATATTGGATCAGCCAAAGAGTTATGCACGAGGCTCCTTTGCAAATTTGAAACAAGCCAATAGGAATAATTTTATGTAATTTATGGCTAGAATGAGAGGAGAAATCCTATGAAAAATTCACAAGGAGGTCCATGAATATGAGAATGATGGAGTTTTGAATAAAATAAATCCATGGAAAAATAATTTTAGAATTTTTTCTAAGGGAGTTTCCTAAAATAGAAAATTCTCAAATTAATCTAATTATATTATTTATTGTTTGAATATTAAATTAATCAAAATTAATTTAATTTTGAATATAAGTGTCCGGCTCCCTAAAGACAATTTCCTAAAATGGATTTTAATTAAAAAGGAGTTGTTTTAAATAAGGGATGATATAAATTTAAATTTATAATGACTTATAATAAATTAATTAAGCTCTAAATAATCAGAATAAATCATGCTTGGGACATTCAAAATATTCCATAAAAGATTTGATTTAATCTGGCAAGAATATGTCATGAATTAAGAATTTTAAATTAAAAAGTAAATCAAAAATAATTAAAATTTAGAAATTCAAATTAATGAATTTTCAAAATATGCAAATTGTGGGAATATTATATGGATATGTTTTAAATAAAATTCACATATTTTATTTGACAAAATACATTAAAAAATTTGTCCAAAATAATATGAAGATGAATATGATAATAGGAAAGAGAATAAGAATAATAGGATAATTTTGGATAATTCAATTTTCATGCAATAAAAATATGAATAAAAATTATGATTAGAATGAAAATGATTTAATGAAGTTTAAACATAATTTATCTTGCTTGAACACACATTTAATGGAACTTATCTCATGAACTTAGTTCATATTATCCAAAATGAATAATTACAATTTTAAGATATAGAAAACATAAGCGATTTAGAATAATGAATTTAAAATTGAATGAATCATTTATTTTATCTTAGTGAGCTTTTCATTTGCCTTAATATAGTAATTCCTAGAAAAATTCCCATCCAGTTCATGTCCAATAGCTTTAGCATTCTAAATTGACTAAAGAACTTGGAGTTGAAGAATTTTTCTACACAATTGAATTTGACTTGATTAGTAGCATTTGAACATGTGTTTGCTATCAACAAAATTAATCTCATATGAGGTGGGGTACATGAAGTCAACAATAATCACCTACACATGCAAGTACAAACTAATAATTTTAAAGTACAGGAAAAAATAAATAACTACAAAAATTTAAAATGATTTTGCTTATAAACCCAACTAAATAATAATAAAACAAATAAAATAAAGTGCACAATATATATGTTTTTAATTTTAAAATATGTAATGATATGAGTTTAGAAAAACTTAATGCGAAGGGCTTGAAACAAATCTATATTTGGAATTACTTTGTGTATACTTAAAATATGTAAGGTTCCCAAACGCTAAAAACCCACTGCATGCTTGGCAAGCACAATAAGAACATAGGTGTTAGCCACATGGACACAGACTAGCCTTCAGAAGGTGAGTATTCAAAGACAAATGGTTGTCTAAAGGTGACTCAAGACTAGTATCCCCCTATAGTAGGGAGAGCAGTCACATATGAAATCAAGCCATTTTGCACTTGTCGTGAGGCTCACAACTCACCAATGAACACTCGCCTTAGATTTAGGCAAGTCATTTTTTACATACTCGATCAATTCTATTCATCTCATCCGTTGTGTTATCCCTCCCCCCCCCTAACCCAACATTATAAAAGCAAAGGAAGGGGATGGGGGACCGACCCCATTCGATGGTTCAGCTTAATTTTGGCTAGCTTAATTCAAGAAAGACTCTCGCTCTAAGCCTTATTCTCTCTTTCTCTCTAGACCAAAGGAATTCACCACTCGTATTAAGACTACCTAAAGAACAATAAAATAAAATCTTTTCCCATTCTCTCCATTACTAGTTGTTCCTTTTTTTTCATTAATTCTACTACCTAGGTGTCTCCCGAGGTTCTGCTTTATCCATAGATAGATTTGGATCCAACACTTTGTACAAAGTGAAATGAAAAAGGCTTGAAGATGATAACTTTGAATAACAACAAATGTTAAAGCCTTGAAAAAAATGTAATCTCACAAATTAAAATGCAAATTTATGATAATATGAAATATTCAAATCACTTGAAGAAGGATGAATGAAAAGTGACTTTAGAAAAGCTTTAGCAATGCTAATAAAAATCCTTTTAAATCAACATAAATCTTCAAAATCAGAAGCACAATTTATTAAAATAAACTAAAACAAAATCTACTCAAGCCACTTGAATGAATGAATGTGTAAGTACAAGGCTTGAATAAGTGTTCTCCAAAGCTTGAAGCTTGATTGAAGAAGACAAAGAAGATCTCCCCTTGAGTATGGTTGAAGATGAGAGCAAGAGAGGAGAGAGAGCTAGATCACTTAAATCAAAGAGAACACACTTAAATTAATTTTGTAATGGTCCAGCCAAGAAATGATGTTTGCAAGAGAGATTCAAGTCACAAAATCCACTCATTAAATAGAGTTTGAACCATGAATGGTTGACCAAGTCAAGAGAAAAAGAGAAGGAAAATTAAGAGGAAAAAATGCATAAAGAAATAAATTGAAATAAATCAAATTTAACTTCTTCATAAGGTGGCTAGCCAAGCATATGGAGGGAACTGGAATAATATCTCTTTATATAATTAAATAATTCTTAATTAATGAAGAGTTCCATTAAGGAAGAGATTTGACTTAATTTCAAAATAAAATAAATTGAATAAAAACTAATACATGGGATAGCCAAAGCATTTTAATTAGGAGACAATTCATGAGTAAATGCATGATGTTTGATAGATTTAATAAATTAAATAATAAGAATGGATTAAGGAAATCCATTTGAATAAAATTAAATAAAATTAATTAATTAAGCTATAAGGAAAGTGATGGCCAACCCTTTCAAAATGTAAATTAATCTTCAATTAATTATCAATTATGAGAGATTAAATAGAAAGGAATTTAAAATTTAAACATAATTTATCTTTAAACAAAATAGTAAAGGGGGCCCTACCATAATACTTCCTAAAATGAGGAATTTAAAATTGAAACTGTAATTAACTCAAGGCCATTTGAATTTAAATCTAAATTAAACTAAATTCATTGAAATAAAATCAAATTTAATCATTTAAAAAAATGGAGGGCAGGCAAAACCATGCCAAAATACAATAAAGCAAATTTAGAAATAATTTAAGGCAATACTCAAATTTGAAATTCAAATAAATTTGAATTTACAAAAATCATGAAATAAAAAAATTAATATAGCAATAAATTAAATAAATAAATAATTTTTGATACCGAAATCATTAAAAATTCAACCATTGATGAAAGATTGTGAAAATCAATGAATTTTTTTATGTGAGAGAGGTGTAGAATAATTGGAGAGAGAAAATAGATAATTTAAATAACTAAGTAAATATTTCATGTCACATGCTAAATAAAATAAATAAAAATTAGTCATGCATGAAAGTTAATTAACAATGTCATAAATAAAATAAAATTAAT
This sequence comes from Cymbidium sinense, assembly GCA_021442155.1. Lineage (NCBI taxonomy): Eukaryota > Viridiplantae > Streptophyta > Magnoliopsida > Asparagales > Orchidaceae > Cymbidium > Cymbidium sinense. The sequence goes on along the minus strand of CM038221.1, from coordinate 83,465,183 downwards.
TTAGATGTTATGGATAAAACTTAAATTAACGTAAGTAGTCAAATTATGAAAAAAAGGATAATTTCATGAAAATTAAAAAAATATAATGCAACTAATTATGGTAAAATATTTCAAAAATTAAAATAATTGAGATAGAAATATTATTGTAATTATTTTTATGAGCTTTTATTTATCTTATTTTTTAACTCTTATGAAAATTTCCAAACTGCCCCAATCAAAGTTGCTTTGACTTTCTCGAACAGTCTAAACAAGCTGAGTCTAGTAAATTTCTTGCAACACTTGAATTAAGGTAGTAGCATCGTCCAATCATAAATTTATTATCATTAAAATCAAGTAATTATATAATGGGGCTCATTGAGTCAACTGTCTCCCCCTTCTTGATGATGACAAATATATATAGGGAGTGAGATGCAAAGTGACCTTACATCGAACTTGAATTTTGCAAATAACCAAGTGAACAAAGTGAAAAAATATGTAGCAAAGTAATATATAACAAAGTACAACATGTAGCAAAATAAATCAAAAGTCAAGTAGCTCCCTTTAAATGTATGCATGCATAAAACAAATTTGAAAAACAACATATATATATATATATATATATATATATCCCATTTTAATTATATCAAAAGAAATAAACATGTGAGAATATAAAAAATAATGAAGCTACATGAAATCAAATAGATGGATATAATATGGTAAGCGTACATCTCAAAGTACAAAAATGTTTTTCATTAAAGATTTTATAAAATTATTAGCAATTTGCAGACCAGTACTAATAAATTGAATATTTACATCTCATTTACACACATGATCTCTAATAAAGTTGTGTCTAATTTTTTTTTATCTTTGATCCTTGAGTGTTGAATAGAATTTTTAGTTGAACAAATACACTATTGTTGTTACACCTAATATGAATGTGTTTTAGCCTAATCCTAAAGCATGTAATTATTGATTTAACCAAAGAACTTGATGAACACAACTTCTAGTAGCTAAGTACTATGCTTCAATGGTAGAAAGAGCAACATAATTTTATTTCTTAGAGGACTAAGACACAAGTGATGATATTAAAAATTGATATGTTCCTAGTATACTTTTATTATCTATCTTACTTTCTACAAAGTCAACATCATAATAAGTTACCAAATCACATGATAGAGAATTTTTATGATACCACAAACCTAACTTCAAAGTGCTTATCAAATAATGAAATATTCACTTGAATGTTGTTAAATGAAATTCTTTAAGATTAGTGTGAAAGCAAGCAAACAAATAAATAACAAGCATGATATCAGGCCTACTAGCAATAATGTATAGAAGTGACATATCATAATTTTATACAATTTTAGTTAAAAGGTTTGATGAATTCATCTAAATGTAATTCAATAGAGGGACTCATGAGAGTTGTACTATATTTAAATCTTTTCATGTAAAACCATTCAATTAAATCATTAGTGTACTTGGTTTAACAAATGAATTTGTCATTTTCATATTGCCTCACTTGAAGACCCAAGAAAAGTTAAGTTCTCCCATCATACTCATTTCAATCTATTTATACATCAAAAATGAAAATCATGACATAAAGATTTATTTTTATTAAACAATATATCATTCATATATATTTCCACAATGATCAAGTCATCATTTATATTTTTGAGAAATAAGTTGGCATCTATTCTACTTTTTCATAAACCTATGATCAATTAAAAATTACTCAACATATCATGCCATGTCTTGAGGATCCTATTTAAAATCATATAAATCTTTCTTTAGTTTAAATACATGATCAAGAAAATCCATACTTTCAAAACCAGGGAGTTATTCTATAAAGACATCTCTCAAAACTAGGGAGTTATTCTATAAAGACATCTCTCAAAACCAGGGAGTTATTCTATAAAGACATCTCTCAAAACCATGGAGTTATTCTATAAAGACATCTTAGTCAATAAACTCATTCAAGAATTCACTTTTATATCAGTTTGAAAGAGTTTAAAGCCATTAAAACAAGCATATGCAAAGAGTAAACTAATGGTTTCTAATATTGCTACAGGTGTAAAGCATTTTTCAAAATTTATCCCTTCAACTTGTGAGTACTCCTGTGCAACTAGCCTAGCCTTATTTCTAAATGTATAACTTGAGTCATCTAACTTATCTCTAATGACCCATTTAGTTCCAATAACATTTTGATCTTGAGGGACTAGTTCCCAAACATCATTTCTTACAAATTGATTTATCTCCTCTTCCATAATAACAATCTAATACGGATCCTTTAAGGCTTCATTAATAGATTTAGGTTCAATTTCAGATATAAAAATACAATGAATAATCAAATTTTTAATATGTCTTCTAACACCTTGGGATGAATCTTATATAATCAAGTCTTTAGGATGATTCTTATTAAATTTCCACTTTTTATATAAGGAATTATCAACTTTTTCTTCATTTATTTTCTTAAAATCAATTATCTCATCATCATTGACATCATTTTTATCCAATTGAGTTTTAATCAAAAATGGAATAGATAGATTCTTCTATAATTAATTTCCTTTTATTGAAAACTCTAAAAGCTCTTCTAAACATAGAATATATCAAAAAGATTTTTTTCATTCGATTTACTATCAAATTTACCCAAAATTATTTTATTATTCAAAATAAAACACTTACAACCAAAAACATAAAAATGGCTAATGTTAAGTCTCTTTCTAAAAATAACTTATATTGAGTTTTATTCAAAATTGGTCTAAAATAAATTTTATGCATCATATAGTAGGCAGTGCTCATAACTTCAACCCAAAAATACTCAGATAAATTGTAATCATTTGACACATCCCTACTCAATTCAATCAAAATCCAAATTTTTTTTCAACTGCACCATTCTACTTGGAAGTTCCAGCATAAAAATAATGTTTAATTTCAAATTCATCACAAAAATCCTCAAATAATTTATGTTCAACTTCACCTCCTTGATTTGTTTGAATTCTTCTAATTAAATAACCTCGATCTCTTTGAATATATTTTGCAATGTTTTTAAGGATATCAAATGCATCATTTTCATTAACAATAATATAATCAAAGTAAATCTAGAAAAGCTATCAACTATCACAAAACTATAAAACTTACTACCAAAGCTAGTAGTAATAATATGACCAAATAAATCTATATGCAAAAGTTCTGAAGGTCTAGATGTAAAAATAATATTTTATTTTTAAAAGTATGCTTACATAAGTGCATGTATTATAAACATAATAAAAAAGAAATCTAATTTAAGACAAGCAATCAACTAAATCAAGTTTTATAATTTTATTGAGTGATTGCATGTTAATATGCATAATCTTCTATGCCACAACCAAACATCATTAGAAGTTCTTTTAAAATAAAGTAAGTTTAAAATTACACCATGTAAATTTTTTAAATTGATTAAATAAACATTTTTATGTCTCTAGCCAATTAGTAACATATTTTTCAATGGTTAACTTTTGGAACCCAAATATATTTGAGTTGCTATAGAAAAATTATACAATTTATGTTGTGCAGCAGTGTGTGCTACATTTCAAAATTTTTGTAACTAAATAAAATTAGATTTTGGAAATTTTTGTAGTCTATGTGCATTATAATCAAATAATATGTGAACTTTTTATAACAAAAATTGCCCCAAATATTAGTGCTAGGATAAGGTCTATATCTAGATGATTTATATACATCAAATGATCTACCTCTACTAGATGAAGTATAACAACGTGAGCTAAAGCAAAAATTCAATCTTGCATTTAACAGAAAACTTTTCAATATGTAATGATTGATCTTCTAAATCTTTATTTTTTTGTTTGTAACTCAATTCATTCATCTTTTATAGAAGGCACATACAGTTCTAAGCTTCTCTTTTCTTTTTCTAAGGAATTATTTGTACATTTTAACTTTCTATATTCATTGACCAATTCATTAAAAGCATCATCTAGTTCTTCGTAAGAACTGTCATCACCTACCTCATTTGTAGTATCTACATTTACCCTAAGACATATGTTCGCTTCTTCTTCAGACATGGTATCACTTGAGTCCTCTCTACATTTACCCACAATGATCTTTTCTTTTCTTGTAATGACTTTTATTTTTTCAGCACTTTTTCTTTTCAAACTCTTTTTCTTTCTTTAAGCTTTCCTTGGTAATTTTGGGATAGTCTTTACTTAAATGCTAGGATTTTTGTAGCTGTAGCATATAAAACCTTCTCCAACATTCAACTGTTTAGTGTGTTACTTATGAACTTTGGATTTACCATACATTTGTTTATTTTTAGCATATTCCCCATTCTTTTAGAAAGTATGATAATTTTGTCACTATCCACTTCAAAGCTTGAATTTCTATTATCATCACTAGTTTCTTCCAATGCAAAGTAATGGTTTTTTTTTCCTTTCTCCTTTTTTCTTTTTGGGAGCATCATCTAGTTCTCCTTGAGCCAAAGCCTATTCATGTGGTATTAGATAACCAATAACATGATCTAGTAAATATGAAGTTAAATCTTCTAGCTTTATTAATAGTTATTATCATTATATCCCATTATTCTGAAAGACAACTCAAAATTTTATAGACTAAATCTTGATTTTTTGTATTTTCTTCCAAGAGAATTCAATGAATTTATGATTTTCATAAAATGAGTATACATATTAGAAATGGTTTCATAAGATAATATATGAAATAATTTATATTCTTGTACTAATCTATTTATGTGAACATCTTTAACTTCATTAGTGCTTTTATATGCAACAATTAGTTTATCCCAAAATTTTTTAGCAGTACTAAGCATAAAAATTCTTATGTAATCTTCAAAAGTAAAGCACATTACAAAGAATTACAAGCTTTTGCATTCAATTCACCCAATTAATTTTCAAGAGAAGTCCATTCATCAAAAAACTTTTCAACTTTCAAACCATTAATTTTTTTATGGGCGTATGATATTGATGTGTTAATATATGCCACATACAAGAATCTAGACCTTTTAGTAGTGTACCATTAGGAAATCTCTGTGCTATAGTGATCAACTTAAAAATGTTAAGTCACAAACTGAGTCGAGGCACTAACACTAATTGTTAAATGGCTATGTCACCTAAGAGCGAGGTGAATTGGTATTTTAAAATTTTAAGTTAAAACTTAATTTTAAATTTCGGTAGAAAAGTTAATGAAAAAAAGTGAATATAGATTTTATCTTAACAATAATAAAATAAATGGATAAAAATAAAGAGACAAGAGTCATAGAGATTTTTATGTGGTTCAACCAAACCCAAAAATCAACCTACATCCACACCTAACAACCAATGCTAGGAATTCTCTAAATCAAATAAGATAATAACAAATCTCCCGTACTCTCCTACACCAGGGAAGTACAACTCCAAACACCATACATTTCTACATTTAGCAAGTGCAATCCAAAATAATATACTTTCTTACACAAGGCAAGTACGACACCAAATAATGAATATACTCACATACATGGGAAACTACAACCGTAATAGTATCAAAGTATAAAAAAATGAAAAGAAAATACAAGAATAAAAACCTAATTTATAAAATTTAAAATAATTATCCTCACAAACCTAATTAAATAATAATAAGAGAAACGAAAGAAACCTCACAATATTTTTTTATTTTTTATTTTAAAATATGCACTGATATGACTTTAGATAAACTTGATGTAGAGGGCTTTAAAATTCAATCATTGAAATTATTTTGCGCAAAGTGAAATGAAAAAGGCTAGGAGATTCTAACTTTGAATAACAACAAGTGTGAAAGCCTTAAAAAATGTAATTTCACAAATCAAAACATAAATCTATGATAATATTAAATATTCAAATCATTTGAAGGATGAATGAAAAGGGACTTAGTGAAGGTTTTGCTATGTTAATACAAAATTTTTCTACCAACATAAACCATCAAAATCAAGCACCACAATTTATTAAAGAAAATTAAAATAATCTTACTCAGGTCACTTGAATGACTAAAAGTGTAAGCATAAGACTTAAATGAGTGTTCTCCAAAGCTTGAAGTTTGCTTGAAGAAGATGAAGAGGATCTCCCCTCGAGTATGGTTGAAAATGGGAGTAAAGGAGAGAGCTTGATTGCTTGAGTCAAAGAGAGCACACTTGAATTAATTTTGTGACCACTCATTGAATAGAGGTTGAACCATGAATGATTCAGCCAAGGCAAGAGAAAAAGAAAAGAAACATTAAGAGGAAAAAAAGCATAAGAAAAAAAATATTTAAAATACATGGATTTATTAATTTAAAACAAACCAAATTTATTTTCATCAAGAGGTGGTTGACTAAACATATGGAGGGAACTAAATTCAAACTCATTACATAAATTAAACAATCTTTAATTAATGAAGAGACCAATTAAGCTAAGGATTTGGATTAATTTCAAAATAAAATAAATTGAATAAACACTAATGCATAGGACAACCAAAATATTTCAAATTAGGAGTCAATTTAAGATTTGATGCATGATATTTGATGGATTTAATTAGTTAAAAAATTAAGAATAGATTAAAGAAAGCCATTTGAATAAAATTAAATAAATTAAATTGTTTAAGTTATAAGGAGAGAAACAACCAACCCCTCTCAAATATAAATTACTCTTCAATTAATGCAAACAAATTATATAGTAATTAGAAGAGATTAAATAGGAAGGATTTTAAATTTTAAACATAATTTATATTTAAATAAAACAATAAAGGGGGTTGGCCATAATACTTCCTAAAATAAGAAATTTAAAATAAAAAGTGTAATTAATTCAAGGCCATTTAAATTTAAAATTAAATTAAATTAAATTAATTTAAATAAACTTAAATTTAATCAATTAAAATAAATTCAGGCCTCACGAAATAATGCCAAAATAAAATAAAGCAAATTCGGAAATAATTTAAGGAAATATTAAATTTTGAATTTAAAAAAAATAATATAGAAAATAATAATGCAATAAATTAAATAAAATTTCTAATACAAAAATAAACAATTTGGCCATAGATAAAATTTTTTGAAAATGAAATGAAATTATTGATTTTAGATAGGAATAAAATAATATGAGAAAGAAAAAAAAATAGTTTGAATAAATAAATAAATAAGCTATGTCACATGCGAAAATAAATGGACATAAGGTACTCAAACATGTAAATTAATTGATGAAGTGATAACTAAACTACAATAAATTTTTGATCCAATGGATAAGTCTTAAATCAATGTACACTCAAATTATCTAAAAAGAATAATTTCATGAAAGTTAAAAAAATTGTGCAAGTTAAATATGGCAAATAAATTTCAAAAATTAAAATAAATGAGATAAAAAATATTTTATCAATTATTTTATTTATGTGAGCTTTTATTTATCTTATTTTGTAATTCCTATTAGAATTCTCAAACTACTCTAGTCCAAGTTGCTTTTACTTTCACGATCTGACTGAATAAGCTAAGTCTACTAAATTTCCTACAACACTTGCATTAAGCTATTTACATCATATAATTATATGTATATCATCATCAAATCAAGTAATTATATAATATGACTCATAAAGTGAATAGTGATTGATATAATGTCATGGTTATTCTTCTATCAAAAGAAGGAATTAGCTTTATTAAGTTAATTATTGATTTTGACTAATTAGGTTCAAGTCATGAGGCAAATTACATTAAGAGCATTGAACAATATTTGGGACACTTATAAAAATTAACATTTTAAATTATTCCAATAAAATTCATTTTAAATTAACAATATTTACAAAGAATTTGATCAAATTTACACAATCAGGTTAATTGGATTGCCTTATGTATAATTGGCTCAATTATTGAATCAATTCATATGACAATAATTTAAGCATATTAATCATTTATTAATAACTTTAGATGATTTATTAGAGGTTCATATTACTTAACCTCAATTTATTTATTTGCATGACCTAAATTTAGTTTGATTTACTTCCTTGTCGTGGGATTGACTAAAGATGTACCAAGGGGTTCTAAAGGTTAATTTGTGTATGACCATATTAAGAACATCTCGTTGTTGAATTTTTAAATTGTTTGTGGTTGATCAATTTGGTTAAGTGTAGTCACATGTGTGATGACCTAAATGGGCTAATGATAAGTGGTATCTTTTCCTTAGCCAAACATCAAGTTAGAATAATCAGGAGGATGTTTAAGATAATTCTTAGTCTCATGATCAATTATATAAATAATTAAATCAATAAGGTAGAATGGTTACTTGAACTCAATGCTTATACCCACTATGGAATGATTGAGCTCAATTAGTTAAAGAAAAACCTTATGGCTAACTAGAGTCAAATCTATTAGGTTTATAAGTGATGCTCCTACATTAGTTTTTATTAATGTTTCATTATGTCTATCCTAATTGATTAGATTATGTTAAGCTTTGGTGTTTAAGGATGACATGTGGTTAGGTCCTATTGACATTTTTTTATGTCAATAGTATTAAATAATAGTCCATATATCAACATTGATAAAGAGATCCATCAAATTATTAATTATGATAATTTCTCTCAACTTATAAGTATCAAACTAGAAGAAGCAAAATGATGATTTAAAAATATCTAGGAAGTAGTATGAATACTAATATACTTTATAGCTTCCATTCACTTATAGTATTTCAAGAATCTTATATTAGTATATAACATTTATTAGATGAAGTATTAAGCATCAATATTACACAAATAAATTATAAGTGTACCATTCAATTTTTAGCATCATCTATATCTATTATGGAGATGATGTACAAATATCCTATAGTAATAATACTAATTCACTTATACAATATTTCATTGTGATGAAGTCACTCTTATATGTGAGCAAGGTTCTAGATGAAAGGAAGGATATTCTAAGTTATTTTTATTTATTTAGTTTTAAAATAAATTTTCATTTTAATAATGGTTTAAGCATAACATCAAGCTATGCTTAAAACCAAATAATAAATTGTTGGGGTCTTGGTTTTAAAAAATTAACGTTTAGAAGAACAATAAAGCCTTGCATTTATTGTAAAATGATTTCTAATTCTTCTTTTCAAATAAATATTTTAAAAGATAGTAATGATCTTAAAAATGTTCTTCGTGAGATCCATAACATACCTTTAGATCTAGGAGAAGGCACTCTATCCACCATTAATGAATTAACTGAAATAAAACTTGGTACATAAAACAATTCTCATCCTACATTTTTTCGCAAATTACTTTCAAAAAAATATTTTAATAAATTATCTAAGTTTTAAGAGACTATCATGATTGTTTCACCTATAGTATGAGGTTTAGCTCTAGAAATAATTTCTTGTCAATTTTTGGTTATTCTTATTATTTTACTAGCTAAGCAAATACCTAGAAAGATGCATCATTATATTAAAAAGGTGATCATTGAAGAGACCAAAAAATTAGTCAATGTTAGATTCATTCATGAAGAATAATATCCTACTTGGCTTTCTAACATCATTCTATTCTGTGAAAAAATTTAATAGATTCAATATATTAATTTTAGAGACTTAAACAAATCATGCCTAAATAATAAATTTTCTTTAACTATTCCCAAATTAATTTTTGATATAGTCTCAAAAAATTTGTTGTTGTCTTTTATGGATTACTTATCTTGATATATTAAAATCAAAATGGCCATTGAACATGAACTTATGATTGTATTTTAGACTCTAATGATATTTAATGCTATAAAGTACACCTTTTATATTAAAAATACTAGTACTATATCAACATGCTATGACTCCAAATATTTGATGAACATCTTCATTATGAGGATGAATTTTGCATCAATGATATCATTGTCAAAAGTAAGCTAGTCAACAATCATGTAAAAAGTGTGTTTTAATAAATGCAAAATATAGATTAAAAGTAAATCCTTTATAACATGAATTTGGAGTTTTCTCTAGAAATTTCTTATGATTTACTGTTCATTAAAAGAGAATAAAAATAGATTCTAGAAATAAAGCCATTATTGAAATGGAACTATAAAAAAAGACTTACCCAATTAAGGCTCTCCAACGAAAACATGGATTCTTAGGATGTTTCACCTCCAATGTTTCTGGGAAATATTAACAATTCATAGCTTTGGTAAAGAACATTGCTAAGTTTTATTAGGATAAGTTTTTCTTAGAGGCATTTAATAATATGAATAAAACTCACTAAATATTTTAGAACTAACATTTCTAATGTTAAGAAAACCATTGAATTTTTACTGAATAGCACTTAATGAAGTAGTAGGGGGTTGTTTAATTAAGTCAATATAAAAATTAAGAAAAATACATTTTATTATTTGAGGAAATAGTCATACCAGTTAAAATAAAATATAGAATCACCGAGAAACATTTTTAGGACTACTTTTTGATGTCCAAACTGAGACACTACATATTATCTCATAAGATCCATTTGATTTATTGAGTTGTAATGATTAACGACTAAACCAACACTTTCAAGTTATCTAGCAAAATATGCAATATATATATATATATACATATATATATATATATGTGTGTGTGTGTGTGTGTGTGTGTGTGTGTGTGTGTGTGTGTGTGTGTGTGTGTGTGTGTGTCATATATCCAATAAGAGAGTCTAGCATTAGTTGAATTCTTAATTGCATATTTATACCTCCAAAATCTTGCTTTAGAAAATCTTTTCCATAGAAAACCAAGCATGAATCTTTATTTTGATGGCTATTTTCTATCAAATTTATATATCAACACCTTTAATAGAATCCATTTAGTCAGAGCAAGAATAAGATTGATATTTATACCTCCAAAAGTTGGTATTATTCAATACTTTTATTTATTAATAAATCTTCCAATAAATAATGAGGAATTTGAAGACCTCACTAATGGTTCACTATTAGTCATCTAGATGGGTACAATATAAATTCAATGATGATCCAAATGGCTAGACTATATAAGTATCAAAATTAGACCTTTACTCTTATCATCAACAAGTTATGCTATCACTTGAGTGCATTCTTCATGTCAGTCTTAGTCGAATACCCAAATGTTATGATAACAAAGTAGAAGCTTTGGAAAAACTATGAAAAAACTATCTAATCATGATGATGATCTTATATAGGTCCTCACATTAAATATGAAAATTTTATCTCTTAGCCTATCTTGACCAAAACCTTCATATCAAAATCTACTATTATTTTCATCAATTAAAGAAAACCTTGAGTAGTGATTGGTTTTAATTGATTACATTAGTTGAGGTATACTCATTAAAGATCATTATCTTGCTTCTAAAATTCAAAAAGAGCATTATCTTAGATAATGATTAATAATAATTAATATTACTAATCTTTTGACTAAATGCAATGCAAGGTGAACCACTTTTGAAAGAGTACATGGTCATGCCAAGTAATAAAGTAAGAATAAAGTATCATTCCATCGAGGTTTGAATACCAATTACAAAAATTAGGTTGACTATCTATATTTTGAATGATTAACAATAAGATGTCGAAGCAAAGACTGAAACTAATCCTAAACTTACTAAAGAGGCTAACTAAACTAATGAAAATAAGATTTCTTAGAAGAAGTTTTTGTACGATTATGCTTAGAAGATGGACTTCACTAATGTTAATTTGTGTAATTCAAATTTTATCAAAGATGAGTTAAGTCTATTGGAGTCGATCAAGGTGACCACCACCTTCCTATCAAAATGCTAGGATCTTCATTTTTCTTCCATTACCTACCTATCATAAGATCTAGAAGAACAACACAACTCACCTAAGTGATTTTGTGTTGCAAATCCAATGATAGATTTAACATAATAGAAATCATGAAAGCTTTTTGGATCTTTAGTTTTTAGGGCCAAGTTGGGCCAAATCAATTTCAAGGTCATTTGACCTAAAAGGCCAAGTTGGGCCAAATCAAATCCTAATCCAAATTGATTGCAACCAATGACTCAAATCCATCACAAATTGATTATTGAACATGATCAAACCCTTGGTTGAACCCATTTGACCAAGTCAACCCAATTGACCCATTTAGCCCAAATTGATCTAAAGTGTCAAATTGGCCTAAATCATTCTTTAATCAAAATTAATTGAAATCAAAACTTATAATCATCTTCAAATCATCAATTGAACTAAACCATAGCTAACCCATGCCAATTTAGTCAATTTGACAAAATTAGTCAACTTAGCCCATTTGACCCATATGAACCCATATGAGTCAAATTCAAATCCAATCAAAATCAAATCAAACCAATTGAATCCAAACATCCCAAATCATCATTTAAACTTGTCTCAACCCATGGTTTGACCAAATTTGACCAATTGTTCAACCTAACTTAACCTAGCCCGATTTGACTACTTGGGTCAAATTGAGCCAAATCAAACCAAGCCTAAACCCATTCAAACTTGGAATGACCCATCCTTGGGTCACCATGAGTCAGCCCAATTCAAACCCAACCCAAACCAAATCTGAATTCACCCATTACCCATTGGGTAAAGCACTCCAAATGGAACAAAACTCACTTTTGGGTGGTCAAACCCTCTCCTTTACATTTGGCAGCCATCCTTAGCTTAGTTTGGATCCTTGACCCTTGGCTAACATGACCCAAAGCTAGTTGGGTCAGCCATAAGTCAAGGAAGGTGAGCTAACCCACCTCTTTTAATTGGCTCACCATGGTAGCCCACTTGACCCTCACCCACTCAACCACCTCCCATGACATCCCCCGCTTGCTGCAACAACGCCATTTTTCCAAAGAGCTAGCCGTCAAGTCACCATCGAGGAGGAGGGTATACTCCTCCCCATTCCATTTTGAGCACATAGAGACCATTCTCAAAGATTGAAAGAGTAGAGGTGACCTTCCCCAGTGAGTTTCCAATCTCCCTTAAGCTCCCCATCGATGGTGACATCAAAGCCGAATGAAACTGAGCCTCCACTCCATCCAACTCCTCTCAAACATCACCAATTCTAAATTAACTTCACCCACACCTTCCCCCAGCTCTGGTGATAAAGAACAAATTGATTCCTGATCGATTCGAGCACTGGAGATCCATCCAAGACCAACTTCAACGAGGATTCTAGTGACGCTTGGTCCACAGAGCCACCGACAATGAGTCAAGGTGTGAGCTTCTTAGTAGTGCTTCATCTCTTCAAGACGAAGCTATCTTGATTGATAGGCCACCGGTCCTGAGCTCGGTGAGATAAACTCCAATAAACTATAAAAAAGCTTTAGGAGTTGATCTTTTATAAAGAAAAATGTGTTTTTGTGTAAATCCCATGTAGGATCCCTCTAGATCACCTCCTTGAACATTTTGGAGCCAATCACGATTCCTCATGAGCTTCGGTGAGCTCAAATTGAGCAGGGAAGGGTAGATGGTGTTCATCTTTCATCGCTCGGGGGATGATGGATCATCCTTTATCCATTCCATGTGATTAGAATAGACGATCGTGATTTAATCCTAGATAAATTGATTTTAATCCTATTAGATCCACAAGATTAATCCCCATCGTCTGATCTGAGATCCGAGATCGGCTAGGATGAAAGCGCATCCGCACCATTGACTCAACCACCACATCAGATCATTTAAGTGGTCAATCCAGCGGTGCCACATGGAAAGCGCTGCCACGTTAGCCTCTCACGTGGCCCCGACGAGATTAAGGATTTATTAAGGTATAAAATGTGATTAAGTGCTCTAAAATTTCCTAAAATCATAACTAATTGTAAAATATACAAATAAACATATTTTGGAAAGGTTAAACATAAGAGAATTTAATATAAATAATTTCATTAAATTTTGAACACTAAATAGAGCTTAATTAGGGTTTGAATATTTTCTTAATTAACTTAAATAATCCCTATTCACTTAGCTAATTAATCCCAAATTAAGTGTGTTGATTCCTTGGGTTGTCCTCTACCTCCCACATTTTTCTTGGGATTGATTGGATAGGTAATTAGGGAAATTTAAAATCTTGAGCTTAATCACCCTCCTTAATCAAATTAACCCTAATTAAAATTATTAGACATTGAAACTTTAATGATTGAAAATAATTAGTTACTGTTAATAGTGAGATTGATTGGGTAAATGGTTAAGGCCTCTTCTTTAGTAATTTACCTAATTATCTCTCCATGGAGGGTTTAATTAATCTAAGATTTAATTAAGAGATTAATTAGGTAATCATCAATTAAAATTAATCAAACTAAATTGATAATCACTTCAGATGATGAACATTCAAATCATGGGTTCCTCTTTACGTGTTCAACATAAAGACCCCTAAGAAAATTATGATTAATCTATGGGTGTGGACAAATCATAAATGTACTTAATTAGATTCCTTAATCTAATTCTCACTTAAGCATGAGCCTATTGCATTAGGTCCTTTAGGAGCATTGAAATTTTAATTTCTCATTTGCATATCATTTGAGGCTCATGAATAAGTAACTAATTAAATTTAAGAAGCATACAAAAGGGTAATTAAATGAATTGCTTAATGATTTCAACTTAATTAATTCATAAAATTTGTCTAATTACTTCCCTTAAACATATTAAATCATCAACATGGGATGGGTTTAAAAAAAGTATTTCCTCTTCTTTAATTTCAATCAAAATTCAAAATCAAATTTAATAAGAAGCCTCAATTTTCCTTAGTAATTTTATTTAATGTGATTGTCCTTAGGAATTAGTGTAGTTGAATGAATTATGTGGCTATGTTTGATTATTCCTATTCAATCACCATAAATGTTGTATGTCATGTGATATCATGCATTCATATTTTTAAAATTCAAAATGATCAAATGAAATTTACTTATGCAAAATTGCATGTGTTGGCTTAATTTTATTATATGTTAATAAATTATTTTCAATATTATAAATTGATAATAAAATTTGGAGTGATATTATATGCAAAGGATTTGCATGTGCTTATAGCCTAAGCATGTCAAAGTTTTTCTCTTTTTCTTACTTTCATGTATGGATTTACTTATGTTTGAATGATGATAAGTATATAGTCTAGACATCTCGGGAATATGAGGCTTTAAGTAGCCCGAGGTGGTCATTTGATTATCTGACTTCCCTAGTTAACAAAGGCATGTACTTATCTAATTTCATTCCTATGTATATTTGTATTAGAATTTGGATAGAGCTTTACTTTACATGTATAAACAATCTAATCAAAAATACAATCTTTTGCATGACTCTCATTCTTATATATTCATACATATTTAAGATAGCAAGTATATAGTCTGGACATCCCGAGAATATGAAGATTTAAGTAGTCCCAAGGAGGTCATTTGATTATCTCACTTCCTTGGTTTAAACAATGGCACATACTTACTTGCATCTTTTATACATGTGTGTGTATTTGATTAAATAATGAGAATGCTCTTTTCTACCAAATGTATGCAATCATAATCACTTAAGTATGCCAAAATATATTGCATGTATAGGTATGCTAAGTGTTAAATCATATGCATGTTATGGGTGATGAAAAGGAATGGTTCAACATATTCTATGTGATGGTAATTCAATCACATTAATCTTAAGATGCCTTTCATGTTGAATAGATTTTTTAAGGTTAACCTAAACTTAGGACAAATAAATCATTCACTAAAAGAAACTAAATCATAAAAATATGCTTTTAGAAAATAATTTAAGGTACGGATGAAGGAGGTTAAGCATTCTCTTCTCTTTACAATATTTAGATACTAAGTGTAAACCAAATGAAACAAATAAAATACAAATTAAAACTCACCAATCTTCAAAATAATTTAAAATGAAATCATTCTTCATGTAACTTAAACAATCTCAAACCTTAGAAAATCATAATTCAAATCAGTGGCTAGAGGATTTACTTTCTATAAGAATATAATTTTGTAATACGAATTAGGATTAGTGCTATGAGGATTAGGATGACCAGTGGCTAGAAGGCTTAATCTTGGGGTGCCTTATGTTGCCTTGAAGCAAATCAAATCAAAAGAAAAGAAAGAAAAAAGAAGAAGAAAAATAAGAAATAAATACCCCCATAGCATGGATTCAATTTTAATTGTAATATTATTTTGTAATCCGGGTTGTATAAGGGTAGAGCTTGGCTACCAAACTTTTCTCTTTTTCAAGGTATATGATGGTACCCGACCGAATCAACATCTTACTCTTTTATAGTAGTCTATAAAATGATTATTATTTTGTTTAAATTGTGTAATAGAACATCATGATTTTCATAGTTTCTTCATGATTGATGTTTGAATATATGGCCTAGATGCAGTAGGCTCTTAAGAAAAAAATAATTTTTCTACCCAATTAACAACTCATAATTAAGTTTTAAAGTAACTTTCAACCTCACTTTAAATCTTAGGCTATAATCAAGATAATTAAAAGATTTAGCAACCCCTTAGCTGAATGTTGTATGTCTAACATCATGCATTTCATATTATACCACTCTTACAAAATGTGGGCCTCCATTCTTACACATTAGGGATCGCTTGACCTATGAGATAAACCCCTTATGGTGTAAATTCACCCTCTTTCTCTCTTGATTGGAAAAATAACCAAACTTCATCATACATTTAGGCATAAAATATCTCCAAGCTTGTGTCCAAATGAATGTGTCAAAATGATATAAAATTTGTAAATTATGTATTTTTAGACTAGGTCATATACTCATGTCAGTCATGATCTAGTCTCTTAGGGAGTGAGTTTTGGACTCTAGTCTCTTTCCAATTAATTAACAACCTAAACCATCTTGCAATTACATAAGACTAGCCTACATGGGTTTAAATTGTAAGAAGTGTTAGCTGGCGACCACTCAAGGCAGTTGTAAGTCTAGGAGAGTCAAACATGTTTATTTTCTCTTGTGGATGTAGAACCTTATATCCTCTTTCCACTTAGATTTAGGTCTTGCTCTAGCTTATGCTAAAGCTCCCTAGATTTAAGATCCGAGGTTGTTTGTTTCCCTTGGGCTATGAGCATAAATCCTCACTTCTTAGACATTTACATAATCTTGTGTTGATGGACTATAAACCCTAGCATTCTAATTAAAATTCAACTCAAATAAAATAAATCCTCTCTCATTCAAATATATAAAGCCTCACCATAAGATAGGTTATAGTGCTTACTAGGCTAATCGGTTTGCGTCTTTCACTTAATGAATCACACCGATTCCATCATAATGAGAATGAGTCTTACCGGTCGGGCCTTCCTAGTATCATGAGCACTCCATACTTTTTTTTTTGGATTCTAAAATAAGTTTCCCAATTGAACAATCCCATTTAATTTTTCCAAAATACCCAATTTATTGATACTCTTAGCCTCAAAATCTTTGGAGATAATTGATTGACTACTTTAATCGAGATTTTTTTAGGAAATCCATTTTTTAGGATGTAATTAACTATGGAGGCTTTCCTCCATAGGGAATTAAAGAACTTGACATAAAATAAACCCTAATTTACCTTTCCATGTAAAGCAGGGAAAAGGTCTCTGGTATATACGAAGACCCATCATGCCTTAGGAGTCCTTATTAGGTGATTAGGTCCATTGTAGGGTAATATTTTCATCTTTTGAGATAGTACATCATACCTTAATATCATACCCGATCACTTCAATAAGTACAACCTAAGATCTGCGTGGTGTCCACCCAACGACTCCAAATTAAAATACCACATCACATCTCTTTTTATGATGATGTTTGAGACCAAACTTACTACCTTATTTTCTCTATCCATCTTCTACTTATGATTTTCTATGTATGCAGCCAAATAAATAAAAAAATTAATTTATGTAATGAATTTTAGAGCATATTCACCACTTAGCTCCTACTTAGCTTAGCTTATTTTTTATATGCATCATATAAAAGTTATAAACAAATATGATTGATAATACTATAGATTAGCATAGTTACTTATGCATTATACAACTTGTTAGACTATTCCATGCAAGTAAATAACCCACAAGTATTATAATAGTAATCCAATTTCATGACTTCACATTTGTTCATAAATAAATAAATAAGCTTTCATAACATAGATCACATTATAATTAGATATTTTTTTAAATTATTACCCTCATCTTGCCTCCAATATTTTTAACAACATTAACTTAAGATAAAACAAACAAATACTACAATATGAACATATTTCTAAAAGAAATAGAATGCAAATAATAGAAATAATAAAATAAGATCTTACGGGAGTACACTAATTACATGTAAAAATTTAAACTACTCGCTTAAATAATGCATTATCCCTAGTGCATAAAAATAAAAATAAAAATAACAAGCAATCAAATAAAGACTAAAGACAAACTTCCCAATGGGGTAGGCAACTTCTTGTCATAATCCTTTTCTTCTTCCTCCTTCTTTTGTCATGCTCATGTTTTCATTCTTTCTATTTTATCAAACAAAAATGAAGCATAATTAAAACTAATAAAAATAAGATAATAGATAAAAAACTACCAAAGGAAAATGTTGGGTTGCCTCCCAAAAACACTCAGTTTAAGGTACTTAGACAAATGAGGTTCACTCTTCTATGTTTTATCTAATAATTTGTGATATTTTATGGATGCTTTAAACCAACAACTTATTTTAGATGATCTTGTAACATATAATTGAGCATCCATTCTTGCTTATACTTCATCCAATAGCTTTGTGTTGCAGACCGACACCACTTTTTTCTTTCTTTCTTTCTTTTTCTTTGCTATTCTCCACAACTTTATTTTGGTAGTCCTTTTTACTATCATTATAGGCTCTGACTACTCAATGTAATTTATTATTTTTTAGTATTTTTGACCTCACTTTTGGTGTGAGTTCTCTTTCTCCTCTTCTTAAACCTAGGAGTCTTCTATAAACTAAGACTTCCTTAGTCATAAGACACTTATAACAATTAGGTGAATAGTTAACCTAAGCGAAGAGACTTAGAAGGGTTAATTATAGGATTAGGATATGCCTTAGGGATTAAAGAGACTCATTTACCCTATAACCTAAATCTGACCTATGTTCACCTTCTCAAACCAAACCTCAAATTCAATTCATATATCAAAATCCAAATTCAAATCCAAATCAAATGATTGAAACCCAAAATCAAACCCAAACTCCAAATCCCTCTTAAGCCATGTGGCCTAATTCCACGAGCTTAGCCAATTTGGATAAATCATGATTAGATATGCCTTTTAAACTCATTTACTATAACCTAAATCGACTATGTTCACCTTCTCAAACCAAACCTCAAATTCAATTCATATATCAAAATCCAAATTCAAATCCAAATCAAATGATTGAAACCCAAAATTAAACCCAAACTCCAAATCTCTTCAAGCTAAATTCCAAAGAAATCAAACTACTTGAAACTCTGGTTTTCTTATAAACTAATTATTCCTTCAATTATCTTCCCAAATATAAAGCAAATCTATAATCAAATGACCAAAACTAAATCCAAAGAAAATCCAAATCTAAACCCTTTAAGCCAATTTCATGGACTTAGCCAAATTTCATTCAAATTCAAACTAAAACCAATTGATTTTCTCATAAATCAATCATTCCATCAATCACCATTCCAAATATAAATGAAATCTATAATTATTAAGCCAAATCAAAATCAACTTAAGTCAAACACAACTTAGCCCTTTTGACTTGAGATTTTCAAGTGAACCAAAACTCATTTGAACTCAAACTGATTGCGGTTGAATTTATATATCAATCCTAAGCTAACATATAAGCTCAACTAAACTCAAATTAACCCAAAATTGATTCAACTAAACCCAATTGGTTCACTTGACCCAAAGTGACCAATTTGACCTATTTGAACCAAAATCCAATTCAATTCAAATCAAAGTGAATTAAGCCAATCCAAACTTCATAACATGATTGTTGATCACCCGAGGTTGATCAATTATCATAAATTAGGTCAAACCAAGTCAATCTAGCCCTTTGACCAAGCCCATACTCTTAACCCATGTGAACCCAAACTAGCTAAATTGCAACTTAAGCCAAATCCATTGAAACCAATGATTCATACTAACCCAAAATCAATATTTGAACATGACTTGACCTTCAATTGAGCCAAACCAAATCCAATTGGCCCTCTTGACCCAAGTTGATCAAAATTGACCTAAAAGGATAAATTTGGTCAAATCAAAATCTAAATCAAATTGATTGCAACCAATGGCTCAAGTTCATTCCAAATTGATTGTTTAACTTGGCCAAAGCCTCAATTGAGCCCAAATGACCCACTAGGCCTAAATGACCTATTGAACCCAACTTGAAATAAAGGATTAAACTAACCTAAAATCCAATCAAATCCAAATTAAACTTAACCAATGCCCACAACATACTCCAAATGATCAACCAAATCCAAACTAAGCCAAACCTAACCCAATTTGGTCAATTTGACCCATTTGACCCCAAATGAAATAAAACCAAATCTAAACTAAATTGAACCAATCCAATGATATGAATACATCCCAAATGAACATGTGAACTTGACCCAACACTTGGTTTGACCCACTTTGACCAATTAGTCAACCTAACCTGATTTGACCCTTTGACCCAATTTGACCCAAATGGGTTAAATTGAGCCAAAGTGGACTTAATCAACTCCAAATGACTTAAAATTTGACCCAACCCACTTTTGACTTATTTCAAATCAGCCCAAATCAAATCCCATACTAAATGACCATCTACCCTTGGGCTATGGGTATCACATGAGACAAATCACCCATGTAAGTGGTCATTTTTATTCTTTGGCCACTTGGCACTCTCCTATTAGCCCACTTAGGCTCTTAGGACACTGCCCAACTTGACCCAAAGGTGGTTGGGTTGGCCATGACTCATAGAGAGGTGAAATTACCTCAACTCCCCCATTGGAGCATTTGAAACACCTAGCAATCCCCCTTGACAGCCACCTCCCATGCTTTGGCCAACCAAATCGAGCCACCTAGGATGATTCCTTGCAATGCTTGACCTCCACCGCCAGTTGGACAATCACAAAGAGCCAAACTTGGCCAAGCCATTCAATCCTTGGAATGAGGGGGTATACCACCCTCATTTTTATGCAAATCAAAGAGAGAACCTCAGTTTGAGCTATAGAACCCTAAGGAGAGTCCCTAAAACTTCCTAGAGCATTTCTCGAGCTCCACACAGTCCCCATTGCCAGTTTCTTTCAAAGTTGAAATAGGACAACCTTCCTCTCACTCCCATTTTTCCAAGGCTCAACCAAAGTGCAATTAACTTTGCACATACCATTCTTGGAGCTAGTCGAGCAAGAACAAATCATTCCCCAAGCTTCCCGATGATCGGAGGATAGAATTTGATCGACGCTGACCACCAAAGCTTCAGGTATTGATCTTTCCACCCATGATCAGCAGGCTTTGTCTCTACTAGAAGCTTCCATCAATCCACCGCCTTAAGCTAGTGAGGTAATTCCTCAAAATTGACATTTCGGCTAAAGTGGGTTTATCTTTTGTGAAGTAAAGTTGCATGGTTTGTGATCTTGACCGTTGGATCATTTCAATTCTTTCTTGCGAAGGTGTGGGATGAATTTGGGATTGATTCAAGCTCAGTGAGCTCAAATCGATTAAAGGAAGGCAGACGGTGTTCATCTTCCATCAATCGATAGACAGGATAATGCACTGTCCATTTTGCTTGACAGAATGAATGATCATGATCTAATCTGATTTTATCCTTGTGTATGATGGGATTAATCGTGGTTGTTTGATCTTAAATCGGACAGCTCACAAGAAAGCGCGTTCCATTGCCGCCATGCAAACACCGACTAGGATTATTTTTTATAATCAATCCCAGGGTGCCACGCGGAAAGCAACGTTAGCACGCCACATGCCACCGATGGGATTAAGGGTTAATTAGGCCTAATTAATATATTTTAATGGCTAAAATTTGTAAAAATTATAACTAACTATAGAAAAATTAGAAAAATACAAATAAATACTCATTTTAAAGGTATTTTAGAGAAGAATTTATTAAAATTATTCTTAACTAATTTTGAATAATAATTAGGGTTTAATTAAAGTTTAATTACCAAATTAATTAACTTAATTACCTTTTAACTACTTAAGTAATTAATCCCAAACTTTATGGGTTAATTCAATGGGATGACCTCTACCTCCCATAATTATTTTGGGATTTATTGCTTAATTATTTATGAAAATTGCCTAATTAAACTTTAATTACTCTCTTAAATTAATTAATCATTAATTAATCTCATGAATTGTAATAAAAAATTAATTAAGTGGTTAATTATTGTTTAATAGTGAATAAACTAATAGGATAAGGTTGAGGCTTCCTCCTTAGCTCATTTCCCTAGGTTCATTCCACTAATCAAACTAATTAAGGTTTAATTAATTACTCAAAGTGTTTAATTGGTTAAATTAAAATATTAATCATGTTAGACTTTAATTAATTAAGTCTTGGGTAGACCCTTAGGTGTTCAACAACCTAAGAAAATTCTAAGGAATTATAATTAGCTCACATGTGTGGGAGAATTATAAGAGCACTTAATTAAGTTCCTTAGCTTAATTAACCATTAATTATGAGCCAATTGCATTGGACCCTTGTAATTCTTAGGATCATTTCTAATTTAATTTCCAATGCATGTGCATATCATGTTGGCTCATAATTATTTGGGTAATTATGTTAAGGTAACATAAGAACTGGTTAATTAATGGATTTAATGCATATTACAACTTAATTTACTCATAAAATCAACTTAATCACATTTCATTAAACCAAATGAATTAAAAAATATGGGAATGGGTTAGGACCAAAGCAAACTTTTCTCATACCCTTAAATCAAAATCAAAACATGAAATTAAAAATGACATTAAAGAAGCTTTGGTTTGCTTTAAATAATTTTATTTGATATGATTGTCCTTATGAATTAATTTGAATTGAATGAAATCATGTGTTTATGTTTATTTATTCCTTTCCAATCTTGTTAAATATTGCATGACATTTGAAATCATGCATTCATCTTTTCAAAGTTAATTAAATCAAATAGTTTTCTTTTATGTGAGCTTGCATGTATTGGATTAATTTATAATATGTGTGGCTAATATCACTAATAAATTCAAATTATTTTTCAAAGTTTATAAAT
Organism: Cymbidium sinense; assembly: GCA_021442155.1. Classification (NCBI taxonomy): domain Eukaryota; kingdom Viridiplantae; phylum Streptophyta; class Magnoliopsida; order Asparagales; family Orchidaceae; genus Cymbidium; species Cymbidium sinense. The sequence continues at coordinate 83,442,116 of CM038221.1, read as the reverse complement.
CAATTACATTGATTAGGGTGATAGTAATTATGAATACACATAGGTTTGCATGTGCCTATAGCTTGGATATGTGAAGTAAAGCTTTCTTTTTCTTAATTTATATATAGTTTTACATGTATTTGAATGTTAATAAGTATATAATCTGGACATCCTAAGAATAAGAGGCTTTAGCTAGCCCCAAGGAGGTCATTTGATTACCTCACTTCCCTGGTTAATAATGATACATACTTATTTGATTTCATTTACATGTGTTTCTACATTAGAATTTGGATGGAATTTTATTTCACATATATATATATATAAATGTTTTAATCAAATAAAAATGTAATTTTTGCATGATTTTCTTCTTATTACTTGCATATACATTCATGTGTAATGAGATAGCAAAGTATATAGTCTGGACATCCCAGGAATACGCAACATTAGCTATCCCCAAGGAGGTCATTTGATTACCTCAGTTCTCTGGTTAACAAAGGCACATACTTGCTCATTTCACTTTACATGTATATTTATTGTGGATAAAGGATAAGAATTTCTCTTTTCTACTAAAAGTGCATGCATTCATAATTTTTTAAGATATTAAATTAATTGATCATGTGATTTGGAGCTCTCTTTATTATGTTCATGTATGGAAATTTACATATGTTTGAATATATAGTTTGGACATCCCGGGAACATGAGAATTTAGTTAGCCCTAAGTAGGTCATTTGAGTACCTCACTTCCTTGGTTATCAATGACACGTACCAATTTAATCTCATCCTTATGTATTTTTTTATAAGAATTTAGATAGAGCTTTAGATTAATATAATTAAATAATTCAATCAAAATAAAAACATAAAAACTTCAACATTCATCATATAAGTATGCTAAAATGTGTTGCATGTATAGATACACTTAGGATTAAATCATATGCATGTCACATGTGATGGAAAGGAATGATTGAACATATGTCATGTGATATTAATTCAATTAAATAAATCTTAAGATGCCTTTCATATTAAATAAAATTATTTAAGGTGATCCTAAACTTAGGTTAATTTAAATATTTAATAAGCCATTAACTAAAGAGAACCAAATCAAATTAATGTGCTTTAGAAAGTGGCTTAAGGTAGGGATGAAAGAGGGCAATCCTCTCTTCTTCTCTTTATAACACTTAGTTGCTAAGTGTAAATCAAATGAAATAAAATAAAATACAAAGTAAAATCTACAAATCAATTAAATCACTTTAACTGAAATTCCCCTTTCATGTTAAATTGAATCCTTTTACACTTAGAAAATTATAACACTAATGCCTAACAAGACTTACCACACAAGCCTTAACACACACATTAGAATTAGGTCAGCACTTCTAGCTTTATGTTAGGACGATGCATGGTATGGTGTATGTTTTTTTTGTGATGTATTATTTTAGACTGGATGTTGGGGTGTATGTTTCGTAGATTGGATGTTAGGCTGTGATTATCCTAATTATATTTTTTGAAGGGGAATGCTTAAGGGGCAGCTTAAAAATAAATATAAATGCTCTCTTTTGCAGGTTGGTTAAGCCCCTAAGTATAATTCAAGTTAGGACATGTGGGCTTGCTTACCCATATGCAAGGTGCTAAGTCCAAATTATATATATAATTGCTTAAATTGTGTGTGTGTTTAGCTAACCTTTGTTTTGTTGGTGTAGTTAGATTTATTTTTCTTATTTTTAATGTAATTTGTATTAGGAATTAGGATTAGTGCTATGGGGTTTAGAATGAGCATTGGCCAGAAGGCTTAGTCTTTAGGTGCCATGTGATGCCTTACAGCCCAACAAATCAAAGGAGGAAAGATTTGGAGAAAAGAAGAAATGAAGGAGACATGAAGATATGAAGACTTGATGATCTCCCATAGTATTTATTCATTTATAAATTGTAATTATTCTTTTATTTTTCAGGTTGTATAAAGGTAGAGCTCGACTTCCCATTTTCTCTTTTCGGGTTGTATGGTGGTACTCGACCGCATTGGCCTCTTATTCTTTCATGATAGTTATAAATTGATTGATGATTTGTTTAGAATGTGTATTAGAAATTGCATCTCTTTCATGGTTTCTTAAAATATTGATGCTTTAATGTGTGGCCTGGATGCGATTAGGCTCTTAAAAAATAATATTTTTACCTCAATTAATCACTCATAATTAAATTTTAAATAATTCATAACCTCACCATAAAGCCTAGGCATTCAATAAGATAATTAAAAGATTTAGTAACCTTTAGCTAAATGGTTGAATGTTTCACATCATGCATGCATATTATTTCCCTCTTGAAAATAGAGGATTTCCATCCTTAGGGGAATACTTGACCTATGAGGGAATCCCTTATTGAAAAATACCCCTTTCTTACTAATTTAGCCAACAATTTTATATCATCTATGTAGACATCAAAATCCTAAAGCCATTGGCCAAATGAAGTGTCAAAAATTAAATAAAATTTGAAAAGATTTTGTATTCTAAGTCATTACTCATATCACTCATGCTCTAGTCTCCTAGGGAGTGGGTTTAAGGACTTTAGTAACTTTTCTAAATAAATAATAGCCCAATTATCTTGCAATTTCATATGATCTGATGACATGGATTTGAATCATTGGAGGAGTTAGCTGGCGAGCACTCTAGGTGGTTATAAGCCCAATAGTCGGGTGGTTTATCTCTCTTATGGAGGTAAACTATATGCCCATTTTCACTTGATTTAGGTCATGTTCTAACTTGTGTCAGAATCCCTAGATTTAGAATTTGAGGTTGCCGTTTCCTTTGGGCTATAAGTATAAATCCTCATCTCTTAAGATTTCCACAATCTTGTGTTGTTGGATTATAAACCCTTGTAATCTAATAAAATTTCAACTCAAAACATTTAAATCTCTTCAACTTTAAGATTTATAAAGCCCACCCATAGGATAGATTGAAATACTCAGTAGGCCTCCTAGTATCATGAGCATTTCTTACTTATTCCCTTTCATTTCCAAAATAAGTCTTCTCCTTGAACTTTCTCAATTTATTTTTCCAAATATAACCAATTTGTTGATAGTCTACCCTTAATTAATTTATACTTTAATCAAGATCCATTCTTTAGGATGTAATTAACTATGGAGGCTTGCCTCAATGGGGAACTTAACAAACCTGGCTTAATATAAACACTACTTTACTTTTCCATGTAAAGTAGGAGAAAAATCTCTGATATATTCAAATGCCCAGAGTTATTAAGTGATTAGGTCCATTATAGGGTGATGATTTCTATCTTTTGAGATAGTGCATCATTCCTTAATGTCATACCCAATCACTTTAACAAGTATACCCTAAGATCTATATGGTGTCCCGCATCAAAAATAAACACCACAAATTTTTTTGGCAACTCTGGGGAGGTTCCTCTGTCCATCTCTAGTAGACATTGTTATCTGCAAGTATAGATGGTGGACTTATATTTTATATAGGCCCAAGACTGTCTTTCATTCCATTGGCACTTAGCTTATTTCATTCTTAAGCAAAGCTAGCCAACATATATGGGTTTTAGGATCTCACTCCGTGTAGGTCTTAAAATTCCTATTTTGTTCCCCAATAGGTAAAAAATGAATTAATTAAGTAAAGGAGATGACTAAAGTTAGAACCACTTTACCACTAGCTTGGTGAGGCAAGGTTCATTCCACATTCAAGAAAGTTCAAAGTAAAACAAGCAAAGTCATTTGCAAAATATTTTTTAAAGCACTTTTCTTAAATAAAAATAATTTTGAAAAAAGTTTACAAATACAAAATCTTCAAATCTCTTTTCAAATAATGAAGACAATCAATCCTCATTTAACATACTTAAATTTGTTAAATGATGGTTCTTTTTTAAAAAGCAAAATCAAATTTACATCATCACAAAATCCTTTTTAATGAAATTTCAAAAGCACATTTTTCAAAATAAAATCAATCAATCAATCAACTCCATTTAACATACCCAAATTTGTTAAATGAGAGTTCTTCAAAATATTTCAAACACATTTTTTAAAAAATAACCAACTCCACTTAACATACCTAAATTTGTTAAATGGTGTTCCTTTTTAAAAATCAAAATCAACATATAATAGAACTTCACTTAACATACCAAATTTGTTAAGTGAGAGTTCTCTCCTTTCAAAAGCAACATCACACACAAAATCAAAACATATTTGAACACCATTTCACATACCCAAAATTGTCAAATGAGAGTTACATTTTTCTTAAAAAAATTAAAACAAACTGAACTCTATTTAACATACCCACATTTATTAAATAGAGTTCTCTTCTTCAAAATCATAAAAAAATCAAGACACATTTGAACTCTATTTGACATACCCAAATTTGTCAAATGAAAGTTCACTTTTTAAAATCATCATCAAACAACAACATAGAAAGCTAATTGAACCCTATTTAGCCATACTCACATTTGTTAGATAAGAGTTCCCCTCTTTCAAATCAAATCAACAAAAAAGCATCAAACACATGCGATCCTTACATAGCATACCTAAATTTGCTAAGTAAGGACCCCATTTTCAAATCAAACGCATAACAAACATCATCGCAAACAAAATGCTTTCAAAAATCTTCCAAACATGCACTTGAATCTCATTTAGCATACCTAATTTTTCTATGCTAAGATTCCTAAATCAAATCTCAAAACAAAGGATAAATAACAAATTCATTTCCAAAGTCTCTCCAAATGAATGAACCTCATTCAACACACCCAAATTTATTGGATGTGGGTCCTAAATTAAAGTCAAATCTATGACAAAGTCTCTCCTCACATTTTAAAATCTCTCCAACTTAATGAACCCCACTTAGCATACCTAAATTTCTTAAGTGTGTGTTCAAAATCCAAGTCAAAATCAAGAATCAATGATTGAAGGTAGTTATTAAAGCAAGGGTTTGATTCTGTTCAATTTCAAATGTAGAGACACGAGTCAATTCCTTTAGCCTAGTTTCTGTTATCCAGTATACCATCATGTCATCCAACAAGTTCATTTTCTCGTTCCCTTCTAGTGTAGATTTGGCTTTGGATCAGGCCATACTCACCAACACCACCACACGCTTGATTTAGTTTGGGCATGGATTTCAGTGGGGGCCTGTGAAGGGGACCTCATTAAGAGAGAGAGGTGGCGGTGAATACTTCATTTTCAACCTTCGCCAGTGAGCTTCCTCATTGAAGAGAAGGCCATAGAGGTTTTCACGCGGTATACCACCTATTTCAATGCCAATTTTAGTTTGATTCACAATGCCAAATATTCAGCTATATTTGTATCTGTCTGTAGTCTCAATGAAATTTACCTCCTCACTAGTTTCCTCTGAGATAGTTTCCCCTACCTTTAAGGTAGGTTCTAGTTATCGCTTTACCCTACTCACCAAGACACAATGCCATAATAAGAATCAGGTTAAGCGGCATGAGCTGAGCGAGCTAGGCGGTGACATGCTTCTCACATTCGGGAGGGTTCTCCTCGTGAGACCTCTCTACTCTTGAGTGGTAGAAAGTTTCACCCCCTCTCAACCTTGGATGGAGAAGAGCACTATAGGAGGATTATTGCATTGCCTCCACCACCAGCATGGTTTGAGGTACCAACTGGGAGAGAGGAAGCCCTACACTAGTCTACAATCAATTCTTCACCAGGTTGGTAGAGCCCACAGATGCTCATAGTCTGGTACATTATTTGATTTGAGGACCTTGATCTTAAAAATGTTAGGGATCGGATTCATAGAGAGAGATCCACTTAGGCTCATGATGTAGCCCAGGCAGGCATGAAGGAGAGGAGTAGGTAAGCCAAATAGTCAGCGGCCTTCGCTTTAATAGATTTTCCAGATTTGCGAGCTACCATGGCTGATCATACTGATAGTATAATTCTAATAGGAACCACCAGCTATAGGAGGAGAGCTCCATTTGATAAGCAGTCTGTGTCCCCACCATCACACCACTCCATTCACCATCCACCATCACTTGTCCAAGTTCCCTCTTCTATAGTCCCCACCAAAGAAAACAAATTGCATCTAGAGAGAGGACATTGGCATCGGATGCCTAAGGATCACTCCATCTACCCATTGAGATGAGGTCAAGCTCTCTCATTCGACCTTCCACTTCATCAGTGGCGACCTAAAAGCATTATAGTTGCTCCACCATCACAGTCAGTAGCAGAGGAAGTAGGGGATACTAGTGCGTATGGCAGTTGATCCCCTAGGAGAGCACTCCATCAAGGCGAATATATATAGATTTCGCATTACACAGTCTTATCCATCGGGTGTTGTACAGTTGTGCGAGTAGGAGATCGTTCACTATATGATATCATAGAAGACTACTTTGTCGAGAAGAAACAACTTCTTGGGAGTGATCATTCGGATCAATAATATGGTAGGGTAGCTTTCAACCTCAATGAGGATGATCTATTAGGACTCAATAGAAGTCCATATGGTTGATACCCAAGGATCCTTCCATAGACCATCAGTCAGGAGAGTGTTGTGGTTAAAGAAGAGGATGCAGTTCATTCAACCCAACACCTCCTTCAGCAACTCAGGCAAAGGATGAGAAGATCAATAGGATGGAGAAGAGGGTTGATGGTTTGTTAGCAGTAGTTCTAGCACTTCAGAACCAAGCTCTAGTTTCACAGCCTAGTCCCATGGAGCCCGATCAGCCTGCTCTTGCATGTCTTAGATCCTACCAAGAGTACCTCTTTAATGGATAGTGGTAGTTTTCATAGGAAGGTCATAAATACCTCGTGCATGAAAAAAAGATATCAAGTAGATGGTAGAGTAAGAAGTGAGGGAAGTGTTGCCACAAGCACGGGGGAGCCCATCCATTCCAAAAGGTAGACCATACCCGGAGGAATTCGATGTAATCCAATACCCAAAGGGGTTCGTGCCACCATCCTTCAATAGTTTTGATGGCAGTGGGAACCCATGATAATAAATGGCACATTTCAGAGCCTACTGTTGCAACACTAGTGGTAGTGACACACTTCTCTTCCATCTTTTCATTAGCAGTTTGTTAGGTGTTGCATTTGATTAGTATGTTGAACTATCCAATAGTTTGGTGAAAACTTTTGCTAAGTTGGAGCAACTATTTATCAAAAGATTTACTAAGCCCATCAGAGGTTGATTGTAGGTGACCTCATTGTAGAAGCAAAATTTTAATGAGTCCCTTATTGATTACATTCTTATGTGGTATAACCTGAGTATAAAATATGAACCACAGTTATTTGAATAACATGCCATTAAGATTCTTCTCAAGAAAATCCATACGGTCACCTTCATGCTCAAGGGCTTTATAATCAAAACCTTTGAGAAATTAATCAATAAAGTGGCCAATCTACAAGAGGAAGCTAAATAGTTACCTTTCAAGGCCAATCATTCAAGTCCAAGCCATAAAAATTATTCAAGAAGAAGTGGACAGTGGTGTTAGTAGACAAGGGGAAGCAACCAGTTAGATTTTAGTTTGAGAGACCACGAGCTCAATAGCCTCCACTACCTCCTTTTTTACCACCTCTTCAACCATCCTACCACCACATGTCATGGCCGCACCATCACCTCAACTCGGCGGTGATATTCATATCCGCGCCATACTATCCACCTACTATTTTGGATAAATTAAATAAGCCCTATTCATTCAAGAGGGAGGTAGTTAGGATGATCTTTAAAAATATCCTAAAGAAACCTGATTTTCAATTACTAGAGCCTAAGAGGTCGGAGGAAGTGGGCAAGAGCGATGATCCTAACTTTGTATCTACCATGCATATTAAGCCATATCTTAGAGAGTTTCATCACTTTCAAAGACTGGCTTGAGCGTAGCTACAACTCGAGTGCCATAGTTATCCATAAGGAATACTTATTAGAACAACCATCTAGTTATATTAGAGTAATCCTTGGGGATACATGTGATCCTCTCAAGATAAAAGAAGGTTGGGATATCTCCTTATCTTGAACTTCTAAAAAGATCATCTCTAAGATCAAGAAACTTTTCTTGCAGGTGCCTGAGGTAGCTTAAACCTCCAACACCAAGGAAGGTTTGTAAGTTGCCAAGGACAACTTAGGGAGGGAGGGAGCTCAGCAGCAGCAGTAGTCCATACTTTCCTGGATAGGCTAGTAGTGAAACCACCGTCGAAGTCCAGTATTCATTCCACCATTGTAACTACTACCATTTCATCTAGCTCTTATTCTACTAGCAGGAGCATTGTATATGTGGATGAGGGCACTAAACCCCTCGCTCCACTTACTTTATTTGATTTCTATCATGTACCTCCACCTAAAAAAATCAATGAAGAAAGCTGATTCCACTTATATCTTCTCTACTTTTGATAGTCTTGATGACCTCATTCCAGTTGAAAGCTCTCCAACTCTAAATAACAATAATAACACAAATAATTTTGATCCTTTCTCTTATAATTCAATCGACTTTTCTTTTCTGAATCATTTGGGTTCACCCATTGAGATTGACTTGGAGTTGTTTGACTCTGAGGATTCCATAGGAGAAGCTATAGGTATACTTGATGAGTAGGTAGAACTTTCTACAAACCAACCATATGAAGCAGAAACTCCACCAAGTTCTACCTCATAGGGTAGCACCTCAGGATACGGGTAAGCAAGTCATTAGTTCTAGTGAACAAATAGCCCCTCCATAAGATGCTCCGCCTATGGATATGCTTGTGGAGGACCAGGCTAGAGTTGATTACAATATCCTTGCTCATCTTAGAAAGTTTTCAGCTAAGCTAAGCATATACTTTGCCCTTGTCTTATCCAAAGAGATGAGGGAATCTCTAATTAAAGCTTTACTTGATCCTGAGATATGCTTGGCTCAACTGACCACTAATGGGGAGAGGCACACTACTTGAAGGACACCTTAGGGGTTACATTCAGTGATGAAGACTTACTTCTAGGGATGATAGAGCAAACCACCCTCTTCACATTATAGTGGATGTTGGCAGATTCAGGTTATTGAGAGTGTTGGTTGACCTGGGTGTATCAATCAATATTATGAGTCTAAGAACCCTTACCTACTTGAGGATCAACATTTTCAAACTCTAAAAAGAAAGGATGATGTTGAGAGGATTCAATGAACAAGGAGAGAGGGCCTTAGGTTTCATAGTGTTGCCCTTAGAGATAGATGACTGGAAGGCTCAAGCCAAGTTTCACATTATAGACTCATATACATCTTTCAATGCTTGGGAGGCTATGGATACATGAGAATAACATGATTCCATCCTTTCTACATTAGTGTATCAGGTTTGTGAGAGGTGGGATTGCCTACTGTGTCAAAGGAGATCTCAAGCCATTTGCAGTTTACGAGGTCTGTATATATGAGGATGCAGCTTACTACCTCCTTTAAAATCAACAAGTCTATTCTTGTGAACTTAGCCAAAGTTCAAAAATAAAAGAAAAGAAAAGAAAATAATAAAAGAAAAAAGATGAAGAAAAGAAAAAAAATGAAAAAGAAAATAAAATGGAGCTAAAGATAGACTTGGAGGAGGAAGTGGAGCTAACATTAGATTCTACCCACAATTTGTTACTATATTTGAACATATGGGTAGAATGACCCGACCTCTACTAGGCAGAGGAAGAGGCCAGTTCAAAGGCAATCCTAGGGGTGGAAAACCTCTTTATTGGCCAAATAGGGGATATGTCACAGCTACTAGGAGTACACCTACTATCCATATAGACTTAGAATCTAGTTCAAAGGATGAGTCTTATATGGTTAGCAAACTAGCCAGCTCTTCTTAGTAGCAGATTCCTTTGGAGGTGACACTTGAGCTAGATAGCGATGAACCGGACTCCAAAGAAAACATAAGTGTATCCAAGTCTATATGTGAAATAGTTAGGCGTCAGTTGGGAACTTTAGCTCTAACCCAACTTTCCTCACAAAAAGTTGAGAATTTGGTAGTTAAGGAAGCCCCTAAGTCATCCACAGATGTGAAGACTAAGAGGTTCATTTTGGGAGCATCATCCTCAAGTTAAGAAGTTGATGTAGAAGATGATTCATATAAAGATTTAAAGAATTATCTTTTGATTGGTACTCATCATGTGTTCTGAATTTAGTAAAGAAATAGTTGATTCCACATGCTTGGTCTAAACATAGGTCAAATTACTTCAAGAGGTTATGAGACAACAAATAGACATTCTCAATCAAGATTGGGACTAGGATTCAACACAATGGGTCTCATTGATGATGATGATTATTACCTAGTCATCACTAACCATCTGGAGTCTAATAGGTTCTTTTCAAATCACATTAACTCTTATGAGGAGGTGTGCTTATAAAGTTCAGATGATCCAGATGAGTTCCAAGTCAAAGATGCACTGCCTGAGTTCAAAGAGGAGATTAAGTCAACCATCGACGAGTTCAAAGAAATCAACTTCACTGAAGAAGATCCATGCCCAAGATGCATCAGTTCTTTGTTGAACCAAACTAAAACTATTGACTTAGTTAGGTTATTGACTGAGTTTAAGGACTGTTTCACATGGAGTTATGAAGAGATGCCTAGTTTATCTCCAAACATAGTAGTCCATAAACTAGCAATAGAGCTTAGTGTTAACCCTATCATGCAAGCTCTAGATGCATGTGATTAGCCATTGAACAACATGTCATTTTTAAAGTCAAGAAATTGGTCGATGCTAATTTCATTCGGAAAGAAAAGTATCCTACCTAGTTGGCCAGTGACATCAACTAAGAAGAATAATGACCAAATTTGCATATGTGTCAATTTTGGGGACTTAAATAAAACATGTCCAAAAGAAGAATTTTCACTATCAATACTAGAGCTGATGATGGACATTACCTCATCTCATGCAATCTTCTCCTCATGGATGGCTCATCTGGATACAACTAAATAAAGATGGCCCAATGAGAAAGAATCGCCTTTCAACCCCAATCGAATATATTGCTATAAAGTTTTTCATAAAATGCTAGTACACATACCAGTGGGTCATGACTCGAATCTTCGATGAACTCATTCATTATCAGTTGAATGTTAAGTCGACGATCTCATAGTCAAAAGCTAAGAAAGAAAGACCAACTCTTTGACTTGAAGTAGTTTTTGAATAGTTAAGATAATTTAACATCAAAATGAACCCCATGAAGTGTGCATTCAGAGTAGCTTTAGGAAAGTTCCTAGGTTTATTGTCCAACACTGGAGAATAGAGATCGATCTGGAGAAGATCAAAGCGATATTAGAAATGCCACCCCTAAAAGTTTAACTCAACTCAGATCATTTCAAGGGCGGTTGGCATATCTAAGACACTTCATATCCAATCTGTCGAGTAAATTCTAGCCATTCTCAGCACTTGTCAAAAAGGATGCCAAGTTCAAGTGGGATAATAAGTGTCATCATGCCTTCAAAGACATCAAGCACTACTTGATGACACTGCCAGTTCTAGCAGCCCCTATTCGGGCCAAGTCGCTCATATTATACTCATTAGATAACTCCCTCAATGCTTTGTTGGCTCAAGCCAATGATGATGGGAAGAAAATGCACTCTTCTACCTCAAACATCATCTAATCCCTGTTGAAGCAAACTATCCATCTATTGAGAAACATTACCTAGCTTTATATTTGCATCCCAAAAGCTATGACACTACATGCTTTCTCATTGGTGAACTTGATCTCTAGGATCAATCCATTACAAGATCTCATGACTCGGCTAATGCTATCCGAATGGTTGGCACGCTTGGTCCATGATTTTATCATAGTTTGACATTATATTTGTACCCTTTCATGCGGCAAAAGGACAAGCACTTACGAATTTCTTAGCAGCACACCCACTTCCTATGGGTTCTCCACTTAGTGATGATCTCCCTGAATGAACAAATCATGAACTTAGGGGACACTAGCATTCACCATTGGGAGATGTATTTTGATGGTGTGGCTTCCTCTTAAAGAGGAGAAGAATCATAATCTACTCTTCCAGGAAAGGTAGGGGTGGGAATAGTTTTAACTTCAGACGGTGATGTGATGAGATTCTCATACCATCTGTCCAATCCATGCACCAACAATGAAGTTGAATATGAAGCTATGATTGCTAGAGTTAGCATTACTCTAAGCCTCTAGAATATCAACATCTTTGGGGATTCTCAGTTAGTCATCATTAAATCGCTGGTCTACAAGATTCTTAAGCCTAAGCTCCATCACTACCACAAGTACACCATGGAGCTATTGGCCCAAATCTAAGAGGTTACTATTTACAAGATTCCTTGATGAGAAAACACCTTAACAGATGCCTTATCTAAGCTTGCCAAGAAGTTGGCATGGCCAGAAGATGAGTCCATATCAATAAAGGTCTAAAATAGATAAGTCTTATCTCTTATTGATACTGAACTCATTAAAAAATACTCTCTTGAAGGGGAGGTTGCCTTTGCCAAAAAGGATGAGGAGTTGGATTGGAGGCAACCATTCATTAATTACCTAATTAAAGGAAAACTACCTCAAGAGAAGTCCCAAGCCCATCAGATGAAGTAGAAGCCCTTTCTTACACTCTTGTAGATAGAACCTTGTATCGACTGTCCTTTATGTGGTTATGTTGCTTAGACAAACATGAAGTCCACAAGATCGTGGCTGGGGTACACTCAAGATTATGTGGAGCTCATCAATCTAGTTCGAAGATGAAAGCTAAGATCAAGAGACTAGGATATTACTACCATGATGATTGCAGATTGCATGAACATAGCTATGTGATTCCACCAATGTCAAGTACACAGTGTGGTCCTACACCAACCACCCAACATTCTACATCCTACATTAGCCTCATGGCCATTCGAATGTTGGGTTACCGACATTATGGGTCCGATTGATCCTCCTTCTTCCAGGAGTCATCGGTTCATCTTAGCTGCTATCGACTACTTTTTCAAATGGGCAGAGTCAATCCTGCTCAAAGTGGTCACAGCTTGGCATGTGCTCCAATTTTTCAGGAATAATATCGTATATAGGTTCGGGGTGCCTCGATAAATTATATTTGATAATGGTACTACATTCAAGAGCACCAAGATCAACAACTTTGCCTAGAGACATAACATAGATTGGAGATACTCGACCATCTACTACCCAAGGGAAAATGGTTTGATAGAAGCCTTCATAAAACTCTCATCCAAATATTGAAGAAGACACTAGACGATAATAAATGACAGTGATATGGGCAGTTAGTTGAAGCCTTGTGGGCTTACCATACCACATACATAACTCTAACTCAATCTACCCCTTTCTCCTTAGTGTATGGGTCCGAAGCTGTCCTACCATTAAAAGTCCAGCTCCCATAACTAAGGATAGTTGTGAGTAGCAAGATCACAATGGAGCAAAATGCCAAACTACGGTTAGAAGAGCTTGAAGGTTTGGAGGAGAGACACTTATGAGCATGCCAGAACCTCGAGTTATACAAAGCTAAAATGATTCAAGCTCATATTAAGTTGGTCCGTCCTAGAGCTTTTCAAGTAGGAGAGCTTATTTTAGTTCTAAGAAGACTGATTGTTACACCTGCAAGATGGGAGGCAAGTTTAAACCCACATGGGAAGGCCCTTTCATCATAGAAAAGGCCAACCATGGAGGATCTTATCAGCTCATATATAATAAAGGAGAGTGCCCGATGCTTTCAATCATTGGGCTCTACTTAAAGAAATATTACCCTTGAAATCATGTTTAAAAAATCCTCATCATCAATAAAAATTCTTTTTCAAATAAAATATTCTCTTCATTTGAAGCTTCCTTTGCTTGTTTGCAAATCTGTCATGACATATTTAGGATAGGTGTAAGGAACCCAAATGACATCCTATCCTCCATTAACACAACACAAATACAAAATACACACAAACATATCAAACAAATACACATATTTTATCTTGAGCTACTTTGATGTGATATAACACCCCCCTGTCCTCACTCATTAGCTGCTCTAGGTTGGGCTGATGTGTTAATTTGCTAGTGTGTCACCCCAGTGCTCCCTTGTTCAGGAGGATGTAAGTTTGTTACGCTTTCTTTTCTGATTTGATCACTGCACACCGACGAGCACCTTGTTAGCATGGTAGGTCTTACTATGCGGTCAGTAAGCTATCATCATGTTGGCTTCATTTAAGAGGATATAAGTCTGCTATGCCTTCTTCTTAAACTAGCCATCGTGAACTAATTAGTCGAGTATATTTGAGGATTACAGTAAGTTCCCCTGTGACTCCTTTCCTCCTGGCTTCTTCAAATCTGGGTCTAGTCCTCCTTTGTGACTCTTTACTTTGTAGTTGCCCTTAGGTAAGGTTTGATCTATTATGCCATCAACGGGTCACCCCAATAGTTGTCTCACTTTGAAAGATGTAAGTCTGCTACACATTCTTCTTAAGTATAGTCATTGCACACCGATGGGCAGCCCTAAGTCGGATAGCTCCCGTCGAGCCGAAGATAGACTATTCCGGTGATTATTTCCACTTTAGGGAGATATAAGTCTACACGCCTTCTTTATTGACTGATCGTCGCACACCGATGGGTACCTTGGGTTGGTTAGTTCTCGCTATGCTGATAGCGGCCCACTCGGTGGATACACCACTCATGGTAGATGTAAATCTGCTACACACTCTTCTTGAGTTGGCCATCGTATATCTATAGGCTTTCTTCTTTATAGGGCCCAAAATAATGTCCCTAATGGCACCTCCCCTATGGGAAATCTATTTGGATCACATCCTTTGTGACCTCATTTATACAATACATGGGTTACTACTGGATTGGAAAATCCCCCTTTCCTAGTAACCACCCCTGTGGTTGGAGATTCTATTCCAAGGATGCACAAATTCTCCCTTGGTCTAGTAAATCTGAGATAGGTCAAGGCCCACATAGCCCCTTCTTAATGTGGTCCCTTGTACATCAATAAGGTCCATGATAATAAATAAATAAAGTATATATATATATATATATATATATATATATATATATATATATATATATATATATATATATATATATATATATATATATATATATATATATATTCCTTGTGGATTAGGAGAATGACTCAACAGCACCTTTCCCAAGCAGGCATCCTATCTTTAGGGCAGTGTCAACAAAACTCCCTATAGGTATCACTTGACTACTCTTGAGTTGAGATAAATCTCTAGCGACACTCTCTCAGTAATAGCCCTTAGGTTAGGTTTGACTTGTTATGCCATCAATCACCCGGCAGTCATCCTTGCTTTGGAAGATGTAAGTCTGCTACACATTCTTTCCAGCATGACCGTTGCACACCGATGGATAGCCTTAGGTCAGGTTTGATTTATTATGCTACCAACGGGTCACCCCAGCATCTGTTCTTTATCTTGGAAGATATAAGTTTGTTATGCTTTCTCCCTAGCACAACCATTGCACACCGAAAGACACCCCTTAGGTTAGATAGTCCTACCAATCGGCCAGTAGACTACCCCTTTGGATTAGTAAATCTGAGATAGGCCTAGGCCGACATAACCCCTTCTTAGTGTGGTCCATCTCACACCGATTGGATCCATGAAATCAAAACAAATGAAAATGAACCAAATCAAATTAAAATAAATAAAATGAAATTACTATTGACTACTCTTGAATTGAGGTAAGATCCTAGCGACACTCTCTCAGTAGTCACCCCAGGTTAGGTTCGATTTGTTGTGCTACCAACAAGTCACCATAACAGATATTCTTTGCTTTGGAAGATGTAAGTCTGCTACACTTTCTTCCTAGCATGGTCATTGCACACCGAAATGCAACCCCTTAAGTTAGCTCTACCTTGTGGCTCGTAGATTATCCCTTTGGACTTATAAATTTGAGGTAGGCCAAGACCCCCGTGGTCCACATGGCCCCTCCTTAGTGGGTCTATCTCACACTAATAAGGTCCATCTCCAAATTTAAAAAAATCAAACCAACTCACCCAATGAAATAATCTAAACCCATCTCTCCCCAACGGAGCTAATAAAAGAGATGCAATCAAATTCTTATCCCTAGTGGATACTCCTTCAAAATAAATACATCACATCTAATTCCAATCTCCCTTATGGAGTAAAATCGCTTTCCTCCCTCAGTGAAGCCTGAATCAAATCAAATTAAATAAATAAATGAAATGAAATAAAATAAATCAAATTCAAATCTGTATTCCCCAGCCAATACACCCCCAACCAAAATCAATCAAACTCAAATCCATATCCTCAGCAGATAGCTTGAACATGCTTCCCTAGTGAAGGTTAATATACCCAATCTTGAGTGGATTCCTCCTTTTATGCCCTCAGAATAAAACCTCTCACATTTCATGTCCAATACATGTGTGTTCCCTAGAGGATCTTCCTTCATGTCCTTGACATGAAATTCTAATCAAATATTCTTTGCTCTCTTATGCCCTTGACAAGAGTTAAGTAGCATTGCACTAAGATCATTATTCTATATACATCTCAATTTAAGTATGGATCATTTTTTGTTAGTGTTTGTAATCTTTTATATGTTGTTGATCATCTTGATCAATGCCAATACCTGCGGTGTGCCTTGTTAGTTACACCACACCTATTGGGGGTCCTTTTGTTGACTTGATTTTTGGAGTGAGTTCTCTTTCTCCTCTTCTTAAACCTAGGAGTCTTCTAAACACTAAGACTTCCTTAATCATAAGATATTCTAGAAATGAGGTGAATAGTTAACCTAAGCCTAGGACTTATAAAAGTTAATCATAGGATTAGGCTATGGCTTAGGGATTAAGGAGACTCATTTACCCTATAGCCTAAATCTGACCTATGTTCACCTTCTCAAACTAATCCTCAAATTCAATTCAAATATCAAAATCCAAATTCAAATCCAAATCAAATGATTGAAACCCAAAATCAAACCCAAACTCTAAATCCCTCTTAAACCATGTGGCCTAATTCCATGAGCTTAGCCAATTTTTCCTTCAAACACTTAAAACTCAATTGATTTTCCTATAAATCAATTATTCCTTCAATTATCTTCCCAAATATAAATCAAATTTACAATCAAATGACCAAAATTAAATCCAAACCAAATCCAAATCTAAACTTTAAGCCAATTTCATGGACTTAGCCAAATTCCATTCAAATTCAAACCAAAACCAATTGATTTTTTGTAAATCAATTATTCCATCAATCATTATTCCAAATACAAATGAAATCTATAATTATTAAGCCAAATCAAAATCAACCCAAGTCAAACCCAACCTAGCCCTTTTGACTTGAGATTTTAAAGTGAACCAAAATTCATTTGAACCCAAACTGATTATAGCTGAATTTATATAACAATCCTAAGCTCATATATAAACTCAACTAAACTCAAATCAACCCAAAATCAATTCAAATAAACCCAATTAGTTCATTTGACCCAAAGCGACCAATTTGACATATTTGAACTAAAATCCAATTCATTCCAAATCAAAGTGAATTAAGCCAATCCAAACTTCATAACATGATTGTTGATCACCCTAGGTTGATCAATTATCATGAATTAGGTCAAACTAAGTCAACCTATCCCTTGACCAAGCCCATACTCTTAACCCATTGAACCCAAACTAGCCAAATTGTAACCTAAGCCAAAACCATTGAAACCAATGATTCATACCAACCTAAAATCAATATTTGAACATGACTTGACCTTCAATTAAGCCAAACCAAATCTAATTGGCCCTCTTGTCCCAAGTTGGTCGAAATTGACCTAAAAGGACAAATTGGGTTAAATCAAAATCAAAATCTAAATCAAAATCAAATTGATTGCAACCAATGGTTCAAGTTCATTCCAAATTGAATGTTGAACTTGTCCAAAGCTTTAATTGAGCCCAATTGACCCACTAGACCCAAATTACCTATTGAACTCAACTTAACCTAAAGGATCAAGCTAACCTAAAACCCACTCAAATTCAAATTAAACTCAACCAAGTCCCACAACATACTCTAAATGATCAACCAAACAAAAACCAAGCCTAACCCAACCTAATTTGGTCAATTTGGTTAAATTGGTCAACTCAACCCATTTGACCCAATTGATTCCAAATGAATCATAACTAAATATAAATCAAATTGAACTAAATCAATGACACCAATACATCCCAAATGATCATGTGAACTTGACCCAACCCTTGGTTTGATCCAATTTGACCAATTGGTCAACCTAACCTGATTTGACCTAATTTGACCCAAATCAATCAAATTGAGCCTAAGTGGACTTAATCAACTCCATATGACTTGAAATTTGACCCAACCCACTTTTGACTCATTTCAAATCTAGAAAAATCAAATTCCATGCTAAATGACCATCCTACCCTTAGGCTAGGGTATCACATGAGATAAATCACCCATGTAAGTGGTCAATTCCATTCCATAGGCATTTTAGAATTCTCCCATTAGTCCACCTAGGCTCCGAGGACACTACCCAACCTGACCCAAAGGTGGTTCGGTCGGCCATGACTCATGAGGAGATGAAATTATCTCACCTCCCCCATTGAAGCATTTGAAACACCTAGGACACCCATTAATTCTCCTTGCCAGCCACCTTCCATGCTTTGGCCAACCAAATCAACTAGGATGATTTCCTACCATCCTTGACATCCACCGCCGGACAATCACAAAGAGCCAAACTCGGCCGAGCTGTTTGATCCTTGGAATGAGGGGGTACACGCCCATCATTTCGATCCAAATTAAAGAGAGAACCTTAGTGTGAGCTAGAGAACCCTAAGGAGAGTCCCTAGAACTTCTTAGAGCATTTTCTGAGCTCCCTACAATCCCCATTGTTGGTTTCCTTCAAAGCCAAAAAGGGCAATCTTCCTCTTACTCCCATTTTCTCAAGACTCAACTAAAGTGTAATTAACTTTACACACACCATCCTTGGAGCTAGTTGAGCAAGAACAAATTGTTCCCAAGCTTCCTGATGATCGAAGGACTAATTTTGATCGATGGTGACCACCAAAGCTTCGGGTATTGACCTTCCGAGCCATCCATCTCAAATTGGAGCTTATGCTAATCGGCAAGGCTTCATCTCTGCTAGAAGAAGCTTCCTTAATCGAGATTTCCACTAGTCTTAAGGTCCGGTGAGGTAATTCCTCAAAACTCACATTTAGGAAAAAGTGGTTGGTCTTTTGTAGTAAAGTTGCATGGTTTGTGATCTTAACTATTGGATCCCTTCGGATCTTCCTGCAAAGGTGTGTGGTTGATTTGGGATCGATTTGAGCTTGGGTTTGCTCAAATCGATAGAACGATGTCTGTCTTCCATCGATCGATAGATGAAGGATCATGCACCATCCATTATACGTGATCGAAGAGACGGTTGTGATCTAATCTAATATATTTATCTAATTTTACCCTTGTGCACCGTGAGATTAATCATGGCCATCTGATCTTAGATTGGATAGCTCACAAGAAAGCGCATTTCACCTCAGCCACATAAGCACTGACTAGGATATTTTAATAATCTCCTCACTACGTGGAAAGCACACACCACATCATGTAAAGCCAATGGGATTAAGGATTAACTAGGCCTAATTAATGTATTTTAATGGCTAAAATTTGTGAAAATTATAACCAATTCTAGAAAATAAAAAATACAAATAAATGCTCATTTTAAAGATATTTGAGGATAATTTATTAAAATTATGCTTAATTAATTTTAAAAAATAATTAAGGCTTAATTAATGTTTAATTACCAAATTAATTAACTTACTTATCTTTTAATTAATTAAGTAATTAATCCCAAACTTTGTGGGTTAATTCAACGGGATGACCTCTGCCACCCTAATTTTCTTGTGATTTATTATTTAATTAATTAGGAAAATTGACTAATTAAACTTTAATTACTCTCTTAAGTTAATTAATCATTAATTAATCCCATGAACTGAAATAATTAATTAATTAAGTGGTTAATTATTGTTTAATAGTGAATAAACCTATAGGATAAGGTTAAGGCTTCCTCTTTAGCCCATTTCCGCTAGGGTCATTCCATTAATCAAACTAATTAAGGTTTAGTTAATTACTTAAATTATTTAATTGATTAAATTAAAATATTAATCATGTTAGACTTTAATTAATTAAGTCTTGGGTAGACCCTTAGGTGTTCAACAACCTAAGAAAATTCTAAGGAAATTATAATTAGCCCACATGTGTGGGAGAATTATAAGAGTACTTAATTAAGTTCCTTAGCTTAATTAACCATTAATTGTGAGCCAATTACATTAAGCCCTTTTATTTCTTAGGATAATTTCTAATTTTATTTTTAATGCATGTGCATATCATGTTGGCTCATAATTATTTGGGTAATTATGTTAAGGTAACATAGCTAAGGGTTAATTAATAGATTTAATGCATATTTCAACTTAATTTACTCATAAAATCAACTTAATCACATTTCATTAAACCAAATGAATTAACAAACATGGGAATGGGTTAGGACCAGCAATCCGTTTCTCATACCCTTAAATAAAAATCAAAATATGAAATTAAAAATGACATTAAAGAAACTTTGGTTTGCTTTAAATGGTTTTAGTTGATATGATTGTCCTTAAAAATTAATTTAATTGAATGAAATCATGTGTTTATGTTTATTTATTCCATTCCAATCTTGTTATATGTTGTATGGCATTTGAAATCATGCATTCATATTTTCAAAGTTAATTAAATCAAATGGTTTTATTTATGTGAGCTTGCATATGTTGGATTAATTTATAATATGTGTGGCAATTATCACCAATAAATTCAAATTATTTTCCAAAGTTTATAAATCAATTACATTGATTAGAGTGATAGTAGTTATGAATACATATAGGTTTGCATGTGCCTATAGCTTCATATGTGAAGTAAAGCTTTCTTTTTCTTAATTCATATGTAGTTTTCATGTATTTGAATGTTAATAAGTTTATAGTCTGAACATCCAGGATTATGGGGCTTTAGCTAGCCCAAGGAGGTCATTTGATTACCTCACTTTCTTAGTTAACAATGACACATACTTATTTGATTTTATTTACATGTGTTTCTATATTAGAATTTGTATGGAACTTTGTTTCACATATATATAAATGTGTTAATCAAATAGAAATATAATTTTTACATGATTTTCTTATTCTTACTTGCATATACATTCATGTATAGTGAGATAGCAAAGTATATAGTTTGGACATCCCAGAATATGAGGCTTTAGCTATTCCCAATGAGGTCATTTTATTACCTCACTTCCCTGTTAACAAAGGCACGTACTTGCACATTTCCCTTTACATGTGTATGTATGTGTGGCTAAAGGATAAGAATTCCTCTTTTCTACTAAAAAATGCATGCATCCATAATTTTTTAAGTTATTAAATTAATTGATCATGTGATTTGGAACTCTCTTTCTTATGTTCATGTATACAAATGTACATATGTTTGAATGCAAATAGGTATATAGTTTGGACATCCCAAGAACATGAGGCTTTAGTTAGCCCGAAGGAGGTCATTTGATTACCTTATTTTCCTGGTTAACAATGACAAGTACCCATTTAATCTAATCTCCATATATTTTTGTATAAGAATTTATATAGCTTTAAATTAATATAATTAAATAATTAAATCATAAATAAAAATAAAAAATTTAAATATATATCTACATTCATCATATAAGTATGCAAAAATGTGTTGCATGTATAGATACACTTAGGATTAAATCATATGCATGTCACATATGATGAAAAGGAATGATTGAATATGTCATGTGATGGTAATTCAATTAGATAAATCTTAAGATGCCTTTCATATTAAATATAATTATTTAAGGTGAACCTAAACTTAAGGTTAATTTAATATATTTAATAGGCCATTCACTAAAGAGAACCAAATCAAATTAATGTGCTTTAGAAAGTGGCTTAAGGTAGGGATGAAAGAGGGAAATCCTCTCTTCTTCTTTTTATAACACATAGTTGCTAAGTGTAAATCAAATGAAATAAAAGAAAACAAAAAGTAAAATCTACAAATTAATTAATTCACTTCAAATGAAATTCCCCTTTCATGTTAAATTGAATCCTTATACACTTAAAAAATTATAACACTAATGTCTAGCAAGACTTACCACACAAGCCTTAACACACACATTAGAATTAAGTTACCACTTCTAGCTCTATGTTAGGATGATACATGGTATGGTGCATGTTTTGTTTTATGATGTATTATTTTAAATTGGATGTTAGGGTATATATTTTGTAGACTGGATGTTAGGATGTGATTAACCTAATTATATTTTCTACAAGGGATTATGCTTAAGGGGCCACATAAAAATAAATATAAATGTTTTTTTGGGTTTCTTAAACTCGTAAGCATAATTCAAGTTAGGATCGGTGGGCTTGACTACCCATGTGCAGGGTGCTTAGTCCAAATTATAAATATAACTACTTGGGTTATATGTGTGTTTAGCTAACCTCTATTTTGTAGGTGTAGTTAGATTTACTTTTTCTATTTTAAATATAATTTTTCATTAGGAATTAGGATTAGTACTATGAGAGTTTTGGATGAGCATTGGCTAGAAGGCTTAGTCCTTGGGTGCCATATGATGCTTTGGAGCCCACCAAATCAATGGAGGAAAGATGTTGAGAAAAGAATAAATGAAGGAGACATGAAGATATGAAGACTTGAATATCCCCCATAGCATTTATGCTTTTATAAATTGTAATTATTATTTTTTGGATTGTATAAGGGTATAGCTCGGCTATCCATTTTCTCTTTTCAGGTTGAACAGTGGTACCCGACCGCACGGTCCTCTTATTCTTTAATGATAGTTATATAAATTGATTGATGATTTATTTAGATTGTGTATTAGAAATTGCATCTCTTTCTTAGTTTCTTAAATGATTGATGCTTAATGTGTGGTCTAGATGCGATTAGGCTCTTAGGAAAAATCAATTTTTTACCCCAATTAATCACTCATAACTAAATTTTAAATAATTCATAGCGTCACCATAAAGCCTAGGCATTAAATAAGATAATTAAATAATTTAGCAACCCCTTAGCTGAATGGTTGAATGTTTCACATCTTGCATGCATATTATTTCACTCTTGAAAATAGGGGATTTCCATCCTTGCATGATAGGGGAATGCTTGACCTGTGAGGAAAACACCCCTTTCTTGTGTTAGAAAACACCCCTTTCTTGTGTTAGAAAACACCCCTTTCTTATTGATTTAGCCAACAACTTTATTTCATCATACATGTAGGCATCAAAATCCTAAAGCCGTTGTCCAAATGAAGTGTCAAAAATTAAATAGAATTTGAAATTTTTTTTGCATTAGATTAAGTCATTACTCATACCACTCATGCTCTAGTCTCCTAAGGAGTGGGTTTAAAGACTTTAGTCTCTTTTCTAAATAAATAATAGCCCAACTATCTTGCAATTTCATATGATCAGACCACATGGATTTGAATCATAGGAGGAGTTAGCTGGCAGCCAATCCAGCGGTTATAAGCCCAACAATTGGTGGTTTATCCTATCTTGTGGAGGTAAACCATATTCCCATTTTTGCATAGATTTAGGTCGTGTCCTAACTTATGTCAGAACCCCCTAGATTTAGGATCTGAGATTTCCATTTCTTTTAGACTACAAGCATAAATCCTCATCTCTTATGCATTTTCATAATCATGTGTTATTGGATTATAAGCTCTAGTAATCTAATAAATTTTCAACTCAAAACATATAAATCTTTTCAACTTCAAAATTATAAAGCCCAACCATAGAATAGATTGAAATGCTCACTAAGCCTCATTAATTTTATCCTTAGCATTTCCCACTAAGTCTACCCTTGAAATCTTTGGAGATTTCATTTTTTTACTTTAATTGAGAGTATTCTTAGAAAACTCTATTATTTAGGATATAATTAACTATGGAGGCTTTCCTCCATAGAAAACTTAATGAACCAGGCTTAATATAAACCCTACTTTACTTTTCCATGTAAAGTAATAGAAAAATCTCTGGTATATTCAAAGACACATCATGCCTTAGGAGTTCTTATTATGTGATTAGGTCCATTATAAGGTGATAATTTCCATCTTTTGAGATAGTGCATCTTTCCTTAATGTCATATCTGATCACTTCAATAAGTATCCACTAAGATCTGCATGGTGTCCCACATCTAAAAATAAACACCACAAGTATTCAAATCTATTCTTCATTCTCTTATTGCTCCTAATTCTTAACAAATATTTATTTGAAGTTTACTTGGCCTATTATTTCCTCTATTTTAACTTCTATGGACTTAGACCTCTCTTGGTCTTTAGGTTCTTCACTTTTAGCTTTTATGGTTTCAACCTCTCATGGCCCATAAACTCATACTGAATTTACCTTCTTGAGTTTGGACTACTCTTGGCCATATAGTCCTCTAACTACTTATCATCTTGTACTATTATTTTCTTAGAATGATTCATTAGGTTGACTTCACTATCACTAAAAGAACATGAGTTCATTCTTTAGGTTATTATTATGCTAATTTCTCTAATTTGAATTCTATATTCTTAAAGGGATCTCTCATCATCCCATTACATTGTCAAGTCTCAAAATTATAACATCCATTATGGACATAAATTTTCATGCATCAGAAGTAAACAATGACAAGATCTCTTTCAAAGATATTTCTTCTACCTTTAATTGATGGAAGATTAGTTGTTGATAAAAATCAAGCTATCGGTATCATCCTAATTGTTGAAATGCAAATATTTATTGAAAACCACCAAATTATTGATATTTTAGCATATTCTTTGACAAAAAATTTGGGTGCTTCCTTGATCCTAGGTTGTACATGTTAGTAAGTATTGTATGCCATAGTATTGTGATGTCCTTCATAATGACTACAAGGAAAGGTAGGAGCATGTCTCACATGCATTATGAGTGTACTAATTTTCTTTTCTTGTAAAGTAACTTGTGATGTGAGGGCTATAATAACATCTAACTTATGAATTATAGCCACAAGTTCTTTGACATATTTAATTCACATGACCACTAGTAATTGTTCATGGCCATGCTTCTTGTGTATGCATAATAGTCCATCTACAAAGAGATTTGTAAAACAAGAAAAAAAGAAAATAAAAGTAAATGAGTAAATAAAAATTGGAATTGTACAAAGTAATAGAAATTAACTTAGTATCGATATTCGCGTTGTCATTTGACAATGATGCAAAAACTTGATACCATGCAAGGTGAACTACAAATGCAAGAGTACATGGTCTCGTCAAGCAATAAACTAAGAGTAAAGTATCATTCTCTCAAGGATGGAATGCCAATATTGAAATTAGGTTAACATTTATTACTTAGATACTCAATAATGAGATGCAAAAGTAGAAACTAAAATTAATCTTAAATCTATTAAAGATGTTAACTAAAATGAATGAGATTTCTTATTGGAATTCTCAATATAATTAAGCCTAAAGATTGGATTTTACTAATGTTAAGTTGAAAATTTAAATTTCAATAAAGATGGTGTTAATTCAATTAAAGTCTAATTAAGATGATCATTATCTTTGTTTGAAAATGCTAGGGTCTTTATTTTAATTACATAATCTACATATCAAGGGGTCCATAAGAACCATATGACACACCTCTATAAGTTTATTTCAAAGTTAACCCAATGATAGATTCAACACAAGAAATATCCATGAATCTTTTGGATCTTTAAAATAGACTAAATGGCTTCATTATAGTTATATTAAACTTACAACACATTACCATGGTATTTTATACATGACAAATCCACTTTTCACGTCTAGGTCCAAGTGAATTTCCTAATCTACTGAATATAATGGCTAATTAATTCAATAGCCAAGAAAGCAAAGTATAAAATACCAATGTAGTTAACAAAATAAAACTCTAAACTTTATCAAAAATCAACACATACATAAGTTAAACATTGCTACATCCAAGCCCAAGAAAAAGAGATTTTGTTCATGATGAAAGAAACAAATTCAAATATCTTATTAATGGACATGATTACAATGATAAAAAGAGAGATGAAGATAAGAAAACCTCAAAAAGATCCCATTAAGACACCTCCTACGTAGTCAAACTTTTTTGAGAAATCTCTTTAATAGCCTCTCTAATAGGTTGGAGAAGCCTACACCAAAAGCCACCTTTTGACTCTATAATAGGAGTTGGAGAAGTCCCCAAATTCAGCCTCATAAGTTATTTAAATAATGGTGTACTAAATATCCCCCGAAAGGCAATAATTTTGTAAAATTCTAAGGAAAATCATAACAGCCACTAGGCCGACACCTAGGCACATGCACTCTATCTTTTGGCTTTATTTTGGATGCTAGGAATTATGAATAGGGCTTAGGTCCTAAGGCTGGCATCAAGGCAACTCAAAAGCTCTTGATTACATATTTTTTGTTCAAATGACCTCAAATTTACCTTTTCATGTTGACCTCACTTTTGGGTGAGGTTGATAATCACCCCTCTAAACCTATGACTCAATTTAGGCAATAAAGTTCTTCTAGAAATAAAACACTTTTATTGGCTAAGTAAACACTAATTCAAAGCTTAAAGGATTTATGAAGCTCAACCCTAGGGTTAGACTTTGACTTAAACTAGGTGGGACCTACATATCCCATATTCAAAATTATTCAAACCCAAACCAATCCTTCGAACCAAAACTAATTGATTATGAACCAAACCTGAACCATGATCAATTGATTTCAAACCTAATTTAGCCCAATCTAGCTCAATTTGGACAATTGGTTAGGTTAAACCAATATGACCCATTTGAGATTAAAAGGGATAAATGTAAAGTTGATAAAAATCCATTTGAAATTGAACTCACCCAAATTCTCCTAAGCCTCAACTGAATTTGATTGATGCCCAATAATAATCCAATCAACCCAATTGATCCACTTAGCCCAACTTGACCCAAGTTGGCCTAAAAGCCTAAATTAAGCCAAAACTCAATTCAACCCTAATTGGACCCAATCAAAGCTATCAATCAGCCTTAAATCAATAATTAATCATATTGCAACCGTCAATTGATTCTAATTGATCCAATTGGCTCACTCAACCCCATTTGACCTAAAAGTCCAAATTGAATCAAACCTTAATTTAACTAAAATAGGATCAAATCAATCATTCCAATCACTTCAAAATGATTATTGATCATGACCAATAAAAAATTACAAATAATTTAACTCAATTGAACTAATTTGGCTCTTTGACCCAAGCTAACCCAAATTGACTTAAAGGGTTAAATTAAGCCAAAATTTGATATAAGAAAAATTGGATTGAACTAGTGTCTACAATAACTCCTACATTAATGATTGAACACTTTTCAATCATGAATTTAAGCTAATTTGACCAACCCAACCCAATTGACCCATTTAGCCTAATTTGACCTAAAGGTTGAACTA
Source organism: Cymbidium sinense (assembly GCA_021442155.1). NCBI lineage: Eukaryota > Viridiplantae > Streptophyta > Magnoliopsida > Asparagales > Orchidaceae > Cymbidium > Cymbidium sinense. Next base: position 83,414,807 of record CM038221.1, on the reverse strand, counting down.
AAACTTAATTTAAACTAATTCAATTCAAATCAAAGCCTTAAATAATCTTCAAATGATCAAAGTAATATGACTTAGCCTCCCATTCAACCCAATTTGGCCAGTTTGATAAAATTGATCAACTTAGCCCATTTAGCCCATATGACCCCATATGAACCAAATCCAAATCTAACCTAAATTAAATCAAATCAATTGCACTAATAAGTTCTAAACCATCATTTGAACCTAATACAAAAGTTTTTTCTCAATTTGATCAATTGTTTAACCTAACCTAATTAGAACTAAATCAACCTATATGGGTTCAATTGAGCCAAACCCCACAAAATTAAGTCAAAACCCAAACAAACTTGGCCAGCCCAAGTGAACCCAACCAAGTTAATCCAATTCAACCAAACTAAGTGAACCAAGCCACCTACATAGGATAAAATTTTCATTTGGAAGGTCCACCAACTCCTTTTGACTATGCAAGCTCCCCTTAGAAGACCTTGAGCATAGACCTACTGACCCAACTTGACCCAAGCTAACATTGCCCAACCTTTGACTAAGGAGAGGTCACCATCACTTTGGCTAAAACTTGGTTTAGCCCTAAGTCCAAGTCCTTCTCTGGCCACTAACTATTTTTAGCCACTTGGGGATGTCTGCGTAAGCAATCCCATGCCATTTTTGGCCACCCCCACTACTTGACCGACTAAGAATGCCTTAACCAATCCCTTTGGTTGGTTCACTTGGGGATGGGGATATACACCTACTCCCCCATTGAAACCCAACACACACCTTTGTCATGATGCCAAAGCTTCTCAAGTACCCCATCACTAGTGACACCAAGCTCTCCCTTATCCTGAATGCCTCTCATACCCAACTTCACAAAAACTCCACCAAACCTAATTTAATACTTCTCAAAGCTTCCCATATTTTTTTCAAGTTGAAATGAATCAAAATCCATTCAATTCGAGCATAGGATGGTGATCCTAGACCAACTCTGATGAGGTTCACAATGGGATTTGATCAAAGACCAATCGGCGTAGGGGCAGGGGGAGAGAGAGAGAGAGAGAGAGAGAGAGAGAGGGCAATGCACATCTCAACTAAACAAAGCTACCTCAGCCATTAGCCCACTCTTTATCCCCATGAGGTAAATTATCTTAAACTATAGAGAACAAATAAATCCTCTATGAAAAGCTTATTCAAAGGGAAATCGATAAAAAAAAAAAAGCCCCAAATTTTATTGAGTGTATAATGATTAATTAAGATTTAATATTTTTTTTAAATACTTAGTTAATTGACTTGAAATTTTGGGTGATTACTCTATGGGATGACATCTACCTCTTATAATTATTTCAAGTCAATTGGTTTGGTAATTATTAAAATTCAAAATTATAAACTTTAAAGGTCATTTTGTGCATTTAATAATTTTGTATAATTAAAAACATTATGAAAATTATTGTGAGGTCTTAAATATAATTTGAAATATTAGGGGTGATTAGGGAAATAAATTAGAACCATTAGTTCCAATTATTTCTCAAAATCATTATGAAGTGGTTATTATTAATTAATTAAATCATTAATTATTTTAGGACTTAAAAAAAGTCATAATAAGTAGTTTATGTCTCTAAAAATATGATAAACCCCTCTTTGTACTTAATTAACAAAGAGGTCTTCTGAAATTAAAATCTCCAAATGGTTTGGAATATTTTGAGTGTAACTAATGATTTTAGTTTTTCCCTATTTCTTCGATTAACCATTAAATATAAGCTCAATTGCATTAGAACTTTTAGGACATGTTTATTTCATGCTCATTTATGTTTGAAAATTTTCTAATAAATTTTGAGCTTGTATTTATAAGATAATTGAAATTTTTGGCTCCTTTGGGCTTAATTGATTAAAATAATTAATTAACCTTAATTAATCCATAAAAATCACTCAAATGGATAATTTTAGATCTTAAGAAAATAAATTTTAATTAATAACTTAATTAGGCTCTCCATATGAATGGCCTTAGGACTTAATGGCTTTAAATACGTTGTTTGGAAATATTAAATTATTTTACTTCAATCATTCTGTAAATATTTGTTTCATATATTTCATGTATTCATGTTTCAATGATAGAATGCTTCATTAATTGCATACTTTGAACTAGTAGTGTGGCTAGTTTCACAAGCAAATCTCAAATAATCTTCCTTAAAAATATGAAGTATTTATTTAATGTAAACTCATTAATCATGATAATTAAAACATGAATCTATGTTTACATGTTTGATTTACATACTTGAAAGGTATAAAGTCTGGACATCCCAGGAGAGCGAGACTTTAAGTAAGGGGGTCTTAGGTTTCCTCACTTCTCTAGTTTAACAATGATATGTACCTTAAGATTTTTAGTGAAATGCATATTAAGGTTAAATTATATTCAAATATTTGAACATCTTAAATTCTTTATAATTCATCCTTATAGTTATATACATGTTCATATGTATGTGAATTAGAAAGTATATAATTTGGGCATCTTAGCGGGACTTTAAATAGTCCTAATAGGTTTTAGATCACCTCAATTCCCTAGTTCAATAATGAACACATGTATAAATTCAATATACTCATGTGTGTATTTTTGTAGAAGGAACTCCAAATTACAACTTTTATAAAATTAATGCCCACACACCCGCCCACACACACACACACACACACACACACACACACACACACACACATATATATATATATATATATATAAGTCCTAAATTAAAACCAATAACTCAAATATATTAACTTATTCATGCATCCATGCATGGAGTACTTAAATGATTTGTATATATATCAAATCTAATAACCCTTTAAATAAACCACTCCTTTAAGTAAGTATTAAGAAGCAATGAAGCTAAAAAATAATTTCCAAATTAGCTATAGTTTAAATCCATTAATCTTAAGATGGATTTCATATTTTCATAATGACATTTAAGTCAAATCCAAACATAAGAGTTAGTAAAGAATTTAGTAACACTTCATTTAAATGATTAAAAAATCATAAAATCCATCCTTAGGTTCAACTTAGGGCTAGGGTTTGAAGTGGACTCTATTCCTATTCTGACTCTTTAAAACTTTAAACTCAAGAAAAATTAAAATAAATAAATTTGAATCTAAAATTCATTATGACACCATAAATCATTTGAATTATAATCATCTTTAATGGTAAAAGATTAAATACCCATTCATATTATGATTGAAATATTAAAGCTTAGTTTTGTCATTCCACACTAACCCTAGTACACACTTAGAATGTTAAATCACCGATACTAGAGTTAAGTTAGGATGGTGCTTTATTGTAATGTATTGATTTTTTTATTTTATGGTGTAAGTTTGGATGTTAAACTATATGTGTGTAGTTTGGATGTTAGGGTGACATAAAGTTAGCATTATTTTCTACAAGGGTTTATTCTTGAGGGGTCACTATAAAAAATTGTCCATAAATGCCTTTATTTGTAAGTGCTGCTTAAGTTTCTAAGCATAATCCATTAAGATAGATAGGCTTGGTGACCAAAGATAGGATGTAAGCCCAAATGTATAAAATATAATAGCTTTGTGTGTTTGTATGCTTTTCTGACCTCCATCTTCTAGGTGTAGTTAGATTTTGACTTTTCATAACATGTAATTTTATAATAGGCTTAAAATTATAACTATGAGGTTTATGAGTAGTGGCTAGAATACCTTATGGTATCTTAATTTAAAGTTGGGTGGACACCACACAGATCTTAAGGGGATACTTTTTGAAGTGATCGGGTATGACATTGAAGTATGATATATCATCTCAAGAGATGGAAATATCTCCCTACATTGGATCCAATCACCTAATAAGAACTCCTAAGGCAAATGGGTTTTCATATATACTAGAGATCTTTCCCCTACTTTACATGAAAAGTAAAGCAGGGTTAATTTTATGCCAGGTTTTTTAGTTCCCTATGGAAGCAAGCTTCCATAGTTAATTACATCCTAGGAAATCAGAATTTTCTAAGAATACTCTCGATTAAAGTAGTCAATCAATATCTCCAAAGATTTCAAGGTTAGACTATCAAATGATTAGGTATTTTAGAAAATTAAGTGAAAAAGTTCAATTTCAAAGACTTATTTTCAGATTCTAGCACTCATGATACTAGGAAGCCTAGTGAGTATTTATGTATTTGAAAGAGGAAGTTTATTTTTGTTTGAGTTGAAATTTCATTAGAGTGCTAGGGCTTATAATCCATCAATACAAGATTATGGAAATGCCTAAGAGGTAAGGACTTATACTCCTATCCCGAAGAAAACAAGTAGCCTTAGATCCTAAATCTAGGATGCTTTAACACAAGCTAAGGGCATGACCTAAATTTAAGCAGAAAATGGCATTATGGTGAAATTTTCATTCTTCATCTACTATTTTGAGAAAAATTAAATGAAGAACAAAAATAATAACTTATTATGTTAGACACCACATAAATCTGTAGATATTCTTGTTAGGGTGATCGAGTATGATCTTGAGAATAATGTACTATCTCAAGAGACAAAAGTCACCATCTTACAATGGATCTAATCACCTTAATAAGAACTCCTAAGGACTATGGGCTTCATATGTACCAGAGATTCTTTACATGAAAAAGTAAAGCAAGGTTTATTTTAAATCAGGTTCATTAAGTTTCCTATAAAGGTAAGCACCCATAGTTAATTACATCCTAAGGAATGAGATCCCTTAAGAATACTCTCTATTAAGGTAAATGATCATTGTCTCCAAAGATTTCAAAGATAGGATTATCAATCAATTGGTTTATTTTTAGAAGATCAAGTGGGATTGATCAAGAGGAGGGAGTTATTATCGAAACCAAAGGAAGATAAGTAGGATATGCTTATGATACTAGGAAGCCTAGTAAACATCCCAAACTATCGTATGGTTGGACTTTATATTTTTGAAATTGAAGTGATTTATTTGTTTGAGTTCAATTTTTATTAGAAATTTAGGGCTTACAATTCCATAACACAAGATCATGGAAATGCCTAAGAGGTGAGGATTTATGCTTATAGCCCGCAAAGGGAAGTAGCAACCTCTGAACCTAAATCTAGAGCTTTGGAGAGCAAGGACCAAATCTAAGGCAAAATGGATTTGGTTTACCTCCAAGATAAACCACCCGATTGTTGGACTTACAACCGCCTGGGGGTGGCCGCCAACTAACTCCTTCTATAATTTTAAATACATGTAGGCAAGTCAAATGCTTTTGCAAGATAACTAAGCTGTTGTTTATTTAGAAGGAAACTAAGTCCTTAAACACACTCCCTAAGAGATTAGATCATGTAGGGTATGATTAAGGACTTAAATCTAATACAAATTTATATTATATTTTATTTTCATTTTTGGATAATTGATTTGACACAGGCTATGGGATCCATATGCCTAATGCATGAGAAATTGGATTATGGTCCAAAATCAGCAAGAAGGATGTGTGTTTTGAACCATGGCTCTCAAAGGTCAAACCAAGTTCTCTGGCAAAGGTGGAAGCCCTCCACAAGCAAGAGTGAAGCAAGATGCTTTTTATGCTTGATGTGAAAACATACAACATCTAGCTAAAGGAGTTGCTAAATATTTTTTTCTTATTTTATAACCTAAGCTTTAGGTGAGGTTATGAGTTATTAATTTTAAGTTTTGAGTTGATTAATTGGATAGAAAATTTATTTTTTTCTAAGAGCTTAATTGCATCCAGGCCATTCATCAAAGCAAGGAAGAAACAAGAAACATAATGTCATCTTAATGCACAAGCTAAACAAACATCAAAACATTTATAAAGCTAATGCAAAAGAATAAAAAGGCCTTCTATGGTCGGGCTCCATCGCACAAACCTGAAAAGAAATTAAGTAGCCGAGCTCTACCCTTATACAACCCAATTTATAAATGAATTAATTACAATAAAAAAGGAATTCATGTTATAGGTGTCTTCATTCTTCATTTCTTTCTTCTTTTGGTTGGTTGGAATGTGGTTGCTCCAAAGGCTTCACATGGTGTATAAGATATAGTCTTATGACCAATGTTCATCCTAATCCCCCATAACATTCGTTCCAAATCCTAATTGCAAAAGTACAAGAAAATGGGAAAAGTAAATATAACTAAAACCTATAAAATAGAGATTAGCTAAACACACCACACATCCCAAGCATGTATATGAATAAATTAGACTTAGCACCCCGCACATGGGTAACCAAGTCCACTAAGCCTATTTTTAGATTATGCTTGGGGTGTAAGTAACCTGCACAGTAAAAGCATTTATATTTTTATTAAAGTGCCCCTTAAGCACAATCCCCTGCAGAAGATATGGTTAGACTAAGATCACCCTACCATTCAGTCTACAAACATACACCCTAACATCCAGACTAAAAAATCACATCACAAAATAAAACCAGTCATCAAACCATGCACTGCCCTAACATAAGACTAAAAATGGTGACTTAGCCTAATGTGTGTGCCATTTAAGGCTTGTGTGGCATGTCTTAACTAAGCTTTAAGGTTAGAGTTTTCTAAATAGAGAGATTCAACTTAGAAGGGTGGTTTCACTTTAAGTAGTTTAGTTAATTTGTTAATTTTATTTGATGAATTGATTTTGTTTGAATGAACCTACACTTGATTACTAAGTGTTGTAAAGAGAGGAAAAGTGAAAAGAACTTCTCTTTCCTCCTACCTTAAGTAATTTCTCATTCCTAAGTTTAGATTTGCTCTAAATAAACCCATTCAAATTAGAAATACATTTAAAGTGAATTACTATCATAAAACACACACCACTTTATTTTTTTCCCAACATGTGTATCATGCATATGAAATGATCCTAAGCATATCTATACATGCAAATGCAAATTTTTAGTACATCTTAATGATGAATGCTAAGGGATGTTGTTTAAGAAAATTTGGATGCTTCATGATGCATGATTTTTTTAAGTAGAAAAGAGAGAGATTCTTTTATCCATTAATCAAATGCACATTTACATGTATGAAAGACATAAGTGAGTACAACACCATTATTTTTTACACCAAGGGTATTAGGTACAAGACCTTCTTAGGGCTACTTAAAGCCTCGCAACCCAGGGATGTCCAGACTAATATACCACTTTTCTTAAATACATGTCCATGTATAAAAAGAAATGAATGGAAAAAGAGTCATGCAAAAGATTTTTATGTTTCATTTAGTTATGCAATTTACATGTGTAAATGTGAAGATCCTTCTTAAATGATAACATAGGAATGAATAGGGATAGATTTAAGAAAGTGTTGTGTTCTTTTCAAATGAACTATACACTTTGCAAATCTTATTCAAAACTATGTTATAAGAGAAGAGACAGAAAAGTCAAATAATGCACATCTTATGTTATACTCACATGCAAGCTTATAAGTTATTATAAGTAGCATACCTTTCATTTGTAATCTTTTATTTATAGGTTTTGAAAATAATTTTCGATTTAATAGTGATAATAGCCATTCATATTCTTACTTTAGCCAAAGCATGCAATTTAACATAAAAGAAACATATCATTTATTTTATTTTTCAAAAGACATGAATACATGATTTCATATGACAAATGACATTTATCATGCTAGGAAAGAAATGAAGTGATGTAAGCATGTATTTTCATTCACCCTAAATAATTTCTAATGACAATCCTATGGAATAAGATCATTTAAAGTTAATCAAAGTTATTTAAGGAAATTTTATTTTAATTTTGAGTTTAATTTGATTTTAGGAAATGTGAAAAGATTTGCTAGTCCTAACCCATCTCCCACATGTGTGTATTATTTTAGTTTAATTTTTAGAGCTATTATATTGATTTTATGTTTTGCTTAGGTTAAGGTGTACATTAAGTTCATTAATTACCCCTTACCTACACCTATTTAACATAATTAACCTAACAATTATGAGCCAACATATGATATGCAACCACATTGAATTTAAATCATCAATGCACCTAGGAAAGAAATGGGCCTAATGTAATTGGCTCATAATTATTGATTAATTAAGCTAAAGGGTTTAATTAAGTACTTTCATAACCTTCCCACACATATGGGTTGGAAATGATTTCCTTAAATTTACCTTAGGCTTTCAAACACCTAAGGATCTACCTAGTAAAGGATTGATTAAGTTCAGATTGATTTTGAAAATTTTCTTAAGCTAATTAAGAAGATTATTAGTGGATTAACCCTTAATTAGGTTTGGATTAAGGAAGGAAGGGGGTTTAGGAAATAACTTAGAGAAAATACCCCAAACTAATTCCATAAACCTCCTTTTCACTTAAATAATATTTAATTATCTTAATTGAATGATTAAACCACTGTTCATATGCTTAATTACCCTTAATTACATTAAGAGTGATTAGAGATTCATTAATTGATTTCTATAATTAACTCATTAATAAATTCCAAGAAAATTAGGGGAGGTAGAGGTCATCCCACTAAATATGTCTGAGAAGTTTGGAATTAATTAATGAAGTTATCAGGGAGTAATTGAGATTATTAAGATTTCAAATATCCCTAATTACGGAAAATTCACTCTTCAAAATCAATTAGAAATAATTTTATATTATTCCTCACTGAATTATCTTTAAAATGAAGTTGAGTTTGCATTTTTTTTATTTTTCTACATTTAGTTATGTATTTTTGAAGTTTTTGTGATAAATAAGTCATTGAATCCCTTAATTATATAACTTATCTCGTGCCACGTGGATCGCTGACGAAGCATGCGCTTTCCACATGGCAAGGCTAGATTGGTTATTTAAGTAGTAAAATCAAATATCATGTCAGTCAGTGGTGCTATGCATTTTCTCCTTGGACCATCCAATCTCAAGATTAAACCCATGGTTTTTAAAGGATTAATCATCGGATATAATTAGATTAATCAGGATCGTCCATCCAAAACACATGGGATGGATAGTCCATGATTCATCCCTGCCCTCGCCTGCGGGAGACGAAGACCGTCTATCCTCCATGGCTTGATTCAAGCTCACTTGAGCTTGAATTGAGCTAGGATTGAACACACACCATCTAAAAGCAAAGAGAAGACATCCAATAATGAAATTTAATTGGGATTAAAGTTCCCTTCATAAAGGACCAAAGAATTTTATACTTAAGCTCAGTTTTGAAGCATACCTCGCTAGAGGCTATCACCGGTGCTCCCAAAGGTTGAGGTAGCTTTGTCTAGTGGCGACGAAGCCTTGTTCAAGGTTTGAAGGCTTGAGATGAAGTGGATCTTCCTATTGAGCAAACTCCTCTTCAAAGGCTTGTGGCTTTGATCTAGCTCCTCCATCCCGTGGCTTGAATGCTTGGGATTTAATTTGGGTGAACTCGACTTGATGCCTTGATGGTGCTTGCAAGAGGAATTTGGATTCTATGGAGAATTGAGTGAGTTTGGATTTCTTCCTACCTCCCCTATTTTTGACTTAAGTAAAACCAAGAAGAGGAATTGGGAAGAGCATAAAAATTGCTTGAGAGAGCTTAGGGAGCTTTCCTTAGGTCTCTTTGGCTTAATCAGTGCAAGTGATGTGAATTAGAATGAAATTAGGGGGAGTATATCTCCCCATACTTGGATTGGATGGTCATGAGCTCCATTGCCATTTTGATAAGATTGATCTTATTGAATGGGTTTGTTAGGCTATTAAGAGCTTCACATGGTTCGATTTTGGCAGGGGAGTGTAGTGGAGGAGTTTTCCATGTGCTAAAATTAGTGTGGGAATGATTCCATGTGCTCATTTTTCATTGGGTGGTCAGTTTGGCCTTGGATTGGTTTGGTTGACCCAAACCCATTGGGTCATGTGCACCACACTCATTAGTGTCCATTTGGTCCATTAAGAGGGTGCAAAGTGGCCATGAAAAGATTTGACCAAGTTCCAAGTGGAATTGGCCATAGGTTACCCATTGACTTTGATTTCAATTTTGGCAGATTTGAAATAGTTTGAAATTGGGTTGGGCCAAATTTCAAAGAATTTGGAGTTGATTTGATATCATTTGGCTCATGTTGACCCATTTAGGTCAAAATGGGTGAACTTGGGTCAAGTTGACCAATTGATCAAATTGGGTTAAACTAAGGGTTGGGTCAAGTTCATATGACCATTTGAAATGTTTTGGTATCATTTTCTTGGTTCAATTTTATTTTTATTTGATTTTGTTTCATTTGAGTTCACTTTTGTCAAATGGATTAAGTTGACCAATTTGGCCCATTTGACCCAATTGGGTTAGGTCATAGGTTGGTTTAGATTCGGTTGGTCATTTGAAATGTTTTGCAACCTTTCGCTTCAATCAATTTTCATTTGTTTGATTTTGGCTTGATTTGACCTTTTAGGTCAAGTTGGGTTCATAGTTAGGCTAGATTGGGTCTAGTTGGCCAATTGAGGCTTTGGTCAAGTTCAACAAGTGATTTAGAATGAACTTGACCCATTGGCTACAATTGATTTGGCTTAGATCAAGATTTGACCCATTTTGACTTTTAATCAAGTTGGGTCAACTTATGGTAAGGCTAGGTTATGCTCAAATGATGACTTGGTTAAGTTCAAACATTGATTATAAACTATTTTTGACCAATGGTTTCAATCAATTTGGATTATGGTGGATTTTGGCTAGTTTAGGTTTCATTTGGTTCAAATGTTGACTTGGTCAAAGGCTAAGTTTGACTTGGTTTGACCCAATTTGAGTGATTGATCATCTTATGATGATTGTTGCTCATAATTTGAGGCTTAGATGAGCTTAGTTCAATCCAATTTGGGTAGGATTAAAATTTAGCTCAAAATGGTGCTTTAGGTCACAGGGTCAAGTGAGCCTAACTGGGTCAATTGACTTGATCAAGTTTGTTGAACTCACATATGGACTTATGATTGAAATATAAATCCATTTGTGAGTGATTTGGCAGTCAAATGGGTTTTGATTCATTTGACAATTTCAAGTTCAAAGGATGAACATGGGTTTGATTTGGGTTTGAGTTTTTAATTTAGTTTTGGTTTGATGATTGAAGTTTATGTTTATATTTGGTTTCTTAATTGAAGGATTGATTGTTTGGAGAGAAAATCCAAAGGTTTAGATTGATTTGAGGTTGATTTGGTTAAGTTCAAGAATTTTACTTGAAAGGGTATAGGTTGGTTTTAGATTAGATTTGTATTTGAGTTTTGAATTGGTTTTGGGTATTAGAATTTATATTTCATTTATATTTATAAATATAAATGAGAATATAAATGGGTTATGAGAAAATATTTTGAATTTGAATTGATTTGAATTTGATTTGAGCTAAATCCATAAGATGAAATCAAAATGACTTAGGAAAGATTTTAGATTTGAAGTCATCATGGATGTCAATCATTTGGAATTGATTCATGATTTGAGAAAATCCATTAGAATTGATTTGAATTCGAGAAAATCAATTAATAAGTTGGAATTGATTTGAGATTTGATTTGGAATTGAAGTTGATTTGAGTTTGAAGTTGATTTGGATTTGAGAAAATCAATTAAGTTAGAATTGATTTGAGTTTGAAGTTGATTTGAATTTGGAGTTTGACTTGAAAGAAGGAACTAAGGAGTTGGTTCAAGCTATAGGGCAGAAAGTTTTTCTTGACACCCCTAGGCATGACCTATTCTTATGGCTAACTCTTCTAAGTCTCTAGGGTTAGGTTGAGTGTTCACCTAATTACTATAAGTGTCTTAAGTCTAAGAAATTCTTAGTGTCTAAGAGGAGTCCTATGTCTAAGATGGAGAGGTTGAGAGCTCATTTTAAAAATGAGATCAACAAAGGGTGTCCAATAGGTGTGGTATGAATGACAAGGTACACCACACTTATTGGTGTTGATCGAGATGATCAACCAAAGCTCACAAGCACTAAAAATGATCTACTCTAACCAGGTGTAAAGGAATCAAGAGCTTAGTGCAATGTGATGCTACTCATGTCAAAGACATAATAAAATGAAGGAGGAATCCACTAGGGACTGAGTATGTGAACCTTCCACTAGGGAAATAAGTTCAAGTTATCCAGGGGATGAGAGGTTTTATTTGATTTGAGTCTCTGGGAGAAATTTGATTTGATTTGTTGATTTTGGATATGGTGTTCTACAGGAATGAAAATGTGAACTCTCCACTAGGGGAGCAAGTTCAAGTCATCCACTAAGGAGAAGAGGTTGTGAAATCGGCTAGGGATTAGAACTTGAGATCCACTGGGAGGAACTAGAAAGATTTGTATCTCACTGAGGAGAAGCAGATGGTTTGATTTGTTTGATTGTTTGATTATTTTCATTATTTGACTCCACTGGGGGAGGTTGGTTGAATTTTGTTTTGTTTGTTTTGACTCCACTGAGGGAGGAGTGTTTAATTTATTTTGGATTTTAAAATTTTTGGATTTTGAGATGAATCCTACTAGTTTGCGATAGATTGTACTGAGTAGTGGCCATGTTGGCCTAGGCCTAGCTCAAATTTACCAATCGGAGGGATAGCTCAAGTAGGACCCAACCAAAGGGATTGCCTTGGGTGTGCGGGTGTGGAAGAAAGCGTAGTAGACTTATATCCTCCAAAGTAGGGATTAGTTGCTGGGGTGATCAATTGACAAGGTAATGGATTGAACCTAGGCTGACTATTAAGTGAATGCTGCTAGGGAATTAAATCAACTCAAATATAGTCAAGATTAATTTCATTTTTTTATTTTTTTATGGATCCCATCATTTTGCGATGTACTACACTAAGTAGGGGCCATGGAGGCCTTGGTCTACTTCAGATTTACCAATCCAAAGGAGTAGTCTACCAACCACACAGTAGGACTATCAAACCAAAGGGGTGCCTTTCGGTTTGCATAGGTTAGGCTTAAGAAGAAAGGACGGGGACTCACATCTTCCAAAATAAAGAACCACTGGGGTGATCGATAGCTTGCGCAACAAATCAAACCCAACCTAGGGCTGACTATTGAGTGAATGCCGTTGTGGGACTTAAATCAACTAAAAGATAGTCAATGTTAATTTTATTTTGAGTTATTTTTTATGGATTTTGTTGGTTTGTGAGGGATCACACTGAGAAGGAGCTTACATTAGCTAGACCTATCTCAGATTTATTGAAACAAGGGAGAAGCTTCCGCTAGGGGAGAACTATCCAACCAAAGAGTGCCTTTCGGTTTGCAATTGTCAATTCAGGGGAAGAAAGCATGGGGACTCACATCTTCCACTACAAAAGACCACTGGGGTGATCGGTTTCTTGGGCAACAAATCAAACCTGACCTAGGGCTGCTCGTCAGTTTGGAACAGTCATGCTAGAAAGAATGTATAGTAGACTTATATCTTCCAAAGTGAAATGACTATCGAGGTAACCTGCTTGTGGAAAAATAGATTGAATCTGACCTAAGGGTAGCTATGAAGAGAGTGTCGACCCAGGGACTTATCTTAACTCAGGTAATCAGGTAATTCTTATAGGGAGTTCTGCTGACACTGCCCTAAAGATAAGATGCCTGCTTAGGAAACGGGGCTGCTAAGGGCTTGAATTTCTAATCCACAAGAAAATATTTTTATTTGTTTGTTTTGTTTGTTTATACTGGACCCTGTTAGTTTGCAAGTGATCATGCTGAGAAGGAGCGTATATCAACCTAGACTTATCTCAGATTTACTGAACTAAGGGATAATCTGTGTATCTGCTTAACAAGTTCTCCAACCACAGGGATGGATACTAGTAAAAGGGGACTATCCAATCCAAAAGTAACCCGGGTAGTGTCTAAATGGGGTTGCAAAGGATGTGATCCAAGTAGAGTTCCCACAAGGAGAGGGGTCGCTAAGGGCTTTATCCAAAACCCTGAGAGAAGATAACTTGCATAAGTATTCGATGGTGTTGACCTCATTTTTAGAATGAGTTCTCAACCCCTCCATCTTAGACATATGACTCCTCTTAGACTTTAAGAGATCCTTAGTTCTAAGACACATCTAGTGATTAGGTGGACACTCAACCTAACCCTAGAGACATAGAAGAGTTAGCCATAGGAATAGGTCATGCCTTAGGGGTTTTAGGAAAATCTGCCTACCTTATAGCTTGGACTACTTTCCTTACTTCCTTCCTTCAAGTCAAACTCCAAATCAAATAAACTTCAAACCTAAATTAATTTTAGCCTAATTGATTTTCTCCAAACTCATATCAATGCCCATGATTGAAATCCATGATTGAATTCTAAGTTGAAATTCCAAATTCCAAATCTTGCCAAGTCCTTAACTTCCCTTCATGGACTTAGCCTAAATCATCTTCAAATCAATTCAAATTCATCAAATTTTCTCATAACTCATTTATATTCTCATTTATATTCACATATATAAATGAAATATAAATTCAAATCAATCAAATCGAATCCAAAATTCAAATTTTTAATTCAAAATCCTTCTTAAGTCCTTAATCCTCTCCTAAGGATTTAGCCTAAAAATCATCTTCAAATCAATTCAAATTCATGAAATTTTCTCACAACTCATTTATATTCTCATTTATATTCACATATATAAATGAAATATAAATTCAAATCAATCAAACTAAATTCTAAATTCAAGTTCAATTCACAAATCTTTCCTAAGTCACTTTAATTCCCTCTTAAGGACTTATCCTAGATCATGATCAAATCATGCCAAATTAAAGAAATTATTTCATAACCCATTTATATTCTCATTTATATTTACAAATATAAATGAAATATAAATTCAAACAACCAAAACTAATTCCAAAAATCAAACTCAAATTCAATCAAAATCCCACCTAAGCTTTTCAAGTTAAATTCTTGAACTTAGCCAAATCAATTTCAAATCAAGCCAAACTCTTGATTTTCCTTCATGATTCAATCAATCCTTCAATCATGAATCCAAATATAAATACAGACTTCAATCACTTAGCTAAAACTCAATTCAAAAATAAAGCCAAAATCCATTTCATGTTCACCCTTTAAACTTGAAATTGTCAAATGAATCAAAACCCATTTGACTTCAAACCACTTGCAAATGGATTTATATTTCAATCATAAGTCCATATGTGAGTTCAATCAAACTTAAATCAAGTTTTGACTAAGCCATTTGACCCACTTAGGCTCACTTGACCCAAAGTGATCTAAAGCACCCTTATGAACCAAATTCTAATCTTAACCAAATTGGATTGAATCAAACTCACCTAAGCCTCTCATCATGATCATGATCAATCACTCAAATTAGGTCAAAACAAGTAAAACCTAAGGGACCAAGTCAACACTTAGCCAAAATGAAACTCAACATAGCCAAAATCCACCATAGGCCAAATTGATTGAAACCAATGATCTAAGTTCATTCATGATCAATGTTTGAACTTGACCAAGTCAACATTTGAGCCGAACCTAGCCAAATTGGCCACTTGACCTAAGTTTACTTAACTTGACTTAAAAAATCAAAATGTGTCAAAACTTGATCTAAGCCAAATTGATTGAAACCAATGGGTCATGTTCACTCTAAATCACTTGTTGAACTTGACCAAAGCCTCTTGGCCAACTAGCTCCAATGACCCCCTAGCTTGACCAAAAGGGTCATATTGAGCCAAATTCAAACTTAACCAAAATTGATTGGAAATAAAGATACCAATCCACTTCATTGGCCAACTAGACTTAAACCTACCCATGACCTAGCTCAAATAGGTCAAATGGGTCAAATTGGTCAACTTGACCTATTTGACCTAAATGAATTCATATGAACCAAATTCAAACCTAAACTAAATTGAATCAAACCAAGCCTTCAAAACATTGCAAATGGTCATATGAACTAGACCCAACCCTTGGTTTGACCCAATTTGACCAATTGATCAACTTGACCCAAGTTGACCCATTTTGACCTAAATGGGTCAACATGAGCCAAACCATACCAAATGAACTCCAAATCTAATGAAACTTGGCCAAACCTATTTTCTCAACATACCAAACAAACCCAAATTCAAAAATCAACCAAATGACCATTTTGCCCCTAGGCCATTGGGTAAATTTTATCCAATTCCACTTGGAATTTGATCAAATCCTCTTCATGCTCACTTGGTACTCTCCTAATGGATCAAGTGAACATTAGGGAGGATGTTGTACCCAACCCAATTCATTTGGGTCAGTCCAACCTGACCCAATAGCCAAATCGAGCACATGCTTTGAAATGGCCACATGGGAATCTTCCTTTTGGTCACAAGCTTCTCCACTTCTTCTTCCAAAATCAAACCATGTGCAATGAAAACAACCTATCAAACCATCTTAATCAGGTGGATCAAAATGGAAAGCCCTACGATTCTAAGGGAGATATACTCCCTTCACTCTCATTCCAAGATTCCTCAAGATTAAGTGTTAGGAAGCCGAGAGTCTTTTTTGATCCCAATCTCTCCAAATTTTCCAATTCCATTTCTCAATTTTCATAAGGTGAAAATGGGGAGCTCCACCAAAAGTCCATTTACTCACACCTAAAATCTAGCCAATTCCTTTTTGCACTCCCTCGGGGAATCGAGCATGCCCAAGCTCTCTTTCAAGTTCTTGAAGCAGTCACCTATACCAAAAGCTCACTTGTTGGTTCAGAGAAGTTACTCAACCTCAACTCAAACTTTGAAAGCTTTGTCTTAAGCTTCTCCAAGTCAGTCTTGGTGATCACCTCCGGCGAGGTTAGCCATTTTGAGCTTAAACTCCATGTGATGTGGAGCTTTGTGAAATAAATTTTCATGGCATAGGATTTTGACTGTTAGATGTGATCTAGGATGCATGATGAAGGTGTGGGCCAAATTTTAGCCCAATCTGAGCTCAATAGAGCTCGGATCATGGCCTAGAAGATGGACGAATCCTCTTTCTCGCAGGGAATTATAGGGATGGATCTCTAGCCATCCATCCGCACATTTTCCATGAACGGACGAGATTAAAATGCATAATATATTTATATGTAATCCTCTGATCAGTGGATTTAATCTCAGCTATCCGATCCTCAATCAAATGGTTTTGAGAAAAACGTGCATGCACAGCTACGATGTGACAATTTAAATTACCAATCAAGTTTCAACATGTGTAAAGCGCATGCCATGTCAGCCGCATGCATGGCACCAGTAGGATTAGTGGTATAATTAGTGATTTATTTAATTTTAATTAAGCACCTAAACTTCAAAAATTCATATCTCAACATAAAAAAATCAGAAAAATATGAAATAAATTGTATTAGAAAGATATTTGAACATAAAATATTCTAAAACTGATTTTGATTGATTTTGAATAGTTTTGTTCTCTAAATTTGGGTTTTATTGGGGTATTAATTTGCTAATTACTCTTTAATTAATCCATTGATTAATCTCAAACTTCTGGGGTGTAATTAGATGGATGACTTCTGCCTCCCTTAATTTTCTTCGGATTTATTGGTGGCTTAATTATTGAAATTGCTCATTCATTCCATAATCACTCCCTTAATGTAATTATACTTAATTAAGGACATAATTAGTTATTTAACCCTCTAATTGAGCCAATTAAGTTTTGATTAAGTGAATGTGAGGTTTAAGGAATAATTTTGGGATACTCTTCTTAAGATATTTCTTAAACCCCCTTTATTTCTCAATCTTACCTTAATTAAAATTTAATTCACTAATTATCCCCTTAATTAATTTTCCTAAAATTCTAAAACTCTCCAGATCTCAATTAATTCTTCTTGGGTATATGCATAGGTGTTCAAGAGCCTAAGTACAATTAAGGAAATCAAAATTCAACTCCTATGTGTGAGGGGTGTTTTGAAATTACTTAAGTTAAATCCCTTAGTTTAATTAATCATTAATCATGAGCCAAATTGCATTAGGCCTTTTCTTCCTAGGTGCATTGCAAATTTAAATTCCTTGTGTGGTTTTATGTCATGTCATTAGCTCATAATTATTTGATTAACTATGCTATGGTGGTGTACGTAAGGGGTAATTAACATGCTTAATTCATACCTTAACCTAATCAAAATATAAAATGGATCTAATCATCTAAAAATTAAACTTAAATATCATACATGTATGGGAATGGGTTAAGAACAACAAACTCACCTCACATTTATCAAATTAAATCAAACTCAAAATCAAACAAAAATCACATTAAATAAACTTTGATTTGCTTTAAGCTTTCTTATTTTATAAGATTGCCTTTAGGCATTAATTAAGGTGAATGTGTTTACATACTTTCATTACTTTAGTTTTTTCCTAACATGCTAAATGTGTGTCATATGATTTCATACATGCATGCTTTTCAAAAAATCAAATTTAAAATGAAAATGTTTCCTTTATGTCAAATTGCATGTTTTGGCTAAAGTAAGAATATGAGTTATTATTATCACTATTAAATCTAAATTATTTTCAGAATATATGAATCAATTATCAAAATTGAAAGTGTGTTACTTATATCTTACTTATAAGCTTTCATGTGATTAAAATATAAGGATATGCTTAGTGTAGTTTTCCTTCTCCTCTCTTTTGGTATAGTTTTGAATAGGATTCGGCAAAGTGTATTGGAAAGAACATAATACTTGCCTAATTCCATTTAATATTCATTCCTATGCTATGACTTAAGAAGGACACCTACACTTACATATACAAATTGCATAAACAAACAAAAAATAAAACAAATACAAACTTTTGCATCTTTCTTTTCCATTCATTTATTTTCTATGCATACATGTATTTAAGGGAAGTGATATATTAGTTTGGACAACCTCGGGGTTATGAGGCTTTAAGTAGCCCTAAAGGTCTTACCACCCTTGGTTAATCTCTTCACTTATGTCTTTCATGCATTCATATGTGCATGTGAAAATTGGATAAGAAACCCCTTTGCTACTTACTAAAAATCATGCATCATAAACATTCAAATTTTCTTAAGGAACTTATTTAGCATGCATCAGTGTGCTATACATTCTATTTGGTATAGCATGCTTAGGATTCATTCATATGCATGTTATACATGTTGGGAAAGAAATGAAGTGATGTATATTTTGTGAATTTAGTTCACTTTATTTAATCTTAAAATGCCTCTCTTTTTGAATAGGTTTGTTTAGAGTTCATCTAAACTTAGGATTGATTAAAAAATATAATAAAACATTCACTAAATAAAACTAAAACATGAATCTACTTTAGAAATTACTTAGGTTAGGGAAGGAAAGAGAAGTTCTCTTCTCTTTCCCTCTCTTTACAACTTAGTAATTAATTATAAGATTCACTTGAACCCAATTAAAACTCAAAATAAAATCAACCCAAAAAAACTAAACCACTTAACTGAAACCCTCCTCTAAGTTGAACATTCTTCACACTTAGAAAATTCTAACTTAAATCCATAGCTAAGCATACCACAAACCTCTAAAGCACACACATTAGCTAAGTCATCACTTAGCTTTAGGTTAGGGTGGTGCATGGTTTGATGATTGCTTTTATTTTATGATATATGTTTTAGTCTGGATGTTAGGGTGAATGTGTGTAGAATGAATGATAGGATGATTTAGTCTAATCATTATTTTTTTGTATGGGATTGTGCTTAAAGGGCAATGTAATAAATAAAAATTATAAATGTTTTTTGTTGTGCAGGTGCTTATACCCCTAAGCATAATCTAATAGGCCAAGTGGACTTAATCACCCATGTGTGGGGTGATAAGTCCAATATTTATGCTTGAGATTTGTGTGGTTTGTTTTGCTAATCTCTATTTTGCAGGTGTTAACTTGATTTACTTTTTCTTTCCATGTATTTTTGCAATTAAGATTTTGGAATGATTGTTATGGGGATTAGGATGAGCATTGGTCATAAGAATACATCTTATCTACCATGTGAAGCCTTTAGAGCAAACACCTTCCAACCATCCAAAAGAAGGAACCAAAGAAGAAAGAAGAAAAGAAGAATGAAGAAATGAAGCTTGAAGACCCCCATAATAATGAATTACTTGCTTAATTGTACTTAATTCATTTGTAATCTGTGTTGTATAAGGGTAGAGCCCGGCTACCCAATTTATTTTCAGGTTTGTACAATGGTACTCAACCACAAATGGCCTCTTATTATTTTGCGTTAGATTTATAAATTGATTGATGATTTATTTAGCTTGTGCATTAAGATGGCATCCTTTTCCTAGTTTCTTCCTTGCTTGATGTATGGCCTAGATGTGGATTAGGCTCTTAGGAAAAATAAATTTTCTACCAAATTTAACAATTCAAGATGTGGCTTCCATCTTTTCTAGAGAAACTTAGCTTGACCTTTGAGAGTCATGGTGGAAACACACCTCCTCCCTTCTCACTGATTTTAGCCAATAATCTCATTTCTCATGCATTAGGCATATGAATCCAATTAGCCTAAGTCAAAATAATTATCAAAAAAATAAAATATAATATAATATGATTTGCATCAGATTTAGGTCATTTAAAGCATGCCCTTACATGATCTAGTCTCTCTAGGGCTTGAGTTTAAGGACTTAGTCTCTTACAAGATAGTTATCTTGCATAAAGCATATGACTTGCCTACGTGAATTTAAAACGTAGGAGTTAGTTGGTAGCCACCCAGGTGATTTTAAGTCGGTCGGTGGTTTGTCTCTCTTATGGGCAAACAAAATACCACTTTTCCATAGATTTATGTTGTGCTTTTGGCCTCAAAGCTCCCTAAATTTAGGTTATAAGGTTGTTGCTTCTTTTGTGATAAGCATAAATCCTCACCTCTTAGGAATTTCCATAATCTTGTTTTATAGAACCATAAGCCCTAAATTTCTAATGAAAAATTCAACTCAATCAAATTAAATTAATTTCAAAAAAGTAAAGCCCAACCATAGGATAGTTTGAGATGCTCGCTAGGTTTCTTAGCATCATGAGCATCTCCTACTTATCTTCATTTGGCAATCCTATTTGATCTCCCAAAATAAACTAATTGATTGATAGTCCTACCTATTGAAATATTTGGAGACAATGATGATTTGCCTTTATCGAGAGTATTCCTAAGGGATCCCATTCCTTAGGATGTAATTAACTATGGGGGCTTGCCCCTATAGGGAACTTAACGAACCCAATTTAAAATAAACCCTAGTTTACTTTTCCATGTAAAGTAGGAGAAAAATCTTTGGTACACATGCAGACCCATTGTCCTTAGGAGTCCTTGTTGAGGTGATTAGGTCCATTATATGGTGGTGATTTCTATCTTTTGAGATAGTACACATCTCCTCAATGGCATACATGATCATCCTCAATAAGAACATCTACGGATCTACGTGGTGTCAAAAAAGCATAAAAAGAAGAAGTATATTTTGATCTTCATTTTTTATTCTGTATAGAGTGAAGATGGAAGTATTTTTATTCTTTAAAAATATAAAAATTTCACCATAGTGGCCAACTCAAGGAGAAAGCACGGGAACTGACATTTGCCAAGAGTGGTGTATGCAGGTGTGTCCTTTGTCGATAGAACATCAATCAAACTAAGGTGCGTCGGTTTGCAACAATCGACTAGAAGAAAGCTCAGACTCACCCCTAGAGGAACTGTCGGATAGTCTATTGACTCAATTGCTATCCGACCTAGGGTGATTACTAAGTGAATGCTACTAGGGGACTTATATAAACTCAAAAGTGCTCAAAAGGAATGGAGCCTCTGGGGGACTTACCCTAAACCTTAAATATAATTGACCTAATTAGTACATGATGTTTAGTTCAAGAAGAAAGCACGGGAACTCACATCTTCTTAAAAAAAATAAACATGAGGTAGCTTATTGGCTGGGCAGTGAAGTCTACCAAACTAATAAGGACTCGTGGTTTGCAATGGTCAAGTCAGGAAGAAAGCACGGGGACTCACATCCGCCAGAAACAAGTGACCATTGGGGTGACATACTAGCAATTAACCCGACCTAGAGTAGCTAATGAGTGAGTGCCATAGGGGCTTGCTCCCACATCAAAATAACTTGAGATAAAAGATTTGGGTTTATTTTTATTTATGTTTGTGTTAGAAGGAATAAGATGCCTCTTGGGTTATCTCACACCTACCCTAAACACACTTGGAGAATTTGATGAAACGGTGCCATGAATGGCAACTAGGATTCCCACCAAGAAAGGATGTCACTTGGGTTCTCTTACACCTAACTTAGTTGTGCTAATCAAAATAGGATGCCTCTTGGGTTCTCTCACATCTATTCTAGTAGCACCAGGGAATTGTGTTTGATTTTGTGTTCGTGTTGTTAAAGAGGGATAGGATGCCTCCTAGGTTCTCTTACACCTATCCTAAACATGTCATGGTGGATTCGTAAGATAAGCAAACAACACTTAGAATGAAGAGAATATTTTGATGAACTGGAATGAAATTTTATTATTTTGATCATAATTATTTTTAAACATGATTTATGGGTAATATTTCTTTAAATAGATTCCATTAATTGGAAGCATCGGGTGTTCCCCTTTACATTCAATAAGTTGATAGGATCCTCTTTGGTAGGTGATGGAGGCAGATTTGATGGAGGCGAATGTTCTTTCTTTTGATGAGATTGAGAGAACATAGGTATTGGAGGTGAGGGAAGAAGATATGTTAGATAACTAGTGCTCGCACTAAGGATTGCCAAGGTTTGGCCACCAAGCTCTCAAACCACAAGAATAACTCAATAATTTGTAATTGGTAAAAGATCTCCTTCATTCTAGTAAGAGGGGTTATTTATAGTCATTAAAAGCATCTTTCAAAAGAAAAGAATTGAAAACATGAAGGGAAAGGTGGGTGGCCACATAAATGTGAAGCATTAAGTTGCCTCATTATTTTATGTCATCCACTCATCACATGCTATTATTTTATGTGGATTCAACCACCTCACATGTCATGCTTTCAATTTTTAAATGCAAAATTTTAAACATGAGTTTCTAAAAGAAAAGTAATAATTATATAAATAAAAAATATGAAATCATAAAATGGGTCTTAGCATGCTAATGGGCTAAGCCTTCTTCTTTCTTGAATTTTCTTGGGCTTTAGCTTGAGATCTTGTAAATGGACCTTGAGCTCTAATTTTGAGTCCTCATGATGTTACATCAACTCCCTACCTTGAACTGCTCGGTAGAGTTGAAATCTAAGAAGTCTTCTACTAATTGTCGGGCTAAAGTCTTCAAATTAGTACAGGTCAACCATGTGTCTTCAGCTGGTGGCTTATTCTTCTAACGAACTAGAAAATGATGTTCATAAGCTAGATGAATAGCTGCTTCCTCGGTGATAATATAGTCAACTTCAAAGGAAGAGGGCTTCTACAAGTACCGTACTATATCTCTTGCTAAAGAGTTAGACTGAACAAGTGGAGGTTTGTTAATTCCTTCATATGATAGAATATCTTCAATACTAATAACTAGATGAATGAGAATATCAGTAGGCAAATCAAGGTGATAAGCATTAGTTCCAATTTTCTTGAGAATTTAAATAGACCACAAGCTCGTGCATGTAATTTCTTATATCTAGTAGTTTGATAATGCTTAGGCTAAATATGAATCAATACATAATCACATTCTTTATATTCTTTCATTGAACGATTATGATATGCCTTAGAAGCATAGTTATCATTACTTATAGTAATTTACTTTCTTATATCTTCATGGAGGCTTTGAAAATCTTTAGCAAATGAGAACATCAAAAAATACTTGAGATGGAAGGTTTGCTACATTTATTGGTCATCATGGGTTTTGACAATAGACTATCTCAAATGGTGATTTTTTTGTAGTTCTAGAATACTACTATTATCGATAAATTTTAAGGTTGGTAAATAAAAATCCCAATTTCCTAAACTTTTACCTACCAAAAATCTAAGCAAATTTCCTAAGGTACGATTAACTACTTCAGTTTGTCCATCAGCTTATGGGTGAAAGGCAGAAAAAAATTTTAATTTGGTACCTAATTATATCCATAATATTTTTGAAAAATATTAGACAAACTTAACATCTCTATCAGAAACAATGGTTAAAGGGAGACCATGGAGTCGCACTATTTAAAAAATAATTTGGCTATATAAGAAGCATCATTTATTTTTGAACAAGGTAAGAAATGAGCCATTTTTGAGAACCTATCCACTACAATAAAAAATCTATAATGTCCTCGGTCCTAGGTAATCATAGAATAAAATCCATTGATAGGTCTTCCCAAGGCCTATAAGGAACAGGTAAGGCAGTGTATTGTCCAGACCTTTGTTTGATAGTTTTATCCTATTTATAAATTAAACATTGAGCCACTAATTTTTAAACATCTCATTTTAATGAAGGCCAATAAAATCTATTTTCTAATAAATATATGGTCTTATCGTTTCCAAAATGACCAACTACACCCCCAACATGTAGCTCAGTGATAAGAAATTCTTTAAGAGAAAATCGAGGAATGCATAATTGTTTTCTTTTATATAAATATTCATTTATTATCAAGAATGTCCCTTTTAAAGTTATTGGTTTATCTAGGTGTTCAAGATAAATTAGGTGAAAGTCAGGGCATATAATATAATCATCTTTAATTCTATCAAATCCTGGGATTCTAAATTTTAAAGAGGAAATCATTAGGTTTATCCTGGATAAAGCAACAATAGATTTATTCTCAATTCTAGGCTTATACTTTTAAATAAAAGAGTAGTCTTGTAAAAATTCAACCCATTTTGCATGCCTATGACTTCATTTTCATTGAGTATTAATGAATTTTGAGGCATGATGATCATAATTTAGTATAAATTCTCTATGTAAGAGATAGTGTCGCCAATGCCTTAAGGATTGAATTAAAACATAAAACTCTATCATAAGTGGAATATCATTCTTTGGCTTCATTTAACTTTTCACTAAAGAATGTTATATGATGATTCTATTGACTTAAAAAATTCCACCTATCCCAATTCCTTAAGCATCACATGTCACTTCAAAGGCTTTAGTAAAATTAGGAAGCCTAAGGATTGGTGCAGAAGTGATAAGAACTTTAATTTGATCTAAGGCCTTTTGTATATTAGGATTCCAACAAAATTTATTTTATTTTAGTATATCAATTATCAGAGTAACAATGGTACAAAATTTCTTAATAAATCTCCGATAAAAAGTGGCTAAACCATGGAAGCTTCTAACTTTAGTAAAACTTTTAAGTGATGGACAATCTAAGATTGCTTTCACTTTAGAAGGATCAGGTTTAAGTCCAGTAGTGGATATAATAAAGCCTAAAAAGAAACATTTTTTAAAATTAATGTATAATTTCTTTTGTCAAAGTAGTTCAAAGAATTTTTGTAGGTGTTGTAGATGTTCATTTTCACTTAGACTAAAAATAGAATATCATCAAAATACACCACCAAAAATTTACCTATATATGGTTTAAGAATAGTATTCATTAATCTCATAAATGTACTAAGAGCATTTGAAAGTCCAAAGAGCATGACAAGCCATTCATAAAGTCCATCAGGGGTCTTAAAAGGCCTTCCACTCATCTCGATCTAATCGAATTTGATGGCATCCACTTTTTAATCTTTGAAAAAAAATTTGCTCGAGATTAAATCTAACATATCATCTAATCGGGAATATGAAACCTATATTTGATAGTAATTTTATTTATTGCTCTTATCAACACACATTCACCATGTTCCATCTTTATTTGGAGTTAATAATCTTTGGGGCGCACAAGCTAAGACTCTCTTGAATAAAACCCTTTTTTAATAATTCCTCAGCTTGTCTTTTAATCTCAACATGCTCGGTAAGGTTCATCCTATAAAGTGGAAGATTAGGAAGTTGAGAACTAGGTAAGAACTCAATGGATGTTGAATGTCTCTTAGGAGGTAGCTCATCAAAGCTCATCAGTGCAATATCGTTAAAATCGGAAAAGACTTTTTAATCTCAACATGCTCGGTAAGGTTCATCCTATAAAGTGGAAGATTAGGAAGTTGAGAACTAGGTAAGAACTCAATGGATGTTGAATGCCTCTCAGAGGAGGTAACTCATCAAGAAGCTCATCGTATCTAAAATCGAAGAAGAGAAGAGATCACGGTATGTGAGTCTCATTAGAGTCCGTATGACTTCTTTTACATGTAATATGTGAAGAAGAAATGGATCGAGAATTCTTTAGAAGCTCCAAAACTTATTTCTATCTTTGGGGTCAAAGGAGGAAGAGTAGATGTTTTAAAGTAAGAATCATAAAATGATAGTATTAGCTAATAGTAGGATTTTCTATGATAATTAATTGAAGTTTGGCATTTTTCTTCAATAGAGGCTTAGGTTGCAAGTCGAAGTTTTTGTGGTGTTATGGAGGGTGTTTTTCTACACTTTTGGTTGGAATTTAATAGTCTTATTATTATGTTTAAAAACATAAGTATTTTCCTACCATAGTGAATAACATTCATATCATATAGCCAAGGTCACCCCTAAGAGAATATGAGCAATGTCCATAGGAGAACATCACACCAAATTTGGTCCTCATAGCTTCCTATTTTAATAGGAACTAAACACCATTGGTGATGGGAAGAGATGTATGATTTACCCATAACATGAAATGGTTCAGGTGAGGTTGATTTTAGGTTGGCTTGAGTTAAGGTGTGTTGAAATGACATTCATAGCACTCCCTCCATCTAACTAACCTACATCTCTTTTCATTACACAAAACATACATGCTAAAAATGTTCTTTCTCCTCCAATCTTATTTTTTTAATTTGCGAAGATATCTCATCTCATTAACATGAGGGTCATGTTAATTCCAATTCTTCATCGATAATAGGGTGTCATCATAAACTTCTTCTAGATTATCATCTATTGGATTTTTAGCTTCTTCTAAAAATAAGATTTGAGTTTTATATTGATTTTGCATATGACCCTTTTTATGACATTTAAAACATATTACTTCCCTAGTGTTCTTAGAGCTCCCTTCAATTGAAGTTTTAGGCAAAAGGGTCAGGTCATTTGGATGGGCAGGTCTAAAAATAGATCTATGAGATGAAATAGAAGTTACTTGACTTTTTGTTTTAGAGAGAGCGACAGATTTCTTTTGTTGTTCAACCAATAATGCATAATGAAATGCTTCCTCTAAAGATTGTCAAATAATTCAACTTCATTTCTAATGTCATCTAAGTCCAATAACAAATTTATTGGCTAATTGCCAATCATTATCATCACAGTTCTAGAAATTAGATATTCAAAAGTATTCAAGTTTTCGATAAGATAATTACCTTATCTCAAAGTTAATAATTGACTATGTAGCTTCTTATCATGATGCTTAGGACAATACTTTGCTCTTAACATTTCTTTCATTTATATCCAAGTGAGGTTTGTCCTTACTAATCTTTTTTCTTTAGCTAAAGTATTTGTCTAATAAATTTTAGCATGACCTATCAATTTCATTTTAGCAAAAGTAACTCTTCGGTAATCATCCATTTTATACCAATCAAAGAAGTCATCCATTTGAACTAACCAATCAAGAAATTTATTTGGGTCATGTATACCAACATAAGTTGGGGCCTCTACTTTAACTCTTCGAGATGGATCATTAAAGTCTTTTATAGTCTTAAAATAATTTTCTCCCCTTCCACCATTTCTAGCAATTGATGGTCTTCTAAATGGTTGATTTTCTCTATGGTTTATGAATCTTCTTTATCTATCCCTATTGGCATAGTCTGAGTAGGTATTAGAGGAGGAGTTGGTACTCTATTATTTTGTAGATTCGTTATAAGAGTTTGCATTTGTTGTTTAAGTTCTTGCATTTGATTCTTACTTTCTTCTAATATTTGTCGAGTTTTTAATTCATTATCTTGGATCCTAATCTTGAGAGATAGATTTTGGAGGCGGATGGAGGTGGATGTTCTTTCTTTTGATGAGATTGAGAGAACATAGGTATTGGAGGTGAGAGAAGAAGATATGTTAGATAACTAGCGCTCCCACCAAGGATTTCCAAGGTTTGGCCACCAAGCTCTCAAACCACAAGAATAACTCAATAATTTGTAATTGGTAAAAGATCTCATTCTCGTAAGAGGGCTATTTATAGTCATTACAAGCATCTTTCAAAGAAAAGAATTCAAAACATGAAGGTGGTGGCCACATTAATGTGAAGCATTAAGTTGCCTCATTATTTTATGTCATCCACTCATTTCACATGCTATTATTTTATGTGGATTCAACCACCTCACATGTCATGCTTTGAATTTTAAATGCAAAATTTTAAACATGGAGTTTTAGAAGAAAATTAAAAATTACATAAATAAAAAGATGAAATCATAAAATGGGCCTTAGTTAATGGGCAAAGGCTTCTTCTTTCTTGAATTTTGGCTTTAGCTTGAGATCTTATAAATGGACCTTGAGCTCTAATTTTTGGATCCTCAAGATGTTCTACATCAGTGGGCCTTCTCTATGAACAAAGGGACTTCCCAAGTGGGTTCAAACTTGCCTCCCATCTTTTGATGGGCAACAATTGGTCTCCTTAGAACTAGGACAAGCTCTCCTACTTGAAAAGCTCTAGGACGGACCAGCTTATTGTAAACTTGAATCATTTTAGCCTTGTACAACTCAAGGTTTTGGCATGCTTGTAGGTGTCTCTCCTCCAAACCTTCGAGTTCTTTTAACCATAACTTGGCAATATGCTCAGTAGTGATCTTGCTACCCAATGTTATCCTTAGTGATGGCAGTTGAACTTCTAAGGGTAGAATGGGTTCAGACCCATATACTAAGGAAAATGGGATAGATTGAGTTGGAGTTCTATATGTGGTGCGGTATGCCCACAAGGATTCAACCAATTGCTCATGCCACTATCACTTGTTGTCATCAAGCATCTTTTTTTAGTATCTAGATGAGAGTTTTTTTGAATGCTTCTACTAGGCCATTTGCCCTAGGGTAGTAGATAGTGGAGTATCTTCAATCTATATCATGTATTTTGGAGAAGCTGTTGACGTTGGTGCTTTTGAATGCAGCACCATTATCGACATAGAGGCACCCCAAACCTATATATGATATGGTTCTAAAAATTGAAGCACATGTCGAAGGACCTCCTTGAGTGGGATTGCCTCCACCTACTTGAAAAAGTAGTCGCTGATAGATAAGATGAACTAGTGACCCTTGAAAGAAGGAGGACCGATAGGACCTACAATGTCGGTACCCCAACACTCAAATGGCCATGAAGCCAATGTAAGATGGAGAATATTGGGTGGTTGATGTAGGACCACACCGTGTACCTGACACTGATGGCATCCTCTAGATACATCCATGCAATATGTAATCATCAAAAGTAAGTAATATACTAGTCTCTTGATCTTTACTTTCATCTTCAAACTGGATTGATGTGCTTCGCATAGACCTGAATGTATCTCGATCATGATCCTACGGGCTTTGTGTTTGTCTGAATAGTGTAACTACATTTGATCAAAGGACTGTCGCTACAAGGTGCCATCCATGATAACATAGGAGAGAGCTCTCTATTTCATCTGATGGGCTTGTGATTTCTATTGAGGTAGTTTACTGATGTTCAAGTAGTCAATGAACGGTTGCCTCCAATCCAACTCCTGGTCCTTATTGGCATCGATAACATCCCCTTCAAGAGAAAGTCTCTCGATGAGTTTAGCATCAATAAGGGATAGGACTTGTCTATTTTGGACCCTTATTGGAATGGACTCATCTTCCGGACATGCCAACTCTTTGGCAAGTTTGGCCAAAGCATCTGCTACTACGTTCTCTCCTCGGGACCTTGTAGATGGTAACCTGATTTGGGGCCAATGCTTCATGGTATACTCGTGGTGATGAAGCTTAGGTTTTAGAACATTGTAGGACCCGTCAATCTAGTTGATGACCAACTTAGAGTCCCCATAGATGTTGATGCTTGACACACTATAATGGCTAACTCCAGATCGGTAATCAAAGCCTCATACATGGCTTCATTGTTGGTGCAGGGATTAGAGATATAGTATGAGAATCTCATCACATCGTGTAGAGTTAAGAGGACTATTCCCACCCCTGCCTTTCCTGGAAGATTAGATCGTGATTCTTTTCCTTTATGAAAGGAAGCAACACCATCAAAATACATCTCCCAACGGTGATTGTCAACCTCCCCTAAGTTCATAATTTGTTTGTCAGGGAGATCATCACTAAGCGAAGAATTTATAGGAAGTGGGTGTGTTACTAAGAAATCTGTTAGTGCTTATCCTTTCACCGCACAAAGGCGTATGAAAGTGTATAAAATTGTGAGAGAATCATGAATCAACGTACCAAACATCCAGATAGCATTGGCTGTGTCATTAGATACTGCAGTGGATTAATTCTTGAAATGAAGTATACCTTATTAGGGAGCATATAGTGTTGTAGCTTTTGGGATGAAAAGATTAAAGTTAGCAATATTTCTCAATAGGTGGGTAGTTCATTTCAGGATCGAGATGACGAGGTAGTAGAGAGCACTCTCCTTCTTCATCATTTGGCCAATAATAAAGCCAAGGAGTCATCCAATGCGCAGATAGAGGATGAGTGGTCTGCCCAGATAGGCTGCTAGAACCGGCAAAATACGCTTGATATCTTCAAAGGAATGCTAGCACTTATCATCCTACTTAAACTTGGCATCCTTTTTAACAAGTGCTGAAAATGGCTTGCATCTTCCTGATAGGTTGGAGATAAAGCATCTTAAATATGCCAGCCACCCTTAGAAAGATCTGAGTTGAGTTAAAATTTTAGGTGGTGGCATTTCTAAGATAACTTTGATATTTTCTAGATCTATTTTTATTCCCCAGTGTCAGATAACAAACCCAAGGAATTTTCTTGAAGCTACTCTAAATGCACACTTCAGGGGGTTTATTTTGAGGTTAAATGATCTTAATCATTTCAAAACTACTCTCATGTCAAAGAAATGATCTTCCTTTTCTTTACTTTTGACTACTAGATCATCAATAATATTCAACTTCATGATGAACAGGTTCATTGAAGATCTAAGTCACGACCCATTGGTATGTAGCACCAGCATTTTTAAGGCCAAAAGGCATGACCTTATAACAATAGATTCTGATCGGGGTTCAAAGAATAGTGTTTCTATCTTCCTCGGGAGCCATCTTGATTTGATTGTAGCCAGATGACCCATCCATGAAGGATAATACTGCATGAGATGAGGCAATGTCCACCATTAATTTTAGTATAGAAAGAGAAAACTCATCCTTAGGAAATGTCTTATTTAAGTTCTTGAAATGGATGCATATATGAATTTGTCCATTCTTTTCTTAATGATATGCTAACGTAGATATTTTTCTTCCTCGATGAAACCAAAGATCGATCATCTTGACTTAAATGACGTTGTTCAATTTCTAATCACATGCATCTTGGAGCTTTCTTAATAGGGTTAGTGTCAAGGGTTATTGCTAGTTTGTAGACTACTATATTAGGAGATAATTCGAGCATTCTTCATAGCTCCATGCAAAACAATCCTTAAACTCAATCAATAGCCTAACTAAGTCATTGGTTTCTTCTTCATTCAGCATTAAACTGATGTATGTCGGACATGAATTTTCTTCCATCCTGAGGTTTAATTTCTTTAAGTTTGACAATTATTGAATGGATCTCCTCTTCAAATTCTGGCGGTGCATCTTTGATTTAAAGATCATCTAGATCATTTAAAGTTTCTAAATGCATATCCTCATAAGAGTTAGTGTGGTTTGAGAAGAACCTATCAGATTCTAGATGATTAATAACAACTAAGCAGTAATCATCATCATCAATTGGACTCATTGTACTGAATCCTAGAGATCTCACATCCCCTTTGTTGCTCATAGCTTCAAAGTACCTATGCTTAAACCATGTATAAGGAATCAAACCCTTTTTTGTAAGATTAAGAACACAAGATGAGTACTAATCAAAATATAATTTCATTAATTCTTTATATGAATTATTCTAAAGTCCTTCATTAGTTTTTGGACTTGAGGATGCTGATCTCAATAGGAATCTCTTCAGCTTGACATCTCAAGAAGACTGAGGGGCTTCCTTAACTACTAAACCTTCAACTTTTTGAGAGGAAAGTGAGGTTAGAGCTAAGGTTCCTAATTGTTGCCTGATAGTTTCACATAAACATGATTTGAATACATTCATGCTTTGCTTAGAGGCTTGGCCTTCATTGTTATCTAGCTCGAGTGTCACCTCTAATGAAACCCTCTGAGAGGGGTTAGCTGGTATGCTAATCACATTAGACTCATCCTCTAAGCTTGATTCCAAGTCTATGTGAAAAGTAGGGGTACTCTTGTCAATTGAAACATAACCCTTGTTGGATAGCTTCCAACCAGCAGGTCTTCCACCTTTGGAACTACCTCTATGTCTACCTCTGCCTCTACCTAGTGGTGGTTGAGTCATCCTACCCATGTGTCCATATGATGGAATAAATTGTGGGTGGAATGGGACATGCGGCTCTACTTCTTCCTTGATGTCCTTTTCTCATTCGCTTGAACTTTCATTTTTCTTTCTTTTTCTTTTTCTTTTTCTTTTTCTTATTTTTGCTTTTCTTTTGCATTTGAATTTTTCCCAAGTTCATGAGAAAAGGTGTTTTGAGGAAGATAGTAGGTTGCATCTTCATATATCTCAACCTCTCTTATTGAAAATGGCTTTTCATCTGCTTTAACACAGTATTCAATTCCATCCTTTCTAAACTTGATGCATTATTGAAGGGAGGATGGAATCATCTTATTATGATGTATCTAAGGCTTGCCGAGCAAAGCGGTGAATGAAGTATTTGAATGAATGATATAGAACTTGACTTCCAGTCACCTATTTCCAAAAGCAACACTATGGAACCTAAAGCCCTCTCGCCTTATTCATTGAATCCTCTCAACATCATTCGATCTCCTCGAAGTGTGGAGATGTCGATCGTCAAATAGGCAAGTATCTTTAGACTCATAATGTTCACACCGATTAGACAAAGAACCGGAAAGTATGAATCCCATGTCCACAATGTGAGGGACTAGTGCTCCATGTCCCCAGTAAGGTCTTCTTCTAAAGTGACTCCTTGGGCTTCTCAAATAATGTGCCTCTCCAACAAATAGCTGCAAGCATATATCTAGATTAAGAAGAGCCTTGATTAATGATTCCCTCATCTCTTTGGATATAACAAAGACATCATATATGCTTAACTTAGATGGCAACTTTCTTAGGTGAGACAGGACATTATAATTCACCTTGGGTTCTCCTCTACAAGCATATCCAAGGGTGGAGCATCCTATGGAGGGGCTTCTCGATCATTTTAACCAATGACTTGTTTCCCCTTTTCTTGAGGTGCTACCCTAGGAGGTAGAACCTTGCCACTATGGAGGTTGACTTTGGTGATCTCTTGTGGCAGGTTAATGGAAGATTATACCTACTTGTTAGGCTCACCTACAGCTTCTCCTATAAGACCCTCAGAATCAGATGATTCCAAGTTTATCTCAAGAGGTGAACCCGAAGTATTTAGAGAAGGAAAGTCCAACTCTAAATCAAATAAAAGAAGATTGGGGTTGTTATAATTATTATTTAGACTTAGATAGTTTTCAATAAGAGTAGAATTAGACAACCCATCAGAAGTGACACAGAAATAATTTAAACTAGCTCTATTCCTCAATTTCTTGGATTTTAAAGGAGGTACATAATAAAAATCAAGTAAAGTAAGTGTGGTGCTGGATTTGATGCCCTTATCTGCCAATACAAGATGTCTACTAGAGGAAGAGCTAGCTGAAGTAGAGGTACTCACTGAAGTAGTAGTTGCAACTGTGGACTGAAGGCTGGGCTCGGTCGGTGGTTGCGCTACTTGGCTATCCCAGGTTGGTGTGGGCTGTTGTTGTAGCTACTAAGCTCCTACCTTTCCCAAGTTATCTTTGGCAATTTGTAAACCTTCCTTGATGTTGGAGGTTCGAGTTGCCTGGCACCTGCAAGAAAAGTTTCTTAATTTAGGACACAATCTTTTTAGAGGTTTGGGATAAGGAGATATCCCAACCTTCTTTGATTTTTAGAGGATCGTAGGTATCCCCAAGGATTACCCTAATGGAACTAGATGGTTGTTCCAGAAGGTATTCCTTCAGGATAACTATGATGCCTATCTTGTAGCTATGCTCAAGCTAGTCCTTGAATGTAAAGCAATCCTCAAAAACATGACCTAGCATGTGGTGGCAGAGGAAAAAGTGAGTATCATTGCTCTTGCCCACTTCGTCTAGCCTTCTAGGCTTGGGTTGCTGAAAATCAGGTTTTTTTAAGAGATTCTTAAAGATTTTTCTGATTATCTCCCTCTTAAATGAATAAGGTTTGTTTAGTTTATCCAAAAGAGTATGTGGATGGTACCTACTTACTGTGTGGGTATGGTGAGGAGGAGGTGAAGGATGAAGGTCGTTGGCAAACCGATAGGATGGCCTCGGTGGTGGTAGAAGAGGTGGAAGTGATGGCTGTGGAGCTCGAGGTCTCATACTGCTCTCTGGCTAGCTGCTTCCCCTTGTCTACTGCTATCACTTCCCACGGCTTCTTCTCATAAGTTTTGTGGCATTGGCTTTGTTGATTGATCCAGAAAAGATAATTGTTTGGCTTCTTCTTGTAAGCTAGCCACCTTGTTGATTAGTTTCTCAAATATCTTGATGGTAAAACCTGAAGGCGCCATGAATATTCTTTAGTAAATTTTATCATGACATTGATTCACATTTCATATTCAAATTGTGCCATCTAAGAATATAATGAGGGACACACGTGGTTTGTAACAACGAGATCACCAACTCACCCTTTCGAGCTCCAAAGAAATCTCTTAATGAAGAGTTGCTCCAACTCAGAAAAAATTTCAACTGGGAAGTTTAGCATACCAATCGAAGGCTATGTCTGCTAAGCTGCTAACAAAAAGATAGAATAAAAGAGCATCACTACCACCAGTATTGCAGCAGCTAGCTCTAAAGTGTGCTATGTGGTGCCATGGGTTCCCACTACCATCAAAGCTCTTGAAAGAATGTGGCACAAAACCCTTAGGATACTAGATGGCATCAAATTTTTCTAGGTAGGGTCTACCCTTTGGAACTGATGATCCACCTCAGGCTTGCACCAATGCTTCTTGCATGTTGCTCAAATATGAGTTTAATGTCCTTTTCTTGTTTGGAGGTACTATCCACTACCTTCTATACAAGCTGGTGCTGCCCTGCTCTACTGAAGGTGAAGTCTTGGCTTGATCCAAGACATGCAACAACTCGGGCTAACCTATTTCTGTAATAGTTGGATGCACTGATGGTGCCTGGTTCTAAAGTGCCAAAACTACTAATAGCAAGTCTTCAAGCCTCTTTCCCATCCTATCTATTTGTTCATCATTTTGCTTTAATTATTGAAGGGGGTGTTGGGTCGAAAGTTCACTCCGCCAACCCTTCCAAAGTTATTGATCAAGGAGGGAACCTCGTCTACCATGTGTACCCCTACTGAATCCTTCAACAAATCATCTTCATTGGGATCAAAATTGACCTTCTCATACTCTAAATCAGACCAGGCATATCCTAAGATCTCCTTCTTCCACTAAGGGTATAATGACATGGGATCCAACCCAAGCATAAAAGATCGCAGACGGTAGTAGGATCACTATCATGAATGAAGAGACATCTAACCTCCCCTACTGCTGGAGAACTGATCTTGTGAAGACTATGCTTGCTAGAGGATAGATGTTCTTGACTATCACTAGATCTGGGTGGAGTGGTACTCATAGGAGGATCTATAGTCATAGGGGCAACTGAACTATCTCCGCCCTTCTACTCTGCTCTCAGGGTGGTGGTGGTGATGGAACTACTATACTAGGTCACTATTCTCTTCACCATAATTGGGGTGGCAGGTGAGAGCTCGCCTTGCCTTTTGGTGAGATGGAATGAGATCTCTATGCATCACCATGGGGCTCTCTTTCCTGGATGCCTTCATGAATTTTGCTAGAATAGTGGATGATGGAATTTGTACCGAGGATGGTGGGCATGGAGTAGAGCGGTATGGTGGAGGCACCGCCGACTCTCTTTGGGCAGGAGATCCTGCCCTATGGTGGGTAGTACCCATCAGTAGAATGTTATCATTATGATAGGCGTGGGTAGCACACCGATCAAGAAAATCCATGAGGGAGGAGGCACTAACTGCTGGGCATACCTATGTCTCTCCCTGCTAGTAATCTATATTGATATATAGGCCTCCCTGGCCCTCTCCTATCTGATATGTCTGCCAACATTGTTAGGGATGATAGAACATAAATCAAACTGAGCCCCTGACTCTGATTGTCCATAAGTTCTGCCAACTCAATGCAGAACTAATCTAAGGCCAGCATACGACCTTGTTCTATCACTAATAAGAGCCTCAATATAAATTATGGGCAGCGGTAAAACTGAAATCCTCCTAATATCTTCCTCTCCATCAACCAGAGAGGGGATGAAACTTGTTCTCTGTGATAAGAGGAGACACTATCCTAGGTAATTCCTCTACTACAGACTGAGTGGCTGCCTCTAGCTCCTTGGCTATGTGGTTGTGATGTCGCTTGATCATGTGGCACCGGTTACGGTGTTGAGTCCTACTAGGAGGGGAAGCACAAGAACTAGACCCAACCTCGTAGGTGAGGGAGACTATCCTTGAAGATAGTAGCCTTCCACTTGGAAGGAGCCAACGAGTGGGTGCTAGCCCATACTAGGGCACAAAGGAGAACCTCTGAGCACACTCGCACTAAAACTTCTATTACTATAGAAACTGCCACAACCTTCCTCTTCAGTGAGGGAAACTCTGAGTCAGATGGCATCTCAACCTGAAGACTGGCTTCTGCCCGGTCATCACGCGATGGTTGTGAGGGTGGTACCCTCACAAGTGATCCTAGCCCCCTCAAAATCTCAACCAAAATGAATAAGGTGGGTGAATTCAGACTGTGGGAGGCTAGTTCAATCCAAGGCCAAATCCATCCCGAAAGGAAATGTGAACATGTACTTGGCCGCCATTGAAATTCAACCGAACTAAACTGACAAACCGAAAGAATGTTGGAAAACAAACCTGAATCATATTTCTACTTTAATTTATTTTTAGAATTTGAACCCACACTTAACAATTTTGATATGTTAAGTGGGGCTCTTTGATTTTAGAGAGTGATTTTGAATTGATCGAAAAGGAGATTTTTGAATGTAGAATCCATTTTCAACAAATTTGTGTATGTTGAAAAATGGGTTCGAATATTTTTGGAGAAATTGATGCTTCCATAGGTTCATATTTGAATTTGATTTTTGATTGTGTTTGAGGACCCTTTATTTAAAAATTTTGAGTATGTTAAAGTAAAGGGTCAATTGATTTTGTTTTGATTTGTGATTTTGGAATTTACTCACTAAGAAAATTTGGGTATGCTAAGTATGGTGTTTGAAAATAATTTTCTTCTTTTGTTTGCTTATTTATGAAATATGTGTGAAATTGAAAATGAAATCTTTACTTAGAAAATTTGGGTGTGCTAAATGAAGAATCCAATGTTTTGTTATTTTTGAAAAGAGGATCTTTACTTAGCAAATTTAGGTATTCCAAATAAAGGATCCAAATGTGTTTTGTTTTTGATGATTTTGAAAAGAGAATTCTTAGCAAATTTAGGTATGCTAAATAAACCCAAATGTGTTTTATTTTGATATTTAAAGATAGGATTCTTTACTTAACAAATTTAGGTATGCTAAATAAAGGATCCATGTGTGTTTTGATTTTTGATGATTTTGAAAATGGAATTCTTTACTTAGCAAATTTAGGTATGCTAAATAAAAGACATCCAAATGTGTTTTGTTTTGATTTTTTTTAAAACAAGGATTCTTTACTTAGCAAATTTAGGTATGTTAAATAAAACATCCAAATATTGTTTGATTTTTGATTTTTTTTTTTTTTTTGAAAAGAGATTCTTACCAAATTTAGGTATGCTAAATAAATCCAAATGTGTTTTAATTTTTGAAAAGATGATTGTTGATTTTATTTTTGAAAAGGTGATTGTTGATTTTATTTTTGAAAAGATGATTGTTGATTTTATCTTTGAAAAGATGATTATTGATTTTATTTTTGAAAAGGTGATTGTTGATTTTATTTTTGAAAATGAAATCTTCATTCAATAAATTGAATGAGGATATGTTCATTTGTCCTTTTGAAGATATGATTGTTGATTTTGTTTTTGAAAATGAAATCTTCATCAAAATAAATTGAGTGAAGATGTTCATTTGTGCTTTTTGAAAATATGATTTTGGATTTTGTTTTTGAAAATATCCTACATATAATAATCATGAAGATTGTTAGATGAGGTTTATTTATGAAAATTTTTGTGCAAACATTTTATTATGTGCATTTTGAAAAGTACCTTTTGGAAATTATTGTTTTTATAAAGGATTTATTTTTCTTTATTTTTGGAATGAATCTTACCTTACCATAGAAATGGTAAGAAGGAAGTCTTTAATTATCTCTTTTTGTTAAATTTTTATTTTCACCTATTGGGAAACCCAACATGGGTTTTATGACCTTCATGGAGTGAAGTCCTAAAACCTAAAGGATGTTAGCTAGCTTAGCTTAAGGATGAAATAAACTAAGTGCCAATGAAAAGAAAGATTGTCTCGAACTTATACAAAGTACAAATCCACTATCGATACTTGGAGACAATGATCATTTACTAAAGATGGAGAGAGGAACCATCCCTAGTGGAGTCACCAAAAAAATATGTGGTAAAATTTTCATTCTTCATCTATTCTTTTGAAAAAAATTAAATGAAGAATAAAAATAAAAACTTTTTGTGTTGGACATAATGTAAAACTACGTAGATGTTCTTATTAGGGTAATCAGGTAGGCAATGAAGAATAATGAACTATCTCGAGAGATAGAAGTCACCATCCTACAATGGACCTAATCACCTAAATAAGGACTCCTAAGGACTATGGGTCTCCGTATGAACCAGAGATTCTTCCCTTACTTTACATGGAAAAGTAAAACAGAGTTTATTTTAAATCAGGTTCATTAAGTTCTCTAGGGAGGCAAGCCCCCAAAGTTAATTACATCCTAAGGAATGAGATCCTTTAGGAATACTCTTGATTAAGATAAATGATCGTTGTCTCCAAAGATTTTAAGATAGGACTATCAATCAATTGGTTTATTTTTAGAAGATCAAGTACGATTGATTAAGAGGAGGGAGTTACTATCAAAACCAAAGGAAGATAAGTAGAGGATGCTTATGATACTAGGAAGCCTAGTAAGCATCCCATACTATCCTATGGTTGGGCTTTATATATTCTGAAATTGAAGTGATTTATTTATTTGAGTTAAATTTTTATTAGAAATCGGCTTATAATTACATCATAGAAATGCATAAGAGGTGAGGATTTATGCTTATAGCCTGTAGAGGAAAGTAGCAATCTCTGAACCTAAATCTAGGGAGCTTTGGAGAGAGCCAAGGCATGACCTAAATCTAAGGCAAAAATGGGTATTTGGTTTACCTCCACAAGAGAGGATAAACTAAACGACTGTTGGACTTACAACCACCTAGGGTTGGCCGCCAACTAACTTTATAAGATAGTTAATATGTTGTTTATTTAGAAAGAGACAAGTCCTTAAACACACTCCGTAAGAGACTAGATCATGTAGGGTATGATTAATGACTTAAATCTAATGCAAATTTTTAATATATTTTATTTTCATTTTTGGACAATTGATTTGACACAGGCTATGGGATTCATATGCCTAATGTATGAGAAATTGGATTATGAGCCAAAATTAGCAAGAAGGAGGTGTTTCTACCATGTCTCAAAGGTCAAGCCAAGTTCCCTACCAAAGGTGGAAGCCCTCCACAAGCAAGAGTGAAGCAAGATGCTTTTTATGCATGATATGAAAACATACAACATCCAGCTAAGGGGTTACTAAATTTTTTATCTTGTTTTATAACCTAAGCTTTAGGAAAGGTTATGAGTTGTTAATTTTTAGTTTTGAGTTGATTAATTGGATAGAACATTTATTTTTTTCTAAGAGCCTAATCACATCCTAGTCATTCATTAAAGCAAAGAAGAAATTAAAAAAAAACAATGCCATCTTAATGCACAAGCTAAACAAACATAAAATAATTTATAAAGCTAATGCAAAAGAATAAAAGGTCTTTTGTGGTCAGGCTCCACTGCACAAACCTGAAAAGAAATTGGGTAGCCAAGCTTTACCCTTATACAACCCGAAATACTAATGAATTAATTATAATAAAAAAGCAATTCATATTATGGGGGTCTTCATTCTTAATTTCTTTCTTCTTTCTTCTTTCTTCTTTCTTCTTTTGGTTGGTTGGAATGTGGTTACTCCAAAGGCTTCACATGGTGCATAAGACATAGTCTTATGACCAATGTTCATCCTAATCTCCCATAACATTCATTCTAAATTCTAATTATAAAATTATAAGAAAATGGGAAAAGTAAATCTAACTAAAATATGTAAAATAGAGATTAGCTAAACACACCACACATCCCAAGCATGTACATAAATAAATTGGACTTAGCACCCCACACATGGGTAACTAATTCCACCTAACTTATTTTTAGATTATGCTTAGGGGTATAAGCAACCTGCACAACAAAAATATTTATATTTTATTATACACTCTTAAGCACAATCCATAAGATGGTTAGACTAAGATCACCTCATTCATTCTACAACATACCCTAACATCTACTAAAATATCACATCATAAAATCAAGCATCAAACCATGCACCACCCTAACATAGGACTAGAAATGGTGACTTAGCCTAATGTGTGTGCCATTTAAGACATGTCTTAGCTAAGCTTTAAGGTTAGAGTTTTCCAAGTGTGAGAGATTCAACTTAGAAGGTGGTTTCACTTTAAATAGTTTACTTGATTTGTTAATTTTATTTGATGATTTGATTTGGTTTGAATGAACCTACACTTGATTACTAAGTGTTATAAAAAGAGGAAAAGAGAAGATAACTTCACTTTTTTCCCTACCTTAAGTAATTTCTAACGTAGATTCATTAATGATTTTTGTTCAGTGAATATTTTATTATGTGTTTTAATTAATCCTAATTTTATATTTGCTCTAAATAAACCCATTCAAATAAGAAAGGCATTTTAAGATTAATTAAAGTGAACTACAATCACAAAACACACAACACTTTATTTCTTTTCAACATGTGTATCATGCATATGAAATGATCCTAAGCATATCTATACATGCAAATGCAAATAGTTAGCACATCTTAATGATGAATGCTAAGGGATGTTGCTTAAGAAAATTTGAATGCTTCATGATGCATGATTTTGTTAGAAAAGAGAGGGATTCTTTTATCCATTAATCAAATGCACATTTACATGTATGAAAGAAATAGTAGAGTGCCATTATTTTCTACACCAAGGGTACAAGGTACAAGACCTTCTTAGGGCTATATAAAGCCTCACAACCTCGGGATGTCCAGACTAATATACCACTTTTCTTAAATACATGTGCATGTACAAAAAGAAATGAATGGAAAAAGAGTCATGCAAAAGATTTTTATGTTTGATTTGGTTATGCAATTTACATGTGTAAATGTGAAGATCCTTCTTAAATGATAACATAGGAATGAATAGGGATAGATTTAAGCAAGTGTTGTGTTCTTTTCAAATGAACTATATACTGTACAAATCCTATTCAAAATTATGTTAAAGATAAGAGAAGGAAAAGGCACATAATGCAAATCTTATGTTATACTCACATGCAAGCTTATAAGTAATTATAAGTAGCATACCTTTCATTTGTAATCTTTGATTTATAGGTTTTGAAAATAATCTTGGATTTAATAGTGATAATAGCCATTCATATTCTTACTTTAGCCAAAGCATGCAATTTGACATAAAGGAACCATTTCATTTATTTTATTTTTCAAAAGACATGAATGCATGATTTCATATGACAAAAACATTTAGCATGCTAGGAAATAAATAAAGTGATGTAAGCATATAATTTCATTCACCCTAATTAATTCTTAAAGCAATCCTATGGAATAAGATCATTTAAAGTGAATCAATGTTGTTTAAAGAAATTTTTTTTTAATTTTGAGTTTAATATTATTTTAGGAAATGCGAAAAGGTTTTTTGGTCCTAACCAATCTCCCACATGTGTGTGTTATTTTAGTTTAATTTTTAGATCCATTAGATTGATTTTATGCTTTGCTTAGGTTAAGGTGTACATTAAGTTCATTAATTACCCCTTACCTACAACTATTTAACATAATTAACCTAACAATTATGAGCTAACATATGATATGCAACCACATTGAATTTAATTCAGCAATGTACATAGGAAAGAAAGGTGCCTAATGCAATTGGCTCACAATTATTGATTAATTAAGCTAAAGGGTTTAATTAAGTACTTTCATAACCTTCCCACACATATGGGTTGGAAATGATTTCTTTAAATTTACCTTAGGCTTTTGAACACCTAAGGATGTACCCAACAAAGGATTGATTAAGTTTAGATTGATTTTAAAATATTGATTAAGCTAATTAAGAAGATTATTAGTCAAATAACCCCTAATTAGGTTTGGATTAAGAAAGGAAATCAGGTTTAGGGAACAACTTAGAGAAAATACCCCAAACCCATTCCATAAATCTCCTCTTCACTTAAACAATGTTTAACTATCTTAATTGAATGATTAAACCACTGCTCACAAGCTTAATTACCCTTAATTATATTAAGAGAATGATTAGGGCTTGATTAATTGGTATCTCTAATTAACTCAATAATAAATTCCAAGAAAATTAGGGGAGGCAGAGGTCATCCCACTAAGTATGCCTGAGAAGTTTAGAATTAATTAATGAAGTTATTATAGAGTAATTAAGGTTATTAAGATTTTGAATAAACCTTAATTAAGAAAAATTCACTTTGAAAATCAAGTATAAATAATTTTATATTATTCCTCACTGAATTATCTTTAAAATGAAGTTGAATTTGCATATTTCTGATTTTTCTACATTTAGTTATACATTTTTGAAGTTTATGTGATTAATAGGTCATTAAATCCCTTAATAATATAACTAATCTTGTTGGCACCATGTGGACCGCTGACACAACACGTGCTTTCCATGTGGCACAGCAAGTTTAGTTTTTTAAGTAGTCAAATCAAATGTCACGTCAACCGACGGCACTACGTGTTTTCTCTTTGGACCGTTCAATCAAAGATCATATGGTCAGGATTAAACCTATAGTTTCTAAAGGATTAATCATCGAATCTAATTGGATTAATCAGGATCTCCCATTTAAAACATGCGGGTTGGACCGTCTATCCTCCATGGCTTGATCCGAGCTCACTTGAGCTTTGAGCTAAGATTGAACACACACACCATCTAAGAGCAAAGAGGGCACATCCAATGGTGGAATTTAATTGAGATTAAAGTTCCCTTCACAAAGGACCAAAGAATTCTATACCAAAGCTCAGTTTTAAAGCATACCTCTCCGGAGGCTATCACCGGCGCTCCCAAATGTTGAGGTAGCTTCTCTTAGTGGAGACGAAGCCCTGTTGAAGGTTTGAAGGGTTGAGATGAAGTGGATCTTCCTAATGACCAAATTCCTCTTTGAAGGCTTGTGGCTTTGGTCTAGCTCCTCCTTCCCATGGCTTGAATGCTTTAGATTTGATTTGGGTGAACTTGACTTGATGCCTTGATGGTCTTTGCAAAGGAATTTGGATTCTATGGAGAATTGAGTGAGTTTGGATTTCTTCCTACCTCCTTATTTTTTGGCATAATGAAAATCGAGAAGAGGAATTGGGAAGAGCTTGGGAATTAGTTGAGAGAGCTTGGAGAGCTTGCCTTAGGACTTTTTGGCTTAATCAGTGTAAGTGATGTGAATTGGAATGAAATTAGGGGAGAGTATATCTCCCCCTACTTGGATCGGACGGTCGTGAGCTCCTTTACCATTTTGATCAAATTAATCCTATTGAATGGGTTTATTAGTAGTTAGGAGCTTCACATTGATCAATTTTGGCAAGTGAGTGTAGTGGAGGAGTTTCCCATGTGCTAAAATGAGTGTGGGAGTGATTTCATGTGATCATTTTCCATTGCGTGGTCAGTTTTAGCCTTGGGTTGGGTTTGGCTGACCCAAACCCATTGGTCATGTGCACCATGCTCATTAGTCCACTAAGAGGGTGTCAAGTGGCCATGAAAAGGATTTGGCCAAATTCCAAGTGGAATTGGCCATAGGTTACCCCTTGACCTAGCGGTAAAATAGTCATTTAGCTTTGATTTCAATTTGGTCTGATTTGGAATAGTTTGAAATTGGGTTGGGCCAAATTTCAAAAAATTGGGGTTGATTTGATATCATTTGGCTCATGTTGACCCATTTAGGTCAAAATGGGTCAAGTTGACTAATTGGTCAAATTGGGTCAAGTTCATATGACCATTTGAAATGTTTTGGTATCATTGGTTTGGTTCAATTTGATTTGTATTTGGTTTTGGTTCATTTGAGTTCACTTTGGTCAAATGGGTTAAGTTGACCAATTTGAACTATTTGACCCTCAAGTAGTAGCCCTGGCACATCACTCGGCTCCTCGGCTCACCTCAGTTTCCATTTCCAGTGTTGATGAAAAAAGGCTAGTTATAATTGGGTTAGGTCATGGGTTGGTTTAGGTTTGGTTGGTCATTTTAAAATTTTTGCAAGCTTTGGTTTCAATCAATTTTTATTTGATTTGAAGGTCAAGTTGGGT
Organism: Cymbidium sinense; assembly: GCA_021442155.1. NCBI lineage: Eukaryota > Viridiplantae > Streptophyta > Magnoliopsida > Asparagales > Orchidaceae > Cymbidium > Cymbidium sinense. The sequence continues at coordinate 83,370,262 of CM038221.1, read as the reverse complement.
TCATGATCAATTGGGATTGGGTCTAGTTGGCCAATTGAGGCTTTGGTCAATAATGATTTAGAATGAACTTGACCCATTGGTTTGCAATTGATTTGGCTTAGATCAAAATTTGACCCATTTTGACTTTTAGGTCAAGTTGGGTCAACTTGTCAAGTAGGCTAAGGCTCAAATGATGACTTGGTTAAGTTCAAACATTGATCATAAACTATTTTTTATCAATGGTTTCAATCAATTTGGCCTATGGTGGATTTTGGCTAGTTTAGGTTTCATTTGGATCAAATGTTGACTTGATCAAAAGCTAGGTTTGACTTGGTTTGACCCAATTTGAGTGATTGATCATCTTATGATGATTGTTGCTCATAATGTGAGGCTTAGATGGGCTTAGTTCAATCCAATTTGGGTAGGATTAGAATTTGGCTCAAAAGGGTGCTTTAGGTCACTTTGGGTCAAGTGAGCCTGAGTGGGTCAATTGACTTGATCAAGACTTGACTCAAGTTTGGTTGAACTAACATATGACTTATGATTGAAATATAAATCCATTTACAAGTGATTTGGAGTCAAATGAGTTTTGATTCATTTGATAATTTCAAGTTCAAAGGATGAACATGGGTTTGATTTGGGTTTGAGTTTTGAATTTAGTTTTGGTTTGATGATTGAAGTTTATGTTTATATTTGGTTTCATGATTGAAGGATTGATTGTTTGGAGAGAAAATCCAAAGGTTTAGATTGATTTGAGGTTGATTTGGTTAAGTTTAAGAATTTGACTTGAAAGGGTATAGTTTGATTTTAGATTAGATTTGGATTTGAGTTTTGAATTGGTTTTGGGTATTTGAATTTATATTTCATTTATATTTGTGAATATAAATGAGAATATAAATGGGTTACAAGAAAATATTTTGAATTTGATTTGAGCTAAATCCATAAGATGAAATCAAAATGGCTTAGGAAAGATTTTAGATTTGAAGTGATCATGGATGTCAATCATTTAGAATTGATTCATGATTTGAGAAAATCCATTAGAATTGATTTGAATTTGATAAAATCAATTAAGTTGGAATTGATATGAGATTTGATTTGAAATTGATTTGGATTTGAGAAAATTAATTAAGTTGGAATTGATTTGAGTTTGAAGTTGATTTGAATTTGGAGTTTGACTTGAAAGAAGGAGGTAAGGAGTTGGTTCAAGCTATAGGGTAGGCAAGTTTTTTCCTAACACCCATAAAGCATGACTTATTTCTATGGCTAACTCTTCTTAGTCTCTAGGGTTAGGTTGAGTATTCACCTAATCACTAGAAGTTTCTTAAGACTAAGGAACTCTTAGTGTCTAAGAGGAGTCACTAAAAGATGAGAGTTGGCATATAGTGGTTTACCTCCACAAAAGAGGTAAAACTATCCCGATTCTTTTGGACTTACAATTGCCTAAAGTGACCTCCAGCTAACACCTCATATTCAAAACCATGTTGGCCAGTCTTATGTATATGCAAGATAGTTAGGCTATTATTTAATTAGGGAGGAGACTAGAGTCCTAAACTCACTCCTTAAGGAACTAGATCATGACTGGCATGAGGGCATAACTTAGACTAAATGAAAAATTTTACAAATTTTTATATCATTTTTAATGCATTCATTTGGACAAAGGATTAGGATAATTATGCCTAAATGCATGTTGAAATATAGTTATTGGCTAAATCAGGAGGAGGAGGTGTTCTCCACTATAAGGATGCCCTCACTTACCAAGCATTCTCTTATCATGCAAGAGTGGAGATCCTCCCTATTCAAGAGTGAAGCAAGATGCCATGGATGATGTTAGAACATTAAACATTCAGCTAAGGATTTTCTAAATCTTTAAATTATCTTGATTATAGCCTAAACTTTAAAGTGAGGTTATGAGTTATTTTAAAATTTAGTTATGTGTTATTAGTGCGGGTAAAAATTAATTTTGCCCTAAAGAGCCTACCGCATCCAGGCGACACATTCAATCATCAAGCTTAAGAAACTTATGAAGAACATGCAATTTCTATTGTGCAATTTAAACACAATAATCAAATATTTATAGATTATCATGAAAGAATAAGAGGGTGCGTATTATCATCATAAATTTAAAGAGTTTTGGCGTTCTACCCTTATACATTATAATATTATTTTATAATTATAATTGAAATTAGATGCTATGGGGGTCTTCATTCTCATCTTCTTTTCCTTCATTAGCTTGATTTGATTTGCTCCAAGGCTTCATAGGGCTCCCAGGACTTTGCCTTCTAGCCACTGCTCATCCTAAACCCCATAGCACCAATCTTAATTTTTATTACAAAAATTATATTTTTTATGGAGAATAAAATCTAACTACACCTACAAAATAGATGTTAGTTAAACATCCATGCAAACCAAGCAGTCATACTCCATAATTTGGACTTAGCACACATGGGTAACCAAGCCCACTTGTCTAATGTGGATTATGCAAAGGGTATAAGTAATCTTGTAAGCAAAAGAATTTATATTTATTTTATTTCAGCAACCCCTTTAACCTCAGTATAAAATATCATTAGGCTAATAATAGTCTAGCATCTAATCTACACATAAATATTCCTAACGTCTAGTCAAAAATATTACATCACAAAATAAAACATAACATCATAACATACACTACCCTAACTTAGAGCTACAAGTGGTGACTTAGTATTCTAATGTGTGTGCTTAATCTTAGTGTGATAAGTCTTACTAGGCCTTAGAATTATGATCAACTAAGTTTGAAATTTTTTTATGTTAAACATGGAGGGTGGTTCCATTTCCAGCTATTAAAGGATTAGCGAATTTTAATTTATATTTTTATTTTTTTCATTTGATATTTACTTAGCATTTAATTATTATAAAGAGAAGAAAGAGATTTGACCCTCTTTCATCCATATCCTAAGTTATTTCTAAAGGCATGTTATTATGATTTGGTTTCTTTTAGTGAATGATTTAATAGCTATTTTATTAACCCTATATTTTGGTTGATCTTAAAGAATCATATTTAAACATGAGAGGCATCTTAAGATTAATGGATTGAATTACTATCATATGGATAATGTTATATGATTCCTTTTAATCATCAATAGCATGCATATGATTTTGAACTTAACATACCTACATGTACTTTGGGCACACTAAATGATTTTAAATGCATATATTTTTTTAGTAGAAAGAAGGGCCTCCATTCTTTAGCTAAGTACACATACACATGTAATAAAGATTTAAGCAAGTACATGCCATTGCTTAAATTAGAGAAGTCAAGTAATCTAAGACCTCCTTGGGGCTACTTAAAAGCCTCGTATTCCCAAGATGTCCATACTATATACTTGCTATCTTAAATACATATGGATGTATACACAACCATGAGAATGAAAATTATGCAAAAGATTGTATGTTAACAAATTTATTTATTCATGCAAAATAAAGCTTTATCCAAATTCTAATGTATGTGAACAAGTGAATGAAATTAAGTACATGCCATTGTTTAAACTAGGAAAGTAAGGTAATCAAAGACCTCCTTGGGGATACTTAAAGCCTTGTATTCTCGAGATGTCTAGACTAGATATTGACTAACATTCAAATACATGTAAACATACACATGAATCATGGAAATGAAGCATTACTTTAACATGTTTAAGCTATAAATAAATATAAATCATATAGAATATTCATAGCCAACATCTGTTTAAATCTTCATTATTAATTTATAACTTTGAAAATAATTTTAAAATTTATCAATGATAATAACCACACATATAATCAGAATAATTCAATGCATGCAACTTGCACATAATTAAATTCAATTGATTCTTTTTATTTGAAAATATGAATGCATGATATCAAATGACATACAAATTTACAATGATTGAAAGAGATACTTAAACATGGTCAAGTTATACATTCAACCACATTACTTCCTAAGGACAATCAAGTTTAATAAAATCATTTAATATTAACCAAAATTGCTATGGAGTTTGATTTTTGTTTTGAATTATTGAACTTAAAGAGGAGAAATAATATTTTGTTGTTTTCCTCATCCCATGTTAATGACTTAATGTGTTTAAGGAAAAGTAATTAAGTTGAATCTATGGGTTGATTAAGTTCAAGCCATTAAGTAATCAATTTAATTTCCCCTTTCATATGCTTATTAATTTAATTAACCACTTTATCAGGTCTTTTGTCAAGATCAATTTACACTTTGAGTGTGATATAAGTTCCCTTGTTTACTACCCATCAAATCTTTTCAACTAATTCAGTCAATGCCTTTATATGCGGTGTACCATGTATGTTACACCACATTTATTGGGTTAACCACTCCTTAAACCTAGGATTCAGTCTAGGCACTAAAGGTTTCTCACCTAAAGCTAATAAACTTCTAGTGGATAAGAGAACACCAATTAAAGTGTAGAAGGCTCATAAGGCTTAACCACAGGGGTATACCTCCACTAGGTAGAACCCAATGACCCTGTCTTCAAGCCAAACCATATATATCAAACACAATTGATCATATGCTGCATAAAATAACAAAAATTTTCAAACTATAACCAATTGGTGTTTAATTTGGCAAACTAACCAGGTTGATCCAATATGACCCATTTGAGCCTAAAGGGGCTAAACCCAAAATTCATCCAAACTATTTGAAGTTGAACTAACCAAAAACCCTCAGAAACATCATTTGAGCTTGATTGAGACCTCATTAGAAATCAATTTAATCAATTGGCTCACCTAGCCTAAGTTGACCCAATTGAACCCTACAAGGCCAAAATCAAATCCAATTTGATCCAATCAAAATCAAGACACCCAAAGCTCCAAAATCATTCTAATTGCACACTTGAATATTTCTCATGACCAATTAACCAATTTAAGCCAACCTAGCCCTATTTGACCTTAAAGGTCAAATTGAACTAAACTTTAATTCAACCCAAACCAATCTTTATAATCATTTTCAAAATGATTATTGATCATATTCTAACATCTAATTGAAACCAAGTAGGTTAATTTATCTAGAAGGCCCACTTAATCTTATTTGACCTAATTTAAAGGATTAACTTGAGCCAAATCTTGATTTAACTTAAATTGGATCAAATCAATTATTGAAATCAATCCCAATTAATGATAATCATCACCCAACACCCAATTGAGCCCAATTAAGGCAATTCAACTCATTAACCCAACTTGACCTAATTTGACTTAAATGGTCAAATTAAGCTAACTCTTAATCTTATTCAAATTACATTGAATTAACACATACAATTAGTTTCAAGTTGATTGTTGAATACTCTCAATAGCCAATTTTATCAATCTAGCCCAATTGACTTACTTAGCCAAAATTGACCTAAAGGTCAAATTGAACTATAACCCAATCTAAACCAAATTAAGTAAAATCAAAGCCTATTATTTACTTTAGATGAACCATTGATGTCTCAACTCATAATTGTGTCCAATTTGGCCAATTTGACCCATTTGGCCCATATGAACCAAATTCAAATCCACTTCAAATTAAGTCAAACTAATGGTACCACTTTATTTCAAATTATCATTTGAACACAACCCAATAGTCCCTTTAGCCCAATTTTTTTGATTGGTTAACTTGGTCGAATTGAACCCAAATTTGCCTACATTAGTCCAAATGAGCCAAACCCAGCCAAATCAAGTACAAACTTGGCAAGACTCATCCTCACATGTCCCTTTACTTGCCTAAGGGGACCTAACTCAAAGTGAACCCAGTTCAACCCAAATAAGGTTAACCATGGGTTCTAAATAGAATAAAATCCCAAACTAGGGAGGTTCAACCCCTCCTTTTAGGCCACCTTAGGATGCCTTGAGTCATTGACCAAAGAAGGGTCACCCTCACCATGTTGGGATTAACTCAGCCACCATGGCTTATCCCCTTCACCACTACCCACCAAACTTGGCCAACCACTCCTGGGAGTCCACCTCATCAATTTAAAGCTAAATCGAGCTCTACCCACTTCCTAGTTGGCCACATGGCCTGAACCAACCCTTTTGGGTGATTCATATGGTAAGGGAGGTATATTCCACCCCAAGGCTCCAAATTGAGAAGATACATTATCATTTTCCAGAGCCAGTCTCAACCATTTCAGAGCTTCTTAAGCACCAAGTTATTGTGATACCCACTCCTCATCCAAGTACCTCTTATACCCAACTCCACCAAACCTTCACCAAAATTAAATTAACTCTTTCAACACCTTCCCCACATCCATAGAAGCAAGAATGAATCAAGACTTGCTTGATTTGATCATCGGAGTTCTGATTTTAATCAAACTCTGATGAATAGCAGTGGAGCTTGGTCTCGAAAGAACATCAAAAAGGCAACTCGTTACTTCAACAACAAGGCTTTACCTCTTCAAGGCAAAGATATCTCATGGAAGACCACCGGTCTTGAGATCAGGTGAGGTAATCCCCACAAAATCAAATATCTTAAGCAGTGGTATTTTGTTCTATGATTTAGCATCTCATGTTAATCAATCCATAGGGAACCTTTGCATTTTAATTCTAATCTTAATGGAGTTAATCTCACTGTAATTTTAGCCTTTGTTGCTCAAATCAAGTGGTTAGAAATGGATTGCTTCCATCTCTCATTAGAGGTTGGGGACAAACACGTACATTCCATTCCAAGTGATTAGAATGGATAGTTATGATTATCACACATTAGATTTATTTGATTTAATTCTTTTAAACCATAAGAATAATCAGATTTGTTTGAATTTTGATCGAACAGCTCCATATGAAATCGTGTCCATTACCTCTAAGTTAGTTGTCAATTGTGTTAAATAGATTAATTAAGGTTTAAAATATGATTAATTAGCCAAAAAATTCAAAAAATTATAATTAATTGTATAAAAATCTAAAAAATACAAATAAATACTTTATGAAAGCTTAAATATAGGAGGATTTAAGAAAATTAAAAGCCTTATTTTTTATCCTTTAATTTAGGAGTAATTTGGGTTTGAATGAAAAGAGTATTTTAGAAATTAAATCCTAATTACTCTTTTGATTAACTTGAAATTTTTGGGGATATTGATGATTCCTCACATCCTATAATTATTTTAAGTCAATTTGATTAACCAATTAATGGTTGTGATTTTTTTAAATTTACATCATTAAATACCCTAATTATTTAATTTTAAAAATAAAAAAAATGAATAAGTGGACCATTCATGTTAATCATCAATGATTAACAACACATGCTCCTTAGAAAAATTTTCAAATCTCTAATTATAATTATTCTATGAAATTACACTTTAAGGTTCTTAATTTATTAAATATTTTAATTAATTAACCTAGAATAATGAAAATTTTGTAATTAATTATCTATTATTTCAAAATTTATAAATAAACCTTTTATGGGTTCATTTAGGTGAAAATTAGTTAATGAAATCAAAATCTCCAATTAGTTTGGAGTATTTTGAGTGTAATTGCCTAATTATCAAAATCTTAACTAGTGTAATTAATCACTTTTTATAAGCCAAAATGACTTAAGATTTTGCTATTTCTTTTTGTTGTCTTTGTGCATGTTTATAATTTTCCTCATGATTTTTGGGCTTATAGATTGTGATTAATTAATTTCTAAGGTCTTTTAGGTATTAATTGAAAAACATAATTATGAAATTAATTAGTTCATAAAAATTATTAGTCTATGTATTAAATCTAATTAATAGCCAAAATATGTGAAAGGAAGAAGTCCATCATTTAATCTCTCCTCAATAAGCTTAATTAATTATAAATGATATATATTGATTAAGATATGTTAATTAGACTTAAATGACATTATGTTCATGTGAAAGATCTTAGGGTTTAATAGCCTAAGTGAGTCACTTTATGATATTTATTTGATACCCTCTCTTCACTTATGAATATATTGTTAACTCATACTTATATTTAAAGATAAAATCATTCACACTTATGTTTAAACTTAAATCTTTTAAGTGCATGATGTATAAGTGATATGGTCACCATTAAATCAAGAAATAATATTCTTATTATATAAATTAAATTTAAGCTAATTGAAATAAATAAGACCCTTATGCATAATTCATGTGCAATATACACTCCTTAAAGGTATATAGTCTAGACACTTGGCAGTGTAGGGCTATTTATCCAAGTAGATCTTAGAATTTAACAAGTTGTGCAGAAAAACACATGTGAAAAAAAATCTCTATTATTGTTTAAACTTTATTTAATAAAGATGCAAAAATTACCTTACTTATCTCTATGTTAAAAAATGCATGTTATCTTAGAGAAATAATTTATGAAAAAATGAAATGATGATAAGGTAAATATATAATTACTTAGAATGAGTTATTAGGCCACACAAAAGATCATTTCAAAATAAAACATTAAAATGATGAAATAAATATGTGTTATAAATTATTAGAATAGTAAAATAAACATATAATTATGTTAAAATGAATGATTAAAATTTTGATGAAATAAATACATAGTTATGAATCATTAAGATGATAAAATAAATACATAATTATTTAAGAATGAATCATTAAAAATGATTGAATAAATAAATAATTATTTAAGTATATAAACATAATTATTTTGAAATAGAGTACTAGGTTATAGAATAAAGAAATAATTATTTTAAAATAAGATATGTAAAATGATAAAATAAATATCTTAAACAAAGTGAATAATTAAAGTGATAAAGTGTTGGAGGATATCATTAAGTGAAGTACCCCTTATGCTTATTAGTCTCCATGTATCTCCTAAAGATATAAATCAATTTTCAAATATGATGCAAACTTAAGGATTAATAATGGTCTTAATGCTTCATTAAGAAAGACTAAAATCATAAAATACATCTTTAGGTTTAACTTTAGGGTATGGTATTGGAAAGGAATAAGTTTCATCCTAAGTCAAACTTTTGAATTTCTATACTCTTTAAAACTAATTCTAACTTAAACAAAATTAATTTTGTAAAATAAAATTTTACTTCTTAACTCACTAATCATTTAGATTAAAATCACCCCTCAAGTTAATTACTTGGACCTATCATTTAATTTATAACTAAAAAATTAAAGCCTAACTTTGTCATAACACACTAGCTTAAAACACACATTATATTGATAGGTCACCAATCTTAGATTTAGGTTAGATTGATGCTCTATTGTGATGTATTGATTTTTCTTATTTTATGGTGTAATATTTAGACTAGATGTTATGATTGTTTGTGCGCTAGTCTGAATGGTAGGATGTTATCTATTATACTAAAGATATTTTTCTATAGGGGATCTTGTTTAACTAAAGGGGGATGCTATAATAATAAAAATAGATTAAATGCTTGTACTTGAAGGTACTGCTTGCCCTTTTAACATTGTCCATTAAGATAGGTGGGCTTGGCACCCATGGGTGTTAAATCCAACTATGTGATATCTAACTATTTGGTGTGTATGTGTTATATAGCTAACCATTATTTTGATGTTATAACTAAGATTTTATATTTGGTATTTTAAATGTAATTATATAATAGAGTGTTGTTAAAGCAATTAAGATAGCAGAGGCTAGATGGAATAGACCAGGGAGGCCCTATGATGCCTAAAAGATCCATGGTTTGAGAGTTCAAGTGATTATCAAGACCCTCATGGTTTGCTTTAATTTCATTTAGGTAATTGTAATCCAAGTTGTATAAGGGTTGAGCTTGGCAACTCAACATTTTTTCCTTTTTATAGGGTGTATAGAAAAATTTGGTCACACCATTTTATTACTATTTTTGTATGATTGATTGATTGATTGTGTTGTTTGGTTGTGTATTAGAAATTGCAAAATTTCTTAGGTTTCTTAAATTATGATGTTTTGATGTATGGATTAGATTTTGTTGGGCTATTTATGACTTTAAATTTTATATCCAATTAAAAGAAATAATTTTAACTTAAAATTAATATAACTCATAACCTCACTATAAAGCTATAGAAATTTATCAATAAAACTGATTTAGATGTCATATGTTTGTGATGGATGTGGATAATATCATGTATGCATATTATCTTCTTTTCTTGAATATAGGGGATCTTCACTCATTGCATGATAAGGGGAGTACAGGATTGTTGACAGCAACCCTTGAGTGGAGAACACCCTTCTCATAGATTAGCCCATAACATAATTTCATTATGCATGCATGCATACTTGTCCACCCAAGCCTGAGTCAAATTGATGAGTCAAAATGAATAAAATATGTAATTTTTATTGCATTAGTCTAAGATATACTTTCATACCAATCAATATCTAAGCTCTTAAGGAGTGAGTTTAGGATCTTGGACTCTTTCTTAATAAATAATAGTTTAGTCATCTTGCATTAACATATGAATTAATCACACAATTTTAAAGTTTATGAGGTGTTAGCTGGCAGCCACTCCAGGAGATTGTAATTCCATAAGAGTTGGCATAGGCCCTCTCTTTGTGAAAGAGAACCAACATATCCTACTTTCTTGAGTAGTGTTAAGTCAAGCTCTTAGCTTGTACTGGAGCATCTTAGATTTAGGATCAGATGTAGCTTATTTCTCTCTTACTATAGGCATAAATCTCACCTCTTAGGTATTTTCATAATCTATTAGAATACAAGTTCTAGCTTTCTAATAAAATGTCTAAGTTAAACAATCATAATTCTCTACTCTAAAGATAAAAAAGCCTCTCCATAGAATAAATTATAGTGCTCACTAGGAATCCTAGTATCATGAGCACTTTTCTACTTATTCTCCTTTGGATTGCATTAAAAACTCTTCTTAATTGAGTTTTCCTACTTGATTTAAAAAAAATACTAGTTCTTTAATATCAAACTTTAAAATTTATAAAGATATTAATCAATCACTTTAATCGAGAGTTTTCTTAAGAAACCTTATTTCCTAAGATGTAATTAACTATGTCCCTATAAGAAACTTAAGAACCTAGCTTAAAATAAACATGTCTTACTTCATCCATGTACGATAAGAGAAAAATCTATGGTACACGTAAACCTATCACTTGGAGTCTTTATTAAATTATTGAGTCCACCATAAGGTGATATACTATACCATTTGAGGTATTATTTTATTCGTTGATGTTGTGCTTTATCATTTAAATAAGTTCCCATTTAAAATTTGTGTGGTGTCCCTCATCACAATTTTAAACACCATAATCAAAAAAATGTAAACCCCAATCTTAGGATAGTTTAGAGTACAAAACTCATTTGAGTGGGAGATTTTCACTTTATAATTTAACTCAAAATTTGGTCCACACTCACATTTTAAGAGATGAATATTTTTATATGGAAAAAATCTAAAGTGAAAATAATAATGAACCTAATATAGTTACAAAAATTTACGAATTATAAGAATTCACCTACATAATTCATCTACCTTGAATTAATCGGGAGGTATCAATATATATATATATATATATATATAGGGCAATATATATATGGGGACATATATATATATATACACCATGAGCCCTCACATTTGACTCTATGTTTTGAAACTTTTTTGGTTAAATTGTTATTTTTACTAATTAATCATATGTACATGTTATGTTGATCTTCTAATGCAAATACTACAAATAAATAACTTAATAAAGATTAACTAAGAGCACGATTAGTGGTTGTCTAAAATTAAGTGTTAAATCAAGAAAAAGCCTATGAATACAATAGATGAGAAATGATTGACGTCAAAAGACCCAAGTCAAGCCTAAATTATATATATTTTCTAGTATTTGTAATTTATTTTATCTTCATGTAAATGGAATGTGAATAATAAAAAATAATCAAGCACATACACACATGAGAATATAAAAATAAATTTTATTTGGGAATCATGTTGTATAATTTATATTGTACTAGACGATTCTCTATTTTTGTTAAATAATTTCAGCTTTCATGGTTAACTTAATAAACTCTACGATTGTCAAAAGTCAACTAATTGTAATATATGGTAAATGATCGTACTGTAAAATTGCTTATTTTATTAATTATTTTTAGCCATTAAGATTAAGTTAATTAATTATAATTTTTCCTAATTTGATTTATCATACATTATGATGTATATTATATAGTATGAATTTATTTTATGTGATTTGAATATAAAATTTGGGAGATTCAAGAACAAAATTTTTCTTAATAAATTCATATTGTAAGATGAGATTGTATAAGTTTAACAAATAAAGTGGTGAATTTTTAGTTTGTATTATTTGTATACTACAACCCTTAATATAGTATGATTATGGAAACTATTAGGATGATCATATCATTCAATTTTAGTAAACAAAAGAAAATTGAACTAAATGTACCATACAATGTAAGGTCATACAACATGATTGGAACATTTTATTAAAAAATAATTTTAAAAGTTTTTTATTTAACTTTCTTCCAATAAATACCCTCTTAGGGAGCCTAACCTCAGAACTTGAACTTGAATAAGCTTAAAGGAGGCTTACAGGCCTCTCTTAGAGAAAGTGGGGAGAATTCTATCCTCTTTTTTTTTTTTTCTTTTTTTTTTTTTTTGTGAAGAGATCTTTCCTTTGGTGAGTTTGCATTTTATTGCAGTTGTTATTTTTCATCAACCTTGTCATTGAGAGTTGAGCTTTAATTTGAGAGATTGTTCTTATAGTAAACTTGTGTGAGAATTTTTTATGAGAGAAGTTTCTTTGTACCATGGAGAAAGAGAGTGGCATCCTTTTTTTTCTTAAAAGAAAAGAGGAGTGGTGTAAGATTTCTCCATTATCTATTAAAGAGAGGCATCTCAGCCTTTGCTTCTTATGATAGAAGAGGGATAGTAGAATTTTTGCAAGAGATTTGGACAGTGGACGTAGACCCATTGGCTATAAATTATTGGGCCCCTCTTTCTTTTCTTTCTTTTATTTTTCTACTACTCTTTCCTTTTATATTATTTTGTTGGATTTAATTTTAAGATATTTCCCTCTCTCTAAACTTTAAAGATTTGATTTTTGTAACTTCTAAATTTTTTTTAAAACAACACCTATTCACCCTTCTCTTGGGTTTGTCATTCTTACAAGTTGTATCACTCAACTATCTAATAATCACAAGCAGATCCGTTAATTGCACATCTAGAGAACTGAAACACCATGGAAGGGTACTCTATTACCCAACCTCTTCTATTTGATGATATTATTTTTTTATTTTTAAAATTTTTATATATCAACCTTTTATTCAAATTTTTGATTGTACAATATGATAGAGGTATGATATTCTCCCTCACATGAAGTTGTCATTGGCAAATGTGTTCAAACTCATTTTAATTTGTTATTAATAGAAGATATGGAATTATCACAATTAAATTTTAAATATTTAAATTACTTTTTTTGCTTTAAAGTCTGAGGATTACATGCTTGTTTCTTCTTGCAAAATTGGTAAAAAAAGATTTAGATAAAGTTGTGTGGTACTTATGAAGGAACTAATAAGGTTAGATAATGATGTATTAACATGCTTCTACATGACTATGAACTATTCCATATGATATCCCCTAAGTTTATATCTAAAATGTACACACGCTTTACAAAATTCATCACCTCACTACATGCTTTAGAATGAGAGTTTACAAATGCTAAAAATGTTAACAATATTTTATGTTGTTTTCTTGAAACTTGGGATGCCAAGGTTATAGTTATTTTTTAATCTAAAAATTTATATGTTTATTTTATTGATCACGTGCTTGGTTCTTTTATTGCTTATGAATATATTTTTTTTTAAATACAAAGGTAGGTGACAGGGAAAAAAGAGAAGATGATAACCCTAAAAGAAAATATCTTTTACTATAGTTAAGAGGAAAGCAACATTGATGATGATGATGTTGCACACATAATTAGAAGGTTCAAAAACTTCCTAAAAGATTAAAAAATATTTGACAAAAGAATGATAAAGGTACAACCAAAAATACCTCATAGATTATTGATCTTATTTATTATAAATGTAAGAAATTAAATGGAAATGCCCTTCACTAAAGAGCGCTAATCAAAAGGACAAATTATAAGAGAAAATTGTGATATAAAGAATGGAAAATAAATAACTCATCATGTTTTCTATATTAACTTTGATTCAGACATGTAAAGAAAGCCATAAACCTCTATTTGATGACAAAAGGAGATTCTCACAACTCTGATGATGAACAAATAAATAATCTCAGCTATGATAAACTCTTGATTTTTGTATGAATTATATATTGAATTTAAATCTTCAAAAAAAATTATCTCTAAGGAAAATTTTCTCTTTTTTGGGAAAAGAGTCATAGTACATTTCTACATGAAGACAAAATTTAAAAAAAAAATGATTACAAAGAGTTAAAAATTCAAAATGCCAAAAAGAAACATGTCTTATTTGAAAAGATTGACTTTCCTAAATGTGATAATGAAAACATAAAAAGAAGTTAAATTATAAAAAGAGCACACCCACTTAAAGAAGAAAATTTAAAGCTAATAAGATCATGCATTCATTCCTTAATGTTTGTTACTTTTTCTGTGGTATTTTCAAACACATAGTTAATCTATGCATACATCATTCACATACAGATCCAGCATATACATTAATTCCAAAAACTTCTAACATTTAGACTCTCTTATTTCTAGATATATGAAAACCAAGCAAGTCTAGGTTTCCAAAAAAAACTACTATATCTATTTTTTAGATATGCCTTCACTCAAGATCTAATTGAGACATATGGTACTTAGATAATGAGTGCTTGAGACACATAATGGGAGACAAAGTAAATTCATTTCATTGGAACTCAAAAGTGGAGGAAAGGTTTCCCTTGGAGACAACACAACTTTAAAGTACTGGATCAAGTACCATTAGTATAAGAAAAAATATCTATTCAAAAATGTCTTCTTTTTATTGATCTAAAACATAATTTTCTTAGCATTAGTTGGTTATGTGATAAAGGTTTTAATATAAATTGTTTGTTAATAAATGCTTGTTTGATTTAAATATTAAAATTATTTTTAAAAGCATATGGATTAATAATATTTATATGATTGATCTTGATAACTTAAGATGTTCTTTAGTTGTCTCTTAAATCCATACTAGATGAGTCCTGGTCATAGCATAAGAGACTATGTCACACTAACATTCACATACTTAGGAAGATTATATGGGCTAACTTGGTTTGAGGTATATCTAGATTATATTTCACTTATGATCATTTGTGTGATGCATGCCAACTATTAAGCAAAATAAATCTTCCTTTAGATCTACATTAGGTATAGTTACTTCATGACCTTTAGAAATTCTTCATATGGATTTGTTTGGACCTCTCAGCACCAGTAGTCTAGGGGGGAAGTCATACGAATTTATTATTGATGACACTAGATTTATTTGAGTGAGAGTTTTGAGACACAAAAATAATTTTTTTTTAATTTAAGATCTTTGTAATTTAGATTCAAAGAAAACTTGATTGTAACATTACATCTATTTATAATGATCATGGTGAAGAATTTGAAAATGAAAACTTTGATGTTTTCAATAATGATATAGATATAAAGCATAATTATTAGCCTCTAGGATACCACAACATAATGGAGTAGAAAAATGAAAGATTAGAATGATTATAGGATAGATTCATACTTAGTGCATACAAGCTTCCTAAATATAATTGGGCTAAGGCAGTTAATACAGGTTATTATATGTTGAATCGAGAAAACATTAGATCCATGCTGAATAAAACCCCTTATTTGATTGTCAAATATATGACTCCAAATCTTTTTCATTTGCATATTTTTGAGTGAAAATATTTTGTGTTGAATAATAGAAAAAATAACATGGAGAAGTTTGATTATAAATTTGATGAGAAAATCTTTCTAAGTAACTCCCTATAGAAAAAGCTTATAAAAGCTTCAATAGAAGAATCTTATTGGAGGGAAACCTATTGTTTCCTTCTTTTTTAGAGAACCTATAAATGAGGATGACTTAGGGGCTATGTTTGGTTGGCTAAAAGGAATGCAGATAAAAGGAACATAGTGTAAAAGGAATACATTGTAAAAAGATTACTTTACAATTATTTGGTTGAGAGTTTTACAAATTCATGACTTTGATTTTTTTTGTTTGATTAAAAAAATATAATGTTAAGTATTTTGAAGGTTTTTATGCCCGACGACGGTTGTGATGGCAGATGGCGATCGGACAACGAGAGGAAGCGGTGAACGGCAGGACGACGGCGGCTGGCCACGACTGGCGAGGCAATCGGTGGCGTGGCGATGGCGACAACGATAAAAGACTTTATATTAGCGAGTATTTGGAATTTACAAATCTAATTCAAATATACCAAAAAATGACCTTTGTAATGTATTTGGAATACATTACATTACCTTGAAAATTTACTTTACTTCAAGCCAAACACCAAAAAAGTTAAAATCTCTGCATTTACTTTACTTTACACTCAAATTCTTCTAACTAAATAGTCCCTTAGTGCCTAAAATTTAGAATATAGGTTTGGAAGAAAATGATGATGTTACGGGGAGACAAGCTATAGAGTGGAAATATGCTTTAATTCATACAACTTTCATATCCATAATTGAACCTGCTAATGTAAAAGATGCAATATCTAATGAATTTTAGGTTAAGGTGATCCAAGAAGAATTGAATTAATTTGGAAAAAAATAAATTTTGGGAATCGCTAGATCTTTATCTCAAAGTGTGATTAGAATTGATAGGGTTTTCAAAAATAAATTAAATGACTTAGGAGTTGTTGAAAGGAACAAAGCAAGGCTTATGACTAAGAATTTGAGTTAAATAGAAGGCATTAACTTTGAGATAATCATTTGCTCCAATTGCTGATAATACTTTTTACCTTTATATGCAAGTGCATATGTCAAATCAGGTAATACAAAATAAGCAGAATATCATTTCTAAGATTAAAGCAAAATATCATATTAATTTATATTAAATTTAGTACTAATCTGTTTAAACCTAATTTTATCCAACAAAATACAAGTGCTTAATTAAATGTAACTACTACTTTGTAAGATAATAAAAAGATAAATTTTAATATTTTTATAAAAAATATATAGGTGTTTTCTTAATTTTGAAATAAGTAATCATAATTTATGGAATCTTTTAGACTATGTATTATATTAAACTATATTGTGTATTAATGTAAAACTTGTAGTGTCAACTAGGAGCAAAAGTGTATCTCCAAATAAGTATAACAAAACCACTCCTTTTAATTTTATGCCTAATGCCAAGTAAATTTTGATTAGTTATTTTACCCATATTTCCCTTTAAGTGATTGCAAATCCTTAAAATAATCATATATTTAATGGATATTTCGCTATAACCTATCTAGCACATTAATGATTATTTAGTACATTTATTTATATTTTTCCTACTTGTTCTTCTAGGATTTTGTTGATATCTCTAGATCACACTTATTTTTTAACATTGTAATTGATCCAATTATAAGTAAATGAAGCATGAAAGAAGCAAAATACATTTTCATTTAAAGTACAAACAGTTTTCTTGTAGTAATCCACAAACAAGGTCTAATATAATACAAATATCTCAATAGTTCACCTAAATTCATAGTATTTTATAAATTAGTGTTCTATAATAGAGAGAAAGAAAGAAATCATATTAAACATAGTAAACTAAGATGTAGGATAAATAGAGAAGAAACAAAAGAGCACACTGAGTAGATCTTCTAAGTCCACTCCTTGCAATCCTCTACTGCTTCATCGTGAAAATGTTCAGCATCACCCACAGAAATCTTTGGTTGTTGATGTCCTTCTCCACCCCTCGCTTAAGACTCTTTCACACTACACTTGCACACTCTCAAAGGACTTAGAGTGTCACTCTCTAAGAGCTTCACAACACACACTTACTCACCCTCTTGCCAAGAAAAGAGAGAAGAAAAACAAACAATTCTAAAAAAAAGATCTTTTTGCATTGGAAATGAACCATATATATAGCCTAAACACAACCCAATCGGTTGTCCAAATGCTTCGGCCATAAATTCTTAAAAATTCTCTCGAAATCATCATTGAACCATCACAAATCTATTTTATCAAGTCATAGCATGTGGCATTGTTGATGTAACGCTACTACGCTGGTAATGGTGCTACTGATCCGACACTATAGCCCTATGCTTTTTCTATAAAATTATTCTAAATTGAGTCTGATATGATGCCACGGTGGTGCTGATGTAGTGCCTATGCTACCCTTGCTATAAAATTCACAGTTTAGGCCAATTACAATGTCACAGTGCTGCTTTTGCATCTAGGTGTTGGGCCTAATTTTCTTCTTTTAAATTTTTTTATAATTTTTTATTATAACATAAACTATATTTAAAATAAATATATATTAACATAGAAACACATGACAAGGCTGTATAATCACATAAAATTTTATAATTTTAACACTTATCAAATACCCCCAAATTCAACCTATTATTTGTCCTTAAGTAATTTGATATCTTGGCCCATTTTCCATGTTAAATTAGTTGATAATATAGAAATTCTAGAAGTCTAAAATAATTAAATAAAATTTTCTAACTAAAAATAGAATTTACATTTTAATGTTTATTATGTTTTTTTCATTTCTTCATTCCAAATTAAAATAGCCCAAATTCTTATTATTAACTAATATTTTTCTTAAGTTAACTTTTTTTTGTGCATATTATCATAGTTGATTCTTATGAAAATTAATGAATTTAATTCTAATAAATAGTTATCTATAATAGAAATAACCATAATTTTCATGTTCTCAATTGAAATTGTGATTATTGTTGTTCTATACTTTCATTGAATTGGTTTATATTGCAATAATTTTAAACTTCAATCATGATACTTAGACTCAAGTGAAACCTTCTAATTAGTTTTTCTCCCTCTTTTTTTCTTTATTTTATTTAGAAGTACACCATAATGGCTTTGTAACCCATGATAAATATGTTGTAATCTTTACCCAATCAATATGGCCTTATTTGCATAACTATTTTTCATAAGTTCTAATTTAAAATAGTTTAAATTATGTTATTTCTTATTATATGTATTTCTATTTATTTTTAGTATCAATTCATTTAATTTTATTAAGAATCTCTTATATGTGATGTGGGTGCTAAAGAAAATTTTTAACTTAACAAAAATTATTAATCTTTTTAAGATTTTTTTGTTATTATTAGTCTGAAAATAATTTAATGATTACATAAAATCTTAAATATAATTTACTATTTTTAGTTGAAATTTTGTTTAATATAATTTAAATTTTAATAATTTCTAATATTTTTTAAACTAACATCAACTTTTAAATTAGATTATATAAATTTAAAGAGTATAATAATTCAAGTTTGG
This sequence comes from Cymbidium sinense, assembly GCA_021442155.1. Taxonomy (NCBI): domain Eukaryota; kingdom Viridiplantae; phylum Streptophyta; class Magnoliopsida; order Asparagales; family Orchidaceae; genus Cymbidium; species Cymbidium sinense. Next base: position 83,350,960 of record CM038221.1, on the reverse strand, counting down.
GCTTCCTAATATCACGTTTAAATACTACACATGTAAAAAAATTAAATATTTAATAATAAATTTACTTAAATAATACAACAACTCAAATTTAAAACTGCTACAAATAAAAATAGAAAATAATTGACAACAAAAAATAAAAACTATCCTACTAATTATCCTCCTCCTCTTCTTAGTCTTCTTCTTCTTTTCGCTCCAACTAGGTGATGAAGTAGGGTTGATATTGTTGTACTACATGAAAAGTAACATGGGTTGGGCCAACATTAAAGTTACAATTTTTAAACATGTGAACGAGTGCTAAGTTAAACTCAGCCATATAGAAAAACTATAGTTGTTGCTACTATTGATCATGTGATGATCAAATATCCATTTCAATATCTATAGTAACCTTTTGGATTGCATAATTCAAAATGGCTCTATTTATAGTTAACTCACTAAAATTACAAGTAAGCATCAACTTAGTAGAAATAAAATAGTGCCAAGCTTTAGCCTCGGTGGCCATACCGATGGTAAAAAATTGATAATCTTTTCCTCATGCCATTTCATTATACGTTAGCATTTCTTGTAATGAAGAATCTAAGAATTTCATCAAAGTTTTGTTGACTATTGTAATAGGAAATATATTTGTCATATACATAGTTTTATAATTTTTATTATGTATTAATGGTAATACTAACAAATCTTACCCGTTTTCCCCTCATGAAGACCTTATTGTCTCGACGCTCCTTCATGTTGGCGAAGAACTCTCACATTATATGGATGATGCAAGCATTATTGTCATAGAAAAAATGTTCCCAACCTCTCATTAATAATTATTTCCTTTCCGCAGATTATAAAATCCCCTCTTGGATGAGATGTTTGTGAAGAAGAGCATGTTGGTACCCTTCTTTCGCCTCAGTGCTAATAAAGCGATAAGAGTCACTCATTCTCACCCTCTTCTTGTTCTTGTTGATGTACTTGATTGACATTTTGGCTTCCTAATTTGGGGAAATGCTAAGGAGGAAGGGTGCAAGAAAATATGAAGAACATGGCTTTGGAATGAAAAATTTGATTACATAGGGTCCTATTTATAGACTGGATCCAACGTCAGCAGTGCTTTGATAATGCCTACAAATATTTTAATATCATTTTTAATATTATTATTATTATTATTATTATTATATATATATATATATATATATATATATATATATATATATATATATATATATATATATATATATCATTTAAGAGAAAAGAGCATTTGCAAGCCTAATCATATGAGACCATTCTAGACACTCAAAAGAAGGAAAATAGTTTTATCCTTAATCTAATTCTTAAGCCTCTCAGGCAAACTCCTTCTAAAGGATCTTCAACTCATAATCCTATCTAATACACACTAAACCCACTATTAATAGACTTTTAACATATATATATATATATATATATTGGATTTCCTCCCAACAAGTGCTTAGTTTAATGTCCTCAACTTGACATTACTTTTGTAGTTTTTAAGGTCTTTGATTAAATTAATGGACTCCTTAAATTGAGTCTAATTTTCTCCATAATATGGTTTAAGTCATTGACATTAGGTGTAGAAGTTCTGGTGGTAGTGTAGTGACATTAGGTGAACAAGTCATTAAAAAGAATGAGTAATTCAGATATCTAGGCTCTATTGTTCAAAATGATGGTGGAATATATGGAGATGTTATTAGTAAAATTCAAGTTGGATGGTTGAAGTGGAGAAATGCATCTGGCCTATTGTGTGATAGAAAAGTATCGCTTAAACTTAAGGAAAAATTTTATAAGATGGTGGTAAGACCTACAATGATTTATGGTGTTGAAAGTTGGCCAATAAAAGAGAAGCAAAAGACTAAGTTAAGTGTTGTAGTGATGAGGATGCTCAGGTGGATGAGTGGCTTTACTCTTAGAGATAAAATGCAAAATGAGTATGTTCGAGAAAAAGTTGGAGTAGCTCGAGTGGCAGATAAGATTAGAGAGTCTCCTTAGATGGTTTGGCTACATAAAGCATCGGTCGTCCGATGACCTGGTTAGAAGAGTAGATGCAATAGATTTGCCTTATATTAATAAAAGTAGAGGTAGACCTAAAAAGAATTGGTTAAGATGTATAGAAAATGACCTTAGTATACTTAAATTAAATGAGAATTTGACACATAATATGACACAATGGAGATGAAGGATTCATGTAGCCGACCCAACTTAGTGGGATAAAAGCTTGTTGTTATTGTTGTTGTTGTATGATTTAAGATGTTGACCATTCACTTTGAAAATCTCATTCATCTTTAAATTTTGGATATCCATAGCACAATATTCATAAACTCTAATAACTATGAAAAGCCCTGACCATCTTGATCTTAATTTTCCTCGACATGATTTCAATTTAAAATTGAATAGTAAAACTTATTGTCCAAGGTTAAAATATTTTTAGTGATCTTCCTATCATGCCATTTTTTTAAATTCTCAAATTTTTGTATGCACCCAATATTATTTCTTCGACTCATTCAAGTCTATGAGTCACTTTTCTGCACTTTTTTGTATAAAAATTTATTTATTTTATTAATTACCTAGAATAGTTTGTGCTCTAATTCTAATGGTAGGTGACAAGCCTTCCCAAATACTAATCTATATGGACGCATTCCAATAGGGGTCTTATATGCAATCATGTAAGCCTATAATACATCATCTAATTTTAGTGATCAATCCTTTCTAGTAGGCCCTATAGTTATTTCTAAAATCCTTTTTATTTCCCTATTTGAAATTTTAGCTTGGCCCTTATTTGAGGATGATAAGCAATAGCTATTCTATGTTGTACTCCATATTTTCTTAAAACTTATTTCACATATTTGTTACATAAATAAGTACTTTCATCACTAATACTGATTCTAGGTGTTCTAAATTTTGCAAAAATATTTTTCTTTAGAAATTTAATAGTTATCTTAAAATCATTTTTTTTGTGTTGCTATTTCTTCTATCCATTCAACATATAATCAACTCCTACTAAGATATATTCATCACATATGAAGAAATAAATAGTCCCATAAAATCTATTCCCCATGCATCAAAGATTTATACCTCTAAACTATAATTTAATGACATTTCCTGATGCTTAGAGATATTTCATATTTTTTTTAACATTTATTGTAATTTTTTACATATTCGTGCACATCTCTAAATAAAATGGGCCAATAAAATTCACTTTTTATTATCTTAACTATTATTTTATTACTTCTAAAGTGTCCTCCATACTCTGAGTCATGATAAGATCTTAAAATTTTTAAAATTTCATTATCAGGAATGCATCATCTTAGAATTTGATCTCGACACTTCTCATAGAAATAAGGTTCATCCAAAAAATAAAATTTAACATCATATATAATTTCTTGTTTTGATTATAATTTATTCCATATGATATAATGTCACTTACTAGATAATTCCCAATATCTGCATACCATGGAATAACTTTATGCTTGAATGTAAATAATTGTTCATCCATGAATTTTTCTTTTATATCTCCACTATCTCTCAACTCTTCCTCTGTTGTTAACCTAGACAAGTGATCAGTTACTTGATTTTTAGATCTTTTTAATCCCTAATTTCTAGATCAAACTCTTACAATAATAATACTCATCTAATTAATATAGGCTTAGCCTCTTTCTTTTCCAATAGATGTTTAATTGATGCATGACCAGTATATACTATAACTTTTATTACCACTAAATAAGAACTAAATTTATCAAAGGCAAAGACAACAGTTTGTAAGTCTTTTTTAATTATTGAATAATTTCATTGATTTTCCTTCTAAATTTTATTAACATAATATATCACATGAAAGATTTTGTCTTTTCTTTATCCTAATATTGCCCCTATTGCATACTCACTTGCATCACACATCAATTTAGAAGGTAAATTTCAATCAGGTGTTATAATAATCAAAGCTGAACTTAATTTAACTTTTAGCAAATTAAAAGCCTCTTGACATTCCTTTGTAAAAACAAAGGGTATATTTTTTTATAATAATTTGCATAATGATTTTGATATTTTTGAAAAGTCCTTGATAAAGCTACTATAAAATCCAACATGTCCTAAACATTTTTTGACTCTTTTAACATTAGTTGGTGGTGAAAGTTTATCTATAATTTTTACTTTTGCCCTATCCACTTCTATTCCTTTTTTAGACTTAGTATTATCCCTTTTGTAATAACAAAATGGCATTTCTCCTAGTTAAGTACAAAGGTTTTCTCTTCACATCTCCTAAGAATGAATTATAGGTTTTCTATCAATGTTTAAATGTTAGACCAAAAATAGAAAAACCATCCATGAATATTTCAATATAGTTTTCAATTAAGTCAAAAAATACAGCCATCGTACAACATTGAAAAGTAGCAGGTGTGTTACATAAGTCAAAGGGCATTCTTTGAGTAGCAAAGATATCATAAGTACAAGTGATATTATTTTCTCTTAACTCTCAGGTGCTATGGAAATTTGATTATATCCAGAATACCCATCTAAAAAGTAATAATATGCTAACTTATATAACATTTGGTCAATAAAAGGTAAAAGAAAATAATATTTTCTTGTGGCATTATTTAGCTTCCTACAATCAATATAAATTCTCCATCTTGAGACTATTTTAGTTGGAATGATTTCATTATTTGCATTAGTAACAATAGTCACTCCTCCTTTCTTAGGCACACAATATATATTATCAGATATATGATATATAATTCCTGCATCTAATCACCTTAGAATTTTCTTTTTAACTACTTCTTTTATAATAAGATTTAGTCTTTCTATAAATGATTCACTATTTTCTTCCATTAAAATTCTATGCATACATATTGAAGGACTAATTCCTTTAATTTTTACTATTGTCCATCTAAATGTTTTTACATGTCCTTTAAGAGCTTCAATTAATTTATCTTTTTGATTTTCTTCTAAATCAACTGAGATGATTATTGGTAATATTGATTCTTTCCCTAGATAAGCATATTTTAAAGTGATTTGATAATGGTTTTAATTCTAGTTATGGGGATTTTATTATTGATGGTTTGAAATTCTTGTTATCTATAGACATTTTTAATGGTTCAAACTTTTCTTGAAACTAATTGGCTATAATTCTATGGAATTGAATGTCTTTATATTCTTCCATCATCATTTTACATTTTTGTTCTAAACAATCAATTATGATATAAGAATCCAATTTTTTTTCTTCTGTACTTTCACCTAACCCAATCCTATAACACTCTTCATTTCTATTATTAGAATACTTAATAGAGTTAAACACATTAAATTTAACTTCTTGATCATTTACTCTCATTATTAATTTCCCTTTTTGAATATCTATCATCATTCTTTTAGTAACTAAAAAGGGTCTCCCTAAAATGAGAGGTATTTCTTTATCTTCCTCCATATTTAATATGATGAAATCAATAGAAAATATAAATGTATCTATCTTAACTAGAACATCCTCAATAATACCCTTAGGATATGTTAAAGATCTATCAGCTAATTATAGAGTCACACTTATAGGTTGTACTTCTCCTAGTCCTAGTTTCTTCAAATTTGATAAAGATGTTAAATTTATACTAGCTCCTAAGTCACATAATGCTTTTTCAAAAAATTTATTCTCTATAGTGCAAGGAATAGTAAAACTTCCTAAATCTTTAAGTTTTTGAGATTTTTTTTTTTTAATTATTGAACTACATTCTTCAACAAGGGATACTATTTCATTTTCTCCTATTTTTGTTCTTTTATATAGAATGTCCTTCATAAATTTAGCATATGAAGGTATTTTTTTCAAAGCTTCAATGAATGGTATATTTATGGTTAATTTTCTATACACTTCTAAAATATCCGCATTTCATTTTTAAAGTCTTTAGGGCAATGGGGGTAGTTGTCTTTCTCTCATTTTCCTAAATGCTTCTCTTTCTACTTCTTTTTTTTTCAATTTCTTTTCTTTCATTTTTCTTTTCTTTTTTATTTAATATTTTAGTTTTCTCATTTTCATCATGTAATCCTATTTCTTTTAATTTCAATCCAATTCTTAATTCAATTACCTTACAATGTTCTTTACTTTTATCATTAGAATTTACTTCAATGTTACTAGGTAAAAACCTTTGTGATCTATTTGCAAGGCCATTTGGTAATTGCCTTAATTGAATTTCTAAATTTCTAATTAAAGCTCCTTGGCTTTGTAATTAAGTTCCCATTTGTATCAATAATTCTTCCAAGATGGGTTTCTTTTTCTTAGTTTGATTTGTGGAGGATATCCTGGTGGACTGATAGGTCTAAACTTAGAGTTTTGAGGGTTATAATTCCTATTATTTTGATTTCTCATATTTCTATTTTGATTATATTTTGTATTATTATTCTAGGAAAAGTTTGGGCGATCACTCCAACCTTTAATAAATGTATTAGAGTAAGGGGCATTTGATTTGTTAGACATATAGTTAAGCATTTTCAATCCTTGACTAGTTTGATCTTCTAATATAGTAATTTCATCAATTTCTCCCCTTGATATTTTTAATATTTTGATTAATTCTAATTTCTTAGATAAGAAAGCTACTTTGGAAGTTAACATTGGAACCATATCATTATTGTTAACACTGGCCTCTTTCATGGTATTTAGTTTATCAAAGGGCCATTAAAAATTATTAATTATCATTTCCTTAATTAAAGTATAAACTTCCTTAAAAGGTTTCGATGTTAAGCTACCTCATGTTACTGCATCTATTATAGTCCTTAAAGAGCGTACTAAGTCATTATAAAATGATTCGATTATAAATCAATTAGGTAATGAATGATGAAGATATTTTCTTAATAATTCTTTTTTTTTCAAGCCGCATAAATAGATTCATTATCTAATTTGATAAATGATGTAATATCATTTCTTAACTTAGCAGTTTTAAATGGTGGAAAATATTTTACTAGAAATTTTTGAGCTAATTTGTTCTAAGTTGTTATAGATTTTTGAAGAACTGAATTCAACCATATTTTGGCCTTGTCTCCAAGTGAGAAAGGGAATAATCTTAATTTAATAGCGTCGTCACCTACCCCATTGTACTTAAAGGTTGCAAAAATTTCTAAAATTTTTGCAATATACACATTAGGATCTATAATAAGTGAACCCCCAAACTGAGAGTTTTTCACCATTTGAATTATAGATGGTTTTAATTGAAAATTATTTGCTTGAATAGTTGGTCTTATTATACTCTGATGTACCCCATCTATAATTGGTGCAGCATAATCCCTAAGAGATCTAGATGGTTCTCCTACTAGTTGATCATCCATTATTAGTTTCTTTTCACTTGTTTTCTCTTCTCTTTTCTAATTTTCCTACAAAGTCATTCGATTTCTAATTATTTCTATAGTTTTGTCTTTGTTGACCTCATTTTTAGAATGAGCTCTCAACCTCTCCATCTTAGACATAGGACTCCTCTTAGACACTAAGAGTTCCTTAGACATAAGACACTTTTAGTTATTAGGTGAACTATCAACCAAACCCTAGAGGCTTAGATGAGTTAGACATAGGAATAGGTCATGCATTAAGGGTGTTAGGAAAATTTACCTACCCTATAGCTTGAACCAAATCCTCACTTCCTTCCTTCAAGTCAAATTTCAAAATTCAAATCAACTTCAAAGCTCAATCAATTCCAACTTAACTGATTTTCTCAAACCTTAAATCAATTCCAATGGATTTTCTCAAATCATGAATCAATTCCAAATGATTGACATCCGATTCAAGTCCAAAATCTAAAATCTTTCTTAAGTCACTTCGATTTCATCTTATGGACTTAGCTCAAATCAAATTCAAATCACTTCTCTAACTCAAGAGATTTTCTCATAATTCATTTATATTCTCAATTATATTCACAAATATAAATGAAATATAAATTCAAATATCTAAAAATTAATTCAAAACTCAAATCCAAATCTAACCAAAATCCAACCTAAACTCTTTCAAGTCAAAATCTTGAACTTAACCAAATCAATCTAAAGTCAATTCAAACCTTCAAATTTTCTCTCCAAATAATCAATCCTTCAATCATAAACTTCAATCATCAAACCAAAACTAAATCAAAACTCAAACCCAAATCAAACTAATCTTCATCCTTTGAACTTGAAATTATCAAATGAATCAAAATCCATTTGACTCTAAATCACTTGCAAATGGATTTATATTTCAATCATAAGTCCATATGTGAGTTTAACCAAGCTTGAATCAAGCCTTGATCAAGTCAATTGACCCCTTTAGGCTCACTTGACCCAAAGTGACCTAAAGCACCCTTTTGAGCCAAATTCTAATCCTACCCAAATTGGATTGAACTAAGCTCATCTAAGCCTCACATTGTGAGCAACAATCATCATAAGATAATCAATCACTCAAATTGGGTCAAACCAAGTCAAACTAGCCTTTGAGTCAACACTTGAAACCCAAACTAGCCAAAATCCATCTTAGGATAAAGATTGAAACCATTGATCAAAACCATTTATGATCAATGTTTGAACTTCAAGTAATCATTTGAGCCTAACCTAGCCCAATTGGCCACTTGACCCAAGTTGACCCAACTTGACCTAAAAGTCAAAATGTCAAATCTTGATCTAAGCCAAATCAATTTACACCAATTGGATTCATTCTAAATCACTTGTTAAACTTGACCAAAGCCTCAATTGGTCAGCTAGACCCAACCTAGCCCAATTGACCATGAACCCAACATGACCTAAAAGGTCAAATCAACCCAAAATCAAATCAAACAAAAATTGATTAAAACCAAAACTTGCAAAACATTTCAAATGACCAACCAACCTAAAATAACCCTAAATTTGGTCAAATGGTCAAATTGGTCAACTTGACCCATTTGACCTAAAGTGAACTCAAATGAACCAAAACCAAATACAAATCAAATTGAACCAAACCAATGATACCAAAACATTTCAAATGGTCATATGAACTTGACCCAACCCTTACTTTGACCCAATTTGAAATCAACTTGACCCAAGTTGACCCATTTTGACCTAAATGGGTCAACATGAGCAAATGATATCAAATCAACTCAAATTCTTTGAAATTTGGCCCAACCATTTCAAACTATTCCTGTCCAAATTAAAATCAAAGCAAATGACCATTTTCCCCAGGTCAAAGGGTAACTTATGACCAATTCCACTTAGAATTTGGTCAAATCCTTTTCATGGCCACTTGGCATCCTCTTAGTGGACCATTTGGACACCAATAGTGTGCACATGACCCAATGGGTTTGGGTCAACCAAACCCCAATTGATAGAAAATGAGCACATGGAATCACTCACCTCATTTAACACATGGACACCTCCACTACACTCCCACCAAATGAACCATGAAGCTCCCAACAACCAAACAAACATTCCATCTCATCAATTTGATCAAAATGGCAAGGAGCTCACATTGAGATCCAAGTAGGAGATATACTCCCCTAATTTCATTCAATTCATCACTTGCATTCGATTAAACCCTAGGAACCCAGAGGAAGCATTTCCAAGCTCTCCCAAGAATTCCTAAGCTCTATTGAATTCTCCATTTCTTGATTTTTTTTCTAAGCCAAAAATAGGGGAGATGAGTGAGAATTCCACTTTGCTCAACACTTCACCAAAGTCCAATTCCTCTTCCAAGCACCATCAAGGCATCAAGTTGAGCCCATCCAAAGCAAATCTCAAGCAACCAAGCCACGGGAAGGAGGAGTTAGACCAAAGCTGCAAGCCATTGAAGGGAGCTTTGGCCAATATGAAGATACACTTCATCTCAAGCCTTCAAACCTTCAAGAGGGCTTCCTCTCCACTAGACAAAGCTACCTCAATAGTTGGGAGCACCAGTGATAGCCTTCGGTGAGGTATGCTTCAAAATAGAGCTTAGATATAGAATTATTTGGTCCTTTGTGAAGGGAAGTGTGATCCCAATTGAATTCCATAGTTGGATGTCTTTCTCTTTACTCTTAGTTAGTATGTGTTCAATTCTAGTTCAATTCGAGCTCAAGTGAGCTTAAATCAAGCCATGGAGGATGCCGGCCTCCATCTCCCATAGGCGAGGGCAAGGATGAATCATGGACTGTCCACCTCACGTGTTTGGAATGGACGGTCCTAATTAATCAAATTAGATCTAGTTATTTTATCCCTTTAGATCTGTGGGTTTAATCCTAACCATCTGATCTTTGATCGGATGGTCCAAGGAGAAAACATATAGCGTCATCGGCTAATGAGGCACTTGATTTGACTACTTAAATATAATCCCAACGCATGTGGAAAGCGCACATATGTGACGCAACAAGATTAATTATATAATTAGGGGATTTAATGACCTATCAATCACTGAAACTTCAAATATTCATAATTAAATGTAGAAAATCAAAAAAAATATAAATAAGGGCTCATTTTAAAGATAATTTAGTGAGGAATAATATAAAATTATTTCTAATTGATTTTGAATAGTGATTTTTTCTTAATTAGGGTTTATTTTAAATCTTAATAATTACTCATTTATTTCATTTAATTCTAAACTTCTCAAATTATTTGGTGGGATGACCTCTACCTCCCTAATTTTCTTGGAATTTATTAATGAGTTAATTAAAATCAATTAATGAATCTCTAATCACTCTCTTAATGTAATTAATGTAATTAACATGTGAACAATGGTTTAATTTAATTAAGATAATTAAATATTGTTTAAGTGAATAGGATTTATGGATATTTTGGGATATTTTCTTAAGTTACTATTCCCCTTTATCAAACCTAATTAAGATTAATCCACTAATGATTTCTTAATTAGCTTAATCAAATTTTCAAAATCAATCTAAACTTAATCAATCCTTTCTTGGGTAGATCCTTAGGTGTTCAAAAGCCTAAGGTAAGCTTAAGAAATCCAACTCATGTGTGGGAAGGTTATGAAAGTACTTAATTAAACCCTTTAGCTTAATTAATCAATAGTATGTTAGGCCCCTTTCTTTCTTTGCATTTATTTAAATTTAATGTGGTTGCATCATATGTTGGCTCATAATTGTTAGGTTAATTATGTTAAAGGTGTAGGTAAGGGTAATGAACTTAATGTTACACCTAAACAAAATATCAAATCAATCTTATGGCTCTAAAAATTAAACTAAGACAACACACACATGTGGGAGATGGGTTAGAACTAGCAAACCTTTTCACATTTCTTAAAATCAAATCAAACTCAAAATTAAAATTAAAATCTCTTTAAAACAATTTTGATTCACTTTGAATGATCTTATTCCATAGGATTGTCTTTAGGAATTAATTAGGGTGAAAGAAATTACATGCTTACATCACTTTATTTCTTTCCTAGCATGCTAAATGTTGTATGTCATATGAAACCATACATACATACCTTTTGAAAAATCAATTAAAATGAAATGTTTTATGTTAAATTGCATGTTTTGGCTAAAGTAAGAATATGAATGGCTATTATCACTATTAAATCAAAATTATTTTCAAAACTTATAAATCAAAGATTACAAATGAAGGTATGCTACTTATAATTACTTATAAGCTTGCATGTGAGTATAACATAAGATGTGCATTATGTGACTTTTCCTTCTCTTCTCTTTTAACATAGTTTTGAATAGGATTTGCAAAGTGTATAGTTCATTTGAAAAAACACACTTGCTTAAATATTATTCATTCATATGTTATCATTTAAGAATGATCTTCACATTTACACATGTAAATTGCATACCCAAATCAAACATAAAAAAATCTTTTGCATGACTCTTTTCCATTCATTTCTTTTTGTACATGCACATGTAGTGGTATATTATTCATGACATCCTGGGGTTGCGAGGATTTAAGTAACCCTAAGAAGGACTTGTACCTTATACCCTTGGTATAGAAAATAATGGCGTCATACTAACTTATGTCTTTCATACATATAAATGTGCATTTGATTAATGGATAAAAGAATCCCTCACTTTTCTACTTAACAAATCATGCATCATGTACATCCAAATTTTCTTAAGCAACATCCTTAGCATTCATCATTAAGGCTAAAAACATCCATTTCATGTATAGATATGTTTAGGATCATTTCATATGTGTGATACACATATTGGAAGGAAATAAAGTGTTATGCATTTTGTGATAGTAATTCACTTTAATTAATCCTAAAATGCCTTTTTATTTGAATAGGTTTATTTAGAGCAAATCTAAACTTAGGATTAATTAAAATACATAATAAAATATTCACTAAAGAAAAATCACTAATGAACCTACCTTAGAAATTACTTAAGGTAGGAGGAAAGAAAAGCTATCTTCTCTTTTTCCTCTCTTTACAACACTTAGTAATTAAGTGTAGGTTCATTCAAATCAAATTAAATCATCAAATAAATTTAACAAATCAACTAAATCACTTAAATGAAACCACTCTCTAAGTTGTACCCTTTCATACCTAGAAAATTCTAACCTTAAAACCTAGCTAAGACATACCACACAAGCCTTAAATGGCACACACATTAGGCTAAGCCACCATTTCTAGCTCTATGTTAGGGCGGTGCGTGGTTTGATGCTTGATTTTGTTTTGTGATGTGATGTTTAGTTTAGATGTTTGGGTGTATGTGCGTAGACTGGATGGTAGGATGATCTTAGTCTAATCTCTTGAGGGGATTGTGCTTAAGGGGCTTTGTAATAAAATATAAATGTTTTCTTTGTGCGGTTGCTTATACCCTAAGCATAATCCAAAATATGCCATGTGGACTTGGCTACCCATGTGTGGGGTGCTAACTCTAATTTATTCATATACATTCTTGGGATTGTGTGGTGTGTTTAGTTAGTCTCTATTTTGTAGATTTTAGTTAGATTTACTTTTCCCATTTTCAAGAAATTTTGCAATTAAGATTTGGAATGACTGTTATGGGAGATTAGGATGAACATTGGTCATAAGACTATGTCCACTATGTAAAGCCTTTAGAGCAACCACATTCCAACAGACCAAAAGAAAAAGAAAGAAGAAACAAGAAATGAAGAATGAAAACCACCTTAACATGAATTCCTTTTATTGTAATTAATTCATTTGTAATTTGAGTTGTATAAGGGTAGAATTTCCAATTTTCTTTGGGTTTGTTTGCGACCACAAAGGCCTTTTATTCTTTTGAGCTAGCTTTATAAATTATTTGATGTTTGTTTAGCTTGTGCATTAAGATGACATATTTTTTCTAGTTTCTTCCTTGCTTTGATGAATGGCCTAGATATGATTAGGCTCTTAGGAAAAAAAATTAATTTTTTCTATCCAATTAATCAACTCAAAACTAACAACTAACAACTCAAACCTCACCTAAAGCCTAGGTTATAAAATGAGATAAAAGATTTAGCAACTCCTTAGCTGGATATTATATGTTTTCACATCATACATAAAAAAACATATTTCTTTACTCTTGCCTATGGAGGGCTTCCACCTTTACCAGAGAACTTGGCTTGACCTTTGAGAGCCGTGGTGAAAATTCACCTCCTTCTTGCTAATTTTAGCCCATAATCCAATTTCACATGCATTAGGCATATGAATCCCATTGCCTGTGTCAAATCATTTGTCCAAAAATAAAAAATAAAACATAACAAAATTTTCATTAGATTTAAGTCATTAATCATGCCCTACATGATCTAGTCTCTTAGAGAGTGTGTTTAAGGACTTAGTATTTTTCTAAATAAACAACAACATAGCTATCTTGCAAAAGCATATGACTTAACTACATGTATTTAAAATCATAGGAGGAGTTAGTTGGCGGCCACCCCCAGGCAGTTGTAAGTCTAATAGTCAGGTGATTTATCCTCTCTTATGGAGGTAAACCAAATACCCATTTTTGTCTTAAATTTAGGTCATGCCTTAGCTCTCACCAAAGCTCCCTATATTTAAGTTCAGAGGTTACTACTTTCCTTTGAGGGCTAAAAGCATAAATCCTCACCTCTTAGGCATTTCCATGATCTTGTGTTGCGGAATTGTAAGTCCTAGATTTTTAATAAAGATTCAACTCAAACAAATAAATCACTTCAATTTCAAAAATATAAAGCCCAACCATAGGATAGTTTGGGATGCTTACCAGGCTTCCTAGTATCATAAGCATCCCCTACTTATCTTCCTTTGGTTTTGATAATAACTCCTCTCTTGATCAATCCCACTTGATCTTCTAAAATAAACTAATTGATTGATAGTCCTATCTTTGAAATCTTTGGAGACAATGATCATTTACCTTAATCGAGTATTTAAGGAATCTCATTCCTTAGGATGTAATTAACTATGTGGGGCTTGCCCCAAAAGAACTTAATGAACCCGGTTTAAAATAAACCCTACTTTACTTTTCCATGTAAAGTAGGGAAGAATCTCACAGTACATCGAAGACCCATAGTCTTAGAGTCCTTATTAAGGTGATTAGGTCCATTGTAGGATGGTGACTTCTCTCGAGATAGTACATCATTCCTCAATGTCATAGATCACCCTAAGAACATCTGGATCTTGTGTCAACCGAAAGTCTTATTTTTGTTTCTCATTTATTTTCTCAAGATAGATGAAGAACAAAATAAAAATTTCACCAGATTTTTTTGGCGACTCGGGGATGGTTCCTCTCTCCATCTTTGGTAAATGATCATTGTCTCAAGTATCGATAGTGGGTTGTATTTATATGAATCCAACTATCTTTCTTTTTATTGGCACTTAGTTTATTTCATTAAACTAAGCTAGCCAACATCCTTTAGGTTTTAGGACCTCACTGTGTGGTCTTAAAACCCTTGTTAGGTTCCCATAGTGAAAATAAAAAAATTTAATAAAAGAAATAACTAAAGACTTCCTCTTATCTTATGGTAAGGAAAGGTTCATTCAAAAAATAAAGAAAAATAAATCCTTTATAAAAACATCAATTTCAAAAGCACTTTTCAAAATGCACATAATAAAATGTTTTCAAAATTTTCATCATCTCTAACAATCTTCTTCATGATTGTTCATGTAGGATCATTTCAAAATAAAATCAATCATATTTTCAAAAGCACAAATGAACATCCTCATTCAATTTGTTGAATGAAGATTTCATTTTCAAAATAAATTCAACAATCATCTTTTCAAAAATAAAATCCAAAATCATATTTTCCAAAAGCACAAATGAATATCCTCATTCAATTTATTGAATCAAGATTTCATTTTCAAAAATAAAATTAACAATCATCTTTTCAAAAAAAAATAAAAAATCAAAACACACATGGATCCTTTATTTAGCATACCTAAATTTGCTAAATAAAGAATCCTCTTTTCAAAAAAAAATAAAAAAAAAATACATTTAGATTGCTTTTATTTAGCATACCTAAATTTGATAAGTAAAGAATCCTCTTTTCAAAATCAAAAATCAAAACACACATGGATCCTTTATTTAGCATACCTAAATTTGCTAAGTAAAGAATCCTTTTTCAAAAATCAAAATAAAACACATTTTGGATTTCTTTAGCATACCTAAATTTGCTAAGAATCCTCTTTTCAAAAATCATCAAAAAATCAAAACACACATGGATCTTTTATTTAGCCTACCTAAATTTGCTAAGTAAAAAATCTTCTTTCCAAAAAAAAAATATCAAAACAAAATAAATTTGGATTTCTTCAGCATGCCTAGATTTGTTAAGAATCCTCTTTCAAAATCATAAAAACAAAACACATTTGGATTTCTTTTATTTAGCATACCCAAATTTTCTAAGTAAAGAATTCTCTTTTGAAAAATCACCAAACACAAAACACATTAGGATTCTTTATTTTAGCAAACCAGATTTACTAAGTAAAGATCATCTTAAAAAAACAACAACAAAATATTTGGATTCTTCATTTAGCATACACAAATTTACTAAGTAAAGATTCCATTCTCAAATTCACATGATTCACAAACAAGCAAGCAAAAAAAATTATTTTCTAACACCTCACTTAGCATACCCAAATTTGCTAAGTGTGTAAATTCAAAATCAAAATCAAAAAACAAATCATTGACCCTTTACTTTAACATACTCAAATTTAAGGGTCCAAAAAAAAATCAAATTCAAATGAACCTGGAAGCATCAATTTCTCCAAAAATATTTGAACCCATTTTTAAACATACACAAATTTGTTGAAAATGGATTCTACATTCAAAAATCTCCTTTCCAATCAATTCACAATCTCTCTTAAAATCCAAAGAGCCCCACTTGACATATTCAAATTATTGAGTGTGGGTTCAAAATTCTAAAAACAAATTAAAGCAAAAATCTAATTCAGGTTTGTTTTCCAACATTGTAGACTTTCAATTTTGATCAGTTATTTCAGATTGAGTCAATGGCAACATACAACACATTTCCTTAGGAGATGGATTTGGCCTTGGATCTAGCCTCCCAGTCTAAGCCCACCTCATTCATTTTGGTAGGGTTTGAGGGGCTAGGATCACTTATGAGGGAACCACCCTCACAATAGTTAGTAGGAGTGTGGTGACCGGGCAAAAGCCAGTCATCCAGGTTGAGACGTCGACTGACTCAAAGTTTCCCTCATTGAAGAGGAAGGTTATGGCAGTTCGCACATTAATGGCTTCCTGCGGTGGCTCAAGTTCCCCTTTACTGATGCGGCTAGCACCCACTCATTGGCTTCCTCAGGGAAGGCTCCACCTTCATGGATAGTCTCCCCCTGAGGTTGGGTCTAGTTCATGTTGTCCCTCACGGGACTCACCATAAGTGCCACAGATCAGCATCATCACAAAGCCAAGGAGCTAGAGGCGACCACTCATACAGTAGAGGAGGACCTGGATAGTGTCTCCTCTTATCACGAAACAAGTTTCACCCTCTCTCTCGATGGAGAGGAATACATTAGGAGGATTTAGTTTCACCTCTGCCACATTTGAGGCTCTATCGAGGGGGAGAAGTGTATGCTTGCCCAGATTTTGTGCAGTAGGTGGAGCTTGACTCAGTCTAGGGCTCAATTTGATTTACATTCTATCATTTCCTGCATAGTGGGCAGATACATCAGATAGGAAAGGGCCAAGGAGGCCCTGTCATTACAAATTACTAGAGGAGGCGTGGGTATGCCCATTGGCGACCTCACTCATGGACTCTCGATCGGCATCTATCCGCGATCATCGCGATAACATTCTCTGCACTACCCACCTTGGGAGAGTTCTACAGAGAGTTAGTGGTGCCTCACCACCACTGCTCCCTCCACCACCATCTCAGTACAGTTCCATCATCCACTTCAGCAAAAGCCATGAAGGCTACATCTGGAGAAGAGTCCACGGTGATCCGTGGCCAAGAGATCCCATTCCATCATCACCGGCCGTGAGGTTGAGCTCTCTCCTACCCTAATTGTAGTGAAGAGGGAATGGTGACCTTGGAGTATAGTAATCATTCCATCACCACCACCATAGTGATGGAGATAGCGGAATGGGGGGGAGAGAGGCGGTTGATTTACATGGCTAGATCCTCACGAGTACCACTCCAGATCTAGCTGAGCATCTATCCTCAGTGAGCCTCCTCAGATCATTCTCCAGCAATAGGGGAGGTTAGATGTCTCTCTGTTCATGACAGTGATCCTACTACCGATCAACCTCGATCTTTTGTGCCTATTCAGTTGGACCAATCCCTAGATGACATTATAGCTCAGTATCTAGTGGAGAAGAGGGAGATCCAAGGATACGCCTAGTCTGACTTAGAGGATGAAAAGATAATTTTGATCCAAATGAAGATGATCTGTTGAAGGATTCAGTAGGAGTGCACATGGTAGACACCAAGGGTTCCCTCTTTCATGATCAGTAGGGTTTGGAAGGTGTTGTGATCGAGCAAGATGACACAGCTCATTCGACCCAACACCTCCTTCAATAATTAAAGCGAAAGGATGAACAAATAGATAGGATGGGAAATAGGCTTGAAGGCTTGCTAATAGCAATTTTGGCACTTTAGAACCAAGCCAGGTGCATCCTACTATTGAGAAATAGTTACTAAGTTATTGCATGTCTTGGATCAACCAAGACTTCACCTCATGAAGCGGGACACTGTATAGGAAGGTAGTGGATAGTACCTATAAGAAAAGGACATTAAAATCATGGTTAGCGGCGGTGAGAGAAGCATTGGCACAAGCAGAGGATCATCGTTCAAAGGGTATAGACCCTAGAAATTTGATGCCATCCAATATCTTAAGGGTTTCGTGCCACCTTCTTTCAAGAGCATTGATGGAAGCGGGAACCCACGGTAGCATATAGCACACTTCAAGGCTAGCTGTTGCAATGCTGGTGGGAGTGATGCTCTTTTGTTCCATCTTTTGGTCAACAACTTAGTAGGCATAGCCTTAGATTGGTACGCTGAACTCCCCAATAGTTCAGTGAAGACTTTTGCTGAGTTGGAGCAACTCTTCATTGAGAGATTTTTTGGAACTCACCAAAGGGTGACTGTAGGTGATCTCGATGTGGCTCAATAACACCCTAGTGAATCCCTAGTTGATTATATTCTGAGATGGCACAATTTGAGTATGAAATGCAAACCGCAGCTATCTGAATAGCACGTTATTGAAATTCTACTAAAGAATATTCATGGCCCGATCATCTTCATGCTCAAAGGTTTTACCATCAAGATTTTTGAGAAGCTAATCAATAAGTCGGCTAGCTTACAAGGAGAAGTCAAACATTTGCCTTTTTTTGGATCAATCAACAAAGTTAAAGCCATAGAAAGCTTATGAGAAGAAGCTAGGGGAAATGATAGCGAGACAAGGGAAGTAGCCGAGGTGTATGAGACCTCGAACTCCAGTCATCACTTCCACCTCTACCACCATTGAGGCCATCTACGGCCACCACGGTAGCCTCCATGACTTCACCACCTCCTCTACATACCATAGGTGTACATACCATAGTAGCTACAATTCCACCTACTCTTTTGGATAAACTAAATAAACTATTCATTTAAGAGGAGGTCAGGAAAATCTTTAAGAATCTCTTAAAGAAACTTATTTTATTACCCAAGCCTACAAAGCCGGAGGAAGTGGGCAAGAGCAATGATCTAAACTTTTGCCCCTACCACTGCATGCTAAGCCACATTTTGGAGGATGGCTTTACATTCAAGGACTATCTTGAGCATAGCTACAAGACAGGAACCATAGTTATCCTAAAGGAATATCTTGTGGAACAACCATCCAATTCCATTAGGGTAATCCTTGGGGATACTTGCGATCCTCTCAAAACCAAAGAAGGTTGGGATATCTCCTTATCTTGAACCTCTAAAAGATTGTGTCAAAATCAAGAAACTTTCCTTGCGGGGTTGAGGTAGCTCGAACCTCAACATCAAGGAAGGTTTGCAAGTTGCCAAAGACACTTGGGGAAAGTGGAGCTCGTGACAGCATACCCGGAGATAGCCAAGTAGTGCAACCAGAGCCCGACCTCAGTCCATATTGCTACTACATCATGAGCACCTACTTGACTAGCTCTTCCTCAAGTAGACATCTTGTATAGATACATGAGGGCATCAAATCCCTCTCCCCACTTACTTTACTAGATTTTTACTATGTACCCCCTTCAAAATCCAAGAAATCAAGGAATAAAGCTAGTTTGAATTACATTTGTGTCACCGATGGGTTGTCTAATTCTACTCTTTGAAACTCCAAGTCTAAATAATTATAACAATCTTCCTCTTTTTTGATTGAGTTGGACTTTCCTTCTCGAATATGGGTTCACCTCTTGAGATAGACTTGGAATCATCTAATTCGAGGGTCCCATAGGAGAAGGCTGGTGAGCCCAGCAGTAGGTATAATCTTCCACTAACACACTTGAGATCCAACCTCCTAGTAATGGCAAGGTTCTACCTCCAGGGCAACACCTCAAGATAAGAAACAAGTCATTGGTTTTATGATTGAGAAGCCCCCTCACGGGATGCTCCACCTTGGATATGCTTATGGAGGATCAGTCAAGGTGGATTACAATGTCCTCTCACCTAAGAAAGTTGTCATCTAAGTTAAGCATATATGATGCCCTTATCTTATCCAAAGATGAGAGAATCATTAATCAAGGATCTTCTTGATCGAGATATGCTTAATCAGCATTCTATTGGAGAGGAGCACATTATTCTAGCTCAAAGAAATCACTTTCACACATGAAGACCTTCTTAGACATGGAGCACAACCATCCCCTCATATAGTGGACATGGGTAGGAGACTTTCAGGGTTCTTCTTGATCGGTGCATGGTTTTATGAGTCTAAAGACCCTTGCCTGTTGATGACATCTCCACACTAGAAGGTGGATGAAGTTGAGAGGATTCAATGAATAAGGTGAGAGGGCTTTAGGTTCCATAGTGTTTCCTTTGGAGATAGGCCTTCGATACATCAGAACAAAATGATTTCATCTTTCCTTCATCAATGCTTCAAGTTCAGAAGGGATGGGATTAAATATTGTGTAAAAGGTGATGAAAAGTCATTTTCAGTCAGAGAAGTTGAGATATATGAAGATGTGACCTACTATCTTCCTCAAAACACCTTTTCTCATGAACTTGGTCAAAATTCAAATGAAACAGAAAAAGAAAAAAGAAAAGAAAAAAAGTGAAAAGCGAGAAAAGGACATCAAGGAAGAAAGAGCATGTCACATTCCACCCACGTTCATTCCATCATATGGACATGTGGGTGGATGACTCGACCTCCACCGGCGGCGAGGGACATAGAGGTAGTTCAGGGAAGACCCCGGTTGGCAACCCAATAGGGTTATGTTTTAGTTCATAGTACCCCTACTATTCACATAGACTTGGAATCCATCTTGAGGATGAGTCTAATGTGATTAGCATACCAAACCCTCTCGGTTTCATTGGAGGTGACACAGCTGAGTGATGAAGACAGCCTCCGCAAAGACGAATGTATTTGAATCAAGTTTATGTGAAACTATCAGGCTGTTAGGAACCTTAGCTCTAACCTCACTTTCTCTCAAAAGTTGAAGGTTTAGTAGTTAAGAAGCCCTCTCTTCCAAGGATGTCACGAAAAGATTCTATTGGGATCATCATTCTCAAGTCCAAAAATTGATGTAGGACTTGGGGATAATTCATATAATGAATTAATGGAATTGTCTTTTGATTGGTACTCATCTTGTGTTCTTAATCTTGCAAAGAAGGGTTTGATTCCTTATACATGGTCTAAACATAGGTCAGAGTATTTCAAGAAGCTATGGAATAACAAAGGCAGGGATGCACAATCAAGATTGGGGATTGATACAGTGGTCCATCGATGATGATGATTATTATTGCTTAGTTGTTACCAATCATCAGTTTGATAGGTTCTTTTCACACACTAACTCTTATGAGGATGTGTGTTTAGAAACTTGGATGATCAGATGATCTCCAAATCAAAGATGCACCTAAAAGAAGAGATCCATTCAATAATTGATAAGCTTAAAGAAATCAACCTCGAGGGAAGAAAATTCAAACACATACATCGGTTGCTTTGAATGAAGAAGAAACCAATGACTTAGTTAGGCTATTGATTGAGTTTAAGGATTGCTTTTGCATGGAGTTATGAAGAGATGCTATTATCTCTAGTAGTCCAAACTAGCAATAAACCTAACACTATCAAGCAAGCTCCTAGGCATGCGATTAGAAATTGAACAGTCATTTTTTGTAAAGAAATTGATGATCTTGGTTTCATGAAGAAAAATACCTACTAGTTAGCGGTGTCATACCCATTAAGAGAAAAGAATGGCCAAATTTACATATGTCAATTTTAGAGACTTAAATAAGGCATGTCCTAAGGATGAGTTTCCTCCTATAAGAATTAATGGTGGACATCACTCATCTCATGATTTTCTCATGGATGGGTCATCTAGCTACAACCAAATCAAGATGGTGCCCAAGGATGAAAGAAACACTGCCTTTCAAACCCCGATTGGAATCTATTGTTATGAGATCATGCATTCGACCTTAAAAATGTTGGTGCTACATACCAATGGGCCATGACCCAGATCTTCAACAAACTCAGTCATCATCAAGTTGAGTGCTCTGTTGCCAATCTAGTAGTCAAAAGTAAAGAAAAGGAAGACCACCTCTTTGACTTGAAAGTAGTTTTTGAATGGTTAAGACAATCTAACCTCAAAATGAATCCCCACGAGTGTGCATTGAGTAGCTTCAAGGAAATTCCTTGGTTTGTTGTTGAAGGGAATAGAAATAGATAGAAAGATCAAAGCTATCTTAGAAATGCCACCTCCCAAAGTTTAACTCAACTCGATCTTTCCAAGGGGGTTGGCGTATATAAGATGCTTTATCTCCAACTATTGGAAGATGCAAAGCCATTTTCAACACTTGTCAAAAGGATGCCAAGTTCAAGTGGGATGATAAGTGTGAGCATGCCTTTGAAGATATCAGCATTTGGTGAAGCCGGTAGTCTAGCACCCCATCCGGAGCCACTCATCCTCTGCTTGCATTGGATGACTCCTTGTGCTTTGTTGGCCCAAGCCAATGATGAAGGGAAGGAGAGTGCTCTCTACTACCTCAGATTCATTCTGCTTTAAAACTACCCACCTATTGAAAACATTGCTAGCTTTGATCTTTGCATCCCAAAAGCTATACACTATATGCTTTCTCATAAGGTGAACTTGATTTCAGAACCAATCCTATAGTATCTCATGACATATGCTATTGGTGTTTGCACATTGGTCCATGATTCTCTCATAGTTTGATATCACATTCATACCCCTTTATGCGTAAAAGGATAAGCAGCAAATTTCTTAGCACACACTTTTGTTGATTCTTGCAGTGATGATCTCACGATGAACAAATCATGAACTTAGGGAGGTTGACAACCGCCATTGGGAGATGTATTTTGATGGTGCGACTTCCTTTCATAAAGAAGAACCATGATCTACTCTTCGAAAGGCGGTAGGAATAGTTCTCTTAACTCTAGGCGATGTGATGAGATTCTCATACTATCTCTCCAATCCACCAATGAAGAGTATGAGGCTTTGATTGCCGATCTAGGTTAGCCATTATAGTGTGTGTCAAAAGCATCAACATCTATGGGATTCTCAGTTGGTCATCAACCAGATTGGGGTCCTACAAGGTTCTCAAACCTAAGTCATTACCATGGTATACCATGAAAAGCCCAAATCCACGAGGTCACCATCTACAAGGTTCGAGGAGAGAAGATAGCAGATGCTTTGGCCAAACTTGCAAGAATTGGCATGTAGAAGATGAGTCCATTCCAATAAGGGTCCAACAAGTCTATCCTTATTGTTGAACTCATCGAGACTTTCTCTTGAAGGGGAGGTTGTCATTGCCAATAAGGACAAGGAGCTGGATTGGAGGCAACTGTTCATAGATTACTTGAACACTGGCAAACTACCTCAAGAGAAATCACAAGCCCATCAGATGAAATAGAGCTCTCTCCATGCTCTCGTGGATGGCACCTTATCGGTCTTTGATCAAATGTGGATCTATTTGGACAAACATGAAGCTGTAGGATCATGATCGGTACATTCGGTCTATGTGGAGCATCAATCCGATCGAAGATGAAAGCAAAGATCAGACTAGGATACTCGCCTTGATTACAGATTGCATGGATGTATCTAGAGATGCCATCAGTGTCAGGTACACGGTGTGGTCCTACATCAACCACCCAACATTCTACATCTTACATTGGCCTCATGGCCATTTGAGTGTTGGGATACCGACATTGCGGGTCCTATCGATCCTCCTTCTTCCAAGGGTCATGGTTCATTAGCCACCCTACTTTTCCAAGTGGGTGAGGCAATCCCACTAGAGGTCACAACTCGACATGTGCTCAATTTTTAGAACCATATCATATATATAGGTTGGGGTGCCTCGATGAATTATATTCGATAATGGTACTGCATTCAAGAGTGTCGAGATCAACAACTTCGCTAGAAGACACTATATAGATTGGAGATACTCCATCATCTACTACACCTGGGAAAATGGCCTAGCAGAAGCATTCAACAAAACTCTCATCCAGATACTAAAGAAGATGCTTGACGATAACAAATAACAATGGCATGAGCAATTGGTTGAAGCCTTGTGGGCATACCACCACATCTGAGAACTCCAACTCAATACCATTCTCCTTAGTGTATGGGTTGAAGCCATTCTACCTTAGAAGTTCAACTCCCATCACTAAGGATAGCATTGTAGCAAGATCACTATAGCGAATGCAAGTTATGTTAGAAGAGCTCGAAGGTTTGGAGGAGAGACTCTGAGCATGCGAGAGTTATACAAAGCCAAAATGATTCAAGCTCACAAGGCGGTACCCTAGAACTTTTCAAGTAGGAGACTTGTTACCGGTTTGGAGACCAGTTTGAACCCACTTGGGAAGGCCCTTTTGTCATAGAAAGGCTACCAAGGAGGATCTTATCACTATTGATTGTAAAGGGGAACACCGATGCTTCCAATTAATGGGCTCTATTTAAAAAAATATTACCCATAAAAAATATGTTTAAAAATAATTATCATCAAAATAATAAAATTTCATTCTAATTCATCAAAATCTTCTTTTCATTCGAAGTGTTGTTTGCTTGTCTTGTGAATATGCCACGACGTGTATATGATAGGTGTAAGAGAACCCAAGAGGCATCATATCCCTCTTTCACAACACAAATACAAATCAAACACAATTCCCTAGCGCTACTAGAATAGGTGTGAGAGAACCCAAGAGGCATCCTATTTCGATTAGCACAACTAAGTTAGGTGTGAGAGAACCCAAGCGGCATCCTTTCTTGGTGGGAATCCTAGCTTTCATTCATGGCACCATTTCATCAAATTCCTAAGTGTGTTCAAGGTAAGTGTGAGACAACCCAAGTGGCATCCTATTCCCTTTAACACAAGCACAAAAATAAACACATATCTTTTGTCTCAGGCTATTTTAATGTGGAGCAAGCCCCTGGCACTCACTCATTAGTCAGGTCGGGGCATGCTACCTTGCTAGTATGTCACCCGGTGGTCATTTTTTGGGATGTGAGTCCGCTTTCTTGACTTGACCATTGCAAACCAATGAGTGCCTTGTTAGTTTGGCTTCCCTGAGTAAGCTACCTCATGTTGATTTTGTTTAAGAAGATGTGAGTCTCCATGCTTTCTTCTTGAACTAATCATCATGTACTGACTAGGTCGAGTATATTTGAGGTTTAGGATAAGTCCCCAGGCTCCTTTCCTCTTGACTACTTTTGAGTTGATATAAGTCCCCAGTGGCATTCACTCAATATAGCCTAGGTGGATAGGGAGAAAGACTATCCCAAATGATTGTTTCTATAGGAGGATGCGAGTCCCCGATGCTTTCTTCCTAGGCTGATTGTTGCAAATCGACGGGCACCTTAGGTTGGTTGATGTTCGCTATGCTAATAGCGACTCACCGGTGGATACACCACTCTTGGCAGATGTGAGTCCCCACTTTCTCCTTGAGTTGGCCACCAAATACCTATGCAATTATCTTCTCAGGGTTTTGGATAAGCCTTAGTACCCTCTCTCGTGGGCACTCTACTTGGATCACATCCTTTGCAATCCCATTTAGACACTACCTGGGTTACTTTTGGATTGGATAATTCCCCTTTCCTAGTAGTCATCCCTATGGTTGGAGAATTTGTTCGGTCACGTGGAATTCTCCCTTGTCATCAGAGATAGGGTTATAGATAAGCTCCTTCAAGATGATCCCTCATAAACTAATAGGGTCCATAATAAACAAACATAATAAACAAATAAAATATTCACTTGTGGATTAGGAATTCAAGCCCCCCCTTTCAAGTGTGCATCCATCTTTAGTAGTGCCATGAACTTCCCTATAAGAATGTCTAACCATGCTTGAGTTGAGATAAGTCCTCAAAGACTCTCAGATGTTTTAGGCTCAATCTTTTGCCACAGTTTCCTCTACACCATTTCTTTGGAAGATGTACTATGCATTCTTCTACATGATCCACAAACAAGTGACCTTAGTCTTTTTTGATTTATTGCCTAAGCAATTGATCAGTGGTCTTTATGGAAGATGTGAGTCCCATGCTTTCTTCCTCAAAATACCATTGAAACCAAAGGCCCTTTGGTTGGATAGTTCTCCTCGTGAAGCTACCTTTAGTTGAAATTTGAGATAGGTCTAAATATAAGCTTCTCAGTGTGGTCCATCACAAACCAATGGATCCATCAAAATAATTATAAAAATCAAATTAACTATTTTGAGTTGATTTAAGTCCCCGGCATTCACTCAATAGTAAGGGTTTGATTTGTTGCACAAGCAATGATCACCCTTTCCTATTTTGGAAGATGAGTCACACTTTCTTCTTAAAGACCATTGAACCAAAACAAATTTTGGTTGGAGTCTACTGTGTGGTTGGTAGACTACCCCTAAATCTAAAGCAAACCTACATGGTCTACTCCCCATCACAAATCGATGGGATCCATCAAAAATAATTAAAAATAAAATTAATTGATTATCTTGAGCCGATTTAAGTCCCCTAGCTTCATTCGCCAATAGTCAACCTTTGTTGGTTCAATCCATTGCTCACAATGGATCACCGCAGAATAGATCCCTACTGGAGGATGTCACGCTTTCTTCAAGACTTGTCACACCAAAGGAATTTGGTTGGCTAGTCCTACATGTGGTTGGTAGACTACCCTTGATTGGTAAATTTGATAGTTAGGCCTATGGCCCCTACCAAGATCCATAGCAAACCAATAACGTCCATCTCAAAATCTAAAAATTTTAAAAATCTAAAATAAACTCAACCCTCCTCCCTTAGTGGAGTCCAAGTAAACAAACAAAATAAATTCAATCAACCTCCCTCAGTGGAGTCAAATCAAAACAATCAAACAATCAAAATAATCAAATCAATTAAATAAATCCGCTTCTCCTTATTGAGATGCAAGTCTTTCTTTCTCAAAATCAAATCCCCAAGTGATTTCAAACCTCTTCTCCCTAATGGATGATTGAACTTTTCTTAGAGTTCACTTTCATTAAAACTCAAAACAACAAATCAAATCTTCAGACTCAAATCAAATCAAATCTCATCTCAAAATGATTCAACCTCTTTTCTATAGATTCACATACTCAAATAACCAAATTCAAATCAAAATTCAAACCCAAATCCAACCAAAATCCAACCTCAACTCTTTCAAGTCAAAATCTTGAACTTAACCAAATCAACTTCAAATCAATTCAAACCTTTGGATTTTTCTCTCCAAACAATCAATCCTTCAATCATAAACTTCAATCATCAAACTAAAACTAACTCAAAACTCAAACCTAAATCAAACTCATCTTCATCCTTTGAACTTGAATTTATCAAATGAATCAAAACTCATTTGACTCCAAATCACTTGCAAATGGATTTATATTTCAATCATAAGTCCATATGTGAGTTCAACCAAACTTAAATCAAGCCTTGATCAAGTCAATTGACCCACTTAGGCTCACTTGACCCAAAGTGACCTAAAGCACCCTTTTGAGCCAAATTCTAATCCTACCCAAATTGATTGAACTAAGCTCATCTAAGCCTCATATGTGAGCAACAATCATCATAAGATGTAATCAATCACTCAAATTGGGTCAAACCAAGTCAAACCTAGCCTTGACCAAGTCAACACTTAACCCAAATGAAACCCAAACTAGCCAAAATTCACTTAGACAAATTGATTGAAACCATTGATCAAAATTAGTTGATCAATGTTTGAACTTGACTAAGTCATTGAGCTTAGCCCAATTGGTCACTTGACCAAGTTGACCCAAGTTGACCTAAAAGTCAAAATGTCAAATCTTGATCTAAGCCAAATTGAAACTAATGGGTCAAGTTCACTCTAAATCACTTGTTGAACTTGACCAAAGCTTCAATTAGCCAACTAGACCCAACCTAGCCAAATTGACCAAGAACCCAACTTGACCTAAAAGGCCAAAATCAAACCAAAGCTTGCAAAGCATTTCAAATAATCAACCAAACCTATACCAACCCATGACCTAACCTAATTGGGTCAAACGGGCCAAATTGGTCAACTTGACCCATTTGACCTAAGTGAACTCAAATAAACCAGAACTAAATACAAATCAAATTGAACCAAACCAATAATACCAAAACATTTCAAATGGTCATATGAACTTGACTCAACCCTTAGTTTAACCCAATTTGACCAATTGGTGAACTTGACCCAAGTTGACCCATTTTGACCTAAATGGGTCAACATGAGCAAAATGATATCAAATCAACTCCGAATTCTTTGAAAGTTGTCCCAACCCAATTTCAAACTATTCCAAATCTGTCCAAATTAAAATCAAAGCCAAATGACCATTTTACCCCTAGGTCAAAGGGTAACTTATGGCCAATTCCACTTAGAATTTGGTCAAATCCTTTTCATGGCCACTTTGCATTCTCTTAGTGGTCCATTTGGACACCAAGGGATGTGTTGCACATGACCCAATGGGTTTGGGTCAGCCAAACCCAATCCAAAGCCAAAATCGACCATCCAATGGAAAATGAGCACATGGAATCACTCCATACCCTCATTTAACACATGGGCAACTCCTCTACTACACTCCCCTGCCAAAACTGAATCATGTGAAGCTCCTAATAGCCTAACAACCCCATTCCATCTCATCAATTGATCCAAAATGACAAAGGAGCTCACGGCCATCCAATCTAAGTAGGGGGAGATATACTCCCCCTAATTTCATTCCAATTCACATCACTTGCATTCGATTGAACCTTAGGAACCCGGAGGAAGCATTTCCAAGCTCTCCCAAGCATTCCAAGCTTTGAATTTTCATTCTTCAAAGCCAAAAATAGGGAGGTGAGTGAGAATTCCACTTTCAACACCACCAAAGTCCAATTCCTCTTGCAAGCACCATTAAGGCATCAATTGGAGCTCATCTAAAGCAAATCCCAAGCAACCAAGCCATAAGAAGGAGGAGTTTGACCAAAGCCACAAGCCATTGAAGGGAGCTTTGGCTAATTAGAAGATCGACTTCATCTCAACCCTTCAAACCTTCAACAAGGCTTCGTCTTCACTAGAAAAAGCTACCTCAATGGTTGGAAGTGTTGGTGATAGCCTCCAACGAGGTATGATTCAAAACCAAGCTTATGTATAAATTCTTTGGTCCTTTATGAAGGGAAGTGTGATCCCAATTGAATTCCACCATTGGATGTTCTTCTCTTTTCTCTTAGATGGTGTGTGTTGAATCCAATCTCAAGTCAAGCGATCAAGCCATGGAAGATGGACGGCCTCCCTCCCTAGAGAGGCAAGATGAATCATGGACCATCCATCCCACATGTTTTAGATGGACGGTATTGATTAATCTGTTTAGATCCAGAGATTTTATCCCTTTAGATTCGTGGGTTTAATCCTGATCATCTGATCTTTGATCGGACGGTCCGAGGAGAAAATGTGTAGCACCACTGACTGACGCGACACTTGATTTGGCTACTTAAATAATTAATCCAGCCATGCCACGTGAAAGCGTGTGCTGCATCAACCGACCACATGGCGCCGACTGGATTATTTATATAATTAGGGGGATTTAATGACCTATTAATCACTAAAACTTCAAATACTCATAATTAAATGTAAAAAAATTAGAAAAATATAAATGAAAGCTCATTTTAAAGATAATTCAAAGGAGAATAATATAAAATTATTTCTAATTGATTTTGAATAGTGATTTTTTAATTGTTTTTTGAAATCTTAATAACTAATTACTTCTAATTATTTTATTAATTCCAAACTTCTGGCATATTTAGTGGGATGACCTCACCTCCCCTAATTTTCTTAGAATTTATTAATGAGTTAATTAGAAAATCAATTAAAATTAACTCTCAATGTAATAATGGGTAATTAAGCATGTGAATAGTGGTTTAATCATTTAATTAAGATAATTAAACATTGTTTAAGTGAATAGAAAATTTATGAAATAATTTTGGGATTTTTTTTTCTTAAGCTATTCCCTAAACCCCCTTTCTTCCTTAATCCAAACCTAATAAAGGATTAATCCACTAATGATCTTCTTATTTAGCTTAATCAAATTTTTAAAAATAACTAACTTAATCAACTTTTTGTAGATCCTTAGTGTTCAAAAGCCTAAGGTAAGCTTAAGGAAATCTAATCCAACCCACATGTGTGGGAGGGGTTATGAAAGTACTTAATTAAACTCTTTAGCTTAATTAATCAATAATTGTGAGCCAATTGCATTAAGCCCCTTTCTTTCTTAGGTGCATTGCTAATTTAAATTCAATGTGGTTGTATATCATATGTTGGCTCATAATTATTAGGTTAATTATGTTAAAGAGGTGTAGGTAAGGGGTAATTAATAAACTTAATGTATACCTTAACCTAAGCAAAACATAAAATCAAAATGGCTCTAAAAATTAAACTAAGACAACACACACATGTGGGTGATGGGTTAGGACCAGCAAATCTTTTCACATTTCCTAAATGATCTTATTTTATAGGATTGTCTTTAGGAATTAATTAGGGTGAATGAAATTGCATGATTACATAACTTTATTTCTTTCCTAGCATGTTAAATGTTGTATGTCATATGAAATCATGCATTCATACCTTTTGAAAATCCAATTAAAATGAAATATTTCCTTTATGTCAAATTGTATATTTTGGCTAAAGTAAGAATATGAATGGCTATTATCACTATTAAATCCAAAATTATTTTGAAAACCTATAAATCAAAGAGTATAAATGAAATGTATGCTACTTATAATTACTTATAAGCTTCCATGTGAGTATAACATATGATGTGCATTATGTGATTTTTCCTTCTCTTCCCTTTAAACATAGTTTTGAATAGGATTTGCAAAGTGTATAGTTCATTTGAAAAGAACACAACACTTGCTTGAATCTATTCATATTCATTCCTATGTTATCATTTAAGAAAGATATTCATATTTACACATGTAAATTGCATAACCAAATCAAACATAAAAAATTCTTTTGCATGGCTCATTTTCCCTTCATTTCTTTTTGTACATGCACATGTATTTAAGAAAAGTGGTATATTACATCCGGTTGAGACTTTAAGTAGCCTTAAGAAGGTCTTGTACCTTATACCCCTGGTGTAGAAAATAATGGCATCGCACTCACTTATGTCTTTCATACATGTAAATGTGCATTTGATTAATGGATAAAAGAATCTCTCTCTTTTCTACTTAACAAAATCATGCATCACAAAGCATCCAAATTTTCTTAAGCAACATCCCTTAGCATTCACTAGTAAGGCGTGCTAAATATCTGTATTTACATATATAGATATGCTTAGGATCATTTCATTTGCATGATGCACATGTTGGAAAGAAATAAAGTGTTGTGTCTTTTATGATAGTAATTCACTTTAATTAATCCTAAAATATCTTTCATATTTGAATAAATTTGTTTAGAGCAAATCTAAAATTAAGATTAATTAAAACACATAATAAAATATTCACTTAAAAAAATATCTAATGAACCTACCTTAGAAATTACTTAAGGTAGGGAGGAAAGAGAAGTTATCTTCTTTTTTTCTCTCTTTATCACACTTAGTAATTAAGTATAGGTTCATTCAAACTAAATCAAGTCATCAAATAAAATTAACAAATCAACTAAATCACTTAAATGAAACCACCCTTGAAAGAAACCTTAAAGCCTAGACTTTACACCACACAAGCCTCACACAGTCACAAACATCAAGATAGCAGGTTTGATGCTGATTTGTTGCGATTTTAGGGATGTTAGGTGGCATAGATGGATGGAGAACCATCTTAGTCTAATCATTATAGGGAATGCTAAAAAATATAAAAAATATATACCCTAAGCATAATCCAAATAGGTGGTGGACCCATGTGGGGTGCTAACCCAATTTATTCATATACATGCTTGGGATTGTGTGGTGTGTTTAGCTAATCTCTATTTTAGGTTTTAGTTAGATTTTATTTTCATGTAATAAGATTTGGAATGAATGTTATGGGAGATTAGGATGAACATTGGTCATAAGACTATATCTTCTACACCATGTGAAGCCTATGGAGCAACCACATTCCAACCAACCAAAAGAAGAAAGAAGAATGAAGAAAGAAGAATGAAGAAAGAAGAAAAAAGAATGAAGAAATGTTGAATGAAGACCCCCATAACATAAATTCCTTTCTGATTGTAATTAATTCATTTGTAATCTAGGTTGTATAAGGGTAGAGCTTGACTACCCAATTTCTTTTGAGTTTGGAAACACAGTCCTTTTATTCTTTTGTGCTAGCTTTATATATTATTTTATGTTTGTTTAGCTTGTGCATTAAGATGGCATATTTTTCCTAATTTCTTTCTTACTTTGATGAATGGCCTGGATGTGATTAGGCTCTTAGGGAAAAAATAAATTTTTTATCCAATTAATCAACTCAAAACTAAAAATTAACAACTCATAACCTCACCTTAAGTCCTAGGTTATAAAATAAGATAAAATATTTAACAACCCCTTAGCTGAATGTTGTATATTTTCACATCATGCATAAAAAGGTATCTTGCTTCACTCTTGCTTATGGAGGGCCTCCATCTTTACCAAGGAACTTGACTTGACCTTTGAGAGCCATGGTGGAAAGACACCTCCTTCTTGCTGATTTTGGCCCATAATTAAATTTCTCATGCAGTATGAATCATAGCCGTGTCAAATCACTAAAAAAATAAAAATAAAATATAACAAAATTTGTATTAAATTTAAGTCATTAATCATGCCCTACATGATCTAGTCTCTTAGGGAGTGTGTTTAAGGACTTAGTCTCTTTTTAAATAAATAATAGTCTAGCTATCTTGCAAAAAGCATATGACTTGCCTACATGTATTTAAAATCTTAGGAGGAGTTAGTTGGCGGCTACCCCTGGAGATGGTAAGTCTAACAATCGGGTGGTTTATCCTCTCTTATAGAGGTAAATCAAATACCCATTTTCGTCTTAGATTTAGGTTGTGCCTTAGCTCTTGCCAAAGCTCCCTAGATTTAGATTTAGAGATTGTTATTTCTCTTTGCGGGCTACAAGCATAAATTTCCATATCTTAGGCATTTTCATGATCTTGTGTTGCGGAATTGTAAGTCCTAGATTTGAAATAAAAATTTAACTCAAAGAAATAAATCACTTCAATTTCAAAAATATAAAGCCCAACCATAAGATAGTTTGGGATGCTTACTAGGCTTCCGAGTATCATAAGCATCCCCTACTTATCTTCCTTTGGTTTTGATAATAACTCCCTCCTCTTGATCAATCTCACTTTATCTTCTAAAAATAAACCAATTGATTGATAGTCTTATTCTCAAAATTTTTAAAGACAATGATTATTTATCTTAATCGAGAGTATTCTTAAGAAATCTCATTCTTTATGATGTAATTAACTATGAGGGCTTGCCTCCATAGGAAACATAATGAATCCGGTTTAAAATAAATCTTACTTTACTTTTTCATGTAAAGTAGGAGAAGAATCTCTGGTACATATGTGGACCCATACCCTAGAGTCCTTATTAGGTGATGATCCATTGTAGGATGGTGACTTCTGTCTCTCGAGATATTACATCATTTCTTAATATCATACCCGATCACCCTAATAAGAACATATGTGGATCTACGTGGTGTCCAACACAAGAAAGTGTTATTTTTATTTCTTCATTTATTTTTCTCAAAAAGATAGATGAAGAATGAAAATAAAAAATTTCACCACAGTCTCTATGCATACAATGTTTAAAAATCATAACTTCAGTTCAAAAAATGAAATATTATTATTACACTAAATAAATGCAATGATATTTTACACTTAACACCTAACATAAATACTTATAACAATAAAGTTAAATTAAAAACAATTCTGCAAAACTAATATCAACTTAATACAAATTATTATTTTTACTTCCAATCCATGGCAACGATGCCAAAAATTTGATTAGCACTTGTTACCATTATACACAAGTGCACATGTCAAATCAAGTAATACAAAATGAGTAGAATATTATTTCCATGAGGATTAGAGAAAAAGTAGATATTAATTTATATTAAGTACTTATCTCTTTAAACCTAGTTTTTATCCAACAAAATGCAAGTGCTTAATTAAAATTACTAATTACTATTTTGTAAGATAATAAAAAGACAAATTTTTATATTTTATAGAAAATATATAGGTGTTATCTTAATTTTAAAATAAGTACTCTTAATTTAAATCTTTTATACTATGTATTATATTAAACTATATTGTGAATTAATTTAAAACTTATAATGTTAACCAGATAAGTATAATCAAACAAATCCCTTTACCTAATTTTCTACCTAGTATCAAGTAAATTTTGATTGGTTGCTTTACCCATATTTCTCTTTACGTGATTGAAAGTCCTAAAAATAATCATATATTTAATGGTTATTTAGCTACTTCAACCCATTTAGCACATTAATGATTATTTAGTACATTTGTTTGTATTTTTTTTTCTACTTGTTCTTATAGGATGTTGTTGATATATCTAGATCACACTTAATTTTAACATTGTAGTTTGCCAGGTTACAAGTAAATGAAGCATGGAAAGAAGAAAACATATTTTTATTTAGAGCACAAACATTTTTCTTATATTAATCCACAAATAAAGTTTAATACAATACAAACATCTCAAAAGTTATAATAAATTCAGAGCACTTTATAGATTAGTGCTCCATAATAGAGAGAAAATAAAAAAATCATATAAAATATAGTAAAATAAGACATATAATAACCATAGAAGAAAAGAAAGAGCACACCGAGCAGATCTTCTAAGTCCACTCTTCACAATCCTATATTGCTTCATCATGGAAATGTCCAGCATTCGCCACTAAAATTCCTTACTTGTTGATGCCCTTCTCCACCTATTGCTTAAAAAAATACTCTTTCACACTATCCTTACACACTCTCGTAGCACTTAGAGTGTCACTCTCTAAGTGCTTCACAAGAACATACACACACACACACACTCACTCACCCTCTTGCCAAGAAAAGAGAAAAAGAAAAAAATTTGAAAAAAAAAATCTTTTAACTTTGAAAATAAAACTTATATATAGCTTAGACATAGCTCTAGTTAGTTGACTAGACACTCCTGCCATAACTGCTTTAAAAACTACTTAAAATCGTCATTGAACTATCACAAAACTATATTGTTAATCAATTGTTGATGTATGTTCAGAAAGCGATATGGTCTATACTTTGTTATTTTTGCCTCATTTTTTTTTTTTTCTTTGGTAGTTAATGGTGCTATTTATGCGGACCTATATGCGTTGTATAAAATGCCCCAATTTAGGCAAATTCTTGTTGCAATCGCTTTCGATTGTTAGCCTAAATTCCTTCTTCTTCTTCTTCTTTTTGATAATTTCCCTGTTACAACACTACTTATACTTAAAATAAATATATTTAAACATAAGAACACATGATAAATGTAGTATAATCACATGAAAATTTCATAACTTTAACACTTATCAGTTGCTCATTTGAAAGTCATACATTTATTGCTTACATTTGCTTGTTTTAAACATAAAACAATTTCAAATGGAAGCTAAAAGTATTTTTTTTAATGGTCTAATAGAAAATATGTATTTATTAAACCACCTAGATTTGAAAGTTCATTATATCCTAATTATTTTGTTAACCAAATAAGATCTTATATGGTTTGAAACAAGCACCTCGTACTTGGTATGTTAGACTTAGTTTTTTTCTATTAAAAAATTCCTTTGTTAAAGAATCTGTTGATATTACATTATTTATTAAAAGAATAAATATTGATATTCTTTCTATGCAGATTTATTTGAATGATATATCATTTGGAATTACTTATTCCTTAATGTATGAAGATTTTTCAAAACTAATGAGCAATGAATTTGAGATAAGCATGATGAGTGAGCTTACTTCTTGGATTCAATGTTAAGCAAAAGAAAAAAAAAAGTATATTATTGAGTCAATCTAAGTACACTAAAGAGTTTATCAAAAAGTTTGCACTTAAAGATATAATAGCATCTAATACCCCCCATGAGCCCTAGCACTTAATTAGACAAGGATCCTATAAGTCCTTTAACCCTAAGAAATATTGTAGAATTGTAGGCTCTTTACTTTGTTTAACAGCTAATAGACTTGATATCATGTTTAGTGCCTGCGTTATGCATGATTTCAAGCTTATCTAAAAGAGTTTCATTTGAAACTTATAATAAGAGTTTTTTTTTTTCAATATTTTATTGGTAACCTAATTTAGGAATTTGGTACTCTCGTAAGAGTATACCTTTTGATCTTATTAGATATTCTAATTCTAATTTTATAAAGTGCAAATTTGATAGTAAAAATAGTTCAAGTTCATTTCTATTTGTAGGCCACTCACTAGTTCATGCTACAACAACTGCAAAAGAAGATGAGGTTGTTAGAGAGAGGAGTCATTAGCACACTACCACTACCCCCAAAATGCCTAGAGTAAGCATTTACCACGACCTGAGTTTAAAGTTGATAGGCATATTAAAGAACAATGAGCTTATTGGTATGAGTATCAGTGATAGCACGAACAAGATAGAGATAAGTTTCAACCTCAGTTTGATTCACTCTACAGCATCTTCTGACCATCATCACTAGATAAGATATTGTTAGAGTTTTAGGTTTTCTCTTTTCTTTTACATTTATTATAGTATATTATGTCCTTACTTTTTCTTCTGCATTTGACATAGCTTTTTTCCTTACTTTCTAGTTGTTATGTTTGGTACCTGATATTATATTAATTGTTACATTTTGTATCATTGCATTAGTCACTTTTTGCAGGATTGTTCTGCATGAAATTTGTAGTTGGTGTTCTTTTTTATCATATTTTGTAACTTATAAATTATGTGTTGTTTTCTTTAAACTGGCTTATATTGAATACTTATGATTGAGTATTATTTAAAATGCAAAAATCTATATAATATAAATATGAATCACTAACCAAGTACTCTAAAATTTGTCTATGATGATGTGCATAACTACATAGTTTGAATTTTCTTATGTAAATCACATCTTTCTATTTTACTTTTTTTTATTACATTTGTACATAAATATCAGTGCAAATGTATGTAATTTTATAAATTATTGAATGAATTGAATAGTAGTAATAGTATGATTAGGATGCACAGACCAAGATAAAAGCTAATCTAAGAAAAATCCCTAAAGTAGGGAAGTCTAAAATATCTCTAAAGCAGGGAAGTATAAAAATAAAATCAAAAAATAATTTGTGCTTCCCCAATCTACCATTAAGTTACCCTTCATAACAGTTATTTGTCTATTTGAATCATGCAATGGCATCTCTAGTCATCCGAATACTTACAAAAAATAAAGTAAATTGATTGATGTCATTCACATTGATAATGAAATATGATTACATAAGTGTTGCATATAAATAAATGATTGCAAGGTTAGTAGGAAATAATTAGTGAAACATATTATAAGATCATTGATTGAGCATTTAAAATATAATTATTTTATAAATATGTGTGTTAAAAATTGTTTCAAAAAAAAACTTGACTTAATTCACAAAAAATGCCTTTGTAACTCAAGTGTTTGCAGGATTTATTTTTACTCTTGTATGTCTTTTCGCTTCAACACTTTTTGATATGTCAAAAGGGGAAGAAGATTTGTATTTTACTTGTGCATATTTTTGCACTCTTTATATATTTGCATTAACATCACTTCATTATTGCATATTTTCTGAGGCATAAATTGAGAGGGAGTTATCTTATTTTTATTTTACTTTTCAAACTTCCAAACTCAATCAAAAATATTTGTCATTATCCAAAAGCAAGAGATTGTTAACCCCATGAGCCTTCATATGGACTCTAAGTTTTGATGATCACAAACAACTCTAGTTGAACAATTATATTTTGTAATCAGTTGTTTGTACATATTGTGGTAAGCTTTCAATGCATGTACTACAAATAACGGCTAGATGAAGATTCACTGAGAGAGCACAAATAATGGCTATTTAAAATCAAGAGCTAGTTTAAGGAAGGGCCTATGAAGATTACATATGAGAAATGGTTGATGTCTGAAGACCTCAGTCAAGCCTAAAGTTGTATCTTTTTTAGGTATATATATTTTATTTTATCTTCATGTAATTCACATGTGATTGCTAAAAAAATAACCAAGCACACACAGATGAGAGAATATGAAATAATTTTTTAATTAAATTTTTTTATTTTATTGTATAATTTATATCATACCAGATGATTCTCCATTTTTGTTAAATAATTTTTGTTATCAAAATTAAGTCGATTAACTCCAAAATTGTCAAAATTAAACTAATCATATTGTACAATATCTGATCGTATTGTATGATTGTTCATTTTTGTTAATTATTTTTAGCTGTTAAGATTAAATTAGTTAATTATAATTTTACCTAATTTGATTGATCAAGTAGTACGAATTCATTTAGGGGATATTTGATTTCCTAAAAAAGGAGTGCAGTGTACAAGGAATGTAGTGTAAAGTGAATGTAATATATTTGAATTACTTTATGTTGTTTGGTTCAAAACTTTATAAATACATAGGTTTTTTTTTTGCATAATGACTATGATGTAATGTATTTTTTAAAGTTAAGGGTGGCAGTGGTGGAGGCCGATAGGAGGGGTTATCATCAGTGATAATGGGTGGTCCATGAGCAAGCGGCGATGGTGGCAAAGCGATGGTGGCAGTGCGGATGGTAGCTAGTTGTGGAGGAGGATGGAGGCGATGGTAGCTCGTCCGGATGGCAAGAGGTGGTGGTGGCCGATGGTGGCCAAAGGTTGTGATGGTGGTGATGAGGAGCGCCCCGATGGCGATAAGGCTTGGTGATATCGACATAGACCAATAGTGATGCAAAAGCGGCCGAAGCGTCTTCGCAAAGCGGCGCACAAGCTAAACAATATGAATGGTGGCTAGATGGTATTTGTTAGTGGGCATTATTTGGCTATGCTGTCGACAATAGTAAACGGTGGGCAGGGAGACCATTCTTACTTTACACCAATTGGTGTATTTAGAATTCAACCAATTTTGGTGAATTCCAATTACACCACACATCACATTTTCAATGATTTCTTATACACTAGAAATGCCATGGAATTTTACTTTGCACCATACCTAACAAAAGTTAAAATCCCTGCATTTCATTTACTTTATACTCTAAATGCATCCAACTAAACAACCCCTTAGTAACTACCTAATTTGAACCTTAAATTTTGGAGATTCGATGAAAAGAATTTTTCTTTAATGAGTATGTATTGTACAATGAGATCATACATCAAAAAAATAAAGAGCTAAATATTTAGTTTGTACTAATCATATAGTATGACCTTAGTCATACAATATGACTATGGTGGCTATTTGGACAATCATATCATCCAGTTCTGACAAATAGAATAAAATTGAACTAATCATATAGTATGATATCACATTGTATAGTACGATTAGAATGTTTTACTTAAAATAACTTTTTTTTATTTTTTATTTAGCATCCTCCCTATAAATATCACCCTTGGGGAGCCTAACCTATGAACTTGAATGTAAGAGAGCTTAAGGGAGGCTTAGGGAAGGGTCTTCTCTTAATGACAAGTGAGGAAAATTCTCTCATCCTCTTTACTTCTAAGAAATCCATTTTTTGTGGCATTACACTTTGTTTTGGTTTTTTTTTTCATTTATCTTGTCATTGAGGGTTGAGCTTTAACTTGAGAAATTATTCTTGTAGAGAACTAATGTAAGAATTTTTGTTGAGAGAAGTTTCTTTGTTCATTAGCGAGGGAGTGGCATCCTTCTTGACTTGAAAGTAAATGGGGGTGTTGTAGGGTTTCCTCATTACCCATTAAGGAGAGAGGCATCTCCACCTTGGCTTCTTGTGCCAAAGATGGGAGTAAAATTCTTTTGGGGATATTTGGAGAGTGGGCGCAGGTTTGTTGGGCCAAACCACTATAAATCGTTGTGCCCCTCTTTTTCTTCTTTCAATTATTTTCCTACTGCTCTTATCTTTATATTTTTTTTTGTTGGATTTAACCTAAGTTATCTTTCTCTCCCTCACTAACTTTTAAATATTTGATTTATTTTTTTTAATAAATTTTTTAAAGCACACCAATTTACTCCCCCTGTCATTTTTATAAGTATTGAGAGAATCACAAATGTTAATAAAAAAGTGTAAGATATATGTGAATATTGATAAGATTCAAATCATTCCTAAGTGGCATCAACATGATGGCATCCTTGGATAACATCATCATTAACTATAGTACACTGATAAAATAAACCCAACCTGGTTGTGTCATTCATACAAGTATTAAGAGAATCACAAATGTTAATAATATGTGCAATATAGGTGAATATTGACAAGGTTGAAATCATTCCTAGGTGACTTCAACTAGATGACATCCTTGGATAACATCATCATTAATTATAGTACACTTATAACATAAATCATAAATGACATCACATTATTTAAACAAACTCGTTCTTAGTGATTACTGCATATTTTTTCATGATTAAGAAATATCTTTTATTATTGAGCACCATTTATGGTTGATTAATAAGAGGCATGTCCATCAATTGTTAACTACATCTCTTTTTTTTTAGTGTAGCACATATAGTCATCAATTCTAGCATTCATAAATAGCTAATGGTAGCATGTCTCCATCATGGTGGTGTATAATTTTCTCTAGAGCTATGGAGAGTCATAGAGAATTCTTCAAATGAACAAAATTTAAGCCATCAAATGTTTATATGGCTTAATTTATATGATTTAAGTTTTGACTTTATTTATAATATTAAATAGAGGTCAAAGCATTTTATAATGATAAAATAAAAAATTAATTGGATAAAGCCATCCTTTGGTCAACCCAATCATACATGAGATAGCCCTAGTGACCCTCAATCATTGACCTAAAAGAACACTCATTTATAATAATATTATAAATGCATTGGATAGACTTTTAATGGGCAATTTGAAGAGAATATTTGTTAAAGGCTCTCCTGACACTTAAAAAGGTTCAACAAAAATGTATGATAATTTCCTCTTCTTAAAGGATATTTAGAAATGAATGTCTGATAACATGATAGAATGTAGGAAATATGCTATTACCACAATGTTTGGGCTACCTCTTAGGCAATGTTGTTTCTCTTAAATTAACTAATTCTAAATCATTTTAAGAGCTTAGCTCCACATTTTTAGATCTTGCTTAAAGGGTGAACACACCAATTAGATGTTTTTTTAGCATCAATTCAATTAGGCTGGGTCAAATCAAGCCTCGATTTGGTCCTTAGCTTCCTTGTGATCTATTATGCTTCAAGACAAAAATAATAGTCCGCCACAATAGAAAATTTTACAGTCCAAAAAATGTTTGTCATTTTTAATACTAATCCTGATATAAATTAAGATGATTTACATACCTATCATACAAATCAAACTTATTTACATAACCTAATATGTAAATATTAATATTTACTTGAATAATATTTTGATACCTTAATCATATTAAAATATATGCATAAAAAAATATTTTTAATACTTTTTTAAAATTATTTGGAGATTTAAATAATATATAAATATACAAATTTTAATATTTGATATATAAATTCATAAAAATTATGAGTATGAAATACTTTAATTTTTTAGCATCATGAATATTAACACTACCATTACCGGTCCCAAGTCCGGATGCAAAAAGTGGAGGGTTGTGTTAAGTAGTCGACAGCCAGCGTAAAATTTGTCAAAATAATCATGACATGAATCCTTTAAATCATTGTGTTAATACTAGGGCGTCCCCTAGATGCGACGCATTGTATGGCTTGAATACTGATGAAAAAATGTGCTAGAAACAGCATTGCGCCGGTGTGATATTAAATAAGCAAGGTTCCCACATTATGGGAGATGCGGGCAAAGAAGTTTGTCCATGAAACTAGAATTAGGTTAGGATCTTGGAATATAGGTACTCTTACTAAATTAATGGAATTAATAGATATTATGGTTCATAGAAAGATAAATATTTTATGTGTTCAAGAAACTAAATGGGTTGATGAGAAGGCCAAGAGATTGATAGTTTAGGTTTTAAACTTTGGTATT
This sequence comes from Cymbidium sinense, assembly GCA_021442155.1. Taxonomy (NCBI): domain Eukaryota; kingdom Viridiplantae; phylum Streptophyta; class Magnoliopsida; order Asparagales; family Orchidaceae; genus Cymbidium; species Cymbidium sinense. The sequence goes on along the minus strand of CM038221.1, from coordinate 83,308,965 downwards.
CGTAAAAGTCAAACTAGAAATGGTGTAGGTGTGATTATAGATAAAAGTTTGAAGGATAATGTTATAAGTATTAATAGATGTGGAGATAGAATTATAGCTTTAAAGATTATTGTGATACTAAGATTATCAATGTTATAAGTGTATGCTCAAGTAGGTTTGGAGGTAAGCTCAAAAGAAAATTTTTGTAATGAATTAGAGGATTAATACAAAAGATACCTCTTGAAAAAAAATATTTATTAGGGGAATTTAAATGGACATGTTGGTAGAGTGGTAGAAGATTTTAAAAGTATTCATTGTAGTTATGGATTTGGACTAATGAAGAAGGTAGGACTATATTAGATTTTGCCTTAGCTTATGATTTTGTAGTTGCTAATACTTTATTTAAGAAAAAAGATGAACATACTATTACTTATAAAAATGGATCTAATAAAACTCAGATTGATTATTTTCTGATAAGAAAAATAGATCGTTTAGATTGTAAAGATTATAATATCATTCCAAGTGAAAGTTTAAGTACCCAACATCGACTATTAGTTTTAGATTTTAAGATAAAAGGTTATAAGAGAAAAAATAAACTAAATTATTGTCCTAGGATTAGATGGGGACACTTAAAAAGCACAAATAAAAATATTTTTAAGAGCAAACTACAAGAAATTAGAATTTGGGATGTTCATAAGGAAGCTAACGTTATGTGAGAAAAAATATCAAGTGAAATTAAGCAAGTTGCTAAAGATGTGCTTGGAGAATCAAAAGGAAAAGTTTCTTTTAATAAGAATAGTTGGTAGTGGAGTCAGAGTGTGCAAGAAAAGATAAGAAATAAGAAGCATTATTATAAAACTTAATTTAGATATAAAACTTCAGAATTGGGGAAAGATATAAAATGGCTCAGAGAGATTCTAAGAAAGCAATATATGATGCAAAAAATTTAGCTTTTAGTGATTTATACAATAGATTAGATACCAAAGAAGGTGAAAGATGTATGTATAAATTAGCCAACCAAAGAGATAGGAGAAGTAAAGACATAGTTCAAGTGAGGGGTATTAAGGATGAAAATAATAAAGTATTTTTCTTAGAAAAAGATATTGAAAATAGGTGAATGAGGTATTTTGATAAACTTTTCAATAAAGATCTGAAAATACGATTGATTTTAGCAACCTTAATACCCTAAACAAAAAATAGAATTTCATTTTATCGTCATTAGTAAATCAAGTTAGTGAAGCTTTAAAGAAAATGAAATGTGAAAAGCGAGGACGGATAATATTCCAATAGATGTGTGGAAATTTTAGGAGATCAAGGAATTTCTTGGCTTACAAATCTTTTTAATGTTATGTTAAAGACTAAAAAGATGTCAGATGAGTGGAGAAAGAGTTTGTTGGTTCCTATATTTAAGAATAAAGGTGATGCACAAGAGTGTGCAAATTATAGAAGAATTAAGTTATTGTGCCATACATTAAAATTATGGGAGAGAGTAATTGAGCATAGGTTACGACGTAATACAAAAGTTTCTCACAATCAGTTTGGTTTCATACCAGGTACATATACTATGGATGCTATACATTTGTTAAGAGGTTTGATAGAGAAGCATAGAGAAAGTAAGAAGGATCTACATATGATATTTATTGATTTAGAGAAAGCTTATGATAAAGTCTCAAGAGATGTTCTTTGGAGAGTTCTAGAGCGAAGGAGTTAATATTGGTTATATTCAAGTCATTAAGGATATGTATACTAGAGCTATTACTTGTGTCCAAACACAAGGAGGGTTGACAAAATATTTTCCTATTTCGGGTTGGATTACACCAAGGATCAACATTAAGCCCTTATCTTTTTACTTTAGTTATGGATGTTCTTACGAGGCATTTACAAGAAGATGTACCTTGGTGTATGCTTTTCTTTGATGACATTCTTCTTGTTGATAAGACTAGAGAGGAGTCCAACGAAACTTGAATTATGGAGGTCAACTTTAGAGTCTAAAGGTTTTCGTTTAAGTAGATCTAAAACTGAATATATGGAGTGTAATTTTAGTTGTAGAAGTTTTAGTGATAGTGTTGTGACTTTAGGTGATCAAGTCATTAATAAGAGTGAGCGATTGATATTTAGGCTCTATTGTTCAAAATGATGGTGAAATAGATGGAGATGTTATTAGTAGAATTCAAGTTGAATGGTTGAAGTAGAGGAATGCATCTGGCCTATTATGTGATAGAAAAGTTCCACTTAAACTTAAGGAAAAATTTTATAAGATAGTGGTAAGACCAATGACTTATGGTGCAGAATGTTGGCCAATAAGAGAAGCATAAGACTAAATTAAGTGTTACGAGATGAGGATGCTCGGATGAGTGGCTTTACTCTTAGAGATAGAATGCAAAATGAGTATGTTCGGGAAAAAGTTGGAGTAGCTCCAGGTGGTAGATAAGATTAGGGAGAGTCGCCTTAGATGGTTTGGCCACATAAAGCGTCGGTAGTCCGATGACAATTAGGAGAGTAGATGCATTAGATTTGCCTTATGTTAAGAAAGGTAGAGGTAGACCTAAAAAGACTTAGTTAAGATATATAAAAAATGATCTAAGTATACTTGAATTAAATGAGAATTTGACACATAATAGGACATGGAGGCAGAAGGATTCATGCCAACCACCTAGTGGGATTAAGGCTTGTTGTTATTGTTGTTGTTGTATGAATATTATTTTAAAATATAATTATTATTCATTTAATTTGAACAGACTTTACAAATAATTGGCTAAGATTTAATTATATATATAAGGAGTTTTATAAAAAAACTACCACTGAAAATTAGATATTTGCAATTATTGAAAAAAAATCAGTTGAAAATTAATGAATTGGTACAAAATTTGAATGTTGGAATGGACTAAGTACATGTATATCTTTGTAGCCAACATCGTACATTGGAATAAAACAGTTTTCAAGAACGATAAATTGCCTCTTTTTCCTATATTTTATTTGTATCCAGTTGAAAGAACTTTCACTAGAATGAAAGAATATATTATGCCGGCTATAATATTAAGCCTGACAAATAATAATAATCCTTTAAAAAAATTGAAACACCCCACCCCACCCCACTGCTTAAGCTGGCAAAAGGCTTAAATGCAGATAAAAAACTAATGCTGCAAAGTCAATTAACTTGTGAAAAACTGGGGGAAGTATGCTTATAAATTCAACGGTATTGGCGATAAACAGGACTGTACATACAGCTCTGTGCATATTTCACAAGGTTTTCGGGGCGAGGGAGACGAGAAGCCAGTCCTGCAAATAAGAGATTAGAGATTAAAGAAAAATGTAAATATATTATCCTTTTAATTCATGTAGAAATGCCCGTTTAAAACTAATGATAAAGATTGACTTACCTAGCTCATATGCTTTGGCGGCAACATTAGCAGCAATCTGAGCTGATATCTTTCTGATATTCTTGAAAGGTGGGTAGATCAATCCTTTATCAAAGTCTTGCTGTGTCACCTGCGCTGCCAGAGCTTCAGCTGCTCCGGCGACAGAGAAAATCAAGTCAAAAGAGTGTCATTGGCAAGTGAATGATCCAACAGGGATAATGCGAATTATGTTGTACGTTCATGTTTGCAGATAGGCCTAAGATACTGAAAAATTTTTTAGTATAGAAGATGGCATGGATGGATCCATTGAGTTTCATCCCTCCAGCTCCAATTTTTCGTATGTTTACTTACAAGCAGCAAGAAGCATGTCATTATGGACGCGGATTGCTCCTGAAATTATTAAGCCAAGACCGAAGCCAGGAAATATATAAGCATTGTTTACCTGCAGTATGAGTATTATAATCTTCAGTTATGTGAATTACATAATCACAGCGCAAATCATCAATAATAAGTTCTTCCACTGTGACTTAAATAGGAGTAAAAAATAAAGTTGAGACCTGCCCAGGCACAAAAGTCTTGCCTTCATATTCAACGGGATTAAACGGACTCCCACTCGCAAATATTGCACGTCCCTGCAATTGGAAGAATAATGAATAGCATTAATATTAATCAGATTTTCCGGCGTTGCAGCTTGAGGTCAATCTATATGGATCAGGAACAGTAGACTGAAAACTAAGAAATTTACCTCAGTCCAACTATATGCTTCCTCGGCAGTGCATTCAGATTGTGAAGTTGGATTGGACAGAGCTAGGATAATGGGTTTCTGCATTTACAGAGACTTGAAGATTTCTTATATTTTGCTGAAGGCAGATATCTGTAAGTGCGAGATTTTAGCAAGAGAAGTGAAAGGATACCTCGTTCAAGGAAGCCATGGTCTCAACTACTTCCTTTGTGAAAGTTCTACCCACACCCGATGATCCAATAAGTACCGTTGGCTTGATCACCTACAGAACAACAAGAAATTCAGGAATTCCTTGTAACAACATGTTGAAAAGATTCATCCACACAAACTGAATCAAGAGAAGGCGTGATAGAAATCATTCGCCATCAATATAAGTGCTCTCCGAAATCGAGTCATCGAATCAAAGTTTAACTTCCCATAGCACGTCAAAGTAGCAGCTTGGGATGAAAGATTCTAGAAATATGATATAATAGAATATTATAGCATGGCCGTTTAAACTAAGAGAACACATGGATTACAGTTGGTTCTCCCCACCACTGCAAGGTCTAGCAAGGGCTTGATGGACGAAATCTTACCCCTGCATTTACTGAGAATTTTTTTTCTTAACTCTGGCATAGGACCTCGGGATTACACTAAAGGATGTTTCGGAAGAACACTTGAGCTAAAAATATTTAGAGTTGTACTACTAGAGTTGGATGAAATGTCAAATTGGGCGGTAGCAGTAAAGGGATAGAAAGAACTAAAAGTTCACATAAAGCACATCACAACTTCACACCTTGACAGCTTCTGGCAGAGATTGGACAAATTCATGTTCATGAGCCCATGGTTTCTTGAATGGTTGTAGACTTTCAAGGCGAGACTTGACTATCAGTCCCTGCAACAGACATGTGAATGGAATGGTCATTTTCATACCTTGAAAAGGAAGAAACAGCTATGAGAGCTTAGCTTCAAAGGTTATTCCTTTATATATAATATACTCTCAAAAGTATTTCAAGGTTTTAATGGATCCCCATTAAATTATTCTTACCTTAGAGTCCACAAGCCAAATCCTCTTACGACAATCCTCGATTGGAATATCTGTCTGCATTGATATAAAGAAATATAAAAAATAACAATATTCAAAGCTGCAGATATATATATATATATATATATATATATATATATATATATATATATATATATATATATATATATATATATATATATATATATATATGTTGGTGACAAACAAAAACGCCGAATAAAAGAAACAAATTCTTTCAAATCTCATGCATATCAATTTTGTAGCAGGATGAGTAACTATACCTGTTTTGACATCTCGAATGCAATGAGTTCCGCAATGCCAGTACCAGTCTATGAATCAAAGCAAACAGTTTCATTGCGTTAGGCATCGGTGATGGCCAATGAGCATGATTAAATATACTATATAAAAATAACAACTCCAACGTAGTTTAATATGGACACATATCGTGTCAGCACTACTGTTTCAAAGATTAGTAGAAATTCCTCCATAGTTTCCTACTAAAAACAGTATTAGGATATTTACATTACAAAATTCATCCGAGCAAAATCTATGTGGAGCGCTTGTATACATTCCTAGTTTTAAAGTAGGAACCAGAGCTATATGTTGGCTGAAGTCATTTTAAGTTTAGTCTCACGGTTTTTGTTAAAGAATTTCTTCAAAGTCCCAACCATTAAGAAGATATGAACATATCAAAAGAAGATAACATAATTATATGAAAAAATTAAAAAAAATAAGCAACTGAATATGAACTTTATGTAACTAACAAGGTACACTTTCGTTTAACAGCACCAATGTGATAGACATGAACGCACTGCTAAACATTTTGCCTGCTTATAAGTGCTCCCAAGTCAGCACCTATCGCCTAATAATGGATACGTTGAAAACTCATTGCTAACCTCATTATCATCATCATCAACCATAACATAATTATGAATTGCTTCAGCTTTCACACCATAGATGCCACTTCAAACATCCACGTGTGGCCAACCATTGCTTGAATGGAACTACAAGCTATTCAACTCATGACCTGATAGGATTCAACTTAACATTTGGAATCCATTTAGATTTCATCTTCATAAGAATCTTATACTCCTTCAATATGATAGTTCATCCTAAACGCATTAATGGCAGGAATTGGCAATATCAATGATGTCCCTTGCATACATGACTAGCATGTATAGACATTGTCATGGATTATATGTCACTATTGATATCAAAAATGTCAATAAAGTTCTAATCTCATGTCCTTAAATACCAAAACCCCAACTTAGCCTAACCCATTGGGCTTAATGAAACTTAAAGAGGAACCAATGTATGAGGGTCACTTGCAAATCTTTCCTACCTTATGAGTTTGACTCCAACAAGCCCTAGGGTAGATATCTTTCACTACTTCAGCTCAATCATTCTTTAATAAAATTAAGTACTATATTTAAATAATTAACTTATCTCATTAATTTTATTATTTATAGAATTAATCATGAGACTTTAAAATTGACTTGATTATCCTAAAAATTAATTTGAGGAAATTGACCCATGTTTGAGTCAATAGTATTCACCTATCTTTATCATATTTAGATCCTTAATCAGGTGACTATCCTACTTGGCCAATTTGACCAATAGTCTCAAACATTCAACCATGGGATACTCTTAATACAGTCATGCAAAAAATTAGCCTCTAGAACCCCATGACAAAGACTAGAAAAGTCAAATCAACTCAAGGTCTAGGTTAAAATCAAGCTACATGGACTTTGAAGTGCACCACAAGTTGGTCAACAACTGAATTCATATATTAAATTTATTACAATGACAACATTTGATCCATCAAGTGGCAAATTGCACTCAAGTCAATCCAATTGACTTTAATTGACTCCATTAGGTCAATTTAATCAAATTTATCATAATCATCAAATTGATTCGACTAATTAAACATGTGAGCTTCTATAAATGTCCTAGGTATGGTCCAAGCACTATAAAATCTAATTGCCCCATGGATTAGGCCTAATTGACCAAATGTTTCAATTTACCCATTAAAGCCATCACTCCCTCTTAGTGGATAATTAGACTAAACTAATCATGACATCCAATCAATCCATTAAGAGTAATTATAGCCAAGGATATCATTGACAAATTCCAAATTTAACCCATATTAATTTGATCATTCCAAGTAAGTCAATTTAGCCAAATAGGCCAATGGTCATTTTTGTGCCTAAATATGAAGGAATTAAACACATCAAATGGCTAATCCATATAAAATTCTTAGAAGTGGTTTTAGCCATGAATCTTGGTAGCCTATTTTAAATTTAACCCACATTAATTTGACCATCCCAATCGTGTCTTCAAAAAACACAGATTTCACCTACCCAGTCCTCAAATCCTTGGAAAATCATTTTTCACAATAAATATCCATTAAAGCCTAATATTTACCTTAATAGGTTAAGTCATAGGGTTAGGGGTGTGCGTTTGGTTGCTTTGGATGGATTGGATGATAAATTTTTAAAACCAATTGGTTTTGGATTCCTAAAAATATTGAACCAAACCGACCAAATAAAATGCAAAAACAAAACAAACCAATAATTTGGTTTGATTATTTTGGTTTGGTTTTGGATGAAGTTATTACATTTAAAATTATTTGCAAAATTGTTTATTGTATAATGAACAAACAATAAGCAAAACAACATAAATATAATAAAAAATGCAATTAACTGCTTCATGAGCTAAAAAAATATTTAAAATTATTTTTTACTTACCTGAATGATATTTTGAACTTAGAAGTTGATGGAACCATATTACCAATTTATGATACCAAAATATTTTGGAAAACTGGATAATAATCCTCCAAAAAAGCACCTACCAAATATTCAAAAAATAAATAAAAATAAGTGTATAATAGATAAGTCTATTATACATAAATTAATAATATTGTATTCATATAATTACTTTGGTTTATTTGGTTCCATCCAAAATTTTATTTAACAAACCGATCCAAAAACCAAAAACCAAAGTTTTCATTAATCAAAACCAAAATCCAAATTACTAAGTTCAAAACCAAACCAAATTACTCAAAAACTTTGGTTCGGTTTGGTTTTTTAGTTAAAACCAAATAATGCACACCCCTACATAGGGTAGTTAACATCAATCAGAAAAAAAAAAAACAAATGAAATTAAGGTGGTTAAGTAAGAACTAATCATAGCTTGTCATTCTCCATCACCTATGGATTTCAAACTCTACTCCCTTATTACCTATAGTCAATGCAAGCATCTTAGCTGACAAGAGAAAAGTAAACTTGGCCCAAACCATGGTCAAACAATGGTACTGTCCACCCACCATGGCAACTATTCCCAAACCAAGGGGAAACTAGGCTCATCTTAGGCTACAGAGATCCTCTCACCTCTTCATCTTAACAAGCCCATCAATCTACCTCAACTACGATTGTTGACCAAGGGGAGCTCGAGCTTTGGTCCATACACTTGCATAGAATGAACCAAACTAATTCTAGCTAGGAGATTTTCACCTAACTCTCCTGAAACTCACAAATTAACTACATTACCTAGGATCAACTCTAAAGGTAGTTCTTTTAAACCCTAGAATGAACCAAGAAAGACCAAGTAAGATCTACAATGGACTCCTCTAGCCCCTCAAACTTTCTAGTAAAGAAATTTCTCCAGGTGGCTAAAGAGAATTTTTCAAGTCATGCCTACTGAGCCTAATTCTCAGTACAGGTACAATCCCACAATTGATGGATCTATTTAAATATGAATCTAATGGGCTCAAATCAATCTAGACTATGTCTCAATCCAATCCCCCCTAAATAGGTAGAGTTTCAAACTATATATATATATATATATATATATATATATCATCCCTCCTAAATCCACTTATTTTTTATTTTTAAAAATCAATTATTCTCTATTTTAATTGGTTAATATATAAAATGAATTGGAAAACTCTTGAATTCATTGTGAAGGTTGTAATAATTATTTTAAACCTCCCATAAATTTTCAAGTACATTTAAACCATATCATTCAATGTGTGCTTTTTCTACATATTATTTTTGAAAATTCTTAATAATTAAAATATAAAACAATAAAATCTAAAAAAAATTAGAGAGTGTATTTGGCATATCAAAACACCTCTCTAGATTCTATAACAATTTTTTAAATTCATTTAATGACTTTAATTAATTAAAAGTAATGATCTTCACTATTTTTTAAAATTTATCTAATAATTTCAAAAATTCTCAATAAGTTAAGAAAAGTTCCATTAGTTTACATGCATTTCCCTAATTTTTCACAAAAATTAATTAAATCTTTTATATAGTGTTTTTAAATTTTAAATTAAAATGGCTATATTTATAATATTATCATTTTGCCCATAAGTCATCAAGATCATATGAGCTTGACCGTAGGATATATAGACTATAACATATACTTAGATGTTGTGATAAGTCACAACCATTAGTCACTTTGTATAGGAAGAATGTAGTTAAGTCATTTTGATAATGAAGCCATTCCATGTTCAGGATTAGATTATTTTGATTGTGATTAGAAGTCAAGATTTGATTGTTATATTTCTTATGATGTGTTACATTGCTATATTATTTTGATGCATTTGGATAGAGATATTTTTTCAGGTATTTGACATATGGCCATTCTTCTTTATTTCTACCTTTTACAGGAGATCATGCATTAAAATCTAAATGTTCTAGTATTATTTATAATGCCCTATGGTATTATTTGTGATATTATGGTGTGATGTGGCGACTCTATTTAGCTCGAGATATTTTCTTTATTATATTTATATGTATGTAATAAAGTAAGAGAGGCTTCTCAACTTAGTACAACTCAATCCCAATTCCCAATGAATGGAGCATAGGGAAACCAATACTTATACATTATTACTTAAATTATTTAAACTTATTTTAGTAAAACTCTACTACTCTCTTTTATTTTTTTTATTTTGATATATATAAGTAGATTACTAAGTGTGGGATCCGAAAATTCGCCACCGACCTCTCAATTAAAAGAGTTTGATTTATGTCAATGAAATTTTCAGAAGGCAGATGGAATAGTAGATAAGACACTACCCAGAGATTTTGACCTCATTTTATGAGGACTTTAGATCTAGTTCCAGGTTTCCTATAGGTGCAAGCACCTATAGTTAATTATCCCTCTCAATGTTGAGAGAGAACTTTCAGTTAAGGCTAGTCGTTAGGTTGCTTAATGCGTAGCGTATAGTAGCAACATATAGAGTTTAAAATTTGGGATTTATGAAATTCATTATTTTAACTTAAAGTAAATGGTTGGGGTAATGATGATGCGTCCGATCAAGATCTCATAGTTTCGTCATCTGAGGTTGTCGTGGTCCATAATCTACTTAGTCAGAGGATATAGTCAACCCAACCTGACCGAAGGATCCTTGTGATGGCCAAAGATTTTATGCATATTTAATAAGCTTTTGATGTACTTCTCTACTAAGTCTTTATTATCACACTTAAAGAACATATATTTGGTTCTTCTATCTCTTTGATAAGATTATTCATGCCTTCACTGACTTTATCAAACTTTCACAAGCAATTTATTATAAATTAGAGGATTATGAAAAGCTCTACTCATATTTTTGAGAATTGTTAAAATGAGAAAGTGACCTTTAGAGTGTGCTTTAAATATTCACTTTAGAAGCTCATCAAATTCTAAGAGTAGATCATAAGCCATAGATCTTTTTACTCTTTATTTATGTAATAGAAAATTCTTATTATGTTGCTTTTATTTTATTAAATAAAACCATAAATTACTATTCATGAGGCCATCAATGCTCATTGAAAACAATTCTAATAGCCATCAAATAAAAATGGAAAGTCACAATAAGAAATTAATCAACCTTCATCATGAAGTAGAAGTAGTCAAGAGATTAAACACACTTTTTTCACCTAATTTAATAGCCTTGACAATATCATAAGTCACTTTACTCCAACTTAGTCTTTTAAACTCATTGAGTTAAGATGATGCTAACTTGGCTTTTTAAGATTTTTTTTTTTTTTAAAGCTAGTAGGGTAGCTCAACCTTCAGATTTATGAGCTATTATTTATTCAACTTTTAAATTTATTGAACCAATTTTTAATGTTCAAACTCAATCATTTAGAATTATTAGGCTTGAAAAGTTGTTGACTTAGCTTCTTGAGCTATTTTTTTAAGTCAACAAGGTAGCTTAACCTTTAGGTTTACAAGAGAAAAAAACTTTGTTAACTACTACAGGTAGTTCATTTGATTTAAAAATGATTTATATAAAATTTGACCTATCTAGCAGGGGCAATTTTTTATGCATGCAATTATATTATCATTATGAATTTATAGTCTGATAAAATTTGCATCGTTGGCTATTAAATTAGTAATGATTTGGAAAAACTTTAGGCCATACATATACATTGGTTGAACACAAGAATACATTAAGCTATTAATGCTAGCTTGACCTTTTATGTTCTTAAAGAATTTTTATGTAATGACATAATCAATTATTCATAATACTTTTAAGATATTGACCACTTGTTGGACGCATGGGTCTTGCACCTTTCATATCAATGAGTTGATAAGCTCCTTCTTCATATGCAGTCTCTATAATAAAATGTCATTCCTAATTTGGGTCAAACTTTCACCTATGTGGTGATGAGGAATTATGGGACTTCAATGAATAAGGACTAGCTCATCTATCTTGAAGCTTCAAGGATGAATCATGTGATCATGCCACATAGTCATTCTTACATTTTATGTCTCTAAACTTTGTTGATCTTGAAGTCAAATCTCATCTAAAGCTTCAAGTTCCTCTAATTGTATATGACCATTTTCTTTTTTTGTAAGTCAATATTGAATAATAATATGAAGTGATTGAAGTTTAACCTCAAGAGGGAGTATTGCCTCTATCCCAAATAGAAATGAATATGGAGTTGCTGGTGCTGTGATGTTATGAGTGGTACAATATCTCCATAGAGCTTCTATTAGTTTCTCATGTCATTCTTTTTTTTTTAAGCATGAATTTTTTTAAGTAATTTTACTAGGGTCTTATTAAATACCTCAGCCAATCCATTAGATCTTAAGTTATATATTAAAGAATAATATTGATTTATTTTATGTCATTTAATAAATTAATATATCTTTGCACTTTTAATGGTTGTGTGATTATCAAATATGAATTGACATGTCACTACAAAGTTATAGACAATATAGGTCCAAAAAATTTTAATCACATTGTTCGTTTTAACTTCTTTCAAAGAAATTACTTCGGCCCATTTTGTGAAATAATCAATAGCAACAAGAATAATTCTATGTCTTGAAGAGGATGGAGGGAATATTTGATTAGTTGTATTCATGCCCCCACTTTCAAAAGGCCATGATATAACTATAAGTTGAAAAGGGTTAGGTAGTTTATGCAAAGTATCTTCATGAATTCTCAGCGTCGTAGCAATGATGACTTGAAAATTTCCTAGGAGAATCCATTTGGTATGTACAAAGAGTGCTTAGGTGCTACAAACACGCTTCTGAGCCCAAGAATTAAGAAAAGATAGAAGAACCACCACCCCAATGTTATATGTAGCACTAAGACACAACCTTCACAGTGTGACAATGCAATGACCCGATAGATGCAGTTTGAGCTATTTTTGTACCATACTTGAGAGAGCAACCATCACAACAAAGTGCGCTATAAATAAAGATTCGTTGGCTACTTAAAGAGGTTTTGGTTGGTGAGTGTGAGTTAGTGAGAGGCACTTGAAGAGTGACACTCCAAGTGCAGTGCGCTTGTATTAGTGTTCGTGTTTTGTTTAGTGTGTGCACTGTGTGATAGAGTGTTAATCTTGCTAGAGGGGTTGCTTTACATTTCCATGAAGAAGCATAAAGAAGGTAGTCAAGAGGGTGATTTGAAGATCTACTCAATTCTTTTGTTCTTTTTCTCTAGTTATCCTACCATCTTGTTTTACAAATTCAAATATGTTCTTCTTCTTCTTTAATATGGAGCATTAAAACATAAAGTTCTATGAATTTATGCATTTCTATGTTGATGTTATTGAATCAAACTTGATGTTTAAATTTATATACGAAAATTTTCATGCTTTATATGAAAATGTATATTGCTTTTTTGTGCACTTAATTTATTCACTATTTGGCCAATTGTGAAGTTAAAATAAATTGTGATCTAGATATTATAAGAGTTATAAGAGAATAGTAGGAGAAACAAACAAATTTATTAAATAGATATAGTCATATGCTACTATTGATTTGTAGTCACTAATAAAAAAATTCAGTAAATGCAACCACTTAAAATTTAATTAGACCAGTAAGAGAGCTAATTAATGGAAGTGTTTGATTAGTTGATTTAGGCATAAATGGTTGTGGTGTTCTTTTTAGATGAGTCGGTGGACACCACATAGATCTTAGGAGGTACTTATTGAAGTAATTGGGTACGACATTAATGTATGATGTATTATCTCGAAAGATCAAAATATCACCCTACAATGGACCTAATCACCTAATAAGGACTCTTAAGAGATGATGGGTCTTCAAATATACCAGATATTTGTCCTACTTTACATGAAAATGTAAAGTGGAGTTTATTTTATACCAGATTCTTAAGTTCCTTATGGAGACAAGCCTCCATAGTTAATTACATCATAGAAAATGGGATTTCATAAGAAAACTCTCAATTAAAATAGTCAATTATTGTCTCCAAGGATTTCAAGGTTAAGACTATCAAAGAATTAATTATTTAGGAAAATCATGTGGGAGTGTTCAATTAGAGAGACTTATTTTAGGATCCAAAGAAGATGAGTAGGAAATGCTCATGATACTAGGAAGCTTAGTAAGCCCTCCAACTTATCATATGGTGAGATTTTATGTGTTTGAAAGTGATATGATTTATTTTATTTGAGTTAAACTTTTATTAGTTAGAGCTTATAATCCATCAACACAAGATTATGAAAATACCTAAGAGGTGAGGATTTATGCTTGTAGCCGGAAACTAACAACCTCAGATTTTAAATTTAGGGGGCTTTAGCATAGGCTAAAGTTGGAAAGGGGAACATAAGGGTTTACTCCATAAGAGAAAATAGACCCGTCCAACTCTTCTGAACTAACAACCTGAAGTGGCCACCTAACACCTCCTATAATTTAAAATCATGTAGTGTGATCTTATGTAATTGCAAGATGACTTAAGCTATTATTTAATTGGAAAAGAAACTAAAGTCCTAAACATCCCTAAAAGACTAGAGCATGAGTGGTATGAGCATATGAATTATTCTAAAAATACAAAATCCTACAAATTCATTATCTCATTCTGACACATTGATTTGGACAAAGGCTTTGGAATATTTATTCCTAAGTGCATGATGAAATTAAGTTATTAGCTAAATCAATGGGAGGTGTTCTCCACTACAAGGGATGCCCTCACAGGTCAAGCATTCCCCTATCGTGTAAGAATGAAGATCATCCATATTCAAAGATTGGAAACAAGATGACATGCATGATATTATCACATACATCATTCAGCTAAGGAGTTGCTAAATATTTTAGTTATTTTGATTATGACCTAAGCTTTAAAATGAGGTTATGAGTTATTTAAAATTTAATTATGAGTTATTGATTTGGGTAAAAAAAATAATTTTATTTTAAGAGCTTCCTGCATCTAGGCCACACAATAAAACATCAATCATAAGGAAACTATGAAAAAAAAATGCAATCCTAATGTGCAAGCTAAACATAACATCAAACATTTTATATACTATTGCAAAAAAAAAAAAAGGATGTAAGTATAAAAGAGAAAAGATGGGTAGCTGAGCTCTTACCCTTATACAACCCAGAGTATAAAATAATAATTACAATTAGAAATAAATACATGCTATAGGGTCTTCATTTCTTCACTTCTTCATATCCTCCTTCTCTTCATTTTGATTTGATTTGCTCCAAGGCATCATAGAGCATCCCAAGACTAAGCCTTCTGGTCACTGCTTATCCTAATTAACATAACACTAATCCTAATTCCTATTGCAAAATCATATTTAGAAAAAGTAAATCTAACTACACCTGCAAAATAGATATTAGCTAAACATACATAAAATCTCAAATATTAATATTTCATAAGTTGGACTTAGCTCCCTGCACATGCATGACCAAGCTATTTTAACTTGAATTATACTTAGGGGCTTAAGCAACTTGCAAGTAAAATATTTATATTTATTTTTAAGTAACCCCTTAAGTATAATCCCCTATAGAAAATAATATTAGGCTAGAAATGACTTAACATCCAGTCTATGAAACATCCAGTCTAAAATATTACCTCATAAAATAAAACATAACATCACACACACACCGTCCTAACATAGAACTAGAAGTGGTGGCTTAATTCTAATGTGTGTGCTAAGGCTTTATATAATATGTCTTAACTAAGCATTAAAGTTATGATTCTCTAAGTTAAAAAATTTTGAATTTAATCATAAAGGTTGGTTTCACTTCAAGTGATTTAGTTGCTTTGTGAATTTTATTTATATTTTGTTTTATTTCATTTGATTTATATTTAGCATCTAAATGTTGTAAAGAGAAGAGAGAGGTTTACTCTCCTTTATCCCTACCTTACGCCACTTTATAAAGCACATTAATTTTGTTTAGTTCTCTTTAGAAAATGGCTTAAATATTTTTATTAATTCTAAGTTTAGGTTAACCTTAAAGAACCTTATTTGATATGAAAGACATCTTAAGATTAATGTGGTTGTATTAATATCACATAGAAAATATTGAACCATTCCTTTCTTCTACCCATAGCATGCATATGATTTATTACATAGTATACATATACACACAATATATTTTCGACACTTAAATTATCATGAATACACACATGCTTAATGAAGGAAGGGGATTTTCTTTCTATAATCAAATACACATACATATGTATAAAAGATGTGAACAAACATGTGTCATTAATCAAGGAAGTTAGATAATCAAATGATCTCCTTGGGGCTACTTAAAGCCTCGTATTCACGAGATGGCCAGATTATATATTTGTTATCTTAAATAAATACAAATTTATATATAATTAGAAGGATGAAAATCATGCAAGAGATTACATTTTGTTTAATTAAATTATTTATACATGTAAATTAAAGCTCTATCCAAATTTTAATATAAAAAGATACAAGAATGAAATTAAATAAGTACGTGTCATTGTTAACGAAAGTGAGATAATCAAATGACTTCTTTGGGATACTTAAATCCTCATATTTTCGGGATGTTCATACTATATACTTATTATCATTCAAACATATGTATATTTATATACATGAGTAGAAAGAATGCTTTGCATTCATATATTATACATTTTGGTGACTTAAATAATTATGAATGCATGTATTTTTAATAAAAAGGAGAATTTTTATTCCTTACTCACATACACATGCACATGTATAAGATATGTAAGCAAGTATGTGTCGTTATTAAGCTAGGATGAGATAATCAAATGACCTCCTTAGGGCTACTTAAAGCCTTATATTCTTGGGATGTCCATACTATATACTTGTTATCTTATATACATATAAATGTATTCATAATTAGAGGAATGAAAATCATACAAAAATTATACTTTATTCAATTGAATTATTTATGCATATGAATTAAAGCTCTATCCAAATTCTAATATAAAAACACATATGAAAGAAATTAAATAAGGGAAAGTGAGGTAATCAAATGACCTCCTTGTGGCTACTTAAAGCCTCATATTTCCATGATGTCCAAACTATAACCATTATCATTCAAACCTATGTAGCTCTATATATGAATATAGGAAAGAGAGCTTCACATTCACACACTTAGGCTATAAACACATACAAATCCTATATATTGTTAACTTCTATCACTCCAAAGATTGTTATCCATTTATAAATTTTGGAAAATAGTTTTGAGTTTAATAGTGATAATAGCCACTCATATGATAAATTAAGCCAACACATACAAGCTTACATAAATAATTTTTATTTGATTGATTTAAATTTGAAAAGATGAATGCATGAGATCACATGACATACAACATCTAAAGTGTTGGAAGAGAATAACCAAACATAAACATATGATTCATTCAACTATATTAATTCCTAAAGACAATCACATCAAATAAAATTGTTCAAAGAAAACCAAAGCTTTTTTATTAATTTAATTTTGGATTTGGATTGAACTTAAAGAAGAGAGATTATTTATTATTTTAATCCTAATCCCATGTTAGTAATCTTAACTTGTTTAAAGAAAAATAATTAAGTGATTTTTATGAATTAATTAAATTGAATCATTAAGCAAATCATTTAGTTATCCTTTCATATGCTCTTTATTTTTGATTAATCATTTAATCAAAATTAGTTATGAACATCGTCCGCCTTCTCATTAATTAACTCTCTTTAATGTAGTAAATATGAAAAAGTAATTAAATAAGGGGGCCTAACCACTCTTCCCCATCACTTCACTATTGATTAGTGATTAATGAGCTTTAATTAATTAATTTTTGCTATTATGGATGCTAATTAATCATTAAATTGATTAAATGGGTAATTAAGGTTTAAATTATCAATTCCCCTAATTACCTATACAATAAATTCCAAAAAAATCATGTGAGGTAGAGGTCATCTCATTAAATCAACATGCAAAGTTTGTAATCAATTACCCAAGTAATTAAAGCTTAATTAAGCTAATCTTGTGAACATTCAAACCCTAATTAAGCCTTAATTATTGTTCAAAATCAAATGGACATATTTTTAATAAAATCTCCTCTATTTTATCTTTTCAAATGGACATATGCTCTTTAATTTTGATTAATCATTTAATCATGAGCTGCAAATGATATGAACATGTGAGAAAATAAAACTACAATGCTCCTAAAGGACCTAATGCAATTAGCTCATGATTAAAGATTAATTAAGTATTTTTATGAGTTTTCTATACTTATGGGTTAATCATAGTTTTTTAAGGATCTTAATGTTATTAAACACATAAAGAGGAACCCTTAATTTCACTATTAACTAGTTGATGTGATTAATATTTTAATTTGATTTGATTTAGCTATTAATTGATTAATTAAACACTTAATTAAACTTCTCATTAATTAACTCTCTTTAATGTAGTAAATATGAAAAAAGTAATTAAGTAAGGAGGCCGAACCACTCTTCCCCATCACTTCACTGTTGATTAGTGATTAATGAGCTTTAATTAATTAATTTTTGCTATTATGAATGTTAATTAATCATTAAATTGATTAAATGGGTAATTAAGGTTTAAATTATCAATTCTCCTAATTACCTAGGCAATAAATTCCAAAAAAATCACGTGAGGTAGATGTCATCTCATTAAATCAACATGTAAAGTTTGTAATCAATTACCCAAGTAATTAGAGCTTAATTAAGCTAATCATGTGAACATTCAAACCCTAATTAAGCCTTAATTATTGTTCAAAATCAAATGGACATATTTTTAATAAAATCTCCTCTATTTTATCTTTTCAATGAGTATTTATTTGTATTTTTAGATTTTTTTACAATTAGTTATGATTTCATGAAATTTCAGCCATTAAAATGAATTATTGAGCCTAATTAACCCCTAATCCCGTCCGGGCCACGCAGACCATTGACATGGCAGCGCTTTCCAAGTGGTGTTGCGGGATTAGTAATTTAAAATGCCCAATGTGACACTGACACAGCGACGGTGACGGCGCGCTTTCATCCCCGCTGTTCATAAGGATTATATCGAGATTAAATCTAACAAATAATCACAATCGTCTGTTCCACACGGAACGGATGATGGATGATCCTTCGTCCCCCGAATGATGGAAGATGAACATCTTCTGCCTTCTTTCGCTCGATCCGAGCTCGTCGGAGCTTGTGGAAGATTGGAACCGATCCAAAACGTTCACGAGAGGGATCTAAAAAGATTTAACAGTGGGAATCATATGACATTACAATTTTTTTCAAAAATGCCAAACATAAATTGAAAATAGGACGGTTCACCAAAATTTACCTTGTCGGAGCTCAGGATCGGTGGTTAACCGACTGAGGTAGCTTCATCTTGAAGAGATAAAGCCTTGTTAAGAAGATGACGCCTTGCCTCCTCGCTGATGGCTCTATGGATCAAAGCCATCGAAAAACTCATCGGAGTTAGACTCGGAGTGGACTCCGGTGCTTGAATCTCTCAGGAGAAGATTCATTTCGCCTCATCAGAGCTTGGTAAATGTGTGGGAAGAGTTAATTAAAAAATTATTACAGTTTGGAGGAGTTGGACAGAGTTGAAATTTATTGTTCTAGGCAGGCTCGGTTTCATCGTCGCTGATGATGGGAAGGCCTAGAGAGCTCGGGAAGCACTTGGGGAATTTGAAATGCCCTGAGGAAGCTCATTGATAGCTTAATTGCTCGATTTGGATCGAAATGAGGGGGTATACCCCCTCCTCCCTTGGATTGGATGGTGTAGATTTCTTTGGCCTATTGTAGTTATTCGGTCGATGCAGGCCACCGTGGGTGGCAGGGAATCAATGAGGTGGCTCGATTTGAGTGGTCAAGAAAAGATGAGTAGTTGGCATGGGTTGAGGTGGTTGTTCTTGGGTTTCCAAGTGTTTCAATAGATTTGAAGAGGTTAGCTCACCTCTACTTGGCTCATGGCTGACCCAAACCACTTTGGGTCAGGTGAGCTAGCAAGGGAAGCTGCCAAGGGGAGGAAAGTGAGTTTGACCACATAAATGTGGGTTTTATCTCATGTGGGAGGCTTTACCCATTGGGTAATGGGGCAATTCAGGTTGGACATGAGTTGAGTTGGATTTGGGCTGACCCAAGGTGACCCAAGGATGGGTCATGTCAAGTCTCAATGAGTTTGGGCTTGGTTTGGATGTGTTTGGCTAAATTCGACCAATACAGGTAAAATTGGGCTAGGATAAATTGGTTAAATTAGGTCAAACCAAGGGTTGAGTCAAATTCAAATGAGTATTTGGAATATTTTGGTTCAATTGGTTTGGTTTAATTTGTCTTGGATTTGGATTTGGCCAATTTGGATTCAAATGGGTTAAATAGGTCAGGTTGATCAATTTGACCAAATTGGTTTGACTTGGGTTAGGCATTCTTCGTATGTTCAATTAATCATTTGAGAATGATTTTAGGCTTTGATTTCAACCAATTTTTATGAATGATTTAGGCCAAATTGGCCATTTAGGTCAATTTGAGTAAAATTCAATTGGGTTCAATCAAGGCTTTGACCATGTTCAATAATAATTTTGAAATGGATTTGAGTCATTGGTTGCAATCAATTTGGATTAGATTTTGATTTGACCCAATTTGGCCCATTAGGTCAAATTGGGTCAACTTGGGTCAAAGGGCTAATTGGGTTTGGTTTAGATCAATTGATAGTCAAGCCATATTTAAGGATTGATTTTAGGTTAGTATGAATCATTGGTTTCAATTGATTTAGAATAGAATGAGGTTTGATTCATTTGGCTCATGTAGGTTAATTGGGTTAATTTGGTCAAATGACCAAATTGATTTGATTTAACCCTATTGATTACAATTGAATTGTAGGAGATTTTGGGTGGTTTGGTTCAATCCAATTTGGGTTGGATTGAGATTTGGTTCAAATAGGTTCTTTAGGTCACTTTGGGTCAAGTGAACCTAAATAGGTTAATTGACTTGATTTTGGGTTGGATTGAATTGAGTTGTGTTTGATATTTGATTTGGGGTTGATTTATAACTTTGGTTGCAATTGGTTTGGGTTCAATTGGATTTTGGCTCATTTGAATATTTTAGGTCAAATGGGTTAGGATAGGTTGATTGGATCTATTTTGTCTTGATTGGTTTTGATTGTAAATTTTGGTATAGTTTGGAATGATAATTGAAGGATTGATTTGCTTATGAGAAAATCCAAATAAATTGAGTTTAGTTTGGAATGAAGGGATTTTGTCTAAGTCCATAGGATTTAATCATGGGCTTAGGTTTAGATTATGTTGGTTTTGATTTTGGTTTGGAGATTTAGATTTTGAGATTCAATTAGATTTTGGTTATATGGATTTGAGGTTGGATTTTGGCTAAGGAGATAGACATGGGTTTGGCTAAGTTATAGGTTGGGTAGGTTTCCTTAGGTCTTAAGGCTATAACATAATCCTATGGCTAATCTTTCTAAGTCTCTTGGCTTAAAGTGTTCACTTAGTCACTAGAAATGTCTTATGACTAAGGAGATCTTAGTGTTTAAAAGTCTCTTAGATCTAAGATGGAAAGATTGACTCATCACTCCAAAAGTGAGGTCAATAATGACTTAATAATTATGCTTCTCACCAACAATAAAATAATTTTAAGAGAATCCAATGTCATTTCAAATAAAATAAATCTAAAAATATAATAAAATTTAGAGTACTATCTTGAAATCATAAAGAGCAACACTAGAATTTTCTGCAACAGTCATAAATAAATAAACACACACATGCACGTACACACACACACACACACACACACACACACACACACACACACATATGCATGTATATAATCTTTTTTCAATTTCTAATCATTATGTCTTAGTTCAATTTCAGCTTCCAAATTTTGTTTAATAAAAATAAAATTTGAGATAATTAGTAATTAGCTCAATCTTGAATTACACACTTTACTCAGATCTTCGTGGAACGATACTCTACTCAATCTTATATTACTTGATCGCCATATGAGCTTGAATACACGAGAAAATTCTAATCAGTAATTAGTGTGGTGAGAACCATAGAGATGAATTTCAAATTTGTAAACAAGGATCATCTTCTAGTAAAAGGTCTCCACATGAATAGACATGACAAATCAAAGAGAGAATAAATACTTTTATAGAGCCATCTAATCCTCTAATAATTCATTGGAAGCATGGGTTTCAAGCAGAAAAAGAATAAATGGTTGGTAAAACAAATGAGAAAAGCTTTTGAGGGGAAGATCTTCTAGATAATACTAAAGATTAATGTTGAGAATGAAGAAGATACATATCCTATGGTAGTCGAAATTATACGAAGGGTTGTTCATATAGTCGTCAGTCTACTCAAAGGGCTTACACCCATTCAAAAATTGAGATGTGGCATCAAACTCATATAGTGAAGAACAATCCCAAAATCTTCAAACTCATATTGAGATGTGGCAACAATGCTTTGGAGTGTGGCTTGGAGACTTCAAAAGGAACAACAATTGCTCAGAAAGATATAAAAATAATTAGTAAAGCTCAAATTAATAATCTTATTCTTTAAAAAGTTAAAGCAGTAATTGCCTGGGACTGTCAAGGCCTTAGACTTTTTATGTGTTATACTTAAATAAAATTAAATTATTAAATAATAGAACTAAATTATTAAGTGTTACAAAGTCAGTTATAACAAATTATATTATAAATTTATAGTAATACAATATTAGTGTTAATAGTTGGGAGGCATTTATCTTATAAATTTAATTATATTATTTAATAAATTAATTTTATCGAAGAATAATATATGATACATAAAATTAAAAATCATGTAATAAAAATATTCTCATACTAATATAAAATATTAAATATGTAAGGTATTTTTTTCGTTTGTATTTGCCACTCATATGTTTTTGTTTTGCTTTATTCGGTTATTATGAATCAAAACGGAGGGAGGGCAGTCCGGAGCGGAGCTTTATAAAGTCACTTAGGAAGCCCGGAAAGTTCAATTACTAGTCCGGTCCGACTCTTGTGCAAAGATAAAAAATACGCCGCTGCTGGGGTGTCGTGGCTCACTAATTTTCGCAGAGTTTCTTCTGCCCCCGTCTTAGCTTCTGTACGCCGGCCTGAGCTCTTTCTTGTGAGAGAGGCAAGCCATGGCGGACTCAAAGGCGGTTACGATCAGAACCAGAAAGTTTATGACCAATCGTCTGCTCTCGCGCAAGCAGTTCGTGTGTTTCGATACCGGATTTTCTTATGCCTTCTTTCATTTGGTAGAGAATCATTTAGTTTTGATGAGTTGTCGTTTTTGTTCCTGTTCCAGGTCATCGATGTCCTTCACCCTGGTAGATCTAACGTATTAAAGGTCTGCTTTGTACTTGTTAATTTCTTCGTTTCATCTCTCTTGATTTGTTTCGCTGATGTTATTTGAATCTGGTTGTCGTTGAAATGAAGTCTGAGTTGAAGGAGAAACTGGCGAAGCTTTATGATGTGAAGGATGTTAACTCGATCTTTGTGTTTAAGTTCCGAACGCACTTTGGAGGTGGGAAGTCAACCGGGTTCGGGCTTATCTATGACTCTTTAGAGAGTGCGAAGAAATTTGAGCCCAAATACCGGCTCATTAGGGTATGTTTGACGCTTAGGCTGTTTTTGTTGTCAATTCAAAATTCTAAGTCTCTCTATGACAGCCAATTATACATTGCTTTGTTACCACATCACCCTGATTTCATGGATGGAGCCTTGCTTATGATTTTAGCTTATTTAGCTTCATTATATTATTGTACAATTTCTGTTGGAATTTTAGATTATGACAAATGCTATTTCAGATATTGCAACTTAGCTGCATTTGTCTGTAGGAATAGTTTTATTTGCTATCTATTTGACCCATTCCAAAATCACATCAGCTTTTGAAATGATGTTGCTGTTGTGTTCCAAGAAGTGTAGTGGTACTTGTTAAGTCCATCACAAGATCTATATACAAAAAAGTTATGGCCATAGTCAAGTACTTACATGTGTACAATTAATTCTAATCATGTATTGTTGTTTTAAGACAAGTGTTGTTGCATTGTTGTTCAGGCTATTTTGTGTGAACTATGTATTTGCTATTATATCTTATGTAAGGGCTATAAGAATATGCCATGAGTCGTTTATATAGCAATGGTGCATTATATTGTCATATGGTGCAAGGGAGAACATTGGATAAAGTCAAGAGTAAACAACTTGAGAGTGGTTGGTCAAAGCTCTTCTTATTGACTCCTAATTTCGTGGAGAGCCACATGATGACTTGTAAAGTTCAAGTCTAGCATATAGGGATGAGCAAGGGTAGTTACAAATTGTCCTTACCATCCAATAAGCCAAAGTCTGGCCACTCTCCTTTAAAAAATAGGGCTAGCTCCACATCACGAAGGAACCATTAAACCATCTTTTACGTTCAAAGAGCCACTCCAAATATTTGGAGATTTCAAATTTTCTAGTAGAAAAAAATATAGAAAGGAGGTTCAAAATTATTTTTTCTGCTGTGATGAATAATTATTAATGATTTAAGTGGAAATGAAGAAAATGTTCTGCACTTTTTATTTTTTTGTTGTTTGATGGCCAAGGTATCATGGCTTTTTGTGAGAGCTATCATTTATTTATTGATTTAATTTTTGTGTAATTTTTAATGTACAATCTCTCCATTATCCCATCTCATCATCCATGAAGCTTTCATTCTATTCACAATAAGAAAAATTGAAGAAAACCATGGAAGAGTTCCTCTTAGCCAAACTAGGTTTTCTATGACTTAGTTTTTGGTTTTACTCCATCTTTTCTATGTGAACCTCTTGAAATTTTTTTACAAACTGTAGATTTCATCTATGAATATTTCAAAACCTTTTTCAAGCATTTCTATAGCCTTAACATTTCATGTTAGCAAATTTTAAATTGGGGATTTACATATATACCACATAATTTTGATGCATTTACATATTTATCATCTAAAATTTTATATTTATTCTTTGGTTTCAAAATCACATCAAAATATTTATGCGAATATATGTGCTTGACTTATTTTACTTAAAAAATATTATTAGTGGTTAAAAATTTGGTTGTTATATAATATATAAATATATAAGAATTATCTGGTATGTATGTAAAACCCCCTTCTAAATTTTTAAATCCATCCTTATTTTTTCGGCCAATGATGTATTATCCTACTTGGTTGATTCTGCGCGAGACCTGTGGGGCGCATCGGTTGGGGGCCTCGCTCCCAACGTGATGACCCACGATCGAGTGCATAGGTGTATGTGTTTGTTGCCCTCACGGGCTCATCGGTCCAAAAAAAAAAAATCCTGCTTGGTTGATTCTCACCTTATCACACTCCTATTTGTCCACCACATTGCTCTCACCCTTAAGGTTCTTAAAATTTAATGGATACTTGCTACAATAAGCATAACCCCTGGAAAATTTATATCCAAGCCTTCATTACTTATATTGGAAAGTTGTTTACATTTAGTTCAACATTTGATTCAGCAAATGTTTTTTTTTAATGAAATCCCTTTATGTTGGTGGGATTTACTTTAGAGGAGTTACTTTTGTATAGTGCAATTGATCTCAACCTTTCTTGATTCTTTTAGTGTTTTAAAGAAGAGCTTAGTGATCTCTTGGATATTTGGGTGAGGCGAGTTAAGGCAAAGTCATAACATCTCAGACATCTCTGAGGTTGACATTAATACTAAGGTGCCATTTATGTTTGGGGTTTGTTGGCCTATCTCACTAAGAAACATCTCAAGTGTGGTCCTTTATAGAATTATGCATTAGGCAATATAAGTATATTTCAAATTTGCATCTTTTAGGCTATTATTATATTTTGCAATATTCCTTATAATGGATTATTTTATTGGTTATAAATTGATAATTATTGGTCAATATTATTATAAGATTAAATGATAATGGGATGTAATAGATTTGAGTATACTATATCGAATGAGGATATAAAAGATTATATAACATAATATTTAAGGTTCAATCATTAAAATTGGGAAGTATTAAGAGTATTATATGATAAATGAATATAATGGAGATTTAAATGAGAAAAAATATTATTTAATATAATTAAATTTGTTATGCTATATGGTACTTAATATTAGGCAATAAGATAGTCATTGATGGTTAAACTTGTGTAAATATTGTTGCTGTTATAAAATTCATGTCACATAATATGAAAGGTTTATGCCCTAGTTTTGTATGAAGATTCAACGCACATACAAAGATGAGTAAAAGGAGTTCAAAGAACACGTGTTTTTATGTGAAAAATTTAAGAGAAAAATCATGGGGCTTGACATAGTTGAAATGATTCCACTAGACGAGCATTTGTTACAAATATTTGCCCATTTGTAAAATTGGAAAGGACGAGCTTTCAAGAGTAAGGTGATGAAAAATATCTAGAGTTGGTAAGAAGTGTTCGAACTAGTGTGACTGTGACAAAAGCTCAACAATGGAGGTCAGGCAATTATGGTTCAATGAAGCATTGATGACCAGATGAAGATGAATGTGGTCTCACAATGACAGTTGGCTAGTACTTTGATGATGATGGTTGTGTGAAGGTCTTGCTATGGCATTAGGGCGGCGGTTCGATTGTGATGGTTTAATAGTGGTGCTTTGAGGTTCTTCAAACTTCAAAGCATTGAATTTCAAGCTAAGGGTTCTTTTGTGTGAAGAATGATGATTAGATTTTTGCGATGACATTCCCCATAAATATAAACAAAATTTAAATCACCCTTAGATGATTCATAATGGTTTCTTTGATCATGAGGTATTTTTTGAGCATTTGAGTGCTTTAATGATGTCAAAATTTAGTAATCTTGGGCTTGATGGATTAATCTCGTTGAGATAGTGAGTTTAGGGGTTTATTTGGGGCAGCTTTAAATTTTTTTAAAGTTGGTTGTAATGCTTCTGTGGGGAAAGCAATTTTTTCAAAAGCTACTATGGGTGTTACAAATATCTTCTTTTTGAAAATTCAAACATCAACTTTCTGACAGTCATCACACTCTAATAGTTTTAATTGTCAAAGATAGCTTTTAATCACAAAATTTTCTAAAAAGTAGCTAAACGTAGCTGTGGTTACTTTTTGAAAAGCAAAGCAACCAGAAAGTTGGTCTCAAATGCACCATAAATCTACTAAATCAGAGTGTGGAAGGTCGATAATTTAATTTCAAAAGTAGTTAAATTATTTATGCATCAAGATTTGACCTTAAATAAGTGACTTTTTTTTTTATAACATATTAGTTTCCCCTTATTTATGAGCGTTGAAATTTTTGTCATATGAAAATGTATCTTGGGTCTTTATAATATCTTGCAACTATAAATATGATACACTTATCTTGAATTTTATACACACACACACACACATCCCCCTTTATATTAATTGTTTTTGTTTCTACGAAGCAAGGAAAATGTTTGTTGAGAAAAAAAAATATTCAATGTCCCACTTGGTGTACCTATTGGGTAGGAATGGGAGGTGCATACAACACCCCTTTTTTTAAAAAAAAATTTTTATAAATTGAAAAAAAACCCAATTTTCTCTTAAAAGAAAATATAAAATTTACTAAAAATTTCAGAATATTCATTGGTTCTCCACCTTTGATCTATAAATACCCCGGGCCAAGGAAAAAGTATAACAAGCTCAAATTTTTTTTGTGGTGTGTGGAAAAATTATTTAGTTGGAGTTTAAAAATTGTTATAGATGATCATGACTTGATTTTCTTAGCAAGTTCTAGTTTTATCTATACAACAATAACAACAACAACAACAACAAAAAGCTTTTATATCGTTACGTGGGGTTGGTTACATGAATCCTTCTCCATTGTGTCCTATTAAGTGTCAAATTCTGATTTAATTCTAATAAAATAATATCATTTTTTATACTATCTAACCAAGTCTTTTTATGTTCACCTCTACCTTTCTTAACATTGGTCTAATACATCTCTCCTAATTGGGTCATCGACGATTGACATTTTATATGACCAAATCATCTAAGGTGACTCTCTATAATCTTATGTGCCACTAGACCTACTCTAATCTTTTCACGTGTATATTCATTTCATATTTTATTTGTAAGTGTAAGTCCTCATATCTGCAACACTTAACTTCATTTTATGCTTTTCTTTTATTGGCCAACATTCTACACTATAAATCATTGCGGGCCTTACCATCATCTTATAAAATTTTTCCTAAGTCTAAGCTGTACTTTTTGATCACACAACTGGCCAGGTGCATTCCTTCACTTCAACCATCTAATTGGGGTGAGTGAAAAAAAATTTGTTCTGTGGGAGTTTAAAAATCATTAGAGGTGGTTAAGGCTCATAGTCTTTACTATAATGCTATGCTCTTCTCTCAAAAAAAATGCATTGATTGCCCTCGTTGGTTAGACTGGATCTAGTGGTAAAAGTTTTCATCCCATCTTGAAGTTTTGATTTTCTTTTGTTAGGAAGATGATTACCCTCAAATTGTTGCAAAATATATAGGCATGGAGAATAATGCGATGGCTAATCATAAAGAAGTGACGTGGAGGTGCAAGCAAAAAACTTCAATAAATTCAGAAAAATTGGGTAGTATTAGTTTTTGGAGGATTTTGACTATTTTTGATGAATTTTTTTGTTTACATCATTTTATCTGATTTTTCCAATGGTGATTATACATATATTCATGCTTTGTCTAAATATTTTTTTGTAGTTTTATTTTTTTTTTTCCATTTTGATGCTAGAATCTAGATGTTTTTGTGCTTAATGAGTTTCTCTGATCAAGCCAATGGTCAAAAGATTTTAGGATTTTTTATGGTTGAAGTAGACAACATTTATTTGGTGGAGCATAGAATTCGTAAAGAGCAATTTCACTCGTTTTTTTAAGTTGTTGATGAAGAATTTGAAGATTTTCCAAAATTTTTCTTTCATCCAAAATTTTTGAGATTTTTTATGGTTATAGGTAACGACTAGTGTTATTTTCTTAAATTTTTTGCTTTGAAATAATACTGTTTGGTGGGGCAAAGAATTCATAAATAATAATTTTGCATGACATTTTGTTTTGTTGATTTTAGATTCCAAAAGTTTTTTAAAAGTCATTCGTTCATAAAAAAAAATTTAGAATTTTTTGCTGTGGACAAAATTTGGGGTTATCTTCATAAATTTTTTGATACAAAATACTTTCATTTGATAGTGTGTAGGATTCATGAACAACGACCTTAGATAATTTGTCATTGCTTTGATTGGCATCTTTAAAATTTTTTTTGGGACTTCCATATTTGTTCAATTCACTTGAATTTTTTTGTGGATGCTCCCATGAAGGTGTATATGTTCCTGGTAAATTTTGAAAATTTTTCTTCAAGTACTTTTTTTTAGAAAAATTTATGAGTGGATATTGGTTGGTAATTCCTACACTGTATATTTTTTTTTTTTTTTGGAAAATTTGTTGGAGCCCTAAACAGATGAAATTTTACTTTTTAATATTTTAGGAAAAGACTTGTTTTTTACATTCATATGATTATTTTTAATCTTCCCATAGTACTGGCGGAAAAAAAAACATTAAAAGCTTCTCATCCCACACTTTAATGAAGAAGGGAAACAAAGCTCATGAGGCATGCGCTAACTCCCATAGAACTTTACTTTTAGATTGTTACCAAGATGATGGCCTTCTCCCTCAACTAGGAGGAAAGTGGGTTACAGTGTCCGTTCTTAGTGGTAGTGATGGTTCTGGAGAGGGATCCATTCTTTGATAATTGACCTTATCACCATTAACCATAATATGTGGGGTTTCGGATTTCAAAATTGCATATCTTAGAAGAGGTGAGGTATTGAAATATGCATGTATTGAGTCCCAGTGAGCAAATCAGTTCATAGGCTATCTACAACTTCTCATCTCTTATAAACAACAATCTTTGAGATAGAGATGATGCATGTTTATTAGAGGGTTCAGAAGATTGAGTTAGTTTTGCTCCAAATTGTGTTGGATGAATGAGATAGAGACGTTGTAAAGATCAAGTATTTATAAGACGGGTATGAGCAATGGTTGATTGCTAAGGCTAAATAAACAACAATCTTTGAGGACCAACTAGTTGGGTGGTGAGTAGAGCTAGGGAATATATCTACTTTCCATTCTTACAATGTCAGGAGATTTTGATTATTTCCTAGATGAGTTGTTTGAGGCATGAACAAAAATCCACCAAAAAGCGAAGGCCTTTAATATACTTACGGCGGAGAAGAAGGCTTTTGAAGCGGAGAAGAGAAGATTACAAGAGATCTGCTCAAAATTGTTTAAATCTTTGATGATTCGAATTATTCTTCACTTAATAGATGCTCAACAAGTTTTTAGTCTTTTCTAACTTAATTATGGTTATTTAACTTTGATCTTGATAAAAGCTTTCTGCAATTGATTTGATGTATCATTGTAGTCTGCATACTTTATTGCCTAGTGCGTTTTCGCCATGTTCTTTTTAGGTTGAGCTTAAAGTTATTTAAATGTTTACTGAATCAAATTGTTCTCGACTCATAGATGCTTAACAAATTTTAGTCTTTCTTTAGTTAATTGTGATTATTTAAGTATTATCTTGATTTAATCTTCTTGCAGTTCTGAATTTTATTATAGTTAAAAATGTTATGTTTAAGTTATTTCTACAGTTGTATTGAAAAGTACATACCTTTCCTTCTTAAGTGTTAACAACATCCGCTTGCTCTTCAAAACTAGACGAAAATTATGAATATCATGATTCAAGGAAACTAGCTATGTTTATAAACCATATTGCTATTAATGCAATATGACATTGCAAGTGTTAACTTACGAGTATTTTTTACTGGACTCAATAACATATTTAGTCAATTCCTTTAAATCTGTTAATATTGATATTATCACACTTATCTAAGGGATGACTTGGATAATGAATTTGTTTACTTCGACTAATTTACCTGCGATCTTACAAGAAATAGTTATTGTTTTCTGAAACAAACAAGGCCAAATGTGAGAATATATTGTCTTGAACTCAGTTCATCAACTATTTAATGGGGCATACGTATTTCCCAAGGCAATATTGAGGGAGGATGTTAAAAAGACTCATTCTTGCATTGGAATGTTACTTTTTTTTTTGTTATTTGACTCTATATTCATTGTGATGCTGAACTCATCCTAACAGATTCTTGTGGGTTGATCTTTGAATTAAGCTTCTAGCTAATGCTACACGACAAATGAATTTTAAAATGATGAACCTTTTTTTTATTACATTATCTGCTTGATAAATTGTCTTCATTGTATAATTTTGAAATTTTTGTATCTTCATCCACAAGCATATTGAGGTCCTAGACATTGACCAAAGTCGTTTTACACTTGCACAGTAGAAAGCAGATGACATATGATGATACCGCTAGAGATAATTAATGTAAGAAAACGGACATAAATAGTTGTTGATCACAAACAACATATCTAAAAGTTGTGCAAATGACCAGGGGCGGAATCAACATCAATTTTTAGGATGGATAAATTTATATGTTAGGACAAAAATAAAAGATAAAAAATTTTTAGGAAGAAATTTGATACTTTATATAAGAGAAATTATCAAGTTCAGGGGGGGACAATTGTCCCCCCTAAAAATATCATATACATATACTTCATTAAAGAAATTTTATAATAATAGAAGAACAATAAATTTTAGTTATAATAAAAATAATTTATCACAAGCATTTATTAATCTTTTTTAGTTATCACGTGTTTTGCCAGTATTATTACTTTAAAAAAAATAAAAAAACGTCTAAAAAAGCAAGTACTTGTGTTCTTCTCAAGATAATCAAACAAATATATGATTTTATGAGCATAATTAGTTGGAGTTAGCACACTATTTTGGCCATCATTAGCACTAAGAACTCATGTCCTTTTCAATGACATTTTCACCTTCAAGAAAATAATATAGTTTTCTAAGATTGCTCATCAAGAGAGAAATTAGCAATTCTAAATATTATAATGCCATCCATTATAGTTAATGCATACCACTTAATATTATATAACTTAGTCTCTCCTTCAGTATTTTCTTGGCTTCTCCTCAATAAGATGAAGATTTATATTCACAAATAATAAATATTCATCCCATTGCAGACTGATCTTGTTTATGTATTATATATTTTTTGTAATAAGAGTCATTCTTAGTAAAAGCATCACTAAACTGATTCAAAAAAGTTGGCAAAATGCAATGTATCAATTAATCTATGTTCAATATTTGGAAAGATGTTTTTCATGCATTTGTTCGTCTCGTTTGATATCTCTATGGCCTTATGTGGGACAATATGATTTGGAACTTCATTTAGCTGAGTATGGCTGTAATTTTGATAAAAAAATAATCTAATAAGTGAGATTTATAATTATAAAATGGACTAAGTAATATAAGATTAATTAAAAATTTAAATCCTATCTTTGATTAATTGAGTGAGCTAAGTAATTAGAGTGCTATATTTGTTTTTTAGGGTTCGTCTATATCAATCACTCTTAATATGTTATATATTTGCTCTATAACAGTAACAATATAATCTATTTTATCCCATTACAAATCACCTAAGTTTTTTTCTTCATAATTTTGGCCTTATCTGTATTACCTTTGCAATACATACCTCATTTGGCACTTGTAACAATGGTCAATAATTCTTGTTTTATTGTTTTGAGCTGTGTAATCATAATGATTTTGATGTGAAATAATTTGTTGCTATAGCTCACATTTTAATTTCTTAAATTCAATAAAATTAACAATACGATTAAGTGATTTATGACAAATTTTTTATGAACTTGGCATCTCTTCCAATCACATTCTTTAAAGCTATCTCTTTAGCTTCTATATTATTTAAGGTATAAAAATTTTCAATTCAAGATTCGAAGTTTGATCAAGACAAGAAATTAAAAAAAAAGTGTTGTCTATTGTGTCTCAATCAATATTCCTATAGGTCTCCACACCAATACATTGTTACTCGCTTCTTAGATTTAGTTTGTGCTGAGATACTTAATTTGATACACTCTACAATTGATGAACTTTATAAATTTATGTACCACTGAATGCTGTCCATTGTCTGATTAATATTTTTGTTTTTGATAGAATGGTCTGGCCACGAAGGTGGAGAAGTCGCGGAAGCAAATGAAGGAGAGGAAGAACAGGGCAAAGAAAATTCGTGGCGTAAAAAAGGTGAAATATTATTCTGGCTATTTAGTTTTGCTTTTTTTTTTTTTTTCACATTGAAAGAAATGCTGAAGGCATTTGCCTTTGAAATGTATGCAGACCAAAGCTGGAGATGCTGCCAAGAGTGGAAAGAAAAAGTGAATAGAACTCCTCATCAGTTTATGCTATTACAGGCTTTATTTTTTATGCAGAGGAAGTTTAATGCTAATTTCTTGAAATTGATATCCATTCATTTTGCGTACTTGATATCTTGTTTTCCAAGCAGGCACGTTATAATTTCTTAGAAAGCTGAATTGGGGCATTAATCATGACGTTTTTTATGTTCTTGAATGAAAATTGAAGAAGTTCCTCCATCAGTGAATGCTAAGTGGTCGGCTAACTAAGTAGGAAAGTCTAGTGACTTTCCTGCATAGGTTATTTTAGTAAGTAGGCTTAAGATTATCTTTGTGCATTTCTTTTTGTTAATTATTGCTAAGGTCTTCAATTGTGTAAAAAATGTGTTTCCCAATTTTCTATCAGTAAAATATGTGTTTTGTGCAAGCTCGAAGTGGTTGGCCACCTCAAGGGTTAATCTGACTAGAGGCTGTTGTTGTTCATGTTTGGTGGTCTGTAAACTCCATAACATTTAGTGAAATTCTCTAGAATTATTCTTGAATCATTTTTCTTTAAGTTTCTAAGTTTCAATTGTTTTTGTGGGTTTGATTTTAGAGTATTCAAAAGGTTTTATCCACAAAAAGTGTAGATTTAAAGAGTCTGTCTATCTGTTTTTCATGTGATCAGTCATAGGAGAAATTTTAAAGAAAGCTCTAGACCACTCAAAATCCATGACTTTTCATATCACAACTAGAATCCTCACTCTACAATTGACATTTTATTTCAAGTGATTTGGATATCTGGAGTGAAATCTCTAATTGTTAGAAGTTGGGGGTTATAGAATTGGGATTGCTTGCTATCAAGTGCTTGACCAACTTTTAAGTCCTTTCAAGCCCTATTTTCATTTGAATATAAATTCTATCTCATATAGCCTTATTCTTCTAAGCATCTTGGAAGAGCTCCCTATCCACCAGCATGATCACTTTAATGAACCTACCCCATTACACACATTAGTCTTCTTATGAGCTTTATTTGTATTTGAAACAAGATAAAAAATTTTTATTTAAAAATATAGAAAAGATTCTATATTTTTGTAACATTAAGTATGCATGCACTGTTCCTTAACTTTCTTATTTTAACAACTAGTTAAATAAAAATAAACATTGATAATCATTTCAATGAAGTTGAAGTTCATTTTAGGAACTCAACAAAACTTAATCAATGGTGATATGATTTAGGAAGTTTCATAAAATCTCACAAGAATTTTTAAATATGTTAAAGCATTTAAATATGATCAATTTTTTTTTTTTAAAATTTGTAAGTTACACATCTATTTCAACGAATTATAACCATATTTTGAGTTACCTATAAGCATTGTTAATTTTTAGAAAATGAAATTTCATGATCATAAGATAGTAATTATGTGTTCATAAATAATTTATGTGTGTATACACACATACACACAAAATCTAGCAATTTAAAAAGTATTTTTGACCTTTTTATTTAGAATATATTTATAAGAAAAATATAAATATGAAATCAAAAACATACATTTGAGAATGTTTGCTCTTCATATTTTAAAAGTGTTGAATAATTATATCTTTGTCAATATTATATATTATATTTTTCTCAGTATAAGTGAATAAAAGATTATTCATCTATTATTCTTTAATTCTATTTTATGGTCTATTTTTTACACTCATATCGATGCAAATGCATGATTGTTAGCACTTTTATTATATTGCAACTTACTAGAGCTCAGACTTGAGGTAAGTTATGGTTAAGTAATTATTATTATTAGATGAAACTTCATCAAATAATCATATTATTTAATCATAACCAAATTTTTATTTGACCAGTTGATAGTACTTGAACAACTTAAATCTTATGGATTTATTCCAAATAAAATATATACAAAGTGATAACTCTTAGGATGATAAAATTACCTATTTGACTAAGCTGGATAAGTCAAATCCATATAAGATTGTCCTTAGGGATACACTGACTCAGATACACTTATGTGTTATGATAGTTCAACAGCTTATAATCGCTAGAATAGGGATGTTGTAACTAGTTCAGTTTGTTTATGCTACCCTTCTAGCTATTCGGGATGAGGTTGCAATTGACCACAATTTTTTTAGTTCATTAATTGTGTAAATTTTAATATGCTCCACTGCTCTAATGTTGTATTGTTATTAGGCTAGAAATATATTTTTTATATATGTCAGACATACGACCAATAGCTTTTACTTTACTTTTTACGGGATCCCGTGTCAAAAATAATAAACTATGATATTATGTTTACTTTGTGATGTTCTACTTCTGTCATGTTGTGATGGTTTCATTTAGCTTAGAAGTTTTCTTTATTTACAATAGTTTTTGGATTTCTCTCATGCAAAAATAAAGTATAAACTAAAATTTTTGATCCATTATTCGAGACACCATACCCTTATGAACGAACATGTACTTTGAATTAGAAGAAGGATTGGGAGCAGAGGGAAATTGACTGGCTTAAATTGATATGTGCAAATGCGTGTTGTTCAAGTAATAAAGTGATGAATCGAGTATTATTCTCGTGATGCTTTATGATAGAATTTTCAATTAAGTTAATTATTAATCTCCTACTAACTTAATTTTTATCTAATTGTCAAATTGTAAATATTTAGGAGTTTAAAATTATAAAAGTCA
This sequence comes from Cymbidium sinense, assembly GCA_021442155.1. Classification (NCBI taxonomy): domain Eukaryota; kingdom Viridiplantae; phylum Streptophyta; class Magnoliopsida; order Asparagales; family Orchidaceae; genus Cymbidium; species Cymbidium sinense. Next base: position 83,273,212 of record CM038221.1, on the reverse strand, counting down.
TTTTGGAAAATAAGATTTTTTCTTAAGTTTTAATAAACATACTATGAATTTATGAAAATCTTAGTTTAATTTATGTACTAAATTATTGTGAGCTTAAAAATTATAGTTGTCAATCAAAAGCTTAAATATCATATCGTCTATGGCTAGATTAATATTAACCTAATTACTATAATGTATTAGTTATATTCTTATAATCTAATTAAAATATGTGTTTGCATTAGATTCATCTCCCCTATATGATTACAGATTTTAAATATCATATGCTTATGTATAAACAAAAAATATGGTCGCTTCTCATTTTGTTATATTAGGACTCTTCCAACATCTCTAGATCACACTTAATTTTAATATTCTAATTAGCCAGATCATAAGTAAATGAAGTATGGAAAAAAGCAAAACAACTAAACATTGAAGCAAAAACTAAATTTTTTTTATATGTTACTAACTTTAACAATAGTACACAACAATCAACACAAGAACAAAATAAATTCAGAGCACTATTGCTTTAGTTTCTCATTATACATAAAGAAAAAGAACATTGACATCAACAAATGCATGAGATCATTCCAAGAAAGATCATAAGAAAGAAAATAGTAAACTATGTAAGGTCTTCAAAGATTGCCCTTAATCCAAGTCCATTTTCCCCTTAATAATGGGTTCCCCTTCTAATGGATTTTATCCTTCTTAAATCTTTAACATGAACAACACATGAACATGAACACTATCACGAACAATGGACTACACACAATACTTGGAGTCTCACTCTTTAAGTGTCTCAATCACACTCACAACACTTGAACTTCACACAATGCTCAAACTTCTTCTCCTTATAATTGCTTTACCTTTCACATCTTGTAGTCTCTCCTAAAAGTTGTCCTCATGTTATGCTAGCAATTCCTCTAAAAAACCCCAAAAATCACTCGAATTGGCCACTAAAACTACAAGCATTAAATCTATTGGGCTGTCACACCATTGTAAATGCATTGCCTATGCACTAGGTATAGTGTTGTGGCACGGATTTGATTCTTCTCTCTATGTTAGGCTTTGATTTGAGACATTTTGGCACTATGACATCACTTCTTTGACTAGAGCGCTCTTCTCTTTATCTTGAGCTTTTTTGTGTTGAAATTTTTGTAAGACCTTAACATCGCAGATCAATTTTCTAGCGCCAAGGAACTAGGATTTCTATTTTTATGATGAATTTCTAAAGAATATGGATCCACGATGTGAGCTTTTAAAGAATATAGAGCCACGACGCTGGCTTCCTTATGCATAGGTGCTATGCTCTTTCCTTTGATCAAATTAAATGCTTTTTGGGGCTCTTTCAAGCATCACAACACTACATATGCAGTGTCTAAGTGCCAAGCTCTCAATTTGGTGGTCCAAATTGCTCTTATGGCAACACTACTGTGCTGCTTTCCAAGTGCTTAGATGCTATCTTCTCTATCCCTACAACCCATTTTCCCATTAGTAATGCCATGTCGATGTTCCTAAAACTTACTATTTTTCTTCTTTTCACTTTAGTTAGGGATTTCCTATAAATACACTAAAAATAAACTAAAAAAAAATTTTAATATTATTTGGGCACAAAATATACATTTAAATACAACAACTTCACTAACATTTTTATGCTTATTCAAAAATTTAATTTATATTTGATCTATTTAATTCAACTTATTTTTTATTTATGGTAGATCTCAACTATCATTTTGTACTTTTCTTTTATTTAGGTATATATAAGTGAGCTGCCTAGCCACACCAGTTTATTGACCTTATTCTTTTACAACCATCATAATTTAGTAACTTCTTTGATTACCTTGTTTGCTTATATTGGGCCTTTTTTTTCCTTATTGTAATATTTCCATCTAGAGTCTATATGCTTCAATAAGCTCTTAGGATGAAAAATCATATTTTTTATCAACTTTAATATAATTTTAAGTAACTCCTAAAATTATTAGGGCAACCTTTTAAATTTAAAATTAAAACTCTCTCTAGTCAACTTTTTAAAATTAAAATCCCTTAGCCTTGCTTATACCTCTCAGAAGAAGTATAGAGTAGTGCCTTTCTAGCATCTATTGCTGGCACCCAACATATCATGATTAGCCTAACTTTGCATTAGAAATCACTTAAAGATAGATAATTTGAATATCATGCATAACCTTCTTAGAATATAGCCTTAGGATGGTTTCAATGGAGATTAGGAAGTCTTAGTGTGCTAGGTATTGATGGCCTAACCTAGATAGGTTCATAAGTCTGATCTCATGATCTAGTCATACAATTAAGTTTTCACCCACCTCTTTCTTTCATAGGCATGTATTTTCTCATGCAAAGACTGCAAGCCTTGAAACCACCCATCTAGATTTCTTTCTTAAAATACTTTATTTTAGATTCTTTATTTTTTTTCTTGGTCTAGCCATGAGATCAACTCGAGATGATGCAAGTCATGGTTAGTAATAGAGCATCTCTTGATTAGGTTGGGTTGACTACATTTCTAAGCTAAAGGGTTATGGGCTATTGAACTCACTTTTAGTGAGGTTGAAACCACCTCCTCTTAGACCTAGGACTTGATCTAGGCACTCTAAGGTTCTATTAACCTCAAGTGAGGTTAATAATCAACTTAATCTTAGTAATTAAGATCTCCAACCTTAGATTGAGAGCTTCCTAATTAGGCACTTTGGATACTGCGATTAGTAAGTAAGTGTACAACCTAAACTAAAGCATAAATGAAAATAATAAATATGAAATTTAAACTAAATTAAAAAGTCCAACACATTAAGAAGAAAACCTAGGATAATTTAGTAGGCCTAACCTAACCCAATTAGATTTGATGATACTAAATAAAATCCAAATCTAATAGAACTCAATAGAAGTATAAATCAAATACATTTAAATTAAAATATAAATTCAACTAACCCGATTGAGTAATTGAGTTTGGTTAACTTGGGGAGGTCAAGCTTAGAGTATAAAGGTTTTCATTTAAGTAGATCTAAAATTGAATATATGGAGTGTGATTTTAGTTATAAAAGTTTTAGTGGTGGTGTTATGACATTGGGTGACCAAGTCAAAAAAAAGAGTGAACAATTCAGATATCTAGGTTCCATTGTTCAAAATGATGGTGAAATAGATGGAGATGTTATTAGTAGAATTCAAGTTGGATGGTTGAAGTGAAGGTAAGCATCTGACCTATTGCGTGATAGAAAAGTACCGCTTAGACTTAAGGAAAATTTTATAAGATGGTATTAAGACCTGCAATGATTTATGGTGAAGAATGTTGGCCAATAAAAGAGAAGCATAAGACTAAGTTAAGTGTTGTAGAGATTAGGATGCTCATGTGGATGAATGGCTTTACTCTTAGAGATAAAATGCAAAATGAGTATGTTAAAAAAAAGTTGGAGTAGCTCCAAAGGGTAGATATGATTAGAGAGAGTCGCCTTAGATGGTTTGGCCACATAAAGCGCTATCAACCCGATCATTAAAAGAGTAAATGTATTAGATTTGTCTTATTTTAAAAAGGTAGAGGTAGACCTAAAAAAACTTGGTTAAGATGTATAAAAAATGACCTTAGTTTTACTAAAATTAAATGAGAATCTAACACATAATACACAATGGAGAAGAAGGATTCATGTAGCCAATCCCACATAGTGGGATAAAGGCTTGTTGTTGTATGCATTTAATAAATAATTAAAATTAAGAAATTTATTAAATTCATTTTGAAAGCCTAATTATGTATTAAATAATAAGGGTGATCAAAAAATTAATTAAGACCTTTGTCCTTAATTATTTCTCAAAATCCTCGATTAATCGCCAACTGACCACCACCTACCTGGACAATGCCAAGAGCCAATCTCATCCCTTGGTTCACTTGGGGAGGAGAGTAAACTCCTCCCCATCCAATCAAACTTCACAGGGAGCATCCCCAAAGTATTTCAAGTAGTTCAAGCCCTCTCCCCGAATTCCTAGCACACTCCATTGTCGGTGAGACCAACCATCGTGAAACCAAGAGCCCCAACCATCCAACCTCACCTAAATTCCACCAAACCCAAATTAACTATTCCTAGACCTTCACCACACTCACAAGTCAAAATGAATCATTCCCCAAATAATTTGATCATCCAAAGGCACCCCAAGACCAACTTCGGTGAGTTTCATGGTAGACTTTAGTCCACAGAGGAATCAACAAGATGTAGCTCGACAACAGGGCTTTGTCTCTTCAAGACGAAGCTACCTCAGTTGATGGACTATCGGTCTTTAGCTCCGACGAGGTAAAAATTCGATAATCATAGATTTTCCATTTAGATGTTGGTCTTTTGTGGAATGAAATGTGATTGTACACGATTTCCACCATAGGATCTTCTTAGATCTCTCCCCGCACATTTTGGAGTTGATCTCACCATCCTACGAGCTTTGGTGAGCTCGATCGAAGCAAAGGGAAGGTGTTGTTCGCCTTTCGATGCCGGGAACGACGGATCACCACCGCATTCGTGGACTCGTGATTTAATCTGTTAGATTTCTTGATTTATTCCTTTAGAAACCATGAGATTAATCTCGACCATCCGATTACAGATTGGATGGCGGGGATGAAACATCCGTTGCCGCTGAGTTAGTCGTGTTGGATATTTTAAAAAACCTATCTTATGGCACCACATAGAAAGCACTACCGCATCAGTTTCTGCATGGTATCAATGGTTTAGGAGGTTAATTAAGCATTAAAATAAGATTAAATGGTTAGAACTTTAAAATTCATAATTAATTATATAGACAAATCTAAAAAATACAAATAAACCTATTTTAGAAAGGTTAAACAGAGGAAAATTTAATAAAAATAAAATCCCTAATATTTGATCAATGATGAAGTTTAGGCTAATTACTCTAATTAAGGCTTAATTACTTGATAAATTGGTCCCAAATTTGGTGAGTTAATTCTATGAGATGTCCTCTGCCTCTCATAATTTTCTTGAGATTTATTGGCTATTTAATTTAAAGAATTTAAAATCATAACCCTAATTGCCCTCTTTAATTAATTTACTATTGATTTTAAATTGCTAAATAGTAAGAATTAAATGATTAATGGTAATTAATTACTGCAAACAGTGGAAATGGTGAGGAGAAATAATTAAGACCTCTTTCCTAATTATTTTTCTAAATGTATTTCTTTAGGAGGTTAATTAATTCATGACTTAATTAGGGATTAATTAGAAAATTAATGATAAAGTAAAAATAAAATTAAAATGATGATTGATTCATATAATTCAAGTGTGATTCATGGGTTCCCCTTTATGTGTTTAATAGCATAAAGTCCTTAAGGGAATTATAGTTAACCCATAAGTGTGGGAAAACTATAAGAGTACTTGGTATAAATTCTTTCCTTAATTTGATTAACTCTTAAGCATGAGCCTAATTGCATTAGGTCCCATTAAGAACATTGAAAATTTTAATTTCTCATAAGATTATCAATAGAGGCTCATGGTTAAATGATTAATTAAATTAAAGAAGCTTAGGGAAGGCTAATTAAATTGATTATTTAATGATTTTTTCTTCTATTTAGGTTTTAATAATTCAAACACCAAAATCAAATTTTATAAAATAATTTTGGTTGATCTTAAAGAAGTTTATTTGACTTGATTATCCTTAAGAATTAATGTGATTGAATGTATCATGTGGCAATGTTTAGTTATTCCTTTTCAATCATTATAAATTTGGATGTCATTTGTATCATGCATTCTTATTTTCAAACAAAAGAATCAAATGAATATGGTTATATATATGTTGCATGTGTTGAATTAATCTTATTCTATGATGTGACTATTATCATTAATAAATCTCAAAATTATTTTCAAAATTACAAGTCAATGATGAAAATCTAAGTTAATGTTGGCTATAAATATTCAATAAAATTTACATTCACTAATAATTTAAGCATGTTAAAGGATTATTTTATTTTCGTAATTCATATGTATGTTTACATGTATTTGAATATTAGCAAGTATATAATCTGAACATTCTGAGAATGCAAGGCTTTAAGTAGTCCCAATGAGGTCTTAAATAATCTCACTTCCCTAGTTTAACAATGGCACACACTTTCTTAATTTAATTCATATGTGTACATGTATTAGAATTTGGATAGAACTTTACTTTACACGAATAAATAATTGGTTATAATACAATATTTGCATGATTTTCATTCCCATACTTGTGTATAGATTCATATGTATTTAAGATAGTAAGTATATAGTCTGGACATCCCGGGAACATGAGGCTTTAAGTAGCCCTAAAGAGGTCCTAGATTACATCACTTGCCTGTTTTAGCAATGAAACGTACTTGCTTAAAAGACATGTGTATGCATATTTAGTTAAGAAATGAAATATCTTTTTTCTACAAAAATACATGCATTAACAATCATTCAAGTATGCCAAAAATACACACACATGTATTACACACACACACACACACATGCAATATATATATATTGCATGTATAGATATGCTAAATTAAATATCATAAATAATAAAACTGAAAGCATATGCATGTTATTAATGATAAAAATGATGGAATGTTATTCATGTGATAGTGATTCAATTTCATTATTCCTAAGATATCTTTCATGTTTGAATAAGATTCTTTAAGGGTAACCCAAACTTAAGTTCAATAAAAATGCTTAATAAATCATTCACTAAGAAACCCAAAGCTGTAATAATACACATTTGGGAAATGACTTAGGATAGGGATGAAGGAGGTCAAACCTCTTTTATCTCTTTATAACAATTAGATATTAAATAAGTATCAAATGAAACAAAGAAAATATGAATTAAAATTAACCAATTCTTTTAATAACTTGAAGTGAAATATCCCTTAATGTTTAACATAGACAATTCCAAACTTTAGATAATCATAATCCTAAAGCCCAACTAAGACATACCACACCAAACCTTAGCACACATATTAGAATACTAAGTCATCAATTTTAGCCTTAGGTTAGGCTTGTGTATGTGATGGTGTTATGTTTTATTGTGTGATGTAATATTTTGGACTGGATGTTAGGATTGTTTATGCGTAGACTGGATGTTAGGCCATTAATAGCCTAATGATATTTTCTATAGGAGATTGTGCTAAAGGGGCTACTGAAATAATAAATAAATATAAATGCTTATGCTTGTAGGTTGCTTATGCTCCTAAGCATAATCCAATTAGGACAGACGTGATTGGTTACCCATATGTAGGGTGCTAAGTCCAAATATATGGAATATAATTGCTTGGTTTGTATATTTGTTTAACTAACATCTATTTTGTAGTGTAGTTAGATTTTATTTTCCAAACATATGTAATTATTTCAAATAGGATTATGATTAGTGCTATGAAGTTTAGGATGAGCAGTGGCTAGAAGGTAAAGATCTAGGATGCCTTGTGAAGCCTAGAGCAAAGCTAATCCAAATAAAGAGAAAGAAATAAAGGCAAAGAATGAAGAGCCCTATAACATCTATTTCATTGTAATTATAATATTCTTTTTTTATAATCCAAGTTGTATAAGAGTAGAGCTTGGCTATCCAACTTCTTTTCTTTTCTAGGGTGTACGACGGTACGCAGCTATACCGACCTTTTATTCTTTTTGAAATCTATGTTTTTGACTATTGTGTTTAAATTGTACAATAGAAATGACATGCTTTTCATTGGTTTCTTAAAGTTTGATGATTGAATATGTGGTCTGGGTGCGGTAGGCTCATTAGAATAAAATTAATTTTTCTATCCCCATTAAACAACTCATAATCAAATTTTAAATATAACTCATAATCTCACTTTAAAGCCTATGTTTATAATCAAGATAAATAAAAGCTTTATCAACCCCTTAGCTAAATGTTGAATGTTATAACATCATTCATATTATCTTGCTTCGCTCTTGAATAGGGAGGGTCTCCATTCTTGGACGATAGGGGAATGCTTGACCTTTGAGGGCATCCCTTATAGTGGAGAACACCTCCTTTCACTGATTTAACCATAAATTTATTTCATCATGCATATAAGCATAATTGTCCCAAGCCTTAGTCTAAAATGAATGTGTCAAAATTACGTAAAATATTATAAATTCATGCCAATCATGATCTAGTCTTTTAGGGAGCGAGTCTAGAACTCTAGTTTTATTCTAATTAAATAATAATCTAACTATCTTGCATTTACATAAGACCACCTACATGATTTTGAAGCATATGATGTGTTAGCTGGCAGCCACTCCAAGTAGTTGTAAGTCAAGAAGAGTCAGGATGGATCTATCCTCTCTTGTGTAGGTAAACCATTATGTCCCATTTTCGATTAGACTTAGGTTATACCTTTAACTTGTGCTAAAGTATTCTAAATTTAGGTTATGAGGTTACTTATTTCCTTTGAGCTATTAGTATAAGTTCTCACCTCTGTGCATTTTCATAATCTTGTGTTGATGGACTATAGGCCAGCATTTTAATAAAGATTCTAACTTAAACAAAAGTAGATTCTCTCTTTGAAATATGTAAAGCCTCATTGTAGGATAGATTGGAGCACTTACTAGGCTTCTTAGTATCATGAGTGCACCCTGCTTATCCTCCTTTGGAATATATAAATAAGTCTTTCCACCTGAACTCTCCCATTTGACTTTCACAAATACCCCACTTTACATGGAAAGTAAAGTAGAGTTGATTTTATGTTGAGTTCTTTAGTTTCATATGGAATAAAGCTCCCATAGTTAATTATTTCAGAGCCCTATTGTGATTATGTCCATGGATTTTCCATCTTTCAAGATTGTACATCATACTTTAATATCGTACTTGATCACTTCAATAAGTACCTCCTAAGATTTGCATGGTGTCCCAATGACTCCAAATTAAAATACTACACTAAGTTTTATTTTACAGGTATAGTTAGATTTTCATTTCATAAAAATATAATTTTTGCAATAGAATTAAGATTAGGTTTAGGATGAGTTTGATTAAAAAACTTATACTTAAGATGCTTTTCCTGGAGTGCTCGATCCATGAATTAAGATCAAGATGAAGAATTGAAGACCCCCACAACTTTAATTTTATTTATAAATTAATTATAATCCGGGTTGTATAAGAGTAAAGCTCGACTACCCAAATTTTTTTCTTTTACAAGGTGTACGGTGGTGCCCGACTGCAATGACCTTTTATTCTTTTACATAATTATTATTTGATTATTGTGTTTACATTGATTGCATAATAAAAATGACACGGTTTTCATAGATTTCTTAAAATGCGAATGTTTGATGTGTGGCCTGAATGCAGTTGGCTCTTTAAGAAGAATTTAATTTTTCTAACCCAACTAATAACTTTAATTAAAACTTAAACCAACTCATAACCTACTATAAAGCCAAGGATTTCTATTCAAGAAATAAAAAATTTAGTGACCCCTAAGCTAAATTTTTGTATGTTTCAACATGATACATGCATATTATTTCACTCTTATAAATAAGGGATCTCCATTCTTGCTCGATAAGAGATAAGGCTTGACCTATGAGAGTAATCTGTTGTAGTGGAGAACACCCCTTTCTATTGATTTAGCTTATAACTCAATTTCATCATGCATTTAAGCATAAATCTTCTTAAGCCTGAATCCAAAATTAATGAGTCAAACAAAATAAAATTGTAAATTTTATTGCATTAGTTCATAAATTTTATACCAGTCATGATCTAGTCGCTTAGGGAGTGAGTTTAGGACTCTAGATTCTTTTCTAATTAATAACAGCTTAGCTATCTTACATTTACATAAGACTGGCCAACATAGTTTTAATCATAGGAGGTGTTAGTTGACAGCCACTCTAGGCGGTTGTAAGTCTAGAAATATCAGAATCGATTCACTCTCTCTAGTGGAAATCAACCAATATATCTCATTTCTCTAAGTAGAATTAGGTCGAGCTCTTGGCTTATGCTAGAGCACTTTAGATATATGTTCAAAGGTGATTTCTTTCTCTTTTTAATGAGTGTAAGTCCTTACCTTATAGGCAATTTCATAATCTTGTGTTATTGGAATCTAAGTCCTAAACTTTTAACAAAATGCCAACTCAAATAAATATAATTTTTTCTTCAAAAATATAAAGTCTTTTTATAGGATAGATTGAAATGCTCACTAGGCTTCCAAGTATCATGAGTGCTTCCAAATAGGGGTGTAAATGAGCCGAGCTTGAGACTTTGTTAGATCTTAAAATTTGTGTTGGTGTTCGACCCATTTATATATCGAGTAAATGTCTTCGTGTAGCTTAATTAAACGCTAATTAAACAGTTTTCATAACAACAAACTTTTACAGAGAGAGATTTGAGGCCAATCTTTGCATAAATAAAAGTTTTAACCAATTAAGTCGTCAGATTTATGATATATAAATGTGTTATGTGTATATAATAATAATAATAATAATAATAATAATAATAAAATATATAATAATAGTAATAAATAATAATAATAATAATAATAATAATAATAAAATAATAATAATAGTAATAGTAATAAATAAAAATAATAGTAATTAATAATAATAATAATAGCAATAAATAATAATAATAATATAATATAATATAATATAATATAATATAATATAATATAATATAATTTTTATTTCGAGCTAAATCGAGAAAACATCGAACAAATGATGTCTGTTTTACCATTTATATATCAATAAAGCTTGTGTTGTGGTTCTAACTTAACACGAGCTACATAACAAATAAATTGCTCAGAAACCAGCTTTTTTTGACTCTACTTCCAAACATAAACATGAAATGAACATGAATTCAACAAACATAAATATAATTCAAATTGAACATTAATGAAAACAAATGTTAAACTTATTCAAACCAAATAAAATCAAATTAAAAAATTAATGAAATCAAGAAGATTTAATCAAATTAAAGAAATGAAATGAAGAATTAAATTTCAAAAGAATTAAAACATTAATTCAATCTAAACTCAAATAAAAATCATCTAAATGAAACCAAAAGGATTAATTGAGAAACTTAGGGATCTTAGTTAGGCCTTTAGATGAAGCTTCATCTTAAGATGAATGTTTCATTCCACTAGGGGTTAGAATGTTGAATTGAATGGGTTTCACTCAAAGTGGAATCTATTTTACTCTTTATTCTTGAAAATCTAAATTTCACTTTAAGAAAATAAAAGTGAATTTTAAAATGAAAATAAAATTATTAAATTACTTGAATTAAAACCATCCAAAGATAAATCAAATAAACTCAAAATCTAAATTGAAACTTGAACTAAAAAGGTTTAGCAAAGTCTTGCCACACAAGCCTATTCCTTTTACACACTAGATCAATAGGTCATGGACCCTAGACTTAGGTAAGGTCAATCTGTGGTACTTTGTGATACTCTGTGTTGTGATTGATGCACTTTTCATGTCTTTATGGTGTACTATTTTAGACTATATGTATAGGATTGTTTGACAGTTAGATTGGATAACATTATGTTCTTTTTAGAGCTAATATTATCTTCTATAGGGGGTTATGCTAGAAAGGTCTATCATTATAAAATAAATTAAAAAAAAATACTATTTTCTTGCAGGTATACTTAAGCTCTTACGCATAGCCCAATAGGATAGGTGGGCTTGACAAGCAGCTAATATTAAGCCCGTATGTTTAAAAATATAACCATTGTATGCTATTTATATTTTTCTGACATGTGTTTTGCAGGGCTTAGATTTGAGCTTCGAATTAGGTTAGGATCTATGGAGTCTAGGATTAGCAAGAGCTAACCCTACAGTAGATAGGTGCAATAGTCCCATGTGAAGCCCAATGGAGATCCCTGAAGAGAAGATGATCCTGAAAAGAAGACTATAACCAACTTGTAGTTCTAGCACGCCAGATAATGGCTAAGCTTGTGCTTATTTGCTCTTTCTTCCGAGTGTATGGTACCACTACATTGAAATCTTTCTTTAAATTAAATTGGCTTGATTTATTTTGGATGCGCAATAGAACTAACCTGCTTTTCTAGGTTTCTTTCTATGTTGTGTTTCCTGTGATGGATGCTTGGACGATTAAGCTCTTAAGAAAATTAATTTTTTTACCCAACTTAAATATAATCAATTGAAACAAAAATAAAGAAAACTTAAAATCTTACATAAACTAAAGCCTTAAGCAAAATTTAAATCAATTAAAAATAATTAACTCTAAAAAATCATGTAATCTTATTACTCTAAGTTCTTGAATTGGGCACTTTGACCATTGCACATAAGGGAGCATCTAACTTATGAGGATGGCCGCCTTCTTAGGGAAGTCTGCTTATCTTTTATTGATTTGGCCATAACCAATTCTAATTGCATAACATTTAGGAGTAAAATTCATAGCATTTAAGAATAAAAATGCATACCCCATGACTTTAAATGAATAATGAGTCAAAATATATAAAATCTAAAAAATATGCATTAGTTAGATACATTTCATGCCATACATGATCTTAGGGATTAGGGAGTGAGTCTAGATTCTTAGATTCTTTCCTAAAATATAACAACCTAGCCATCTTGCATACATGAGATTTAGCATCATGGATTTAAAATGCACTTAGGTGGTGTTAGCTACCCTTCAATTGGGTTGTAAGTCCAGAAGAGTCACGGATATGTTTGCTCCCTCAAATGAGAGGAATGGAAGATAATTCTTAAAATGAAATTAGAAGCATCTGACTTGTGCCAAAAGCATTTATAGACTTAGGTTCTGGAGCATCCTCTTTGGAGTAAGTCTTCAACCCTAAGCATTTTTACAATCATTGTGCTACTAGAATCTAAGTCCTAGACTTCTAAGAAAATATCAACTCAAAATCTAAATTAAATTCCAAAATTTTAAGCCAAATGATATGATAGTTGAAATTCCTACTAGGCATCCCAATATCAATGGGCATTTCTTACTTCATGCCTTCTAGCCTTTCAAAAGAACTCTTTCCACTTTGGATAAACCAATTGAAATTCCAAATATCATTCCTTTGAAAACTAACTTAGAAATTCATAGAAATAATAACTTATTTCTTTAATCTAGAGTATTCTTAGGAAGATACCCTTCTTCTTGAGATGTAATTAACTATAAGGGTTTTCCTCTATAGGGAACCATGAACCCAATTTAAAATAAACCTTATACTACTTCCCATGTAGTTCAGGAGAAAACTCTCTAGTACATGAAAGACCCATTAGCCTTAGGAGTCTTTTATTAAATGATCGATTCCATTATAGGATAACATGTTTATCTTCTGAGATAGTGTATTTACTCCTTAAATCTATGCGGTGTCATAAAAATTTCCCACATGTGGCCTGAACCTAGGTTTTTCATAAAATTTGCATTTAATATTCTGTGCGATGAACTTGTAATATAACATACAATCATTGACATAATAGTCAATTTTTTTTAAGCTCATTCTTAACTTTGACACCAACTTCTTTGTTCCCTATAGGTCTTTAAGAACTAAGTTTTCCTATAGGGTTGTCTCTTTTAACATCCCTGCAAATTGGTTAAAGCATTCACGTGGCACATTAAATTCAGCTTTATACTTAACATTCTTACGATCACAGATAGCTCAGTGTGGTTCATGCATCCTTCCCATAATGGTCGTTGTGCTTGCTTTAGTAGGTCATAAGACTTTTGAGCTTTTTTATTAGGTTGCTCCTCCTCCGTATGGTACTTTGCTCTAGCAGCATCATAGACCATTTCTTCATAAGTTCAGCTAGAATCATATTCACCTGAAGGGCATGCATGACTCATTATGTCACTATTGTCAGCATCAATATGTGGCTTGAACTCACAATGTGAAGTTCAGAACCAATAATTTTATTGGAAACCCATCCTATATAAGTTTACTCGACTTTATCTGACATCAAGAATGCCTGATTCTTGTGCCTCGAACATGGACATCAAAATTTTCTTTCAGAAATGTAAGAAGGAAGTTGAGATGCCACATGTATGAAGTGCTCAATGCCACTCAAGAATTCATCAGTTAATCCTTTTATGTTTGGATGCAATCTATTGTACATCTATGATCGATCACTGCAGATATCCATAAGCTTGGTAAATTAAAAAATGTTGGAATTCAATTAATATTCTATCTTAATTACATAAGTAGTATTGATTGCATAATAAATAGCAAATTCATGTAACTCCCTAAGTGTCTAATTCATTCGCTATGAAGTTTTTTACAACTTCTTGGTAGTTAGCCGTAGTAGCCTATAATCACCAAATGCATTTTTTTTATAAAACTAAAAGTGACATATATGGTAACATTTAAATAAATGCATCAAAAATTTAAAAACATATAATTAATAATTTTACATATTAAATTACTTAGAACAATAATTAGGCTTAAATTCTTAAAATAAAATTTATAAAAAATACAAAATCTAACATGTGCAATTAAAGATCTACACAAATAGATATTTTTAAAAAAGATTTAGAAAATTCAAATATATTTGGAGAAGATTTGACCTAAAAATCACAAAAATCTCTCAAAACTTCAAATTCTTATTTCTCACAAATCAAAAGATGAAATCATGAAAAACTAACAATAAAAGGAAGAGATTGAGGCACACCTTTGATTACATGAAGAAAATAGAGAAAATAGATGCATTTTGGATGCAAATCGGCTCGCCCTAGCTTCAATTTCTTCGTGAGAGAGAGAGAGAGAGAGAGAGAGAGCAAGAGGAAATGCCTGGGGTGGGGGGGGGTTCCTTGCAATCAGTAATTCCAAAATATTTTTGAGATCCATCAAGAATCAACGAATTTCCGATGGAAAAGTCCACTGGAAATGTTGCGAGAAATCTGCAATTTTTTTTGTAGTGAAGACTAGAGGTCTTAATCATTTTTGTTAATTGTTATGATATTAAGAAAGAATTCTTGAATACCCAAACACCTTTTTTGATATTATAATAATATGTAATTTTAATAATTGCATTAATTACATTATTAAGCATCCAAAAATCACATCTTTTAATCCACTCACCAAGATGACATGAAATAATTATGGAAGGTAGAGAACATCACGAAGAATATTTCTTGAAATTTTAAGTTATTTAAATGAATAAATTATGATTAATTTTAAAAATATCTATTTTAAATAAACTCTAAATACTCTCTATCTAATGGATAATAATTATGGCTTTTATCTTACTTTAATTTTCCTCTATTCACTAATTCCATGGAGTATTTATTTAATTTATTTTTTGAAAATTTCTTTAATCAATTATGAATTTTCAAATTTCTATCTAATTAAATCTAATTAAAACTTATTTTAATCAAGGGGGATTTACATACATATCACATAATTCTTATGTATTTACATATTTCACACCTAAACTCACTATTTTACAAATTTAACACCTAAAACTTTTTAATACAACAAAATTCCACTTTCCGTATCTTCATAACCCTCCACAAACAACTCTGTAACACTCATCTAACTCCGTAGCTACATCTCATTATTTGCAACAGCACGTGAAACTCGCCAAGCTTTCTCGCGTTCTCCCGTGTTCTTCCCTTACCACATAGTTCATGTTCTTCCCTTTCCACCTCGTACTGCATTCCATTCCCCTAATCGTCTCTATTTGAACACCATGCTTTCCTATCCATCACTGTGTCATCGTTCCACCACTCGGCTTCATCGCTTTGTTATTGGCCCCATTCTAGCATTCGTCCAAGTTGGAACAGAGGTGACACTTCAATCAATTTTTTTTTCATTTTATTTAAAAATGCTTTGGAATAGAGGTTTTCTGCTTCGTATGAAATAAAAATCTTTAATAAGAAATATGAAGTATTCTAGTCATCACTAACTTGGAAATAATCAACTTTATTGGTATTCCAGACACGTCAAACCTTAGAGATAAAATATTTTTATCGAGTTGTTTTTATTTGGGTCATGCATAGACTGCAGTGGAGAATACTTCAGCGCAGTTATTACATGCATTATTACCTCTGAACGCCATAAATAATATGCTACTAACTGTGATTTATGGATCTTTTTAATGCAATATTAACTATCAAACTTTAGTGAGATTTGATGCCCAAGTTAAACAACAAATGAATCGAAAATATAGCTCTACAATATAAACAACTTAAATATCATCCAATATCATTTTAGTTCCTGCTCAATATTAATCCTTTACTTTGTTATCCCATAACAATTAATATATATAATGCATTATACATTAAACATTACCATCTTATTAATCACGTTAGCTGAAAAATCATAATGAACAAAGTCCAGCAAACCGTAAGAATGAAAGCTATTTATAATATACCTACAATTAAAAGGCATCAATATGGTAAAATTAATAAGCACAACAATCTTCTTGACTAGCAACAAGTGAAATTCAACAATGTGCTAATGCTGAGAAAGTGAGAGTCATAAGTGTGTTACTGGGAGGAGGGCATGCGAACAAGAGGGAACGATTGTCTTTGGCTTCTCCAAATGATGGTTAACAAAATCTACAAGAGCAAATTATTAAACACCTATTGTGCATGTAAATAGACTAGGAACAGTTGAGGAAAAGCTTTTTCTCATCTCAACATGCTACTAGTGCAAGAGGACATGGAATTTGGAACAAGGGTTAATGAAGCTTATCACTTCTTCCTTGATGAGGTCACATCAAAAGTTAGAGCTTGCTGGAAAGGGGCGATGTAAGTAGAGTGTTTGGACACGAGCGAAGAGTCACGAAGGTCACATAAGAGGTCCAACCATGCTGGAGAGGATCACCCTAAACCCAAGAGGAACAATTGAACAAGAGTCAAGGAGTGACGGAGCTTAAGGAGGTCACGGAGTTAGATGAGAGTTACAGAATTGTTTGTGGAGGGTTACGAAGAGACAAAAAATGGTAATTTTGTTGTATTAAAAGGTTTTAGATGTTAGATTTGTAAAATAGTGAGTTTAGGTATTAAATGTGTAAATACATAAGAATTGTGCGGTAGGTATGTAAATCCCCTTTAATCAATTACACAATCATTGGCTGAGTCAGTTGTGCTTTATGCACATCACCATGGGATTGGTTATTAAAATCATCTTACATGGCAGCTGACTCAGTAGCAACGAATGTAGTTTTATCCTGAACCATTTGATCAAAGATTGAATGACTTTAATTAATCCTACACTTAATAGAATTAAATTAGAGGATATCTAGCACAGAATAATCTAGACCGCCATTCATTCTAATCAAACAGAATGAATGGTGTGTGATACATCTTTAAGCTTTGATGAGATATAGAGACCGTCCTCCTCTCGTTGCTTGGTCTGAGTCACCACCACAGGATTTTAGTTAAAAATGAGTTCAATAGGTTCAAATAATGAAATGCAAGGGATCTATATGGATTGATGTGTCCATCGATGTCTGATGCTGAAGATACTTGATAACACTACTAAAATTTTTGATGACATACCGTTATATCTATTTTCTATGAAACTCCTTAAAGACTCAATCAAGCGAGAGGCTTTCTGGCATTGGTGCTTGAGCAAAGGGTTCATTACCTTCATTATTTTCTAAACAATCATGATGTGTGATTATCTTATAATAGTTTTGCTTGTTTGTTTTTCTCATTAAATGTCAACTCCAGTTTACTTATTTCATATTACTTTACTATCTTTGTACCTTAACTTCATTATTTTTGTTTGGTTAAGTTTTTTCATAGTTCTTCATCATCTTTGAATTTCTCACTTTATAGTTGAGTTTTTATGTTGCATAAATTACAAGTTGTTGATCTCATGTATTTTTAATGTTGAAATTTTCATATTGATAGAGACAACAGATAGTGATGAGCTACTAGGAGACACATGAATTGGGGTGCTACTTGGAGGTCATCCAGATAGGTTCCATAAAATATTTTGAATGTCAAATCAATTTATGTGACCTTCTACATTAACTTCAAACTTCTCATGGGTTTCATGGTTCATCCAAAACAACCACAAGAGAAGTATTGGATGTAATTTTGTATATTTTGTCACTCAACAAGTTGATTCGAACAACATGTGAACATTTTTAGCATTTCTTGGTGTCACTTAGTAAATACTTTTCTAATTGGTTGGATGCATTGGCAGGTTTGTCAAAAGATATTATGATGTTAATTGATCCTACTTTTAAAAGTACTCAAAGAAAAATATATAATGATTTCAGATATATGCCATTCTTTAAGGGACATTCACATTAATTATTGTCTAATGCATATTTTCTCTAAACAATATAGTCATTTAAAACTACATAACATATCACATGGTTACATAGGAGACATTGATGGAACTCATATTAATGTCGATGTTCTTAATAGTGAGAAAGTCATGTATATCAGACATTTTGGATCACCAACATAAAATAGTTTGATAGTATGTGACTTCAATATGTGTTTTACATTCATCATGTCTCGATGGGAGGGTAGTGCACATCATAATCATATATTTAAATATGCAATACGTAGGCAAGTGTATAATTTTCTAATGTTGCCCTTAGGTTAGTACTTATACAAACAAATGTGGTTTATATCAATTCATATTTATTCATTATATTTTCATTGTCCTTGGAAAAATATTATCTCGTTGATGTTGGATATCCTTTGCAATGAGGCTTCTTTATGACATTTATGGATACAAAATATCATATCCATGATTCTGAGAGGAGCAACCAAGTAGTAAGAAGCCGAAAAGAAATATTTAACAAGTGACACTCTTAATGACAAACTAACATATTTGTTCAAAAAATATTTAAAGATAATAGCATCAATAATGGCTTTATATAATTATATATGATGACTTCTATCTCGAGGAGATATTGATTTTAGTGTCATAGATGAGGATCAAATATTTGTACCTCCTAAAGCATATGAATATCACATGGGATAATCATTGGTTGGGAGTGATGTGATTGTGAATAATAGTAAGATAGCATGGGGAAGGGGTTGAGAAGATGATACAATTGAGAGAACAAATCACTAATTCTTTAATGAATACATACAATGTATTTAGTTGATCTTATTAGTTGCACTAGAAAATATAATTTTCATTTATGTACAATATGTCCCTTTTTTGGCTTCTTAGTAGGTTATTTAAATACAATTTTTGGCCAAGTATATAGCTCATTTTGTGATAAAATTTACCTACACTAGTTGTATGAAACTCTTTATCCTTGCGAGATATATTAAGTTTTTTGTATACACTAATGTTAACTTATATATACGAATACTTTTGTCTGCTTAGGTCAACGTGTCTCAAGAAATATGAGTTCCAAGATCTCTAGTATCTCTAGAATTATGTACTGTAATTGTAGTTTACAATGTTGCCTATTCACTTAATGCTGAGAAGACAATTATGGAAGAAGATTTAATAGGTGTCCTTGAAATCAAACATAGGATGATTGTAACTTTTTTAGGTAGGTTAAAAAACATAAATATACAACTTCAGATAGTGATCATCTGTGGAGAGTAGCTTTAAAAATTTTCTAAATTTTTTGACCATTTGGATACAATGCATAACATTATGTTGGGCTTGTCACAAATATAATTTAAATTTTTATGTAGTTTAATATTATGTGATGAATTAAATTTTTATGTCAAATAATGGACTTATGACTATGTATAAACTCCAAAAAATTTAGTTTCATAATTTTGCTGATGTTATTTTAAAATACTACAATTTTGGTTATTACATGCATATAAAAGTACTTCAGCTTTTCTTTTAGAAACAACTATAGCACATTAGATGCTCAACTTAATTTTTGAAGCATGTATATTGGTTCATCAAAGCCAGCTTTCTGACAACACCTTTCCTTCACAACTGCTTCTTCAAAAAACTGTAGCTATGCCAAATAGGCCCTTAATCATAACTACCTACTTTCATTTAATTATTTTGCTTGACAAATTTTGAATTTCTTTAATTGCCATATAAAGTTTATTGGACTTCATGTTTTTTGTTAGCTTTGCTTATGCATTTTTCTTTCTTAAGTTTTATAATATTTAATAGATTTATCTCAAATTAATTATTATAATATATAACTATCTTTGATTCTTGTAATATTCTGACGAACAAGTATTTTTTTAACTTCTTTTATCTATATATATATTATGTGATCTTCTTTTCTTTTTAATGTTTTACCTCTATTTTGAAATTATTTGATGTTTTCCTAGTAAATGGCTTTAAGTGGAACCAAAACTGCAAGAGAAGTATCATCTGTACCTTCTTTAAAGGATGATACTTTGATATATCAACATTTATTATGCTGAGAGAATTACCTTGTATAAGGAGCAATATAAAGCATATAATGAAAGATTAAGTTTTTCTAAAGAATGTTAATACTAGCATGGGCTCACGTTGTTATTAAGAAAAGAGTTTTAAAAGATTGATTATATATAATTCATTATTTTAGATAAGAATTTCTAGAATAAAATCAAGTACATGTGGGCAAACAAAATAGGTTACAGATGGATAATGCAAAATTGAATTTACAATGTGAAGATATCTCTTTAGTGTAACCTAAAAAAATTATTTATGCACTTCCTCAATACGCAAATTAGTTAACCAACAAGATAACTTGATGTTATAAATGGTGTTCAACGCATTAGCATAATCAGTTGCAGTAGTAATGGTGTAAAACCTGACTCGCCAAAAAGAAAATAGGCAGTAAGTCTATCACTATATTAGGTTGAATGTTAGTGCATAAGAGATTTATCTAAATAATTTGATATTTAGTTCAAGGCAGCATCCAAATATAGATAGTGCACATAAACTATATTACAAAGGGATATCATGTAGAGAGTGAAAAAATTTTGAGAAAAAATCATATAAGATATATATTCTCGCTTGATTTTACAATGATTTCTAAAAGGCAAGAAGAAAATGTTTCTAATAGGAGAAGACGTACATAATATCCAGAGAGAATTCAATTTAAATTGTGGACTAGGATGCAATATCAAACAAAATCAATTACAAACACAACTTCATTGACTATATAACATGAAAAAAATCAAACAACTAATGCATTCCAAAGAGTGCTATAAGCTCATAAGAACAGCTTGATATTTGTTGTCAAAATGTTGTGATATCATATTAATGTCCCTACTTATATTTTGTATCTTTGTTTTGAATTGATGGATGAAGTAGGGAACTCTTGAGTTGATATTTCTTTATGGGATTTTGGGCCTTAATATCTTCTCTAAATATTACCCTGATTTATTCCACTTATGATATGATAAAGTAATGGAACAAAATGAACAAAAGCTTTAAAATATGTATGAAACACTATTAACTTGTTTAAAATCTTAGGTGGGTCTATTATGCTGTGTATGTTACTTATTGTTTTACTTTCACTCATTTTATTACTTATCTTTCTCACGTGTGATCTTCTCTTTTCTTTCCATAGGCAAGTGGTAATACTTCAGTATATTGCTGGGTAGAATTCAAGCCATGCAACTCTTTAGGGATAACAAAAAAAAAAAAAAGGCAGATTGTGGAGTAAGAATCTATCGTGTGTAAAATTATATACTGAAACACAATTATATTTGAAGTTAAGTTTGGTGTCATTGGAAACAGAGTATTAGACAATAGGCCTAAACATGCTGCTTCAATAGGTAAAACCACCATAAAAATGTATCAGTATAAAACTGCCTATAATAGAAAAATAAGGATAATTGTTCAGATCAAATTCTCATAATGTAAGGCTTACATAACTCTGTTTTTAATCTTTTCCAAATTTGATGATATTGAAACTTGGATAGGATGATCAATATATACATACATATGGTATATTTGGTATATATAATAAATAAATAAATAAATATAATATATATATCTATATATATATATATATATAATTATTCATTATTCAAACTAAACATATATCAAACTCAATTGATTGTATGCTACCCAAAATTCTAAACCTATCCAAATTATACCTAGTTGAAATTCAATTTGGCCAAATGACCTACTTGACCCAATATGATCCATTTGGGCCTAATTGAAACTTAGAATTTGAACCATCGAGTTGAATATACATAAACTCTTTAGAATACCATTTGAACTTGATTGAAGTTTATCAAAGTTTGGCCAATTGACTCACAAAGCCTATATTGACGAATCCTATATGAAAATCAAATCAACCAACTAAGCCAAATAAAATCATTCTAAAGATTTATAATCACTCCAATTATCCAATTGAACATGCTCTATATCAAAGTGTCTGCCAATTGCACTAGTCTCAGGACTTAACCCCTTTAGGTTGAAACTCAATTCCAACTTTGACCAAAATTGAACAATAAACTTTCCATTTTCAAACCATTCAAATTTTCAACTTCAATTTGGCCATATTTATTATTTACTGACCCATTTTAACATCAACTTCAAATTCAACCAAATTAACACTAACAATCAATCTAAATTGATTGTTGAACATAATTTATTAATTTGAATCACCAATTTGATCAAATTAAGCAAGTTCATTTAACCCTATTTGACCTAAAGGGTCAAATTGAACCAACTTAAATTAAATTAAACCAAAGAATACAATCATTTTCAATTGATAATCAAGCATTAACCCCCAATTGTTTGGCTTTGACTGACCTAATATTCCATTTTATTTCATAAAGCAAATTTCTCATTCCAAATTAATCAAGCCCAAATTATTAACATTAATTAAACCAATCATTGAACAATTAGTCAACTTGATCTAACCTTTGACCTCTATGAGTCCAAATGCAAATCCAACAAACTCTTTACTTGGCATGACTCATCTTTAGATTCTCTCCTAAGTGGACAACCATGGTAAACCTTAGCCCAAACTAAATGATCTAAATGGAACAAAATCCTAAAATAAGAGTCCCCCTCCCAAAAAAAAGTTTCCCTTTGGCAAGTCGTTCTTGAGCTTTACAACTTAGCTTACTTAAATCTATTTGGTCAGCCATTGACCTAGGTCATCTCTGGCTAGCCCTTAGTTCACCAACCATGGGGTGTCCACACCCTGGAAACCAATGTCTCTAGCCACATCTATCGTCAAAGCCAGCCCAGCCATTCATGCTTTGGATGACTACCATGGACTGAACCTACTATAAATGATGGTTTACATGGGAAGGAGGGTATACACCTCCTCACCCATTTAAACTTTTCACACACCATCATTTTAGCTCCAAAGCCAATCCCTGAGATCCCTAGAGCTCTGCATCCCATCTCTAGCAAACCTTCTCCCAAGCATTCAACTCTCAAACTCATTCCCAAGCTCAAATAAACATCTTACACGTTCTTGAGTAAAAAAAAAAAGAACCTTCAATTCAAAATAGTGTCGGCTCCGATCCGCTCATATTTATGAGCAATTGATGAGGTAGAGTGGGATCAACAACACAGCATCCTGCTTACCATCAATCTTAGTTTGATGATAAATTGTTTCAAATCAAATAAAGCTCTCAAGTTGTTGATCTTTTCTTATATGATTTGGTGTCGTGTAGATCTCACCATTTTGATTTTTATCTTACGACTCAATTTTGCCATGAAATGAGTTATGGTTGCTCAGATCAAGCAAATAAAGATGAACATCTTCATTGGAGGAAAAGATGAATCCCATCTTTATGATTAGAATAGATGGTCATGTTATATTAGATTTTCGATTTAATTCATTTTAAATAATGACAATGAGCCATGATCAAAGCTCAATAAAATTGTATTTGTCGCAATAGCCATATAACTATTTAAATAATCGCTTGGTGCTAATTGTGTCATCAGCTTAAATAGGTATAAAATGTGATTAATTAGTAGAACTTTGGAAAGTCATAATTAATTAAAAATTTTAAAAATATAAATAAATACTATGAAAACTTTAAATATATAGAATCTATAAAAGCACTTTTGGACTAATTAGATTTGAAAATTTTTATTAATATTGTAATTAAGTTTTTACTTAAATAGCATATTTTGAAACATTCATTATCCTCTTCCTTTATAATTATTTCACCAATTAGGTGAGTATAATAAGAAATTCATTGTTTCATACAGTTAGCTTTTGGCTATTTAACAAATTGATTGAATTATAAAGATTATGAAATGTGATGACTAAATGTTATAAATACAAATAATGTCCACAAAATAATTTCACAAACCAACAGATATATATATATGTATATATATATATATACGCATTTTATGAATAAGGTTATAAAATATATATATATGTATATATAATATAAATATTATGAAAAAGATCATATATATGTTATGCTTAATACACATAAATCATGTAACAAATGTAACAAATAAATGTGAGGTTAAATATTTTAAACCTTTGATTTTTTCTTACTGTAGGTGTTCTATGGCTGGAACTCACAGTAATTCCCCATACTGTGCTTCCTGGCAAAAGAAAGGAAACCCAAAAGCAAAGTTGGCTGAAGCCGAAGAACAAATTCAAGAAAATGGCCCAAAGAAGAGTGAGGAGAAAGAAAGATCAGAACTTGTCTAAATCAAGCACAGATGAGACTGAAGAACTTACAGAAGTAGTTACGCCTGCTCTTTTCATCACAGTCAAATTTAGAGATGTTGGACAAAGAGATGAATTTATAGTTACAAAGCAAGGATTATAGAGATTTGTGATTTGTTTGTCGTGTCTCTTTATATTAATACTTGGAGTTAACATTGGATATTTGTAGTTATTGCTTTGCAAGAAGTCATGGAATGGTAGATATAGTTAACATTTGAATTATGGAAATATTTGTCTTATGGTAGTTTGTGTATTTCGCTATAGAAATTATTATGAGAAAATTTGAGCACAAATGCGGATAAACTAGCATTCGTGCGCATCTCAACAATCAAACTAGCATTCGTGCGCATCTCAACAATCAAACTAGCCTTTGTGCTCAAATTTTCTCATAATAGTTTCTATAGCGAAGTACACAAACTACCATAAGACAAATATTTCCATAGAAATTCAAATGTTAGCAACCATATCTACCGCCTTCCATGACTTCTTGCTTTCAAGTCCATGCAATTATCTACAAATATCCAATGTTAACTCCAAGTATTAATATAAAGAGACACGACAAACAAATCACAAATCTCCTCTCCTTAGTATAATCCTTGCTGTGCTTGTAACTGTAAATTCATCTCTTTGTCCAACATCTCTATATATTTGACTGTGTGATCCTCAGAAGTAAGAGCAGGCGTAACTACTTCTGTATTAAGTTCTTCAGTCTCATCTGTGCTTGATTTAGACAAGTTCTGATCTTTCTTTCTCCTCGAAACTCTTCTTTTGGGCCATTTTTTCTTGAATTTGTTCTTCTTCGGCTTCAATAGCTTTGCTGGCTCAGGTTGGGGTTGTTCGGTTTCTTTTCCTTTCTTTTTGCCAGGAAGCACAGTATAGGGGGAATTACTGTGAGTTCCAGCCATAGAAGCACCTACAGTACCATGGAAAAGTCAAAACGGAGGTTGTCAAATATAACGGGTTTAAAATATTTAACCTTCACATTAATTTGTTACATGACTTTTCAAGTATATGTCATTATTAAGCTATGGAGACAATATATATAAGATCTTTTTCATGCCATTAGGGCTTATATTGTACACATGAATTACATATATGGATTTTACTAACCTTTATTAATTTAAGTTCATAAATGCATATATATATATATATATATATATATATATATCTATTGGTTTTATATGAGGAAATTATTTTGTGGTATTTACTAGTATTAATAGCCATATTTAGTCATCCACAATTAATTTCATAATCTTTATAATTAAATCAATTTATTAAATAGCCAAAAAGTCTAACTAAGGTATGAAACAATGAATTTCTTATTATACTCACCTAATTGAATTGAAATAATTATGAAAGGCAGAGGTCATCCCATAGAATGTTCACCAAAGATTTCATGCCATTAGGCTAAGTAATTAGAGCTTAATTACAATATTAATAAAAAAATTTTCAAATCCTAATTAGTCTCTGTCTACTTAATAAAAAGTAGGGCTTTTATTTTTTTTATAGATTCTCTTATATTTAAAGTTTTCATAGAGTATTTATTTATATTTTTAAAATTTTTTAATAATTAATTATGACTTTCCAAAGTTCTACTAATTAATCACATTTTATACCTATTTAAGCTGGATGACACAATTAGCACCGAGTTAGCTGGGATTGATTATTTAAATCGTTAGGTATGGCTATTGCTTTAGCAGCGACAAATACAATTTTATTCTGAGCTTTGATCGAATGGCTCTGGTTAATCACATTATTTAAAATGAATTAAATCAGAAAATCTAATATAAATTTATCATGACCATCTATTCTAATCATAAAGATGGGCAGACCGTGATTCATCTTCTTCCTCCAATGAGAGATGAACATCGTTCATCTTTCGCTGCTTGATCTGAGCCAACCATAACTCATTTCATGGCAAAATTGAGTCGATTAAGATAAAAAATCAAAATGCAGGGTTCCTTATGGTGAGATCTACACGAGACACCAAATCATATAAGAAAAGATCAACAACTTGAGAGCTTTATTTGATTTGAAACAATTTATCACATCAGAGCTAAGATTGGCGATGAAACTGATTAAGGTAGCTTCATTTAGTAGAGATGAAACTGTGTTGTTGATGTCCCACTCTACCTCCTCATCAATTGCTCATGAGACTATCAGGAAGCTTTTGAGTTAGTCTTGGAACCACCTATTTTGAATTGAGAGGTTCTTTTTTTTTTTTTACTCACCTGAGTGTGGAGAACGTGTAAGGATGTTTATTTGAGCTTGGGAATGAGTTTGGTGAGGTTGAATGCTTGGGACTTTCGGGCAGAGAGGAGGTTTGCTTTCACTAGAGATGGGATGTACGAGGAGCTCTAGGGATCTCAGGGATTGGCTTTGGAGCTAAAATGATGGTGTGTGAAAAGTTTAAATGGGTGAGGAGGTGTATACCCTCCTTCCCATGTAAACCATCATTTATAGTAGGTTCAGTCCATGGTAGTCATCCAAACAGTGGGGATGGCTGGAATTGGCTTTGGACTGATGAGATAGACCTTCTCTAATGGCTAGAGACATTTGGTTTCCAGTGGTGAAGTGGACACCCCATGGTTGGTGAACTTAGGGCTAGCCATGGTGTGATGACCTCCTAGGTCAATGGCTAGACCAAATAGATTTAGGTCGCTTAGCTAAGTTGGGGTAAGCTCAAAGCATACTAAGGGTGTTGACTTGGCCAAAGGGAGGGGTTGAACTTTTTTTGGGAGGGGTTGGACTTTCTTATTTTAGGATTTTGTTCCATTTAGATCATTTAGTTCACTTGGTTTGGGCTAAGCAAGGTTTACCATGGGTTGGGTCCACTTAGACGGGTGTGGGAGAATCTAAAGATGAGTCATGCCAAGTTTTGTTGGGCTAAGAGTTTGTTTGGTTGGATTTGGTTCATTTGGACTCATAGAGGTCAATTTAGGTTCAATTAGATCAAGTTGACTAATTAACCAAATTTGGTCTAAGGGGTTATTGGGTCATGTTCGATTAATGATTTAGAACACAATGGTGCAATTGGTTTGATTTAATTTGAAATAGATTAAAATTTGCTTCATATGATTAATATTAGCTAAATGAGTCGAAGTTAACCAATTTGGTCAAATTGGCCAAATTAGAAGCAATTGGAAGTTATGCTTGATTATCAATTTGAAAATGATTGTATTCTTTGGTTTAATTTAATTTGAATTAGGTTGAGATTTAGTTCAATTTGACCCTTTAGGTCAAATAGGGTTAAATGAACTTTGGCTAATTTGATCAAATTGATTCAATTAATTAAATATTCAACAATCAATTTGTATTGATTGTTAGTGTTGGTTTGGTTGAATTTGATTTAAGTTCGATGTTGGCTTAAATGGTCATGTAGTGCCAAATAAGTCATTTGGTCAATTTGGGATAGTTGACCAAATTGAATTCAATGAAGGTTGAGTAATGTTTTATAATGCATTTGGGATGTTTTAAACAATTGGATTGGTTCAATTTTGGTCAAAGAGTTGAATTGAGTTTCAATTAAAGGGTTCAATTAAGTCATGAGACTAAAACTAATTGGCCGAATTGGGATACACTTTGATATAGAGCATGTTCAATTGGATAATTGGAGTGATTATAAATCTTTAGAATGATTTTATTTGGCTTAGTTCAAGTTGATTTGAACAGATTCAATTAGGTCAATATAGGCTTTGTGAGTCAATTGGCCAAATTGAGTTGAAAGGCTTCAATCAAGTTCAAATGGTATTCTAAAGAGTTTATGTATATTCAATTTCTGATGGTTCAAAACAATTCTAAGTTTAGCCCCTTTAGGCCCAAATGGATCATATTGGGTCAACTAGGTCATTTGGCCAAATTGAATTTCAACTAGGTATAATTTGGATAGGCTTAGAATTTTGGGTAGCATACAATCAATTGAGTTTGATATATGTGGTTTAGTTTGAATAATGAATAAATTATATATATATATATATAGATATATTTATTTATTTATTTATTTATTTATTTATGATGACCATACCAAATGCATGCCTCATACTTGTATATTGAAATCATCCTATCCAAGTTTCAGTATCATCAAATTTGGAAAAGATTAAAAACAGAGTTATGTAAGCCTTACATTATGAGAATTTGATCTGAACAATTATCCTTATTTTTCTATTATAGACAGTTTTATACTGATACGTTTTTATGGTGGTTTTACCTATTGAAGCAGCACATGTTTAGGCCGTATGTTATACTATTGTCTCTCTGTTTCCAAGCTACCAAATGACACATCCAATTTACTTGAAACAATTAACTTTTAGATTCAGTATATAATATTACACGATAGATTCTTCACAAGGCCTATGCATCTGCCTTTTTTTTTTTTTGTTATCCCTAAAAGAGTTGCATGGCTTGAATTCTACCCAGCAACTAATATTATTGAAGTATTACCACTTGCCTATGGAAAGAAAAGTAGAAGATCACACGTGAGAAAGATAAGTAATAAAATGAATGAAAGTAAAACAATAAGTAACTGTATTTGCTCTCCTTGCCATACACCTGGGCATAATAGATCAACCCACCTAAGATTTTAAACAAGTTAATAGTGTTTCATACATATTTTTAAAGCTTTTTGTTCATTTTTGTTCCATTACTTTATCATTATGCCATCGATAGGAGTGGAATAAATCAGGTTAATATTTAGAGAAGATATTAAGGCCCAAAATCCCATAAAGAAATATCAACTCAAGAGTTCCCTACTTCATCCATCGATTCAAAACAAAGATACAAAATATAAGTAGGGACATTAATATGATATCACAACATTTTGACAACAAATATCAAGCTTGAAAATAAATGAGATGAAAAAGTAAAAATATATTCTTATAGGCCTAACATGCTTTATAGGCCCTTCAAAAGCATCTCTTGAGAATGCATTAGTTGTTTGATTTTTTTTTCATGTTATATAGTCAATGAAGTTGTGTTTGTAATTGATTTTGTTTGATATTGCATCCTAGTCCACAATTTAAATTGAATTCTCTGGATATTATGTACGTCTTCTCCTATTAGAAACATTTTCTTGCCTTTAGAAATCATTGTAAAATACGAAATATATATCTTATATGATTTTTCTCAAAATTTTTTCACTCTCTACATGATATCCCTTTGTAATATAGTTTATGTGCACTATCTATATTTGGATGCTGCCTTGAACTAAATATCAAATTATCTAGATAAATCTCTTATGCACTAACATTCAACCTAATATAGTGATAGACTTATTTTATTTTTTTAAGTCGTTTTATACACCATTACTACGCAGAATCGATTATGCTAATGCGAAATTACCATTTATAACATCAAGTTATCTTGTTGGTTAACTAATTTGCGTATTGAGGAAGTGCATAAATAAATTCTTTAGGTTCCACTAAAGAGATATCTTCACATTGTAAATTCAATTTTGCATTATCCATCTGTAACCTATTTTGTTTGCCCACATGTACTTGATTTTATTCTAGAAATTCTTATCTAAAATAATGAATTATATATAATCAATCTTTTAAAACTCTTTTCTTAATAGCAACGTGAGCCCAAGCTAGTCAGGTATTAACATGGTCCCATTCTTTAGAAACAACTTAATCTTTCTGTCATTATCGCTTTATATTGCTCCTTATACAAGGTAATTCTCTCAGCATAATAAATGTTGATGCTATATCCTTACAAAGTATCATCCTTTAAAAGAAGGTATGGATGATACTTCTCTTGCATTTTTGGTTCCACTTAAAGCCATTTACTAGGAAAACATCAAATAATTTCAAAATAGAGGTAAAACATTAAGAAGAAAAGAAGATCTACATAATATATATATAGATAAAAGAAGTTAAAAAATACTTGTTCATCATAATATTACAAGAATCAAAGATAGTTATATATTATAATAATTAATTTGAGATAAAGCTATTAAATATTGTAAAAAAAATTCATAAACCTATCAAAAATTGTGATGATGCCTATATAGTGCCTACATTTACTTAAGAAAGAAAAATGCATAAGCAAAGCTGACAAAAAAATATGAAGTCCAATAAACTTTATATGGCAATTAAATAAATTCTAAAATTATTCAAGCAAAATAATTAAATGAAAGTAGGTAGTTATGATTAAGGGCCTATTTAGCATAGTTACAATTTTTTGAAGAAACAATTATGAAGGAAAGGAGTTGTCAGAAAGCTGATTTTGATGAACCAATATACATGCTTCAAAAATTAAGTTGTGCATCTAATGTGCTATAGTTGTTTCTAAAAGAAAGGCTGAAGTACTTTTATATGTATATAATAACCAAAATTGTGCTATTTTAAAATAACATCAGCAAAATTATGAAACTAAATTTTTTGGAGTTTATACATAATCATAAGTCTATTATTTGACATCAAAATTTAATTCATCACATAATATTAAACTACATAAAAATTAAAATTATATTTGTGACAAGCCCAACATAATATTATGCTTTGTATCCAAATGGTCAAAAAACTTAGAAAATATTTAAAGCTACTCTCCACACATTATCACTATCTGAAGTGGTATATTTATATTTGTTAACCTATCTAAAAAAGTTACAATCATCCTATGTTTGATTTCAAGGACACCTATTAAATCTTCTTCCATAATTGTCTTCTCAGCATTAAGTGAATAGGCAACATTGTAAACTACAATTACAGTACATAATTCTAGAGATACTAGAGATCTTGGAACTCATATTTCTTGAGACACGTTGACGTAAGCAAACAAAAGTATTAGTATATATAAGTTAACATTAGTGTATACAAAAAAAGTTAATATATCTCGCAAGGATAAAGAGTTTCATACAACTAGTGTAGGTAAAGTTTATCACAAAATGAGCTATATACTTGGCCAAAAAATGTATTTAAATAACCTACTAAGAAGCCAAAAAAGGGACATATTGTACATAAATGAAAATTATATTTTTCTAGTACAACTAATAAGATCAACTAAATACATTGTATGTATTCATTAAAGAATTAGTGATTTGTTCTCTCAATTGTATCATCTTCTCAACCCCTTCCCCATGCTATCTTACTATTATTCACAATCAAATCACTCCCAACCAATGATTATCCCATGTGATATTCATATGCTTTGGGAGGTACAAATATTTGATCCTCATCTATGACACTAAAATCAATATCTCCTCGAGATAGAAGTCATCATATATAATTATATAAAGCCATTAATGATGCTATTATCTTTAAATATTTTTTGAATAAATATGTTAGTATGTCATTAAGAGTGTCACTTGTTAAATATTTCTTTTCGGCTTCTTACTACTTGGTTTCTCCTCTCAGAATCATGGATATGATATTTTGTATCAATAAATGGCATAAAGAAGCCTCATTGCATAGGATATCCAAGATCAATGAGATAATATTTTTCCAAGGACAATGAAAATATAATGAATAAATATGAATTGATATAAACCACATTTGTTTGTATAAGTACAAACCTAAGGGCAGAGAAAATTATACTTACTTATAGTATATTTAAATATATGATTATGATGTGCACTACCCTCCCATCAGACATGATGAATGTAAAACACATATTGAAGTCACATACTATCAAAATATTTTATGTTGGTGATCCAAAATGCCCGATATACATGACTTTCTCACTATTAAGAACATCGACATTAATATGGCCATCAATGTCTCTTATGTAACCATGTGATATGTTATGTAGTTTTAAATAACTATATTGTTTAGAGAAAATATGCATTAGACAATAATTTATGTGAATGTCCCTTAAAGAATGACATATATCTGAAATCATTATATATTTCTCTTTGAGTACTTTTAAAAGTAGGATCAATTGACATCATAATATATTTTGACAAACCTGCCAATGCATCCAACCACTTAGAAAAGTATTTACTAAGTGACACCAAGAAATGCTAAAAATGTTCACATGTTGCTCGTATCAACTCGTTGAGTGACAAAATATACAAAATTACAACCAATACTTCTCTTTTGGTTGTTTTGATGAACCATGAAACCCATGAGAAGTTTGTAGTTCATGAAGGTCACATAAATTGATTTGACATTCAAAATATTTTATGGAACCTATCTGATGACCAAGTAGCACCCCAATTCATGTGTCTCCTAGTAGCTCACTATCTGTTGTCTCTATCAATATGAAAATTTCAACATTAAAAATACATGAGATCAACAACTTGTAGTTTATGCAAATAAAAAAACTCAACTATAAAGTGAGAAGTTCAAAGATGATGAACTATGAAAAAACTTAACCAAACAAAAATAATGAAGTTAAGGTACAAAGATAGTAAAGTACTATGAAATAAGTAAACTAGAGTTGACATTTAATGAGAAAACAAACAATCAAAACTATTATAAGATAATCACACATCATGATTGTTTAGAAAATAATTAAGGTAATGAACCCTTTGCTCAAGCACCAATGCCGTGAAAGCCTCGCTTGATTGAGTCTTTAAGGAGTTTCAGAGAAAATAGATAAAACGTATGTCATCAAAATTTTAGTAGTGTTATCAAGTATCTTCATGCTTTAGACATCGATGGACACATCAATCTATATAGATCCCTTGCATTTCATTATTTGAACATATTGAACTCATTTTTAGCTAAAATCCTATGGTGGTTGACTTGGACCAAGCAACTAGAGGAGGAAGGTCTCTATCTCTCATCAAAGCTTAAAGATGAATCACACATTCATTATGTGTGATTAGAATGAACGGTCAAGATTATTCTATGCTAGATATTCTCTCTAATTTAATTCTATTAAATGTAGATTAATTAAAGTCATTTAATCTTTGATCAAATGGTTCGGATAAAACTATTCGCTTACCGAGTCGCCATGTAAGATGATTTTAATAACCAGTCCCATGGTGACGTGCATAAAGCACAACTGACTCAGCCGATGATTGTGTAATTGATTAAAGGGGGATTTACCTACATACCGCACAATTCTTATATATTTACATATTTAATACCTAAACTCACTATTTTACAAATCTAACATCTAAAACCTTTTAATACAACAAAATTACCACTTTTTGTCTCTTTGTAACCTCCACAAACAATTTTGTAACTCATCTAACTCATGACCTCCTTAAGCTCTTTCACTCTTTGACTCTTGTTCAATTGTTCCTCTTGGGTTTAGGGCGATCCTCTCCAGCATGGTTGGACCTCTTATGTGACCTTCGTGACTCTTCGCTCGTGTCCAAACACTCTACTTACAGCGCCCCTTTCCAGCAAGCTCTAACTTCTGATGTGACCTCGTCAAGGAAGAAGTGATAAGCCTCATTAACCCTTGTTCCAAATTCCATGTCCTCTTGCACTAGTAGCATGTTGAGATGAGAAAAAGCTTTTCCTCAACTTTTCCTAGTCTATTTACATTCACAACAGGTTTTTGATAATTTGCTCTTCTAGATTTTGTTAACCATCATTTGGAGAAGCCAAAGACAATTGTTGCCCTCTTGTCTGCATGCCCTCCTCCCAATAACACACTCATGACTCTCACTTGCTCAGCTTTAGCACATTTGCTGAATCTCACTTGTCACTAGTCAAGAAGATTGTAGTGCTTATCAATTTTACCATATTGATGCCTTTTTATTGTGGGTATATTATAATTAGCTTTCATTCTTACGGTTTGCTGGACTTTGTTCATTATGATTTTTCAGCTAACGTGATTAATAAGATGGTAATGTTTAATGTATAATGCATTATATATATTAATTGTTATGGGATAACAAAGGATTAATATTGAGCAGGAACTAAAATGATATTGGATGATATTTAAGTTGTTTATATTGTAGAGCAATATTTTCGATTCATTTGCTGTTTAACTTGGGCATCAAATCTCACTAAAGTTTGACAATTAATATTGCATTATAAAGATCCATAAATCACAGTTAGTAGCATATTATTTATGGCATTCAGAGATAATAATGCAAGTAATAACTGTGCTGATGTATTCTCCACTGCAGTCTATGCATGACCCAAATAAAAACAACTCGACAAAAATATTTTATCTCTAAGGTTTGATGTGTCTGGAATACCAATAAAGTTGATTATTTCCGGTTAGTGATGACTGGAATACTTCATATTTCTTATTAAAGATTTGGGATTATTTTAAAAAAAGCTAAAGAATCTTAATAAAAAAAATATTTTTTATTAAAACTTGAGTCATAAATAATGACGACCGAGTCAGTGATCTCACGGCACAAACAGAAGACATGGAGGACTTTCCTGAGCGGTAGGGAGAGAGAGAGAGAGAGAGAGAGAGAGTGATTTTTTTTTTTTTTGCTGGTAGAGAGAGAGAGAGTTTTATTAATTTTAATTAATATAATAATTTAAAATATTTAAAATATATAATTTAAAAATAATTTTTATAAAATATTTAATAATTAAATATTTATATATTTAGTTATTAATTTATTTATTTATATATATATAATTAAATATATAATTTAAAAATATTTTAATTATATATATAAATTCTAGAAATTTATTTAATAATTTTTTTTATTAATTAATATAATTATTTAAAATATATAATTTTATTAATTTTGTTAATATATAATTTAAAATATTTAAAATATATAAATAAATAATTTTTAAAAAACAAAGAAAGAAATAAATTATATAAATATTTTACAAATTATATAAATAGAGTAATTATATATATATCATATATATATATACATATATATAAATTTATTTAGTTATTTATGTATTTAAATTATATAAATATTTTAAATTATATAAATAATTTAAAATATTTAAAATATATAAATAAATAACAGTTATTTATATATATATTTATTCACTTAATTAGTTATTTATTTATTTAAAAAATATTTATTTATTTAAAATATATAATTAGAACAAATAAATAAAAAAATTTAAATTATATAAATACTTAGATATTTATATATTTATAAAATATTTAGTTATTTTATATATTTATTAATTATAAAAGTCAATAAACTATATAAATATTTTATAAATTTTATAACAAAGTAATTATATATATAGTTATAAATTTATTTAGTTATTTATATATTTAAATTATATAAATATTTTAAGTTATATAAATAATTTAAAATATTTAAAATATAAAAAATAATAATTTTATAAAATATTTTAATTATATATATATATATTTATTTATTTATATAAGTCTATAATAATAATAATAAGAAAAAATATAAAAAATATAAAATATAAAATATAAAATAAATAAATATATATAATAACTAAATATTTTATAAATATATTAAATAACTAAATATTTATATAATTTAAATATATAAATAACTAAATAAATTTATAAATATAATTACTTTATTTTATATAATTTATAAAATATTTATATAATTTATTTATTTATTTTATTTATTAAAAATTATTTATTTATATATTTAAATATTTTAAATTATATATTAACAAAAAAATTAATAAAATTATATATTTTAAATAATTATATTAATTAAAAAAAAATTATTAAATAAATTTCTAAATTTATATATAATTAAAATATTTTAAATTATATATTTAATTATATATATATAAATTAATTAATTAATAACTAAATATATAAATATTTAGTTATTAAATATTTTATAAAATATATTTTATATTATATATTTTAAATATTTTAAATTATTATATTAATTAAAATTAATAAAACCCTCTCTCTTACCCAAAGAAAAAAAACTGCGATCTCTCTCTCTCTTATCGCTACCAAAAAAAAAAAAAAATCCTCCGGCCATTCAGTCTGTTTGATTTGAGGACGACATCACGCTACAATCCGATTTCATCATATTTTCATAAAAAAAATTTTTTCGTGCCTAAACGTCTAATTAAGATTAACACTAAGCCTATTTTTAAAATAATTTTATTTATTCCAAAGCATTTTTAAATAAAATGAAAAAAAAATTGATTGAAGTATCACTTCTGTTCCAACTTGGACGAATGCTAGAATGGGGCCAATAACAAAGCGATGAAGCCGAGTGGTGGAACGACGACACAGTGATGGATAGGAAAGCATGGTGTTCAAATAGAGACGATTAGGGAAATGGAATGCAATGAGGTGGAAAGGGAAGAATTTTAGAACATGAGAAAGCTTTTGAGTTTCACATGTTGCAAATAATGAGATGTAGCTACGGAGTTAGATGAGTGTTAATTTTTGAGAGTTATGAAGAGACGAAAATAATTTTATATTAAAAAATTTAGGTGTTAAATTAAAATAAATATTTAGATTTAAACATTAAAACATTAATATATGTAAATTTTGATTAAAATGAGTTTTAATTAGATTTAATTAGATAGAAATTTGAAAATTCATAATTGATTAAAGAAATTTTCAAAAAATAAATTAAATAAATACTCTATGGAATTAGTGAATAGAGGAAAATTAAAGTAAGATAAAAGCCACAATTATTATCCATTAGATAGAGAGTATTTAGAGTTTATTTAAAATAGATATTTTTAAATTTAATCCTAATTTATTCATTTAAATAACTTAAAATTTCAAGAAATATTGTTCGTGTTCTCTATCTCCCATAATTATTTCATGTCATCTTGGTGAGTGGATTAAAAGATGTGATTTTTGGATGCTTAATAATGTAATTAATGCAATTATTAAAATTACATATTATTATAATATCAAAAAAGGTGTTTGGGTATTCAAGAATTCTTGCTTAATATCATAACAATTAAGAAAAATGATTAAGACTTCTAGTCTTCACTACAAAAAATTGCAGATTTCTCGCAACATTTCCAGCTGACTTTTCCATCGAAAATTACTGGCTGATTTACTGATGGATCTGTCAGCCGAAAATATTTTTGATGGAATTACTGATTGCAAAGGATGTCGCACTCAAATCACTCAAACTTGACTGAATTTTTGGCTAATTAATTTATATTTAATGGTTTTTGGTGCTAGATATCCAAAATGCATCTATTTTCTCTATTTTCTTCATATAATCGAAGGTGTGTCTCAATCTCTTCTTTTATTGTAAGTTTTTCATGATTTTATCTGTTGATTTGTGAGAAATAAGAATTTGAAGTTTTGAGAGATTTTTGTGATTTTTAGGTCAAATCTTCTCCAAATATATTTTAATTTTCTAAATCTTTTTTTAAAATATCTATTTGTGTATATCTTTAATTGCACATGTTAGATTTTGTATTTTTTTATAAATTTTATTTTAAGAATTTAAGCCTAATTATTGCTCTAAGTAATTTAATATGTAAAATTATTAATTATATGCTTTTTTAAATTTTTGATGCATTTATTTAAATGTTACAATATATGTTTTAGTTTTATAAAAAAATGCATTTGGTGATTATAGTTACTAAAAAATAGCAAGAAGTTGTAAAAACTTAAATGAATTAGAATTAGGGAATTACATGAAATTGCTATTTATTATGCAATCAATACTACTTATGTAATTAAGATAGAATATTAATTGAATTTCCACATTTTTCAACTTACCTAGCTTATGGATATCTACAGTGATCGATCATAGATGTACAATAAATTGCATCCAAACATAAAAGGATTAATTGATGAATTCTTGAGTGGCGTTGAGCACTTCATACATGTGGCATCTCAACTTCCTTCTTACATTTCTGAAAGAAAATTTTGATGTCCATGTTCGAGGCACAAGAATATTCTTGATGTAATAAAGTTAGAGTAGACTATATAATGGGTTTCCAAAATTATTGGTTTAACTTCACATTGTGAGTTCCCACATATTGATACAATAGTGACATAATGAGTCATGCCCTTGTGTGAATATGATTAAATAACTTATGAAAAATGGTCTATGATCTAGAAAAAAAGTACCATACAGGAGGAGCAACCTAATAAAAGCTCAAAAGTCTTATGACCTACTAAAGCAAGCACAATACCATTATGGGAAATGCATTAACCACAGAAATATAGGACCGTATAATGTTAAGTATAAAGCTGAATTTAATGTGCCAGAATGCTTACCAATTTGGATGTTAGACAAATAAAAACTTAGTTCTTAAAGACCTATAGGGAACAAAGAAGTTGGTGTCAAAGTTAAGAATGAGCTTAAAAAATTGACTATTATGTCAATGATTGTATGTTATATTACAAGTACAACGCACAGAATATTGAATGCAAATTTTATGAAACACCTAGGTTCAAGCCACATGTGGGAAAAATTTATGACACCACATAGAGTTAAGGAGTAAACACACTATCTCAGAAGATAAACATGTTATCCTATAATGGAATCGATCATTTAATAAAAGACTCCTAAGGCTAATGGGTCTTTCATATAAGAGTTTTCCCAACTATATATGGGAAGTAAAAGGTTTATTTTAAATTGGGTTCATGGTTTATAAAAACCCTATAGTTAATTACATCTAAGAAGAAGGGTATCTTCTAAGAATACTCTAGATTAAAGAAATAAGTTATTATTTCTATGAATTTCTAAGTTAGTTTTCAAAGGAATGATATTTGGAATTTCAATTATGGTTTATCCAAAGTGGAAAGAGTTCTTTTGAAAGGCTAGACGGCATGAAGTAAGAAATGCCCATTGATATTGGGATTTACATAGTTCATGTTCTTCCCTTTCCACCTCATGCTGCATTCCATTCCCCTAATCGTCTCTATTTGAACACCATGCTTTCCCTATCCATCATCAGGTCCGTCCACCACTCTTCATCGCTTTGTTATTGGCCCCATTCTAGCATTATTCCAAGTTGGAAGAGGTGACACTTCAATCAATTTTTTTTTTCATTTTATTTAAAAATGCTTTGGAATAGAGGTTTTTTGCTTCGTATGAAATAAAAATCTTTAATAAGAAATATGAAGTATTCCAGTCATCACTAACCTGGAAATAATCAACTTTATTGGTATTCCAGACACGTCAAACCTTAGAGATAAAATATTTTTATCGAGTTGTTTTTATTTGGGTCATGCATAGACTGCAGTGGAGAATACTTCAGCACAGTTATTACATGCATTATTACCTCTGAACGCCATAAATAATATGCTACTAACTGTGATTTATGGATCTTTATAATGCAATATTAATTGTCACACTTTTGTGAGATTTGATGCCCAATTTAAACAGCAAATGAATCGAAAATATTGTTCTACAATATAAACAACTTAAATATCATCCAATATCATTTTAGTTCCTGCTCAATATTAATCCTATACTTTGTTATCCCATAACAATTAATATATAATAATGCATTATACATTAAACATTACCATCTTATTAATCACGCTGAAAAATCATAATGAACAAAGTCCAGCAAACCGTAAGAATGAAAGCTAATTATAATATACCCACAAAAAGGCATCAATATGGTAAAATTGATAAGCACTACAATCTTCTTGACTAGTGACAAGTGAGATTCAGCAAATGTGCTAAAGCTGAGCAAGTGAGAGTCATGAGTGTGTTATTGGGAGGAGGGCATGCAGACAAGAGGGCAACAATTGTCTTTGGCTTCTCCAAATGATGGTTAACAAAATCTAGAAGAGCAAATTATCAAACACCTGTTGTGAATGTAAATAGACTAGGAACAGTTGAGGAAAAGCTTTTTCTCATCTCAACATGCTACTAGTGCAAGAGGACATGGAATTTGGAACAAGGGTTAATGAGGCCTATCACTTCTTCCTTGACGAGGTCACATCAAAAGTTAGAGCTTGCTAGAAAGGGGCGCTGTAAGTAGAGTGTTTGGACATGAGCGAAGAGTCACGAAGGTCACATAAGAGGTCCAACCATGCTGGAGAGGATCGCCCTAAACCCAAGAGGAACAATTGAACAAGAGTCAAGGAGTGAAAGAG
Organism: Cymbidium sinense; assembly: GCA_021442155.1. NCBI lineage: Eukaryota > Viridiplantae > Streptophyta > Magnoliopsida > Asparagales > Orchidaceae > Cymbidium > Cymbidium sinense. The sequence continues at coordinate 83,232,893 of CM038221.1, read as the reverse complement.
CTTAAGGAGGTCACGGAGTTAGATGAGAGTTACAAAATTGTTTGTGGAGGGTTACAAAGAGACAAAAAGTGGTAATTTTGTTGTATTAAAAGGTTTTAGATGTTAGATTTGTAAAATAGTGAGTTTAGGTATTAAATATGTAAATACATAAGAAGCGTATGTAGGTAAATCCCTTTAATCAACTACACAATCATCGAGAGTGCTTTATGCACGTCACCATGGGACTGGTTATTAAAATCATCTTACATGGCAGCTGACTTAGTAGCAACGAATGCAGTTTTATCCCGAACCATTTGATCAAAGATTAAATGACTTTAATTAATCCTACATTTAATAGAATTAAATTAGAGGATATCTAGCATAGAATAATCTTGACCGTTCATTCTAATCACACATAATGAATGGTGTGTGATTCATCTTTAAGCTTTGATGAGAGATAGAGACCTTCCTCCTCTCGTTGCTTGGTCCGAGTCAACCACCATAGGATTTTAGCTAAAAATGAGTTCAATATGTTCAAATAATGAAATGCAAGGGATCTATATAGATTGATGTGTCCATCGATGTCTAAAGCCATGAAGATACTTGATAACACTACTAAAATTTTTGATGACATACGGTTATATCTATTTTCTACGAAACTCCTTAAAGACTCAATCAAACGAGAGGCTTTCCTGGCATTGGTGCTTGAGCAAAGGGTTCATTACCTTCATTATTTTCTAAACAATCATGATGTGTGATTATCTTATAATAGTTTTGATTGTTTGTTTTTCTCATTAAATGTCAACTCTAGTTTACTTATTTCATAGTACTTTACTATCTTTGTACCTTAACTTCATTATTTTTGTTTGGTTAAGTTTTTTCATAGTTCATCATCTTTGAACTTCTCACTTTATAGTTGAGTTTTTATGTTGCATAAACTACAAGTTGTTGATCTCATGTATTTTTAATGTTGAAATTTTCATATTGATAGAGACAACAGATAGTGATGAGCTACTAGGAGACACATGATTTGGGGTGCTACTTGGAGGTCATCTAGATAGGTTCCATAAAATATTTTGAATGTCAAATCAATTTATGTGACCTTCTACATGAACTACAAACTTCTCATGGGTTTCATGGTTCATCCAAAACAACCACAAGAGAAGTATTGGTTGTAATTTTGTATATTTTGTCGCTCAACGAGTTGATACGAGCAACATGTGAACATTTTTAGCATTTCTTGGTGTCACTTAGTAAATACTTTTCTAAGTGGTTGGATGCAGGTGTTTGTCAAAAGATATTATGATGTCAATTGATCCTACTTTTAAAAGTACTCAAAGAGAAATATATAATGATTTCAGATATATGTCATTCTTTAAGGGACATTCACATAAATTATTTTCTAATGCATATTTTCTCTAAACAATATAGTTATTTAAAACTACATAACATATCACATGGTTACATAAGAGACATTGATGGCCATATTAATGTCGATGTTCTTAATAGTGAGAAAGTCATGTATATCGGGCATTTTGGATCACCAACATAAAATATTTTGATAGTATGTGACTTCAATATGTGTTTTACATTCATCATGTCTAGATGGGAGGGTAGTGCACATCATAATCATATATTTAAATATGCAATACGTAGGCAAGAGTATAATTTTCTAATGCTGCCCTTAGGTTAGTACTTATACAAACAAATGTGGTTTATATCAATTCATATTTATTCATTATATTTTCATTGCCCTTGGAAAAATATTATCTCGTTGATGTTGGATATCCTATGCAATGAGGCTTCTTTATGACATTTATGGATACAAAATATCATATCCATGATTCTGAGAGGAGCAACTAAGTAGTAAGAAGCCAGAAAGAAATATTTAACAAGTGACACTCTTAATGACATACTAATATATTTATTCAAAAAATATTTAAAGATAATAGCATCATTAATGGCTTTATATAATTATATATGATGACTTCTATCTCCGTGAGATATTGATTTTAGTGTCATAGATGAGGATCAAATATTTGTACCTCCCAAAGCATATGAATATCACATGGGATAATCATTGGTTGGGAGTGATTTGATTGTGAATAATAGTAAGATAGCATGGGGAAGGGGTTGAGAAGATGATACAATTGAGAGAACAAATCACTAATTCACCTACAATGTATTTAGTTGATCTTATTAGTTGTACTAGAAAATATAATTTTCATTTATGTACAATATGTCCCTTCTTTGGCTTCTTAGTAGGTTATTTAAATACATTTTTTGGCCAAGTATATAGCTCATTTTGTGATAAACTTTACCTACACTAGTTGTATGAAACTCTTTATCCTTGCGAGATATATTAAGTTTTTTTTATACACTAATGTTAACTTATATATACTAATACTTTTGTCTGCTTACGTCAACATGTCTCAAGAAATATGAGTTTCAAGATCTCTAGTATCTCTAGAATTATGTACTGTAATTGTAGTTTACAATGTTGCCTATTCACTTAATGCTGAGAAGACAATTATGGAAGAAGATTTAATTGGTGTCCTTGAAATCAAACATAGGATGATTGTAACTTTTTTAGATATGTTAACAAATATAAATATACAACTTCAGATAGTGATCATGTGTGGAGAGTAGCTTTAAAATTTTTCTAAAATTTTTGACCATTTGGATACAAAGCATAATATTATGTTGGGATTGTCACAAATATAATTTTAATTTTTATGTAGTTTAATATTATGTGATGAATTAAATTTTGATGTCAAATAATGGACTTATGACTATGTTTAAACTCCAAAAAATTTAGTTTCATAATTTTGCTGATGTTATTTTAAAATAGTACAATTTTGGTTATTATATACATATAAAAGTACTTCAACCTTTCTTTTAGAAACAACTATAGCACATTAGATGCACAACTTAATTTTTGAAGCATGTATATTGGTTCATCTAAACTAGCTTTCTGACAACACCTTTCCTTCACAACTGCTTCTTCAAAAAACTGTAGCTATGCCAAGTAGGCCCTTAATCATAACTACCTACTTTCATTTAATTATTTTGCTTGAATAATTTTAGAATTTATTTAATTGCCATATAAAGTTTATTGGACTTCATATTTTTTTGTCACTTTGCTTATGCATTTTTCTTTCTTAAGTAAATGTAGGCACTATATAGGCATCATCACAATTTTGATAGGTTTATGAATTTTTTTACAATATTTAATAGCTTTATCTCAAATTAATTATTATAATATATAACTATCTTTGATTCTTGTAATATTCTGATGAACAAGTATTTTTTAACTTCTTTTATCTATATATATATATATATATATATATATATATATATATTCTTCTTAATGTTTTACCTCTATTTTGAAATTATTTGATGTTTTCCTAGTAAATGGCTTTAAGTGGAACCAAAACTGCAAGAGAAGTATCATCTATACCTTCTTTTAAAGGATGATACTTTGTAAGGATATAGCATCAACATTTATTATGGTGAGAGAATTACCTTGTATAAGGAGCAATATAAAGCGATAATGACAAAAAGATTAAGTTGTTTCTAAAGAATGGGACCATTGAATGTGAACTTCATCATATTATGATATATATAGCTGCCATCTATTGGTAGCCTTAGACTCTCTCTTGTGCATTTTGAAAGATGGCCATAAGTGGTGCTTGGGCAAGGGAACTACTTTTATTGCCTTAATTGGACCTTCTTCAAAAGTTTATGGCTATGTTTTTATTTGAACTGACATTCATTCTACACCATAAATTCTGAAGATCTCCTCAATGTATAAAATTTGATGAACAATATTGCATAAACTGCCATACCAATGCGTATAGATTCTCTGTATTGTTGTATAAATAATGAAATTAAAAATAAAATAAGCTTATATTAAACTTAAGGTATCATAGTATTATTGAACATTGACTTTACAAAATGATGAAATAAATGTAGTTTTTTTGTTGTATGGAGTGAGGGGCTAGCTTCTCCATCTTATAAGAAAATTTTATATATCATACATAAAAGGTTCACTGCCATACATATTTTTAAAGCTTTTAAAAGTATTTTTATAAGATAACTGTAGTGAGGGGCTAGCTTCTCCATCTTATAAAAGTATTTAAGATTAGATTGCATAATGTTAAAGTAATGGAACAAAAATGAACAAAAAGCTTTAAAAATATGTATGAAACACTATTAACTTGTTTAAAATCTTAGGTGGGTTGATCTATTATGCCCGGGTGTATGGCAAGCGAGCAAATCTGATTACTTATTGTTTTACTTTCATTCATTTTATTACTTATCTTTCTCACATGTGATCTTCTACTTTCCTTTCCATAGGCAAGTGGTAATACTTCAATAATATTAGTTGCTGGGTAGAATTCAAGCCATGCAACTCTTTTAGGGATAACAAAAAAAAAAAAAAAAAAGATGCATAGGCCTTATGGAGTAAGAATCTATCGTGTAATATTATATACTGAAATTCGCAAAACAATTATATTCTAAATTATAAGGCTTACATAACTCTGTTTTTAATCTTTTCCAAATTTGATGATATTGAAACTTGGATAGGATGATTTCAATATAAGTATGAGGCATGCATTTGGTATGGTCATCATAAATATTTTTTTTTGATATATATATATATATATAATTTATTCATTATTCAAACTAAACCACATATATCAAACTCAATTGATTATATGCTACCCAAAATTCTAAACCTATCCAAATTATACCCAATTGATATTCAATTTGGCCAAATGACCTAGTTGACCCAATATGATCCATTTGGGCCTAAAGGGGCTAAACTTAGAATTGTTTTGAACCATCAGAAATTGAATATACATAAACTCTTTAGAATACCATTTGAACTTGATTGAAGCCTTATCAGGACTCAATTTGGCCAATTGACTCACAAAGCCTATATTGACCTAATTGAATCCTATAGGACCAAAATCAAATCCAACTTGAACTAAGCCAAATAAAATCATTCTAAAGATTTATAATCACTCCAATTATCCAATTGAACATGCTCTATATCAAAGTGTATCCCAATTCGGCCAATTAGTTAACCTAGTCTCAGTTGACTTAATTGAACCCTTTAGGGTTGAAACTCAATTCCAACTCTTTGACCAAAATTGAACCAATCCAATTGTTTCAAAACATCCCAAATGCATTATAAAACATTACTCAACCTTCAATTGAATTCAATTTGGTCAACTATCCCAAATTGACCAAATGACTTATTTGGCACTACATGACCCATTTAAGCCAACATCGAACTTAAATCAAATTCAACCAAACCAACACTAACAATCAATACTAAATTGATTGTTGAACATAATTTATTAATTAATTGAATCCAATTTGATCAAATTAGCCAAAGCAAGTTCATTTAACCCTATTTGACCTAAAGGGTCAAATTGAACCAAATCTCAACCTAATTCAAATTAAATTAAACCAAAGAATACAATCATTTTCAAATTGATAATCAAGCATAACTTAACCCCCAATTGCTTCTAATTTGGCCAATTTGACCAAATTGGTTAACTCGACTCATTTAGCTAATATTAATCATATGAAGCAAATTTTAATCTATTCCAAATTAAATCAAACCAATTGCACCATTGTGTTCTAAATCATTAATCGAACATGACCCAATAACCCCTTAGACCTAATTTGGTCAATTAGTCAACTTGACCTAATTGAACCTAAATTGACCTCTATGAGTCCAAATGAACCAAATCCAACCAAACAAACTCTTAGCCCAACAAAACTTGGCATGACTCATCTTTAGATTCTCCCACACCTGTCTAAGTGGACCCAACCCATGGTAAACCTAGCTTAGCCCAAACCAAGTGAGCTAAATGATCTAAATGGAACAAAATCCTAAAATAAGAAAGTCCAACCCCTCCCAAAAAAAGTTCAACCCCTCCCTTTGGCCAAGTCAACACCCTTAGTATGCTTTGAGCTTACCCCAACTTAGCTAAGCTGACCTAAATCTATTTGGTCTAGCCATTGACCTAGGAGAGGTCATCCTCACCATGGCTAGCCCTTAGTTTACCAACCATGGGGTGTCCACTTCACCACTGGAAACCAAATGTCTCTAGCCATTAGAGGAGGTCTATCTCATCAGTCCAAAGCCAATTCCAGCCATCCTCACTATTTGGATGACTACCATGGATTGAACCTACTAGAAATGATGGTTTACATAGGAAGGAGGGTATACACCTCCTCACCCATTTAAACTTTTCACACACCATCATTTTAGCTCCAAAGCCAATCCCTGAGATCCCGAGAGCTCCTCGTACATCCCATCTCTAGTGAAAGCAAACCTCTTCTCTGCCCGAAAGTCCCAAGCATTCAACCTCACCAAACTCATTCCCAAGCTCAAATAAACATCCTTAGACGTTCTCCACACTCAGGTGAGTAAAAAAAAAAAAAGAACCTCTCAATTCAAAACAAGGGTTGTCCAAGACTAACTCCAGCAAGCTCGCAGTTGCCTATAGTCTCATGAGCAATTGATGAGGAGGTAGAGTGGGACATCAACAACACAGTTTCATCTCTACTAAATGAAGCTACCTTAATCAGTTTCATCGCCAATCTTAGCTCTGATGTGATAAATTGTTTCAAATCAAATAAAGCTCTCAAGTTGTTGATCTTTTCTTATATGATTTGGTGTCTCATGTAGATCTCACCATAAGGAACCCTGATTTTTTATCTTAATCGACTCAATTTTGCCATGAAATGAGTTATGGTTGGCTCAGATCATGATCTCTTCATCTCTCAGATGAAATCCATTGAATCAGGTATGATTATATTTATATTATATTAGATTTTGATAAATAATGTGATTCAAGCTTCGATCAAATTGTATTTATTTTGCTAAAGCAATAGCCATACTTAACGATTTAAATAATCAATCCCATAACTCGAGTATTGTGTCATCCACTTAAATAGGTATAAAATGTGATTAATTAGTAGAACTTTGGAAAGTCATAATTAATCATTAAAGAATTTTAAAAATATAAATAAATACTTTATGAAAACTTTAAATATAAGAGAATCTATAAAAAAAATAAAAGCCCTACTTTTTATTAAGTAGACAGAGACTAATTAGGATTTGAAATTTTTTTTATTAATATTATAATTAAGCTCTAATTACTTTAGCCTAATGGCATGAAATCTTTAGTGAACATTCTATGGGATGACCTCTGCCTTTCATAATTATTTCAAGTCAATTAGATGAGTATAATAAGAAATTCATTGTTTCATACCTTAGTTAGACTTTTTGGCTATTTAATAAATTGATTTAATTATAAAGATTATGAAAATAATTGTGGATGACTAAATATGGCTATTAATACTAGTAAATACCACAAAATAATTTCCTCATATAAAACCAATATATATATGCATTTATGAACTTAAATTAATAAAGGTTAGTAAAATTCATATATGTAATTCATGTGTACAATATAAGCTCCTTGAATGTAGATTGTTTAGACACTAGGGGGCGCAGGATTATTAGGCAGAAAAAGATCTTATATATATTGTCTCCATAGCACCTACCATATGATTTCTTGATGTAGAGTGGCTTCGTAATTTTTGGTTCTCGAGTTTTTCTACATTAAATCTTTTGTCTTTGTGATTCTTATTGTTTTTTTGCATATTTTCAAAAAAATTTCCTTCATATCTCTCAAATTGATTTTTGCAATTTTAATTTTAGGTCTCTCAATATTAAGAGCCTGGTACAGCCGAATCGTAATTACTTTACATAGCAAACTTTCAAGAGGAGCAAAAGTGAGCTAACATTATACATTAAGACTCAAGATATATGCAATACTCTTATTGTCTCTCTATATGTAGATGATCTTATTTATACAGGAAACAATAAGAAGATGATTGATGATTTTAAGAAAGACATGATGAAGACATTCGAGATGGCTGATCTAAATATAATGCACTATTATCTTGGGATAGAAGTAAGTCAAATAGAAGATGTGATCTTCATCTTAAAAAGAAGTATACAAAAAGTCTTTTAAACATATTTAAGATGAATGGTTATAAGATAGTAGCTACACCACTAGTTAACAAGACACTTATAAAGGAAGACAACACACCAAAGGTTGACAACATTGCTTATCAAAGTCTCATAAGAAGCCTACTCTATTTAACATCTACAAAACTAGATATCATGTATGTAACAAGTCTACTCTAAAGATTCATGCAAAGTCCAAGCCACCAAGGTGTAGCTAAGAGAATCCTTAGATATTTACAAAGAACAAAGAATTATGACATTTAGCATGAGTTGACTCCTAACTCAAGATTACTTGCATACACTGAGAGTGATTGGGCATGATCATTGGATGACATGAAGAGCACTTCAGATATGCTTTCACACCAGGCTCTGGAATATTTTCTCAAGCATCAAAGAAACAAACAACAGCTACACAATTATCAGTTGAAGCAGAATATATTGTAGCAGCCATGACTACAAGCAAAGCTATATGGCAAAAAATGCATACTTGAAGACATGGGTGAGACACAAGAAAGTGCTATTGAAATCTACTATAATAACAAATCAACTATATCAATGGCAAAAGATCAAGTGTTTCATGATAGAACCAAACATATTGGCATTATCATTTCATTAGAGAAGCTAAGAGCAACCAAGAAACTAAATCTCTAAAGCTTACTGGAATATGAAATGAAGATAAAAAGAACGGGCGTCTTGGCTCCATCATGAAGGTGAAAATTTTGAGAGCACCAACAGCAAATTTATAATAATTATGATTAAAATTGACCCAGAATTATTTTTCCATGGTAGATTATGTATTTCTGCAGAATTATTATTAGCTAAAAACATCTATCACACAATTCTAATAATCAGCAAAACATTATTACTACAGCCTTTTCCAATTTCGAACACAAGTAGGCATGCCCAGGCAACAGTACCTGTACATTCAGAGACTGTTAATAAGGCTGGAACAACTCTACAAATATTAGAAAAAAATCAAGTTATTTAATTTGTGATAAAGAACCAAATGCTAATGCTCCGCTTGATATTGTCATCTTCAACAACGATACATAATATACCACTACAACTTTTAACAACAAATTACTAGTGATCAAACAAAAAGTTAAACCAATTGCAGAAACTTCTGCATAAAACTAAAAAAATAAGCCATTGAAAAACTTATAAATATTCTAGCTCAAAACAAAAAAAATCCTAACAGTCAAAAATCTTAAGTTGGGATATATTTCAAAGCACGTCCTCAAAATCAGAGAGGGGGGTCATCTGCTCCTTCAACCCCTTCCTCTTCCTAATGTCACTAACCAGTTGTCCTGCTTGAGAATTAGATTCCATGGGATCAGAAATCATCATATCCCAGTGATCAAACATGCACTGTGGAAATGCTTGCCCGGATGTAGCAGCCCTGAGAGCGCTCGAGAAACCAAATGATTCGATAACCGGCAGGTAGGCCTTGATGTGGTAGAGTGGAGTGCCTGGCCTTTGCATTTCTTCGAACACATGACCTCTCTTCTTATTCAGCACGCCATAGATGCCTCCAAGTGCTTGCTCTGGAGCTTGAATCTCCACAAGGTAGACTGGCTCTAATAGTCGGGGCTTAGCCGTCAGTTGTGCTGCATATATGACCCTCCTTGCTGTAGGAATGATCTGACCGCCTCCTCTGTGAATGGCATCGGCATGCAGAACAACATCACATACCTCAAAGCATATGCCACGCATACTCTCCTCTGCAAGAGCACCCTCCTTTGATGCCCACTGGAACCCAGCGACAACAGAGTCCTTTATTTCATTAAGATATTGAACTCCCTTGCACATATCGACCACCATGTTTGGTCCCGTTGTCTCAGGCCCAAAGCACCAAATCTTCTTGGCAAGATCCTTGTCCCACCCAAATTCCTCTGAAAGAATCTTAGCTCGAACCTTTGGTTCATCACGTGGACCAACGCGACCTTCATCGATGGCCTCAGCAAGACCCTCCTCCAATGGTCTTGCTTCCATGTAAAGACGATTATGCTTGTTCGGGGACTTGCTCATCACAGTTTTGTAGGACCTCTCAAGCACGGTTTCACGGAACGAGACAACTGGATCCGATACTGAAATCTCTGCACCTCCCATGAAATCTTCTTGCAGATCTTTTAGGCAAATTTCAAGATGGAGCTCACCTGCTCCAGCAACAATGTGCTCGCCGGATTCCTCTAGGGTGCAGACCACCATAGGATCTGATTTAGCTAGACGTTTTAAACCTTCAACGAGCTTTGGAAGGTCAGAGGCAACCTTGCAGCTCACGGCAACACGAACCACTGGAGAGACGGAGAATTTCATGGCTCGAATCGGATGGGCATCCTCCTCTTTTTCGTTGGTCAGAGTGGCATTCTTGGTGATGAATTGATCTAGACCAACCAAAGCAACAGTGTTACCACATGGCACGTCTTCAACAGACTCCTGCTTCTTGCCCATCCAGATAACAGTTCGCTGTACGTTCTTAACATACAGATCCTTCTTCTGACCAGCCACATAGTTTGGTCCCATGATCCTAACCTTCGATCCAGTTGAAACTTTGCCAGAGAATACGCGGCCAAAAGCAAAGAACCTTCCCTTATCCGATGCAGGAATCATCTTTGAAACATAGAGCATAAGAGGACCCTCGGGGTCGCAGTTTCTGATGGCAGTAGCGTACGGATCATCAAGAGGACCTTCATAAAGGTTCTCCACACGATATTTCTGTGCCTTGGACGGAGATGGAAGGTGAAAGATCATCATTTCAAGGAGTGCATTGCTAGCAGGCAACCAGGTCTGCATGACACGTTTCATGAGAGCCTTACCAACAAGATCCTTCTCCTCAGATTTCATGGTGACACCAAGCTTCTGCAGCATCGGCCATAATTTTTCCTTTTGATCATTCATGCAAATGTTGATAATCTGTTTAATTGGCTCATAACAGAATTGGACAAAACCACGTTTGCAGGTTGGGGAGCCTGTGTTCTTAGTTGTCCACTTCTTTGTAGCGGGATCGAAGAAGTTCTCACCCCAAAGTCTCTCCATCATCTTAGCCTCATCAACTCCAAATTTGGAAGCATACATCTTGGCAAAATTTGTCAGCGTAAAAGCCCAACCATGCAGCCCCGCTGAGAAAGCAACCGTTCCTTTCTCTGGGTAAACTTGGACATCACCAAGAAGAGGATCCTCATAAGTGGCCATGATGACATTCGCATTCTCAATGACTCGCTGAAACGTCTGATAAGCCTCTTCGCCATCCACCTGCAACTCTAAAAAGCACCTGTCCATCTTGTTAACAGTCAAAACTGGCCGGATTCTTTCACCAAGGGCTTGTCGCAGAACAGTTTCGGTCTGTACACAAACACCCTCCACGCAGTCAACGACAACAAGGGCCCCATCAGTAATCCGGAGAGCAGCCGTGACTTCTGATGAGAAATCCACATGCCCTGGTGAATCGATGAGATTGATTAGATACTCATTTCCCATCCTCTCACCCTTGAAATTCTTTAGAGCTTCATCAGCCATCTCGTAGTAAAGGGAAATGCCCGTTGACTTTATAGTGATTCCTCGCTCTGCCTCATCCTGGCGAGTATCAGTCATCCGAACATCGCCTGCAACTTCTTGAGCAATAATACCAGCAGCAGCCACTAGAGAATCAGTGAGAGTAGATTTTCCTGCACAAATAGCCGCTATTAGCAACAGGGCATTTAAATGCATGCATAGTATATATATATATATATATATATATATATATATATATATATATATATATATATATATATATATATATATATATATATATATATGATACAACAGAAGTAATACAAATATCAGAGAACCATTTATACCATGATCCACATGAGCAATGACAGACATATTTCTGATATTATGTTTTAGATCCATAATCCTTCGGAGCTCTTCAACTGTGAACTTCATCTTGATTGGTGTAAATGATGAATAGCAAAATTCTCTTCAAAATCTCTACATAAATGAGAAAACATGAACAATCAATAAGAAGGTAATATAACAAATGCACTTTATGACAAAAAGCACAGTTTTCAAATCACTATAAGATTTTCCTCCAACAAGAAAGCTAAATAGGAATGATTTTAGATTAACAATTAAAAAATGCTCAGCAGGTCAGAGAAAGCCAAGCACATGGACCTAAAAAATAATAATTACCTCACCAACTTCCAATTTGAGAAAATCAAAGTATTCACTCGAAAATGAAGAAGGAAAGCCTTCAAAATGCCAAGAAAGAATATTTTATTGCAAAATAAAAAAATTTACACTTTAATCTAACTCTCTTTCATAAAACTCTAAATGCAAATGCAAATGAATTAGCAAATTATGAAAACTAAATACTGATTTAACCATAGAAAAACATGTGCTATATAACAAACATGAAATCAAAATAATGAAAAAGTAAAACCATAAAACAATTCAAATAGCTTTAATCGGATGGAAAAACAAATGAAAATCGCAAACAATAAATTTCTGTATGAATCTCAGACAAATCAAAAGCAAGGCTAAACATAATATAGATGATCAGAAGATCATTATTTAAAATATTAAAATTTAATAAAAAAATAATCAACAATGATTGTAAATTCATTATACGTTTCTTAAATTATTTTGATCATGGCAAACAGATGGTCATAAACTCTGATGATTGATTAAGATTATGATTTCTAAGTAATGGGATTACTTTAGTATTAAATATATAGAGGGACAATCCCTCTCCTCAACTGTACCTCAATTTGAGAGAGAGAGAGAGAGAGAGAGCGCTTCAATCTCCGTAATCTGACCTAATAAATGAATTATTATAAAAAAAAATTTGACGTAAAAAAAAAAACTAATTAGCATGGCTCGAGATTTGTTTACAAATTCAGATAATCTTAAACAAGAATAAAAGAATAATCATTAGTGCACAACAAAACCCTGTAGAAAAAAAAAAAAAGATAAAAAAATAAAGCTCGTTGATCCAACAAAGATCAGAATGCAATTAAAAAAAAAAACAAAGATCAGAATGCAATTGAAGTTCAAGATAAATTTCCATTAAATTACGTTTCAATTGAAATCTGATTTGTCAAATAAAAAAAAAAAATCATACAAACTGGAAATCCAAGAATATCAAAGCCAAATATCTTACAAATTGAATAAAAAAAAGGAATTCACATTAAAGAAATAACAGCAAAAAAAATATTTTCTCGGCATTCAGAATTAACCGGAGGTGGAGCGCTCACCAAGAAAAGGAAGAACAGCAGTGGGAAAATTTCTCATTCAGATCCTTACGTTAGGAGGCTATTATTTATAGTCTCGTATGGTAGCCTATCTTGTCCTAAAAATAGAAATAGAAAAATTAATCAAACAAAAAGATAAATAAGCTGAAATATCTCCGAACAAGAAAACAATCATAAAATGATTCTACATTGCCGGTTTAGGCTGTGGCATCTGGCTGAGAAAAAATTCCATCCCTGTCGGTAGTGGCATAGATCTCTCACCGATAAATACAAAACAAAAAATCTTTTAAAAATAGCATGTCATTGTAAGGCACATGTATATATGTTTTTAAACTTATGTTAATGTGTATCAACTTTATTTGTTATTTTGTTATTTGAGATTGATTTTAGTAATTAAAATTAAGTATAAATCAAGTTTAAATTTAAATTCATAGGGTATATACTAAAGAGAAAATTTCTCTTATGAAAGAATAAAAAAAGATATGAACGAAATTTCACTTAATATCTCTCATAATGAGTTTATTTGGAATATTATGCTATTTAGACTTTTATTTAGCTAAATAACTCCAAAAATCATATTCTAATGTTTAATATATATATATATATATATATATATATATTTCATCTACTTAACAATGCATACGCTATCCATTCCAATGTTGAAGTCTCATATAGTCCCCTATTACCACAAATGAAATGATGGATTTGTATGTTTGGTTCAAACAAAAGTTTTGAGCAATAGATTAAAATCTTGGTTTGAAAACAAATTTAGGACTAGTTTGAAAATTGCTTTACACATTAATTTGTTTTAACATAAATTCAATGTAGGTTCAAACCAAGTTCAAACAAACAATATAGTATTTAAATTTAGTTTGAGCCTTTTTTAAAGCCTAACCTATAATTTGGGCTCAAAATTGATTCAAACTATATTTGAATAAGATTCAAATTATATATTTTAGGTTAGAATGTTAGAACTTATGTTTTCAATCAAGATAATTTGAAGATTAACATTTATACGTCGTAATTCTTATGTATTTACATATCTAACACCTAAAGTTTGATGTATTTACATATCTAACACTCAAAATTTGATATTTATATTTCTAACATTTTACTAATGCATGGAAAGGTGTATTCAATTTTAAAATGTTAATAATGATGGTATGTTTGATGTAATATTAAGGATTTGTGTGTTATGTATGTAAATATCAAATTCTAAGTGTTAAATATGTGAACATATAAACATATGTGGTATGTATGTGAATGCTCAAGATATTTCTATGTTAATTTTTATCTGTGATTAATATACAACAAATGATAAATATGGAATTTAAATTAGAAATAAAAGTTATACCTAATCATTACTAATAAATATTTTCTTCAAATTTGTAGCCCTTTTCACATAATTATTTTGCTTGATAGATTTTTGAACTTTTTAAATTGCTCTATAAAGTGTATTTAACTTCATAATTTTTTGTCAGCTTTACTAATGCATTTATCTTCCATGAGTAATTGCAGCCACGTTATAGATATCTACATATTTTTGATATTTATGATAACTTTCGAGACTTTTTTTACAACTATCAATAGCTTTATTTCAAATCAATTCTTATCATCTATAATTATCTTTGATTGTGTAAATCTATTTCTTATACTATTCTTATAAACAAGTATTTCTTAACTTTTATTAGATTATATGTATAATGTAGCACAAATACAAGGAGGTCCAATCACAAGAGCTCAAGCAAGACAATTGAAGGTTAAATATGATGATCCCATTACAAGAAGCAAGAAGATCATGAGTGGACATCAAAGCTAGGAGCAATGAAGGCCATTGATAAATTATTAAGTGTTAACTTTGTCTTGTTTCATGTCATGTATATATTACATTGCTATGTGAAACCAATGTATTAATTGTCTTGTATAGTGATTTATTTCCTAAATTAAAATTATCTAAATATAATTATAATTATTTGAAAATATATTAATGCAATATAATTAATTATATAAGAGGAGAAGGATGACGGTTTAGAATTGGATTAAAAAGGAGCAGTAGGGATTATTTCTTCCAAATGCAATTTAAAATATTGTAAGTAATAAAATCTTTGTTTTTTTGTTGAAATAAAAGTTTTAGTGCTATTTTAAAATTTGGAAGATAATTTTCCATGGTGTTGCAGCTTAGTGGATGACCACCTAGTATGGGATTTAGTGGTCTTATTTTATGTATTTCTCTTTTTGTGGTTGCTGATGAACTCTATCAACTAAGAAAAATAATCTCCACAAAATTTCTCCACCAAAAAGCCATTTTTTAGTATTGTTATGGCTGGCCAAATCTAAGGATGAAAAAACCTAACATGATTATTATTGTCATTTGGTATACATAAACCCCAAACCCCATCAAATTCAATGAAATTCTCAAAAATTATAATAAACATTTTTTTCACATCCAAGTGCTAATTAGTGTTTAAATTATTGTTTCTATACTTTTGATAATCTTAAGTGTTATTCTAGCTAGTTGGCCAAACAAATTTTTTAGTGACCAATATTGGGAGAAATTTATAAAAACAAAAATCTAAACCCATAAAAGTTTATGAAACTTTCTAGATCATAAGAAGAAATTTTATCTATATTTT
Organism: Cymbidium sinense; assembly: GCA_021442155.1. NCBI lineage: Eukaryota > Viridiplantae > Streptophyta > Magnoliopsida > Asparagales > Orchidaceae > Cymbidium > Cymbidium sinense. The sequence goes on along the minus strand of CM038221.1, from coordinate 83,216,985 downwards.
GGTTAAAATTTCATGTGATTTAGAGTTTTGTAGAAGGAGTTCTAGTTATTGGAAATTAAGTGTCCATATATGGTTTATTCTCTATTTGAGGTTGGCAGACCCTCTAGTCGTGTGTACCATTTGATTGCCACTCCAAACTAATCCTTATCAAGTATTTTCTACTTCTCTATTCATCTTAAGAGTGACCTTCCATCGATTTGATCACCTTATGTAATCCATCCACAACCTACATCAATATATCTTTTTGAATGATTTCCTTATGAACCCTATCAAATGCTTCATGTAGATGTTCTTATTCTTGATGCTTTTCCAATATTTTGAAATTATTTGAGATTTTTATAGTAAATAGCTTAATGGTGAAATCAAAATACAAGAGAAGGATCTTTACCTCTCCTTAAAATAAGGTACTTCCATTAATATGCCATCAACATTCATTTTGGTGAGAGAACTTTCTTGTGTATGAGTAATATATAGAGATGATGATGGAATGTTTAACTTGATTGTAAAAAAGTGGATCATATTAATACCTCACTAGCAGCAGCTCATGTGGATACTAAGAAATAAGTTTTAAAAAGTTGATAATATATAAATTACTATTTCAGATATAAATTTCTAGACTAAAATTAGGTACAAGTGAAGTCTTGACCTCATTTTTGGATGAGGTTGATAGCATCCCTAATCTTAGTAATTAGGATCCTTAATCTTAGATTAGGAACCCCAAATTAGATACTTAGGGAACTACACTTAGTGATTAAGTGAACAAACCAAAATAAAATAATAAATCAAATCAATACTAAATATAAGACCAACTAAAATTGAAATCAAATCAAATTGAAATACCCTAAAGCAAAAGTTTATGTCATCTTAATGAACCCTTCTAGAACTTGACCTATCCCAAACGGATTAGGTGAACCCAAAAAACCCTAAATTTAATCAAATCCAAAAAGATCAAATAAATTTGAACTGAAATATAATTTCAAATGATATTAGATTGAGGTAATTTGGTTGATTAACCCAATTAATTCATTTAAGCTCAAAATCACCTAAGTCCAAGAAAAATCAAATAAAAAAATCAAATTCAATCAAATCAAAAGTACAAAATAAATGCATAAATATAAATAAACTAAATAATAAATCCAAATAGGACACAAAATGGGAAATAGGTCATTTGACTTAGAGATAAAGTATTGCAAATGGATATTGTACAAACAAGAATCAAAGTCCTTAAAGAGAGAGAGGAAATTTTGTCAATGCAAGGTAATGAATGAGTATTAAAGTTCAACACCACTTTCTGTCTTGAGCATAAAGAAACCCTCATAGCTCTTGAACAATTTAGATGTATTCACTTGGAAGAAAGTGGAGATGCTGGGCATAGATATCAACATTACTTGTCATCATTTGAATGTTCACAAAGATGCACAACCTGTCAAGAAGAAGATGAGGAAAATCATTGACATGCTCTTGAGTCCAAGAAGGAGGAGGTCTTCAAGCTGCTGAAGGCCAACTTCATCAAGAAAGTTTAGCACAAAGTGAGTATCTTATGTGGTAATGGTGTAGGAGTCAAGAGGCAAATAGAAAATATGTGTCGACTTCACTAATCTAATTTCAACATGCCCAAAGGATGAGTATCCTCTCCCACAGATAGATGCACTTATTAGCTCGATAACTGGTTACTCTATGATGAATTTCTTGGATGCATTCTCAAGATATCATCAAATTCAAATGCACCATACATGTTCTTAAAAATAACCTTTATTACCACTGAAGAATGTAGGGGTAACCTACCAAAAGCTAGTGGATCGAGTATTCAAGGACTAGAAAGAAAGAAATGTGAAAGTCTATATAGATGTGTTGACCTCACTTTTGGAGTGAGTTATTAACTTCCTCATTATAGATCTAGGACTCTTATAGACACTAAGAGCTCCTTAGTTTTAAGACACTTCTAGTGATTAGGTGAACACTTAACCTAAGCCTGAAGACTTAAAAGGGTTAGCCATAGGAATACGTTATGCCTTAAGGATTTAGGAAGACTTGCCTACCCTATAGCCTAAACCCAATCCATGCTTTTCTTCTTAAACCAAACCTCAAATTCATACCAAATCCAAACCAATTTTCCAAGACTCATAATCAATCTCATGATCAAATTCAAGCTCAAAACTCTCCATGAACCTTACGATTGAATTCAAAACCCTTCCTAAGCCCTTTGATTTCATCTTATGGACTTAGCCTTAACCAAATTTAATTTAGTCCCAATTCAATTGATTTTCTTATCAATTCAATCCTTTAATCAAACTATCAAATTCTAATTCAAATCCAATTTCAAATGATTCAATCCTAAAATCAAATCCAATGTTCCAAAATTCATTCCTAAGCCATATGACCCATTCTCATAAACTTAGTCAAATCTCCACATAAATCATCCCAAACTTGATTGATTTCTTTATAAAATAGTTATTCCTTCACAAATATAAATAAAATCAATACTCAAATGACCAAAACCAAATTAAACTAAATCAAACCAATCTAAATCCCATCTTAAGCCATATGGACCAACCTCCATGAGCTTAATCAATTCTTAAACCAAATCTACCCAAAATCAATTGGTTTCTTTATAAATCAATTACTCCTTCATTTAGATTCATTAATATAAATGAAACTCACCTTCCAATAACCAAAAATAAATCAAACTAAATTGATTAGCCTTCACCTACCTCCATAAGTTTCATCTTTTTCAAATCACTCCAAACTCAAGTGATTTTCTCATGAATCATTTATATCTTCATTTATATTCACAAATATAAATGAAATATAAATCCAAATAGCCAAAACAATATCCAAAATCAAACTAAAATCCAATTTAATCCTTTTAAGCCATTTCTTTGGACTTAGCCAAATCCTATCCAAATCAAGCCAAAACTAATGGATTTTCTCTTGAATAAATCATTCCTTCAATCATTTACCCAAACTTGGCTTGCCTCATATTATGATCAACAATTACCTTAGGATGATCAACCACCTTAGTCAAACCAAGTCAAACCTTTAGCCCAAATGAAACCTAAACTAGCCAAAACACACCATGCACTAAATTGATTGAAACCATTATTTCACACCAACTAATGATCAATGATTGAACGTGACTTGACCCTCAATTGAGCCAAACCAAGTCCAATTGGCCATTTGACCCAAGTTGACCCAAATTGGACTAAAAGGCCAAAATGGGTCAAATCATAATCTAACCCAAATTGATTGCAACCAATGGCTCAAGTTCATTCTAAATTGATTATTGAACTTGACCAAACCCATAATTGAGCCCAATTTGACCAATTGGTCAACTTGACCCAACCTTACCCAAAATGACCTAAAGGATCAAGGTGGCTAAAATCCAAATTGATTCAAACCAAAGCCTACAATCATTTTGAATTGACCAATTGAACATGAACCAACACCAACCCAAGCCAATTGGCCAAATTAAAATTAATCAACCTATTTGACCTATGGATTGAAGTGAGCCAAAATTAAACCTAGGCCAAATTAATTGAAACCACTAGAACTAAAACTCTGAAAATCATCATTTTAACCTAACCCAAATCTTGGTTTGACCCAATTTAACCAATCGACCAACCTAACCCAACATGATCAAATATGAACCCATTTGACCAAACAAAGCTAAAACCCATCAAACCAACTTATGACCTATTGGAGGCTGACCAAACCTGACCCAAACCAATCACGGGTCAATCTAAAATAAGCCCAAACCCATTTGGAGTCAAGTCCAATGAAAATCCTCCATGGATCCTCTCCCTCATGTGGGATTTTACCAAAATTGGTAAAGTCCACTCTTATTTTCACCTTGGTAGCCATTAAACTTCCAAATGAGAGATCCCCAAGCCTCCTAGCCCACCCTAGAAGGAGTAGGACTTGTCATGGACCAAAGGGAGGTGAGCCAACTCACCTCCCTTATAAATAGAACACCTAAGGGATCAAGACAAGTTAATCTGCCCAAATCAAGCCTTGAGCCACCTCCCACTCCTTCCTCAATCCAAACTAAGCCATGTGAACTCGATGGCTACCACTCGATGCTCTGATGGTGACTGGCTGGTCAAAAAATGAGAAGCAATCTCGTCCGTCCAACTCAAAACTGAGGGAAACACTCTCTCAATTTGAACAAGAAATGCATTAATTCTTTTCGTGAGAGCTTCCTAGCACAATTCTGAGCCTCCTTGCAATTCTTAGAGAAATCCCGAGCTTACCTCTCTCGGCATTACTCCTTCCCATGCGAAACAAAAATAAGGCACTCCATCCCGATCCAAGCTCTCTCATTTCACCACCAAACTTCAATTCCTCCTACACACACCTTCCACGCACGCCCACAAAGCCACCTAAGTCATTTCCCAAGCTCCCATGCCATCGGAGGAAGGACTTCGATTGCCACCGAGCCCCAAAGCGAGGAAACTTGATCCAGAGAACCATGGAAATTCAGACTCAACAGAGCCTCATCTCTACTAGATGAAGCTACCTACATCGATCCCATCGTCGGTCTTGAGCTTCGAGAAGGTAATTGCTCAAAACTATAGAAATAGAAGATTTTGGTTGGAGCTTTTCAAAGGAAATTTCCATGTGAGTTAATCTTGACCGTTGGATGGGTTTGAATTCCTTCCCTAATGGTGTAGGTTGATTTTGAAGCTTGGGTGAGCTCAGATCTAATGATCCATGGCAGACGGATGCTATTGTTCATCACTCACATGAAAAAGGAACACAGGTCATCCATTCTACGTGATTGGAACAGACATCTCTGATAAAATCTTGTTAGATCTCCCCTATTTTCTCCCACATATTTGACCGCACCATCCATTCGAGATCGATGGAGATCAATACCATGTCAACGTTTTCGATGTGGATGTGACAACTTAAATAGCCAATCCCATGGTGCCACGTGGAAAGTGCACCGCATTAGCGCGCTATGTGGCGCCGATGGGATTAGCTTAATTAAGGTTATTTAATATATTTTTAAGATTTAAACTTTCATAATTCATAACTAATTATTGAGAAATAAAAAATATATATAAATAATGGCTCATTTTAAAGGTATTTGAGAGGGGATTCCATTAAAAATATTCTTAATTAATTTTGAATAGTACTTTTGATTTAATTAAGGTTTAATTAAAATTTTAATTTGCTTAATTACTCCCTAATTAATTAACCAATCAGTTTGAAACTTTTTGAGAATGTCTAGGGGGATGACCTCTGTCTCCTCTAATTTTTTTTGGAATTTATTGGTTGATTAATTGGGAGAATTAATTATTTAAGCCTGAATTACTCCTTTAACTTAACTAAGTGATAATTAAGCTTTTAAATAGTAATTAATCAACACATTGGACCCCTTAATCACTGTTGAACAGTGGGGAGACTTAGGGAATTGGATTAGGGCCTCCTTCTTAATCATTTCCCTAAGTTTCCTTCTCTTTTTCAACAAAAGTGCTAATTAATGGATTAATTAACTAATTAGTGGTCTAATTGGTTAATTTAAAAATCAATCATTTCAAATCATGTTTAATTAAATGACGGGTTTATGGAATTAGGTTGGGACCTCTTTCCCAACCTTTTCCCCTTAATCCCATTTCATTTCAAAGGATAATCAATTTAATTTGGTAATTAAGAAAGAAATGAATGGATTAATGTCTTGATTAACTAAAGGGTAATTGCTTTTGATTTCTCTTAATTAATTTATGGGTAGAGAATTATGTGTTTAATAACTTAAAGAGAGATTAATGAAATTATTGTTAGCTCACATGTGTGAGAAAACCATAAAAGTAATTAACTGAGTATTTTAAGCTTAATTAATTAATGATTGTGAGCTAATTGCATTAGGCTCCTTTTCATTTCATAGGAGCATTGCTATTTACTTTTTAATTCATTTTCATATTACATTAGCTCATAATCATTTAATTAATTATCTTAAGGTAACATAGGTAAATGGTTTAATTAATTGATTTAATTCATACCTTAACCTAATTAATCCATAAAATCAACCTAATTGCTTTTCATTAAATCAAATTAACTCAAACATGGGGAATGGGATTAGGATTAGCAAACCTTTCTCACATTTCTTAAATTAAATCAAAGATGAAATTAAAAATGACATTAAGAAACTTTGGTTTGTTTTAAATGAGCTTATTTAATATGATTATCCTTATGAATTAGTTGGATTGAATGAAAGCACGTGCTTATGTCCTTTTATTTTTTTTTCCAATCATATTAAATGTTGTATGCCACTTGATTTATGCAATCATCTTTTTCCAAAATTAATTAAATCAAATAATTTCCTTTATGTCATGCTTGCATGTGTTGGTTTAAATTAATATATGTGTGGCTATTATCATTATTAAATCTAAATATATTTTTCAAAACTTATAAATGGATGATTATATATACTATGAATGCTAGTTATAAATACATAGGAGATGTATGTGATTATAGCTTAAGTGTATGAAATGAAGTTTTTTTTCTTTCATTCATGTATTGATTTATATAAGTAAGAATGTTAATGGGTATATAACATGGACATCCTGGGAATATGATGCTTTAGTTAGCCCCAAAGAGGTCATTTGATTACTTTACTTCCCTAGTTTAACAATGGCACGTACTCCATTTGATTTCATTCTTATGTACTTCAATATTAGAGTTTGGATAGGACTTTACTCTATATGCATAAATATTTCAATCAAATAAAAATATAACTTTTGCATGGTTTTCTTTCCTTTATTTATGTATACATCCGTATGTATTTAAAAATAATAAATATTTAGTTTGGACATCCTAGGAATACAACATTTTAGTTAGCCCGAAGGAGGTCATTTTATTACTTCACTTCCCTAGTTAACAATGACATGCACTAGCTTCTGTCTCTTATACATGTATGGTGTATTTAATTATGGAATTAGAACCCATTATCTTTTCTCAAAATTCCATGCATTCATGAATGATTAAGTTGTTGAATTAATTAATCATATGACTTGAAGCTCTCTTTCTTATGTTCATGTATGCAAATTTACATATGTTTGAACGTAATGGGTATATAGTTTGGACATCCCAGGAACATGAGATTTTAGCTAGCCCCAAGGAGGTCATTTGATTAACTCACTTCCCTAGTTAACAATGACACGTACCTATTTAATTTCATTCCTATATATTTTTGTATAAGAATTAGATAGAGCTTAAATTAATATAATAAAATAATTCAATCAAATGAAATATTTAAATTTCAAAAGTATATGTTTACATCCATCATTTAAGTGTGCTAAAACATAATGCATGTATATGTATGCTTAAGGTTTAATCATGTGCATGTTACATATGATGGGAAGAAATGAATAAATATGTGTCATGTGATAGTAATTAATTTCATTTAGTCTTAAGATGCATTTCTTAGTGAATGAGGTTATTTAAAGTGAACCTAAACTTAGGATTAATTAAAATATGTAATAAGTCATTCACTAAAGAGAAATGATTAATTTACTTTAGATGTGACTTAAGGTAAGGATAAAAGAGAGCAATCCTCTTTTTTCTTCTCTTTATAACACTTAGTTGCTAAGTGTAAATAAAAAAAATATTAAGTAAAACTTGCAAATCAATTCACTTAAAATGAAACCATCCTTTATAATTAAATCTTTTCAAACTTAGAAAATTACAATAAAGCTTAGTTAAGGTATACCACACAAGCCTTAAAATACTCACTTTAGAACTTAGTCACCATTTTTAGCTTTATGTTAGGGCAATGCATGGAGTGGTGTATGTTTGATTTTATAATGTATTATTGTAGATTGGATATTAGGACGTGATTAGCCTAATCATATTTTCTATAGGAGATTGTGCTTAAAGGGTGCTTAAAATAAATATAAATGCTCTTTTTTGCAGGTCGCTTAACCCCTAAGCATAATCTAAATTAGGACAGCTGGGCTTGGTTACCCATATGCGAGGTGCTAAGTCCAAATCATTCATATAACTACTTGGGTCGTATGGCGTGTTTAGCTAGCACTTATTTTATAAGTGTAGTTAGATTTACTTTTCCTATTTTTAATATAATTTTATATTAAGAATTAGGATTAGTGCTATGGGGGATTAGGATGAGTAGTGGTAGAAGGCTTTGTCCTGGGACCTTGTGATGCCTTTGAAGCAAGCAAACCCAAATGAAGAAATGAAGGAGATATAAATAATAATGATAAGAAGACCCCCATAACATTTATTCATTTGTAAAATTGTAATTATCCTTTCAGATACTGGGTTGTATAAGGGAAGAGCTTGGCTACCCATTTTATCCTTTTAGGTTGTACGACAGCACTCGATCGCACCAGCCATTTATTCTTTTGCATTAGATTTATAAAATGCTTGATGTTATGTCTAAATTGTATAATAGAAACAACATGACTCTTCTTAATTTTTTACTTATATGATGATTTAATGTGTGGCTTAGATCCGATTAGGCTTTTAGAAAAAAATAAATTCTACTCCAACTACAACTCATAATTAAATTTTCTAAATAATTCATAACCTCATATAAAGCCTAGGCATTAAATCAAGATAATTAAAAGATTTAGTAACCCATTAGCTGAATGTTGTATGTCTAATATCATGCATTCATATTGCTTCAGTCTTACTAAGAGAGGGTTTGCATCCTTGCATGATAGGAGAAGACTTGACCTTCAAGGGTCTCCTCTGTGGTGGAAAACACTTCTTTCTCTTTGATTTAACCAATAACCTCATTTCATCATGCATTTAGACATATAAAAATCCTATGCCCTTTATCAAAATGAAGAGTCCAAAATCAAATAAAATTTGAAAAGATTTGCATTAGATTAAGTCATTGCTCATACCACTCATGCTCTAGTCTCTTAGGGAGTGGGTTGAAGGACTTTAGTCTCCTTCTAAATAATAACAACCCAATTATCTTGCAAAATCATATGATTTGCCTACATGACTTTAAAGCATAATAGGAGTTAACTGGTTGGTACTCCTGGTGGTTATAAGTCCAGCTGTTGGGTGGTTACTCTCTCTTATGGAGTTAAACTATATTCCCACTTTTGCTTAGATTTAGGTTGTGGTTTTCTCTTGATAAAACTCTTTAGATTTAGGATTTGAGGTTACTATTTTCTTTGGGCTACAAGCATAAATTCTCACCTCTTACACATCCCCATAATCTTGTATTGTTGGATTATAAGTCCCAGCTTTCTATTAAATTTCAACTCAAACGAATAACTCTCTTCAATTTCAAACATATAAAGTCCAACCATAGGATATTGTGGAATGCTCACTAGGTTTCCTAGTATAATGAGCATTCCCTACTCATCTCCTTTGGATTCAATAATAAGTTTCTCTCCTTTTTGATCCATCCCGATTGGTTTTTCCAAATATAACCAATTTATTGATTGTCCTATCTTTAAAATTTTTGGAGACAATAATTTCCTATTTTAATTGAGAGTATTCTTAAAGAATTCACCTTTCTTAGGATGTAATTAACTATGGGGGCTTACCCTCATAGTGAACTTTAGAACCCAGTTTAATATAAACCATACTTTATTCACCCATATAAAGTATGGGAAGAAAATCTGGTATATTCGAAGACCCATCATGCCTTAGAAGTTCTTATTAGGTGATTAGGTCCATTATAGGGTGGTGATTTCTATCTTTTAAGATAGTGCACCATTCCTTGATGTTGTACCTGATCACCTCAATAAGTACACCCTCAGATCTGCATGGTGTCCCCTATACACATATGAAAATAACCACCACAAGATGACTTATCAGTTAAAAGAAAATCACCAATACAACATATTCAAGACCTTGAAGAAAATTTGCTATATTGAAAGGCACAATATGTGCCTTAAACCTTTAAAGTACATTTTTGGTGTAGGAGCAAAATGTTTTTTAGAATTTTTCATTACCCATTAAGGCATAAAGATAAATCCTAACAAGGTGAAGGCCATACTCGACATACCCTCACCCATAAATATGAAAAAGGTTACAGGGCAAGTAGTAAGATCGATAGTTTCATTTCAAAGGTAGGGGAGCGATGCTCATAATTTTTTAAGGTTCTTAGAGGAGCAAAGAATTTTGATTGAACTCTAGAATGTGAGAAAGCTTTTAATGATTCAAAAACTCTGCAGACTTCACCTTCTTTATTATAAAGCCCCACGAGGGAGAAGTCCTACTATTGTACTTAAGAGTGGGATAAGACATAATTAGTTTAGTCATTATCAGATTAGAAGGTGGGAAATAATGCCCATCTATTATGTTAGTAAGTCTTAGCAAGGTGTCGAGCTGAACTACCCACTCATAGAAAAAACTCATTATCACACTAATTACTTTGGCTAAATGATTGTGACCTTACTTCTAGGCAAATTCCATACAAGTTATCATTGATAGCCTGAACAAATCTGTACTCACCAAGCCTGATCATTTGGAATGATTATTGAAATGGTCCATAAACTTGAGCAAGCTTGATATATCATACTCGCCTTGAACCGTGATTAAAGCCCAAGCACAAATAGATTTTATTGTTGATTTTAGTAGCTTGCATGCCATCCTAATCAACCCAAAACCTTTATGGTGACTATATATTGATGATTCTTTATGCGAGCCAGCAATGGGTGCATGTATAGTGTTAAAAAGTCTTATAAGAATTACAATCACACAGTCAGCCAAATTCAGCTTCAAGGAGATGATTAATCAAGCCAAATATGAAGCTTTACTCACAAAATTGAGATTTACTAAAGGACTAGGAGCCACAGATATAATGCGACTTACTCGATTTGCAATTTGTAGTGAGACAAGTTAATGAAGAATATGAAGTACAAGCCGAGTCTTTGCAGAAATATCTAAAAGTAAAAGTAGATATTGGATGACTAGAGTATTTCAAGATCGAGCAAATTCTTAGAGAGAAAAACTAACTCATCAATCTATTATCCTGAGCTAGTAGATTTTGGGAGCACACGATTATAAAACTCGCCCAACCGAGTGCAAAAGAAGGAGAGCTAATACAAGTTAAGCATGAACACTTGTTTAGCTGAGTTGACCCTATCAAGAGTTACTTATAGAGTAGACAAGTTGAAAAGATGACAAAGGATTTAAGGAGGTTCAAAATCAGAGTAGCTCGATACCTATTGGTTTGGAGGAGAGTAATTCTGAAGGTCGATGACCTCACTTAATCACAAATATGTGAGAGAGTCAAAAAAATAATGTCTTTGAGAAAATATATTTTGGTGAGTGTGACAACCATTTAGGAGGGAGGACACTCATCTATAGATTCTTGAGACAAGGGTATTTTTGGCCTACGCTCATAAAAGGATGCTGAGGAGTTTGCGAGAAGGTGTGCATAATGCCAAAAAATTATAGAAATCTAGTTGTAGTCATCACAAGATTTGTAACCCATCACGAGTCTTTGACCATTCGCTATTTAAGGAATAGATTTAATAAGTCCCTTGCCGGTCACTAATAGATAGAGAAAATTCATTCTAGTCATGATTGACTATTTCAACAAGTGGGTCGAGGTAAAGTCACTCATAAAGATAATTTCTTAGGTAACAAGAAAGTTTATTTAAATTGACATTATTTGTAGGTATGGGTTATTTGTGGTGATTATTGATGATAATAGGCATAATTTTGAGAGAGAGAGGGAGTTCTACAAGTCTCAAGGGATCAAGCTAAAATTTACATCAATACATCACCTATAGAGTAATTGATAGATGAAGGCCACAAACAAGAAGGTCCTCAATTTTCTCTAGAAGAAAGTTGAAGGCACTAGGGCTAAATGGGTAGACAATTTACCAGCAATACTTTAGGGGCTCATAATCACTCCCACTGATGTGACAACATATTCATCATTCACATTATCAAATGACAAAGAGGCTATCTGTTAGTCGAGTATGAAGTTCAAAGTCAAAGGGTCTTAACAATGGAAATGATGGAAGGTGAAGATGGTGAGTGAGGTAAAGCAAATTTGGAAGTTATGGAAGACACACTTAACATACTTAAGGAACTAAGAATTGAGACATCACTAAGATAGAAAAGTGAAAAGGTGAATGGATAACTACTATAATCGTTATATGAAAGAGAAGAATTTCAAGAGCGATGACCTAGTAATGAAGAAAGTAGATGCCGCTGCTCGACAAAATGCTTGGAAAAACTCACCCAAGACTAGGATTGACCTTTCATAATTAAGGATCAAGTTGGCTCTGGTGTGTATTGACTATAATCTCATTTAGGAGAGGACTGAATAACTTGGAATTCTAGAGACTTGAAAAATTTTATCCTTAATGGGAAGTTCCTCTAGTTTGTACTCAATTTTCTAATTTTATCTATGTATCTTTTTATTTCAATAATAAAACATCTATAGTTTTCTTCTTAAATGAGTTAAATGGTAGGATAATGGTAATTATCAAAGGAACACACTCGAATACTGAATTGTAAAATTTGCACTCAAGGAGCTGCGTGATGACTCAAGACACTCAGTGTGACATTTTTGGCCCAAAAAATGTCCCACTCGGTGGGTGGCAAATGCTTGTGTAGGAGATCCAAATACTTGGTGCACCACTCTTGGCCCGAGAATACTGATGTCAAGCAAAGCCAACCTTTGATGCAAGAACACTCATGGAGCTGCGTGATAACTTAGGACACTCAATGTACCATTTTTTGGCCCAAGAAAAAGTCTTATCTGGTGAGTGGAAATAGCTTGAGTAGGAGATCCAAATATTGATGAGCCACTCTTGGCTCAAGAATACTGATATCATACAAGCAACCCTTGATACAAACTTATTCTACAAAATTAAATAGTTTAAGACCGACATTTCATGAGGCCAATGACTAAACTCAAAAGAAAATGACCAACTCTCCTACTTAGCAACTTAAAGACCAATATTCTATGTGGTTGGCGACTTTGTAAGACTGACACCCCATTAGGTTAGCATCTAAACTCAAAAAAGACCAACTCTTCTAGTTGGAAACTTAAAGACCAACACTCTATGCATTTGGTGACTACATGTAAGACCAATACCCCGTGAGATCGATGACTAAACTCAAAAATACCAACTCTTCTAGTTGGCAACTTAAAGACCAACACTCTATGCAGTTGGTGCCTATTGTGTAAGATTGACACCATGTGCGGTCAGTGACTAAACTATAAAAATAGACAAACTCTCTTAGTTTGCAACTTAAAGGCTAACATTCCATGTGGTTGATAACTATAATGTATGACCAGCAGCCAATGAGGTCAAGCGACTAAACTCAAAAATGACCAACTCTCCTTGTTGGCAACTTAAAAGTTAATACTCCATGTGGTTGGCGACTATAGTGTTTGATCGATACCTTGCGAGGTCAGCAACTGAACTATAAAAAGATAAACTCTTATAGTTAGCAGATTAAAGACCATCTTTTCTAATTGGTGGCAAAAGACCAATTCTCCTAATTGATAAGTCAACTCTTTTAGTTGGTGATTAAAAGATAATGCGACCTTTCATGAAGCTTCATAAACCAATGAAGAGAGTTATTCATACATCAATATGTGTGTACAAGTCTAACAAGTACATGCAAAACTAACCATGCTAATGTGGGCTACTCATGAGAGCTTCTCTCAATTAATCGATGACTCAAAATATTCTAAGTAATTGGTGGAGTTATTCATGCATTGACAACTGAGTATCTGTTAAATGACTAAACACACATTCAATAATACTTAGTAAGAAATTAAATTTGGTTATTATTTATTGATCCCGTTTCAGAATGAGCTCTCATCCCCTCCATCTTAGGCTTAGGGCTTCTCTTAGACTTTAAGAGTTCCTTAGTCTTAAGACACATCTAGTGATTAGGTGGACACTCAACCTAGCCCTAGAAGACTTAGAAGGTTTGGCCATAGGAGTAGGTCATGCCTTAGGGGTGTTAGGAAATTTCCTACCCTTAGTTTAGATCATTCCTCACTTTCCTTCTTTTAAGTCAAACTCCAAATCAATCTTAATTGATTTTATCCAATTTTAAATCAACTCCATATGATTGAAATCTATGATTGAAACCCATGATCAAAATCCATCAAAAATTCTTAAGTCCAAATTTTGCCTAAGTCCTTAAGCCTCCCTTAAGGACTTAACCTAAAAACAATCAAAACCAAATCAAATATTTGAGATTTTTTCATACCTTATTTATATTCTAATTTATATGAAAATATATAGATAAAATATAAATTCAAATCAATCCAACTAAATTCAAAATTCCAAATCAATTCATGAAAATTTTCTTAAGTCCCTTTAATTTTACATTATAGGACTTAGCCAAAATCAATCCTAAAATTTGATGAAGCCTATTCAAACTCATGGGATTTTCTCAAAATTTATTTGTATTCTCATTTATATTCTCATATATAAATGAAGTATAAATATAAATCGATCCAATCCAATTCAAAAATTAAATTTCAATTTGAAATTCCCCTTAAATGTTTTAAATTCCCTTTAATGGATTTAACTAAACCTCGATAAAATCAATTCAAAGTCATGGGATTTTCTCAGAACATATTTGTATTCTCATATATAAATGAAGTATAAATATAAATCACTCCAATATAATTCAAAAATTAAATTTCATTTTAAAAATTACCTTAAATCCTTTAAATTCCCTTTAATGGATTTAACCTAAATCATGATTAAACCACTTCAAACCCTTGAAATTTTCTAATGATCTATTTATATTCTCATTTATATTCACATATATAAATGAAATATAAATTAAAATAATCAAAACTAATTTTAAAAATTAAACTCAAATCATGACATGAATTAGGTCCCAAGTCGATGTGAAAAGTGGAGGGTCGTTAGGTAGTCGATCGGTAAAACTTATCGAAATAATCATGACATGAGTCCTTTAAATCATTGATTAGGGAGTCCCTTGGAAGTGACATGCTGTATGGCTTGAATACAATATGCTAGACGCCTTGCAAGTGTTAAATAAGCAAGGGTTTCCACATTATGGACATGTTAGTCCATGAAACTAGAATTAGGTTAGGATCTTGGAATATAGGTACTCTTACAAAAAATTAATGGAATTAATAGATATTATGCTTCATAGAAAGATAAATATTTTATGTGTTCAAGAAACTAAATGGGTTGGGGAGAAGGCTAAGGAGATTGGTAATTTAGATTTTAAACTTTGGTATTCAGGTAAAAGTCAAACTAGAAACGGTGTAGGTGTGATTATAGATAAAAGTTTAAGGATAATGTTATAAATATTAATAGATGTGGAGATAGAATGATAGCTTTAAAGTTTATAGTTGATACTAAGAATCAATGTTATAAGTGTCTATGCTCCTCAAGTAGGTTTGGAGGTAAGCGCAAAAGAAAATTTTGGAATGAATTAGGGATTAATACAAAAGATACCTCTTGAAGAAAAGTATTTATTGGAGGAGATTTAAATGGACATGTTGGTTTATTGGTAAGATTTTAAAAGTATCCATGGTGGCTATGGATTTGTAGTGACTAATGAAGAAGGTAAGACTATATTAGATTTTGCTTTAGCTTATGATTTTATAGTTGCTAATACTTTATTTAAGAAAAGAGATGAACATATTATTACTTATAAAAATGGATCTAGTAAAACATAGATTGATTATTTTTTGATAAGAAAAATAAATCATGTAGATTGTAAGGTCATTCCAAGTGAAAATCTAAGTACCCAACATTGATTGTTAGTTCGAGATTTTAAGATGAAAGGTTGTGAGAGATAAAATAAACCAACTTATTGTCCTAGAATTAGATGGGGACACTTAAAGAACACAAATAAAAATATTTTTAAGAGCAAGCTATAAGAGATTAGAATTTAGGATGTTCATGAGGAACCTAACATTATGTGGGAAAAAATAGCAAGTGAAATTAAGCAAGTTGCTAAAGATGTGCTTGGAGAATCAAAAGGAAAAGCTTCTTTTAATAAGAATAGTTGGTGGTGGAGTCAGAGTATGCAAGAAAAGATAAAAAAATAAGAAGTATTGTTATAAAACTTGGTTTAGATGTAAAAACTTAGAGAATTGTGAAAGATATAAAGTGGCCCGTAGAGATTCTAAGAAAGCAGTATATGATGCAAAAAAATATAGCTTTTAGTGATTTATATAATAGATTAGATACCAAAGAAGGTGAAAGATGTATGTATAAGTTAGCCAACCAAAGAGATAGGTGAAGTAAAGACATAGTTCAAGTGAGGTGTATTAAGGATGAAAATAATAAAATACTTTTTTTTTAGAAAAGGATATTGAAAATAGGTGGATGAGGTATTTTGATAAACTTTTCAATGAAGGATCTAAATGTACGATTGATTTTAGAAACCTTAATACCCTAAACAAAAATAGAGAATTTTATTTTTATCATCGTATTAATAAATCTGAAGTTAGTGAAGCTTTAAAGAAAATGAAATATGGAAAAGCGAAGACCGATAATATTCCAATAGAAGTGTGGAAATGTTTAGGAGATCAAGGAATTTCTTGGCTTACAAATCTTTTTAATGTCATTTTAAAGACTAAAAAGATGCTAGATGAGTGGAGAAAGAGTTTGTTGGTCCTATATTTAAGAATAAAGGTGATGCACAAGAGTGTGCAAATTATAGAGGAATTAAGTTAATGTGCCATACATTAAAATTATGGGAGAGAGTAATTGAGCATAGTTATGATGTGATACGAAGTTTCTCTCACAATCCAGTAGTAGATCTACTATGGATGCTATACATTTGTTAAGGGTTTGATGGAGAAGCATAGAGAAAAGGAGGATCTACATATGATATTTATTGATTTAGAGAAAGCTTATGATAAAGTTTCAAGAGATGTTCTTTGGAGAGTTCTAGAACATAAAGAAGTTAATATTGGTTATATTCAAGTCATTAAGGATATGTATACTAGAGCTATTTGTGTCCAAACACAAGGAGGATTGACAAAATATTTTCCTATTTCAGTTGGATTACATCAAGGTTCCATTTTTAAGCCCTTATCTTTTTACTTTAGTTATGGATGTTCTTACTAGGAATTTACAAGAAGATGTACCTTGGTGTATGCTTTTATGACAGATTCTTCTTGTTGATAAGACTAGAGAGGAGTCCAATAGAAACTTGAATTATGGAGGTCAACTTAGAGTCTAAAGGTTTTCGCTAAGTAGATCTAAAACTAAATATATGGAGTGTAATTTTAGTTGTAGAAGTTATAGTGGTAGTGTGTGACATTAGGTGAACAAGTCATTAATAAGAGTGAGCTTTGTGATATTTAGGCTCTATTGTTCAAAAAATGAAAGATGTTATTAGTAGAATTCAAGTTGGATGGTTGAAGTGGAGGAATCCATCGGCCTATTATGTGAAAAGTTTCACTTAAACTTAAGGGAAAATTTTATAAGATGGTGGTAAGACCAATGACTTATGGTGCAAAATGTTGGCCAATAAAAGAAGCATAAGACTAAGTTAAGTGTTACAGATGAGGATGCTTAGTGGATAAGTGGCTTTACTCTCAGATAGAATGCAAAATGAGTATATTCAGGAAAAAAGTTGGAGCAAAGATAGATTAGGAGAGTCGACTTAGATGGTTTGGCCACATAAAGCGTCAACTTCGATGACCCGATTAGAGAGTAGATGATTAGATTTGCCTTATGTTAAGAAAGGTAGAGCTAGACTTAAAAAGACTTGGTTAAGATGTATAAAAATGATCTTAGTATACTTAATTTAAATGAGAATTTGACACATAATAGGACACAATGGAGACTTCATGTAATTCACCTAGTGGGATTAAGGCTTGTTGTTGTTGTTGTAAACTCAAATCCGTTCAAAATCTAACCTAAGCCTTTCAAGTCAAAATCTTGAACTTAGCCAAATCACTTTCAAATCAAGCCAAACTCTTAATTTTCTCTCATGGTTCAATCAACCCTACAATCACGAGCTCATATATAAATCCAAACTTCAAGTACTCAATCAAAACCCAAGTCAAAAATCAAGCCCTAAACCCTTTCATATCCTTCCTTTGAATATGAAACTTTCAAATGGATCTATCTAAACCCATTTGACTTCAAGCCACTTGTAAATGGATTTATATTTCAACCATAAGTCCATATACAAGATCAACCAACTTCAAATCAAGCTTTGACCAAGCCATTTGACCCACTTAGGCTCACTTGACCCAAAGTGACCAAAAGTGCCCTTATGAGCCAAATTTTTGATCCTAACCAAATTGGATTGAACCAAACTCATATTTGCCTCTCATCATGATCAACAATCATCATGGGATGATCAATCAATAAAATTGGGTCAAACCAAGTCAAACATAAGGGTTGACTAAGTCAACACTTAACCTAAAATGAAACCTTACATAGCCAAATTTCATCATAGGCCAAATTGATTGAAACCATTGATCTAAGATCGGCATATTTGAACTTGACCAAGCCAACATTTGAGCCTAACCTAGCCCAATTGGCCCACTTGACCCAATTTGACCCATTTGACCTATAGGGCTAAAATGTGTCAAAACTTGATCTAAGCCAAATTGATCCAAACCAATGGGTCAAGTCCATTCCAAATCACTTGTGGAACTTAACCAAAGCTTTAATTGGCCAACTAGACCCAACTTAGCCCAATTGACCTTAGACCCAACATAACCTAAAAGGGTCATGTTGAGCCAAAATTGAACTTAAACCAAATTATTTGAAAATAAAGATACCAATCCACTCCATATGACTAACCTAACCTAAACCTACCCTTGACCTACCTCAAATAGGTCAAATGGGTCAAATAGGTCAACTTGATCCATTTGACCTAAATGAAGTCATATGAGCCAAAACCAAATATATAACAAATTGAATTAAACCAAAGCCACCAAAATATTTCAAATGGTCATATGAACTTGACCCATCCCTTGGTTTGACCCAATTTGACCAATTTCAACTTAAGTTGACCCATTTTGACCTAAATGGGTCAACATGAGCCAAACCCTATCAAATGAATTCCAAATGAAACTTGGCCAAACTTTCCACATACCCATCAACATAGAAAAATAGAAAAATGACCATCCTACCCCTAGGACATAGAACAAAGTTTGGCTTAAGCCATGGGTAATTTGGTCATATCCTCTTCACAATCACTTGAAGCTTTCCTAAAAGCTCAAGGAGACTTAGTGATGAGTGGTGCGTCTAACCCAATGGGTTTGGGTTAGTCCCAATATGATCAATTGGATGAAAATGGCAATAGCATTGCCAGCCATCCAATCCTTCAAGGGGGAGATATACTCCCCCTAATTAAATTCAATTAGGATTCACTCAAGGTCGATTGAAGAATAGGAAGGCAGAGGAGCCATTGGAGATTAATCCTAAGCCTCCTAGAGCTCTTCCCATTTTCTTCTTCTCGGCTTTTGAATAGTGAAAAATAGGGGAGGTAGAGTGAATTTCCAACTTCTTCCACACTTGATTTCCTTCCAATTGCTCTTGCACACTTCATCTAAGAGCTAAGTTGAGTGCACCTAAGCTTCTATTGGAGTTCTGTTGATCCCATTTTTAGGATGAGTTCTCAACCCCTCCATTTTAGGCATAGGATTCCTCTTAGACACTAAGAGTTCCTTAGTAATAAGACACTTCTAGTGATTAGGTGAACACTTTACCTAGCCCTAGTGACTAGAAGAGTTAGCCATAAGAATAGGTCATGCCTTAAGGGTGTTAGGAAAAGTTGGCTACCCTATAGCTTGAACCAACTCCTCAATTCCTTCTTTCAAGTCAAATTCAAATCAACTCCAAACTCATATCAACTTCAACTCCAAATCAAACTTTGAATCTATTTCAATAGATTTTCTCAAATCATGAATCAATTCCAAATAATCGAAGCCCATGATTAAAGGTCCAAGTTCAAATCTTTCCTAAGTCCTTTAATCTCCTCTTAAGGACTTAGCCTAAATCATGTTCAAATCAATTCAAATTCATGAAAATTTCTCATAACCCATTTATATTCTCATTTATATTCACATATATAAATGAAATATAAATTCAAATCAATTAAACTTAATCCACAAACTCAAATTAAATTCAAAATCTTTCCTAAGTCCTTTAATTCCCTCTTAATAACTTAGCTCAAATCAAATCCAAATCAATTCAAATTCAAGAAATTTTCTCATTACCCATTTATATTCTCATTTATATTCACAAATATAAATGAACTATAAATTTAAATATCCAAGAATCAATTCAAAAGTCAATTCCAAATTCAATCAAAAATCTAACCTAAGCCTTCAAGATAAAATCTTGAACTTAGCCAAATCAAACTCAAATCAAGCCGAACCCTTAATTTTTCTTCATGATTCAATCAATCCTACAATCATGAATCCAAATATAAACATAAACTTCAATCACCAAACCAAAAAAAAATTAAAAAATCAGACCCAAGTCAAACTCATGTTCACCCTTTGACTTGAAATCATTAAATAAATCAAAACCCATTTGACTCTAAATCTCTTGCGAATGGATTTATATTTCAATCATAAATCCATATGTGAGTTCAACCAAACTTGAATCAAGCCTTGATCAAACCAACTAAACCTAATTGGCTCACTTGACCAAAAGTGGCCAATTTGACATACATGAATCAAAATTCAATTCAATCCAAATCAAAGTAAATTAAGCCAATCCAAACTTCATGTCATGTTTGTTGATCATCATAGGTTAACTAGTTGTCATGAATTAGGTCAAACCAAGTCAACCTAGGCCGTTGAACAAGCCAACTCTTTAACCCACATGAACCCAAACTAGCCAAATTGCAACCTGAACCAAATTGATTGGAAACAAAGATACCAATCCATTTAAAATGATCAACCAAACCCCAACCAAGCCATGATTCAAGCCAATTTGGTCAATTGGGTCAAATCGATCAACTTAGCCCAAATTGATCTAAAGGATCAAATTGGCCAAAATCCAAATTAAACCAAATTAATTGAAACCAATTGAGCCAATATACTCCAAATAGTCATTTGAACTTGACCCAACTTTGGTTTGATCCAATTGGACCAATTGGTCAACCTAACCCATTTTGACCTGATTTGACCCAAATGGGTCAAATTAACCCAAATTAAACCAAATGAACATCAAATGAAATGAAATTTGATCCAACTTACTTTTGACTCATTTAAAATCTGCCCAAATCAAATACAAAGACAAATGACCACTTTGCCCTTCGATCAAAGGAATTCTATGTGAAAAGGCACTTTCCCAAGTGGCCATTTCTCTTCCTTGGCCACTTGGTACTCTTCCATTGGTCCACATAGGCACCAAAGACACTAATTTTTTGACCCAAGGAGTGAGCCTGGGGTGGGGGTGAAATCACCTCATCTCTCCCATTAGAACACTTAGCATGAAGGACGCTCACCTCCCCTTGGCTAGGACACTCACTTGTCCTTCATGACAACCACTTTTCATGCCTTAACCAATCATAGGGTGCCACCTAGGATGATTCTCTTCCATTCTCAACCACCCCAAGCCAAGTGACATGAGTTTGGAGCCAAAATTTTAAACAAAAGGTGGAAAAAGATTCATTTCACTTCACTTTTTATTGTAAGGTTTTAGTGGCTGAAGGAAACCCTCATTCCTCTCATTCTTCTCCTCCTAGAGCTCTCAAAAGCCATTAGCAATCATCCACTTCATTTTAGAGAGAAATACTCTAAAACTATGGGGATTTCGGTGAGGAAACGATGATCACTGGAGGAAACTTCATTTTGACATGAAGGTGAGAATCTAAGCTCAGTTCAAGGCTTCTTCCCTCACTCGACAGCGTGCTTGAGTCACCACTGCCACCAAAAAGTATCTCCGGTGAGGTAACCTTAAAAAACCATAGCCAGGCTTAGGATATTTCATTTTGTGATGAATTTTGGCACAATTTTTAGGAATCAACCCTAAATAATCTTGCATTTTTACTTAAATCATCCCAATTAAAAAATAAAAATTTTCTAGTGTGAATTGACACAAAAATGAGTTCATTTGGAAACAAGTTTTTTTCTTAGAAGCTCTTATTTTCCATTTAAAACTCATTGTTCACCGTGGCGAAGCGACCATTGATTCAAGGTTTTACGGGATGACGGAATCGCCGCTCCGGCGTTCAAATAGCTTGTTGCAAGCATGTGGTTTGCATGATCGGATCACTCAGATCTTGCGATCCTGGCCTCTAGATTGCATGATCTTGGACCATCCAATCGGTGATCGGTCAAGTGACTCACTCTCACGTGGTTTGATCTTCACGCCATGCGTGGTGCCACGTGGTGCGCGTTTTTGATGCAATTTCTTGACCAATTGGTGAAATCCTCATCTCTCCCATTGAACACTTAGCATGAAGGACACTCACCTCCCTTGGCTGGACACTCACTTGTCTTTCATGACAACCACTTTTCATGCCTTAACCAATCATAGGGTGCCACCTAGGATGATTCTCTTCCATTCCCAACCACCCCAAGCCAAGTGACATGAGTTTGGAGCCAAAATTTTAAACAAAAGATGGAAAAAGATTCATTTCACTTCACTTTTTATTGTAAGGTTTTAGTGGTTGAAGGAAACCCTCATTCCTCTCATTCTTCTCCTCCTAGCTCTCAAAGCCATTAGCAATCATCCACTTCATTTTAGAGAGAAATACTCCAAAACTACGGGGATTTCGGTGAGGAAATGATGATCACTGGAGGAAACTTCATTTTGACATGAAGGTGAGAATCTAAGCTCAGTTCAAGGCTTCTTCCTCACTGACGGCGTGCTTAGTCACCCCCCTAAAAGTATCTCGGTAAACCTTAAAAACCATAGCGCTTAGGATATTTCATTTGTGATGAATTTTGGCACAATTTTTTAGAATCAACCCTAGATAATCACGCATTTTTACTTAAATCATCCCAATTAAAAAATAAAAATTTTCTAGTGTGAATTGACACAAAAATGAGTTCGTTTGGACAAGTTTTTTACTTAGAAACTCTTATTTTCCATTTAAAAAACCTGAAATAATTGTTCACCACACAAGCGAGCCGTTCATTCCAGGTTTGGATCTTTCGATCGCCGATCGGGCGTTCAAATAACGATGCATTTAACCGTCGATCATGGTTTGCATGATGGGATAGATCTTTGATCCCCGGCCTAGATGCTGATCTTGGACCATCAATCGGTGATGGACGGTCTAGAGTGAACGTCACTCTCGTGGTTTGAGTCTTCTTACCATGATGGTGGATTGGTAGCATGGCCCATCACGCGTGCAATTTTTTTTGGTTTAAAATTAATTAAAATACCTGAAATTTCAAAAATTCATTGAAAATAAAATACATAACCCAAAATTACAAATAAGGGCTCGCTGGATTCATCTTTTTGAGAGGAATCCAACAAACCAAAAATTTCTAAATTTCACTAAATATTTGGAGCTTAATTGGACTTTTAGTAAAAATTTGATTTCTTTAATTAAATGAAATATACATGTCAAATTAAGTTAAAATTTTTAGATATTAGAACCGATTTTAGGATACACCTACCAAAAAAATGTCAAGTCAAAATGACCTCTAGATAAAAAGATATTAAATTTTGAGTCCCAAATAATTTATAAAAATAAATTACTAGAATTCTTACAATCACTTAAATCAATAGAAACTTCCTAAATTCATAAATAATTGCAAATAAATCTAAAAAATACAAACATAGGTTCATTATAAAGATATTTCAGAGGACAATCTAATAAAATTATTTCTAATTGAATTTGAATAGTAGATGTTCCTTAATTAAGGTTTATTTGAAAACTTAATAACCCTAATTACTCGTTAATGACTTCATTAATTAATTCAAAACATCTCAGGCATGTCAAGTGTGATGACTTCTACCTCTTCTAATTTTTTTTGAAATTTATTAATGAGTTATTCAGGGAAATTAATTAATGAACCCCTAATCACTCTCTTAATGTAATTAAAATTAATTAAGCATGTGAACAGTGGTTTAACTCGTTAAGCTAATTAACTTTGTTCAAGTGATTAGGAGGTTTATGGAATGATTTTGGGATATTTTTCTTAAGCTATTCCCTAAACCCCCTTCATTCTTTAATCTAAACTTAATTAATGGCTAATCCACTAATGACCTACTTAATTTGCTTGATAAAATTTTCAAAACTTTCTAGAACTTAACTAATCCTTCTTGGGTAGATGCTTAGGTGTTCAATAACCTAAGCAACTTAAGGAAATCATACCTAACCCACATGTGTGGGAATGTTTATGAAAGTACTTAAATTAAACCCTTTAGCTTAATTAATCGTTAATTGTGTGCCAATTGCATTAGGTACCTTTCTTTCCTAGGATGCATTACCGATTTAAATTCCTTGTGATTTTGTGTCATACATTGGCTCATAATTATTTGATTAAATATGTTAAAGTGGTATTGATAAGGGGTAATTAATGAACTTAATCTACACCTTAAGCTAACCAAAGCATAAAATTAATTTAACTACCTAAAAATTAAACTAAAACCATACACACATTTGGGAATGGGTAAGGACCAGTAAACCTTCTCACACTTTCCAAATTCAAATCAAACTCAAAACAAAATAAAAGTCTCTTTAAACAACTTTTGATTCTCTTTAAATGATCTTACTTCATAAGATTATCTTTAATAATTAATTAGAGTGAATGAAATTACATGATTACATCACTTTATTCCTTCATGCTAAATGTATGTCATATGAAAATCATGCATGCTTTCTAAAATCAAATTCAAAATGAAATATTTTCTTTATGTGAAATTGTATATTTTGGCTAAAGTAAAAATATGAGTGGCTATTATCACTATTAAATTCAAAACTACTTTCAAAATCTATAAATCAAATACCTAAAACTGAAAGTGTGCTATTTATAGTTTATTTATAAGCTTGCATGTGAATATAAAAAAGGTGTCTTATGCTTTCTTTCTTTCTTTCCTCTTAATATGGATTTGAATAAGATTTGCAAAGTGTATACTTTTTTTAATAGAACATAACACTTGCTTAAATCTATTCTTATCCTCTTCCATGTTACGACTTAAGAAAGATCCTTATACTTACACATATAAATTACATAACCAAGCCCAAACATAAGTACAAATTTTTGCATCTTTCTTTTCCATTCATTTCTTTTTTACATATGCTTGTATTTAAGGAAAGTGATATATTAGTCTGAACAACCCCAGGGTTGCGAGGCTTTAAGTAGCCCTAAGTAGGTCTTGTACCTTACACCCTTGGTTAACAATGGCACCGTACTCACTTATGCCTTTCATACATACATGTGTGCATATGAAAAGTGGATAAGAAAACCTCTTTTCTACTTAATGAAAATCATGCATCATAAATCATTCAAATTTTCTTAAGTAACTCACTTAGCATTCTCTTTCCATGCATTTCTTTTTATATGCATGCATTTTAAAAAAGTGGTATGTTAGTTGGACAACCCATTCTGAGGGCTTTAAGTAGAAGTGTCTTGTACTTTACATGGTTAACAATGGCGTCATTACTCACTTATGTCTTTTATACTTGTAAATGTGCATATCAAAAAGATAAAAGAATCACTCTTCTTCTTAACAAAATTATGCATACATGAAACATTCAAGTTTCCTTAAACAACCCTCTTAGCACATTATTAAGGTGTCTAAATACTTGCATTATGTATAGATATGCTTAGGATTTATTCATGTGCATGATACACATGTGGAAAGAAATAAAATTATGTGTTTTGTGATAGTAATTCACTTTAATCTTAAAATGCCTTTCTTTTGAATAGGTTTATTAGAAAAAATCTAAACTTAAGATTAATTAGAATGCATAATAAAATATTCACTAAATAAAAATCATTAATGAATCTATCTTAGAAATCACTTAAGGTATGGAGGAAAGAGAAGTTCTCTTCTCTTTTCCTCTCTTTATAACCTTTAATAATTAAGTAGGTTCATTCAAAGCAGATCAAATCATGAAATAAAATTAACCCATATCAACTAAACAACTTAAATGAGACCACCCTTCTTAGTTGAAACTTTTCATACTTGGAAAATCCTAACCTTAAAGCTTAGCTAAGTATACCACATAAACTTTACATGGCACACACATTAGGCTAAGTCACCACTTTTAGTCCTATGTTAGGGCGGTGCATGGTTTGATGTTTGGTTTTGTTTGGTGATATAATATTTTAGTCTGGATGTTAGGGTGTATGTGCATAGAATGAATGATAGGACGTTCTTAGTCTAATCATTATTTTCTATAGGGGATTATGCTTAAGGGGCGCTATCATAAATAAAAATATAAATATTTTTGCATGCAGGTGCTTTATACCCCTAAGCATAATTCAAAATAGGCCAGGTGGACTTGGCTACCTATGTGTGGGGTGCTAAGTCCAATTTGTTAATATATATGTTTGGGAATGTGTGGTTTATTTAGCTAATCTCTATTTTGCAAGTTTTAGTAAGATTTACTTTTCCCCTTCTCATGTAATTTTGTAATTAGGATTTTAGAATGATTATTATGGGGATTAGGATGAGCATTGGTTATAAGATCCATCTTATGTACCATGTGAAGCGTTTGGAGAAACCACTTCCAACCATCCAAAGAAGGAACCAAAGAAGAAAGAAGAAAAGAAGAAGAAAGAAGAAAGAAGAATGAAAGAAGCTTGAAGACCCACATAATAATGAATCCCTTGCTTAATTATACTTAATTCATTTGTAATTCGGGTTGTATAAGGGTAGAGCTCAGCTACCCAATTTATTTTCTAGTTCGTATGGTGGTGCCCGACCACACATGACCTTTTATTCTTTTATGTTAGCTTTATAAAATGTTTGATGTTTTGTTTGGCTTGTGCTTTAAAAATGACATTCTTTTCTAGTTTCTTCCTTTCTTTGATGTATGGCCTAGATGAAGAATAGGCTCTTAGGGAAAACTAAAATTTCTACCAAATTAATCAACTCAAAATTAAAAATAAATAACTCATAACCTCATTTAAAGCCTAAGCTAAAAATCAAGATAAAAGAATTAGCAGCCCCTTAGCTGGATGAGTATTTCTTTTACAATATCATGCACAATAACATATTGCTTCACTCTTGATTTGGAGGGCTTTCACCCGTGCTAGAGAACTTGGCTTGACCTTTGGGAGCCATGGTGAAACACACCTTCTATATTGCTGATTTTGACCTATAATCTAATTTCTCATGCATTAGGCATAAATAATTCTATAACCCGAGTCAAATGATTGTCCAAAAATGAAAATAACATGTAATATGATTTGCATTAGGTTTAGATCATTTGAAGCATGCCCTTACTTGATCTAGTCTCTTTAGGGAGTGAGTTTAAGGATTTAGTCTCTATCTAAATAAATAAAAGCATAGCTATCTTGCATAAAGCATATGACTTGCCTACATGAGTTTAAAATCATAGGAGATAGTTGGCAGCCATCCCTAGGTGGTTGTAAGTCCATGCAGTCAGGTGATTTGTCCTCTCTTATGGAGGCAAATCGAATACCCATTTTCTCCTTAAATTTAGGTTGTGCTTTTGGCCCTTGCCAAAGCTCCCTAGATTTAGGTTTTGAGATTTCTTCTCCCTTATATGGGCCATAAGCATAAATCCTCACCTCTTAGGCATTTTCATGACCTTGCATCATGGAATTATAAGTCCTAAACTTCTAATAATAATTCAACTCAAAGAAATAATTTCCCTCAATTTCAAAAATGTAAAGCCCAATCATAGGATAGTTTGGGATGTTTACTAGGCTTCCTAGTATCCTAAACATCCCCTACTCATCTCCAATTGGCTTCAATAAGAACTCCCTCCTCTTGATTGATCCCATTTGATTTGCCAAAATAAACTAATCAATTGATCATCCTACTTGAAATCTTTGGAGACAATGATCATTTACCTTGTCGAGAGTATTCTAGAGGAATCTCATTCCTTAGATGTAATTAACTATGGGGCATGCCTATAAGAACTTAACAAACCGGTTTAAAATAAACCTAATTTATTTTTCATGTAAAGTAGGGAAGAATCTACGTACATATGCCCATAATCCTTAGGAGTCCTTATTGAGGTGATTAGGTCCATTATAGGGTGGTGACTTCTATCTTTTGAGATAGTACACCTCTCCTCAATGTCATACCTGATCATCCTAATAAGAACATCTACGGATCTATGTGGTGTCTTGAATAAAAGGCGTATATTTCTATTTTCATTTAATGTCTTCAAAAAGGATAGATAAAGGTGAGAATATTTTCACCACAGATTTTTCTGGTGACTCCACTAGGGATGGTTCCTCTCTCCATCTTTGGTAAATGATCATTGTCTTTGAATATCGATAGTGGGTTTGTACTTTAGGATGAATCCAAGACTATCCTTCTTTCTGTTGGCACTTAGCTCATTTCATTCTTGAGTTGAGTTAGCCAACATCTTTAGGTTTTAGGACCACATTCTGTTGGTCTTAAAACCCCTGTTGGTCTCCAATGGGTAAAATGAAAAGATCTAAAAAATCTTAAAGACTTCCTCCTTATCATTTTTTATGATAAGGAAA
This sequence comes from Cymbidium sinense, assembly GCA_021442155.1. Lineage (NCBI taxonomy): Eukaryota > Viridiplantae > Streptophyta > Magnoliopsida > Asparagales > Orchidaceae > Cymbidium > Cymbidium sinense. The sequence goes on along the minus strand of CM038221.1, from coordinate 83,188,445 downwards.
GGTTCATTCTAAAATAATAAAGACAAAAATAAATCTTTCATAAAAAACTTTGCTTTTCAAAAGCGCCTTTTCAAAAATGCACTTAATAAAATACTTTCTACAAAATTTTATCACCCTCATTTAATAATTTTCATAATTATCACATATAGGGATTTTCAAAAATAAAACTAATAATATTTTCCAAAAAGGACAAATGAATATCTTCTTTCAATTCACTTTGATGAGGATTTCATTTTCAAAATAAAATGAACAATCATCTCTTCCAACAATCATAATCATAAAGTTTTGAAAAAAAATATGCGTGGATCTTTCTATTCAATACACTCACACTTGTTAAATGAAAAATTCATTTGCAAACAAAATTAAACTTTTCAAAAAGCACATGTGAATATCTTCATCTAATATATTCAAATCTATTGAATGAAGATTTCATTTCCCAAGTAAAAATAAATACCATTTAAGAAATCTCACTTGAACATATCTCACATATGTTTTAAGTTGGAATTCCTCTCTTTCAAAAAAAGCAACAATCATACACAAAATAAAATCTTTATATTTCAAAAATAAGATTGATCTCCATTCTACATACTTAATTTATTGAATGGAAGTTCTCTTTTCAAAACATTAAAACTTTAACAATCACATTTTAAAATTTTCAAAATATATTTGGAATTTCACTTAACATACTCAAATTTGTTAAGTGAAGTATCCAAATTCAAAAAAAAAAAAAAATCAAAATTTTTAAACACATTTGGAACCTCACTTAACATACCCAAATTTGTTAAGTGAAGTCTCCAAATTCAAAATCCAACAAAACTTTTCAAACATACATTGAAATCTCAGTTTGCATGATTAAATTTGCTAAGTGAAGTTTCTAAATCTAAAATAAAAAAACAACAATCATATTTCAAAATTTTCAAACACATTTGGAATCTCAAGTGAAGTCTCCAGATTCAAAATCAATCAAAAATTTTCAAATATACATTTGGAACCTCATTTAGCATAATCAAATTTGCTAAGTGAAGTTTCTAAATCTAAAATCAAAAATCAATAATCATATTTCAAAATTTTCAAACACATTTGGATTTTTATTTAGCATACTCAAATTTGCTAAGTGAAATTTCCATTTGACAAAACCAAGTGGGGCTTCATCTTTAGCATAAAAAAAAGTTAAGTCTCCACTTTCAAAACATATCAAAAACAAAATGGAACAATTAAGATTCCCTTAGCATACCAAATTTGCTAAGAATCCCACCCTTTTCAAAAATCAAATCATTTCCAAACAAATGAAACACTTAGGATTCCCTTAGCATACCAAATTTGCTAAGAATTCTATTTTCAAAATCAAATAAAACACCCTTGGGTTCTTCACTTAGCATACATAAATTTGCTAAGTAAGAATTCCAAAATTTTCCAAAAATCAAATCAAAACAAAATTCACAAAAAGAAATAATCACTTCACTTCACTTAGCATACTTTAATTTGCTAAGTAAGTACAATTTTCAAAAAAAATCAAACAAAAATAAAACCATTTGACCCTTACTTTAACATACCCAAATTTGTTAAAGGAAAGGGTCCTCAAATCAAAAATCAAAAATTCAAATTCAAAACAAAATGAACCTATGGAAGCATCCTACCAATAAATTTTGAATCCATATTTTAACATACTTAAATTTGTTGAAGTTTGAATTCATATTCAAATTCCTCTTTCAATCAATCTCTTCAAATCTATTTGAACCCCACTTAACACTTCCAAGTTGTTAGATGTGGGTTCAAATTTTCTAAATTGAAAATTCAAAGATCTATGGAGACAAAAACTAATGCATGTTCATTTCTCATTGCAGATTCTTTCTGATTCAGTAGTTCAATTTGCTTATGTGAAATGGTGGGTTCAGAAATTTGTTTACCTTCCCTCGGTATGGATCTAGCTTTTGGATTAGGCACTTCCCGTTTGGACCATACCCACTTGATTCACTTTGGCCGAGGATTTGAGGGGGCCAGGATCACTTGTGAGGGCATTCCCTCACCATGATTCAAGGGCGAAGGTGGCCAGGCGGGTCATCAGATACTTACCTTTTGATTCGAATGTCTCCTCACTGAGAAGGAAAGCTATAATAGTACCATAGAATTGTTATTCGGCAGTAGTCGTGATTACCGACTCTAGTTGCAGTTCATCCCAAAGTTGCTCATGTTGCCCCAGTGAGGGCTAGTACCTTACCATCTGTACCTTGTAAGGGTAAGGCTCCCTTGGTCTCAGGGCTTACCTCCCCTACATTTGAGTATGGGTCTAGCTCCTCCCCATCCTATCGACCGGTAGGAACAAGAATCGCATGATCAAGTGGTTTCACACCGGGATAAGAGGGAGATGGCACTGCCATGGATGAATCTCCCATTATCACATCACCACTAGTTATAGAAAACTAGTTCCATCCTCTCTCTAGATCAAATAGAGAGGATGCAAAGAGGATCCGTTCATCACCTGCTTTAGTGGTGCAATTTTAGCCGGTTTGGGGTAAAGGCGTCATACGGCCTCGATCTATTCTACAAGGTGGGTGGAGCATGATGCTCATGTGCGGGACTCGGTTTGACCTTTGATCTATCCCTCATAGTGTGGGAAGCATTCATCAAGAGAGGGAGTGAGGCCCATACATCCGTGTTACTAGCGAGGGGCGAGGTTTAGCTGTCGATCTTACGCTGATTGATTTTCTATTTCGGCGTGCTACCTGCACCATGATAGTATTCTTCTCGGGACTAGCATCATGGGAGGCGCTCTTGTGCATGGAGAGTCGGTGGTGTCTCCACCCCACCACTCTACGCCTCATCCACCATTGCTAGTACATGTTACTGCATTTCACATTCCATCTAGGGCCATGAAGGTCACATCTGGGGAAAAGCGCACCCTGTTGGTGATTTGGCTATGACCTAGGGATCCTACCCCTCTTACACCACCCATTGTGGTAGGGCCGAGCTCTCCTGCTCATCCTTCTGCCCAATGGTGGTGCGAAAGGAGTGGCGACCCGAAGCATCGTGGTCATTCCTTCACCAACTCTGCCCATATAGCCGGATGTGGAGATGGTGACAGTGATTTCAGATATTCTATGAGTCATACAGGTGGTAGTGGAACATCCTAGATTGCTACCCCTCATCCTTGATAGTAGTGAGTACACTCCACATGAGTAAACTCTCCGATGATAGGCAGGTTGGTGCCTCTCGGTGTATGATAGTGATCCTGCCTCGAGATCATTTATTTTTGTTCAAATTGATCATTCTCTAAAAGAGATAGTAACACATTATCTTGTAGAGGAGAAGGAGATCTTGGGGTTTGATTGGTCAGATGAGGAGAAGGTCAGCTTCAATCCTAATGAAGATGATTTATTGGGAGACTCAGTCGGGGTTTGTATGGTAGATACTAGAGGATCCCTTCTTAAAGAGCATCAGACTATGGAAGGTGTTGAGCCGGAGCAAGAAGATATAGCACACTTGACCCAACACCTCCTAGCATAGATCAAACAGAAGGATGAAAAGATAGAAAGAATGGAGAAGAGGCTCGATAGTGCGACTATCTTAGCATTGTAGAACAAGCCCATGGTTCATCCCCTACAGAGACTAATTGACTAGAGTTGGTGTCTTGGACCCATAAGAATTTACCTCCATTGAGCAAGGTAGCACGCATGTATAGGAAGTAGTGGATAGTACCTCCATACAAAAAAATGGATATCAAGTCCATGGTTGAGTAGCAGGTGAAGGAGGTGTTGGCTTAAGCTCGGGGAGGATCGTCAGTTCTAAAGGGTAGACCCTACCCAGAGGAATTTGATGCAATCCAATATCCTAAGGGTTTCGTGCCACCTTTCTTCAAGAGTTTTGATGGCAGTAGAAACCCGAGGCTGCACATCACACATTTCATGGCCAATTATTGTAACGCTAGTGGCAATGATGCTTTACTATTTCATCTCTTCGCCAGTAGCTTAGCAGAGATAGTTTTTGATTAGTATGCAGAACTTCTCAATAGTTCAGTAAAGACTTTTGCTGAGTTGGAGCAACTCTTCATCAAGAAGTTTGCTGGAGCTCAGCAAAGGGTCACTATTGGTGATCTCTTTATGGCTCAACAAAACTATGGTGAGTCCCTTGTTGATTACATTCTTAGATGGCATGATTATGAAATGCAAAACATAGTTGTCTGAAAGGCATGCCATCGAGATTTTGCTTAAGAATATCCATGACTCGGTCACCTTCGTGATCAATGATTTCACCATCAAAATATTTTAGAAATTAATCAATAAGGTGGCTAGCTTGCAAGGAGAAGCCAAACAGTTACCTTCTCCAGATCTACCAATGAAGCCAAAGTCCGCAAGATATGAGAATCACAGGCGGTCATAGGTAGATAAGGAAAGCATAGAGTGGTTTGAGAGACCTGGGTGCTCCACTCCCGCCTCCCTACCACCATCGAGGTAGCCCTACCACCTCTGGCCTGATGGCTTGCATCTACCTCCCTCACACCACATCATGCATGTACACATAGTATGTCCACCTACTACTCTTATGGATAAATTAAACAAACCATACTCATTTAAGAGAGAGGTAGTTAGAAAAATCTTTAAGAATCTCTTAAAGAAACCTGACTTTCAGCTACCCAAACTTAGAAGGCCGGAGGAAGTGGGCAAACAATTTATTCTAACTTTTGCCCCTACCACCACATGCTAGGTCATGTTTTAGAGGATTACTTTACATTCATGGATTGGCTTGAACATAGCTTCAAGACTGGTGCTATAGTTATCCCGAAGGAATAACTTATAGAATAACCATCCAGTTCCATTAGGGTAATCCTTAGGGATGACTGTGATCCTTCCAAAACTAAAGAAGGTTGGGATATCTCCTTATCCAAAATCTCTAAGAAAATTATCTCTAAAATCAAGAAACTTTCCTTGTAGGTGTATGAGTCAGCTCAAACCTCCAACCTCAAGGAAGGCTTGCAAGTTTGATTAAACTCAAGGAAAGGGGAGCTCGGTCAGCGACAACAATAATAGCATGTGTTGGCCCAGAAAAGCCGAGTAGCACAACCATTGGCGAGTCAGCCTCCGACCTAGTTGACTTCCACGGCGACTTCTTCCACTGACTTACTTTCTTCTTACTTGTAGAACTCTTGTATCGTGGATAAGGCATCAAATCCTTACCCACTCACTTTACTTGATTTCTACTTTGTATCTCCAAAAAATTCCAAGAAATTGAAGAATAAAGCTAGTTTGAATTTCATTTGTGTCACTTCTAATGGGTTGTCTACTTCTATTTTTAATGATAACTCTTCAAGTCAAAATAACTATAACAATTCTGATATTTCTCTTTCTGATTTAAAGTTGGATTTTCCTACTCTGAATACTATGAGTTTGCCTCTTGAGATAGACTTAGAATCATCCGATTCTGAGGGTCCCATAAGAGAAGCTATAGGTGAGCCTAACATGCAGGTAGAGTCTTCCATTACCCTGCCATAAGAGATCACCGAAGTCAACCTCCGTAGTGGCAATGTTCTACCTCTTAGGGCAGCACCTCAAGATAGAGGGAAAGAAGTCATTGGTTTAGAGGATCGAGAAGCCCCTCCATAGGATGCTCCACCCTTGGATATGCTTGTGGAGGATCAGCCCAAGGTGGACTATAATGTCCTCTTTCACCTAAGAAAGTTGCCATCTAAGCTAAGCATATACGATACATTTGTCTTATCCAAAGAGATGAGGGAATCATTAGCCAAGGATCTCCTTGATCTTGAGATATGCTTAGCTCAGCTGACCACTATTAGTGAGGAGGCAGATTATTCAAGAGAAGCTCAGGGAATCACTTTCACAGATGAAGACCTTCTTCTGGGGGACTTAGAGCACAATCGTCCCCTCTACATTACAGTTGACATATTTAGACTAGCCAAAGTTCTTGTCGATCCAGGTGCATCAGTAAACATTATGTGTCTAAAGACCCTTGCTTATTTGAAGATCGACATCTCCACACTCTGAGGAGATCGGATGATGTTGAGAGATTCAATGAACAAGGTGAGCGGGCTTTAGGTTCCATAGTGTTACCTTTGGAGATAGGTGATTGGAAGACTGAAGCCAAGTTTTTCATAATTGATTCAAATACTTCATTCACTGCTTTGCTCGACAAGCCTTGGATACATCAGAATAAGATAATTCCATCCTTCCTCCATCAGTGCATGAAGTTTAGGAAGGATGGGATTGAGTATTATGTCAAAGGAGATGAAAAGCATTTTCAGTTAGAGAGGTTGAGATATATGAAGATGCGACCTACTATCTTTCTCAAAACACCCTTTCTCATGAACTTGGACAAAATTCAAACTCAAATTCAAAAGCAAAAGAAAATGAAGAAAAAGGAAAAGAAAAGACAAAAGAAAAAGAAAAGAAAAAGGAAAATCCAAGTGAACAAGAAAGGGGAAAGAAGAAATAGATCACATATCACATTTCCACCATAGTTCATTCCATCATATGGACATGTGGGTGGGATGACTCAACTCCACAGGCGGTAGAGGTAGAAAAAGAGGTTCAGGTGGAAGACCCTGTTGGCCATCGACCAACGGGGTTATGTTCAATTCATAAGTACCCTACTATTCACATAGACTTGGAATGAGGATGAGTCTAATGTGATTAGTATACCAAACCCTCTCAATGGGTTTCATTGGAGGTGACTTTGAGAGCGATGATGACCAGCCTCCAAGCAAAAAGTATTGAATCGGTTTATGTAACTATTAGTGGGAACCTTAGCTCTAATGTCACTTTCATCTCAAAAAGTTGAAGTTTTAGTAGTTAAGGAAGCTCCTAAGTCTTCCAGTGATATGAAGATGAAAAGATTCTTTTGGGATCATCATCCTCAAGTCTAAGTTGATGTAGGAAGGATACATTTAAAGAATTAATGGAATTATTGTTTGACTTTTACTCTTGTGTTCATAATCTTATACAAGATTTAATTCCTCACATGGTCTAGCACATTAGAGTACTTTTTAAGTTGGAATATATGGCGGAAGCACATAATCAAAGTGGATTAGGATTGGACAATGATCCAGTCGATGTAATGCAGTTGTTACCAATCATTTAGAGTTTGATAGGTTCTTTTCACACAACACCAACTCTTATGAGAATGTGCATTTAGAAACCTCAGATGATCTCCAAATCAAAGATGCATCGCCATAATTTGAAGAGTAGATCCATTAAACAATTGACAAGCTTAAAGAAATTAACCTCAGGATAAAAGAAAGTCAACGCTCGATGTACATCAATTGTTGCTGAATGAAGAAGAAACCAATGACTTAGTTAGGCTATGAGTTTAAAGGCACTTTGCATGGAGTTATGAAGAGATGCCATCTATCCCAAACTAGCAATAGATCTCGCTAATCCTATCAAGCAATCTAGATGCATTTAGAAATTGAACAAAGGTCATTTCTAAAGTCAAAGATCGATCTTTGGTTTCATTAGGGAAGAAAAATATCCTACCTGGTTAGCCAGTGTCGTACCATTTAAGAAGAAGAAAGGCCAAATTCACATATACATCAATTTCAGGGATTTAAATAAGACATGTCCTAAGGATGAGTTTCTTCTTCCTATACCAGAATTAATGGTGGACATTGCCTCATCTCATACAATTTTCTCTTTCATGGATGGGTCATCTGGCTATAACCAAATCAAGATGACCAGAGGATGAAAGAAACACTGCCTTTCAAACTCTGATCAAAATCTATTATTATAGGGTCATGCCTTTAAAATCTTTGGTGCTACATACCAGCGACTTGATCTTCAACGAACTCATCCATCATCAGGTTGAGTGTTCGTTGATGATCTAGTAGTAGTCAAGCGAGAGAAAAGAAGACCATCTCTTTGACTTGAGAGTAGTTTTGAATGGTTAAGATAATATAACCTCAAAATGAATCCCACAGTGTGCATTGAGTAGCTTTGAGAAATTCCTTGGGTTTGTTGTCCGACAGGGAATAGAAATAGATCGAAAGATTAAAGCTATCTTAGAAATGCCACCTCCTAGAGTTTAACTCAACTTAGTTCCTTTCAAGGATGGTGGCATATCTAAGATGCTTTATCTCAACTATTGGAGATGCAAGCCATTTTAGCACTTGTCAAAAGGATCAAGTTCAAGTGGGATGATAAGTGCGATGCCTTTGAAGACATCAAATTTGGTGAACGCGGTTCTAACCTATCTTGGTAGGCCACTCATCCTCTACACCTTGCATTGGATGACTCTCTCGGCACTTTGTTGGCCCGATGAAGAAAGGAAGAGAGTGCTCTACTACCTCGGCCATCATCTAATTCCTACTGAAGTGAACTATCCACCTATTGAGAAACATTGCCTGGCTTCGATCTTTGTCTCCTAAAAGTTACGACACTATATACTTTCTCATAAGGTGAACTTGATTTCTAGAGGCAATGCACTATAGTATCTCATGACACGGCCAATTCCATCCAAACATTTAGCATGATGGTCTATGATTCTTTCGCAGTTTGATATCACATTCATACCCCTCCATGCGATAAAAGGATAAGCATTAGCAGATTTCTTAGCAGTACACCCACTTCCTGCTGGTTCTTCGCTTAGTGATGATCTCCCTGATGAACAAATCATGAATTTAGGGGAGGCCAACAACCGTCGATGGGAGATGTATTTTGATGTTGCAGCTTCTTCTCATAAAAGGGAAGCACCACAATTTACTCTTCCAGGAATGATAGGGGTAGAAATAGTTCTCTTAACTCCAAATTATCATGTGATGAGATTTTCATACTATCTTTTCAACTCCTACACCAACAATGAAGCCGAGTATGAGACTTTGATTGCCAGTCTGGAGTTAGCCATCACTATCAGTGTCAAGAGCATCAACATCTTTGGGGATTCTCACTTGGTCATCAATGAGCTGTTCAGGTCCTACAAGGTTCACAAACCCAAGCTTCGTTATTACCATGAGTATACCATGAAGCTGTTGGCCCAAATCCCTAAAGTCACCATCTACAGTTCCTGTGAGAATCAGAGCAGATGCTTTTGGCTGCTAAGAATTGGCATGTCGAGAAGATGAGTCCATTCTATAAGGGTCCAAAATAGACAAGTCTATCCCTTGATGATGAACTCATCGAGACTTTCTCTTGAAGGGGGAGGTTATATGGACAAGGAGCTGGATTGGAGGCAATTCATAGATTATTTGAACATAAAAAATTACCTCAAGAAAAGTCACAAAGTTAGGTGAAACAGAGCTCTCTCTATGCTCATTGATGGCACCTATACCGTCCTTTGACCAAATGTGGTTGTCTTGTTTAGATAAACATGTATGGCTTATAATTGGCGAGGTACATTGGGTCTATCACACCAATCAGTCAAGATGAAGATGAAGATCAAGAGACTAGGATATTGGCCTTCGATGATTACAGACAACATGGATGTAGCTAGGAGATGCCATCAGTGTCAGGTACCCAATATTCTACACCCTACACTGGCCTCTTAGCCATTTGAGTGTTGGGGTACCGACATTGTGGTTCCTATCAATCCTCCTTCTTCCAAGGGTCATCGATTTATTTTAGTTGTCACCGACTACTTTTCCAAGTGGGTGGAGGCAATCCCACTCAGAGAGATCATAGCTCAGCATGTGCTTTAATTTTTCAAGAACCATATCGTATATAGGTTCGGGGTACCTTGAAGAATTATATCTGATAATGGTATTGCATTCAAAAACACTAAAATTAGTAGCTTCGCTGGAAGACACAATATAGATTGGAGATACTCCACCATCTACTACCCCAGAGCAAATGGTTTAGCAGAAGCATTTAATAAAACTCTCATCCAAATACTAAAAAAGACACTCGATGAAATAAGCCATAGTGGAATGAGCAGTTGGTTGAAGCCTTGTGGGCCGACCGCATAACATATCGAACTCCAACTAAATCTACCGCTTATTCCTTAGTGTATGGGTCCGAAGTCATTCTACCTTTAGAAGTTCAACTCCCATCATTAAGGACAACATTGGGCAGCAAGATCACTACAAAGCATAATGAAAAGTTATGGTTAGAAGAGCTCGAAAGTTTGGAGAAAGTCTCTACGGCGTAGAACCTCGAGTTGTACAAGGCCAAAATGATTCAAGCTCACAATAGCTGGTCCTCTGATCGAGGGAGGAGAACTTGTGTTAGTCCTAAGGAGACCAATTGTTGCCCATCAAAGATGGGAGGCAAGTTTGAACCCACTTGGGAAGGCCCTATGTGTAGAGAAGACCTACCAAGGAGGATCTTATTAGTTTATTGATTGTAAAGGGGAATACCTGATGCTTCCAATTAATGGGCTATATTTGAAGAAAATTACTTATAAAATCATGTTTGAAAGTAATTCTATCAATCAACAAAAATCTGATTCCATTTTATCAAAATTTTCTATTCTTTCGAAGCATTGTTTGCTTGTCTTGCGAATTTGCCACGACATGTTTAGGTTAGGTGTAAGAGCCCTCCATCGGCATCCTATCCTTCTTTTATGACACAAACATGATCAAACACAATCTCCCAGTGCTATTAGAATAGGTGTGAGAGAACCCAAGAGGCATCCTATTTTAATTAGCACAACTAAGTTAGGTGTGAGAGAACCCAAGTAGTATCCTTTCTTAGTGGGAATCCCAAACTACCATCCGCAGCACCATTTCATCAAATTCCCCATCATGTTTAAGGTAGGTGTAAGATAACCCAAGAGGCATCCTATTCCATTTAACACAAGTAGAAAAATAAACACAAATCTTTTATCTCGAGCTATTTTGATGTGGGAGTAAGCCCCTTGTGGCACCCACTCATTAGCCACTCTAGGTCAGGTCTACATGTTACCTCGTTAGTATGTCACCCTAGTGGTCACTTGTTTGAAATATGTGAGTCCCCATGTTCTCTTCCTAACTTGACCATTATTAACCAATGAGCGCCTCATTTGTATGGTAGACTTTACTGCCCAGCTAGTAAGCTACACCATGTTGATTTTGTTTAAGAAGATGTGAATCCCTGTGCTTTCTTCTTGAACTAATCGTCATGATCTAACTATTAGAGGCTCCTTTCCTCTTAACTATATTTGAGTCGATGTAAGTCCCCCAGTGGCATTCACTCAGTAGTCACCCTAGGTCAGATGACACTTATCGAGCTAAAGACAGACTATCCCAACAATCAGCTCCGCTATAGGAGGATGTGAGTCCCCGAGCTTTCTTCCTAGGCTGATTTTTTCAAATCGACGAGCAACTTAGGTTGGTTAATGTTCACTATGCTGATAGCAACTCACCCAGTGGATACACCACTCTTGGCAGATGTGAGTCCCCGTGCTATCTCCTTAAGTTGGCCATCTAATACCTAATTGATATATGACTAGCCGTGTCATCTTCTCCAAGATTTTGGATTAAGCCTTTGTGGCCCCTCTCCCCATGGGCATTTTATTTGGACAATGTCCTTTGAGACCCCATTTAGACACTACCCAAGTTATTCTTGGGTTGGACAGTCCCCTTTTCCTAGTATCCACCCCTGTGGTTAGAGAATTTATTCAGTGGATGCACAGATTCTCCCTTGGTTCAGTAAATCTGAGATATGTCTAGGCTGATATATGCTCCTTCTCAGTTTGATCCCTCACAAACTAATAATCCATGATAAGCAAACAAAATAAACAAATTAATTCACTTGTGGATTAGGAATTTAAGCCCCCAAAGGGTCCCTTTTTCTAAGCAGGCATCTTATCTCTGGGGTAGTGTCAGCAGAACTCCCTATAGGAATTTCCTGACTACCTGAGTTGAGATAAATCCAGTTACTCACGTAGTTTCCTTTGGGTCTGTTCAATCTATTTTTTTTACAAGCAGTTACCACGGTCATTCCGCTTTGGAAGATATAAGACTATGATGCATTCTTTCTAGCATGACTATCGCAAATCGATGGGCAGCCCTAACTCAAGTTTGATTTATTGGCCAAAGTAACCGATCACCCTAGTGGTCTTTTATAGTGGAAGATGTGAGTCCCCGAGCTTTCTTCTCTTGAATTGATCATTGCAAACTGACAGGCACTCCTTTAGTCGGATAGATCTCCCATTAGCCAGGAAGTTAATCCCTTTGGTTTAGTAAATCTGAGATAGGTCTAGGTTGATATAAACTCCTTCTCAGTGTGATCCATCACAAACCAACAAAATCCATCAAAATAAATAAATTTGAAATAAATTTAATCTTGACTATCCTTGAGCTGATCTAAGTCTCCCAGTGGCATTCACTCAATAGTTAGCCATAGGTCGGATTCGATTTGTTGCCCAAAGCAACCAAACACCTCATTGGTTCCTTATTTTGGAAGATATGAGTCCACGCACTTTCATCCTAACTTGACAATTACACACCGAAAGGTATCTCTAGTTGGTTAGACCTACCTTGTGGTTGGTAAACTACACCCTTTGGATTGGTAAGTTTGAGTCAGGTCTAGGCCTCCATGGCCCTTGCTCAGTGCAGTCCATCAAAACTAATGGGACCCATCAAAACAACTAAAAAATGAAATTACTTTTGACTTTCTTTGAGCTAATTTAAGTCACCCAGAGGCATTCACTTGATAGTCAGCCTTAGGTTGGGTTCGATCTGTTGCCTCGCCAATGGATCACCCAGTAACTGGTCCCTACTTTAGAGGATGCAAGTCTACTATGCTTTCTTCCTAGTACAACTGCTGCATATCGAAAGGCATTCCCTTTGGTTGGCTAGTCCTACTATATATTTGGTAGACTACCCCTTTGAATTGGTAAATCTGAACTAGGCCATGGCTCCTGGTGATCCATTAAACCAATAGGGTCCATTTCAAAATTCAAAATTAAAAATATAAAAAAATAATAATCAATCAATCCAAATCAAAATCTCTTGCTTCTCCTCTATGAGATGCAAGTCTTTCTAGTTCCCTGGCGGATCTAGAATTTTAATCCCTTAGCAGATTTCACTTTTCTTCACTTTATGGATGACTTTTTAGTGGAGAGTTCACTTGTCTATCCCCGGTGGAGTCAAAACAAACACAATTAAATAAATAATAGATTAAAACAAACTCAACCCTCTTCCTTAGCGGAACTTAACAAATCAAGTCAAATTTCTCCCCAGTCTCAAATCAAATCAAACCTCTCATCCCCTTGTGGATGTTTTGAATCCATTTTCCTAGTGAAAAGCTCACATACTCAATCCCTAGTAGATTCCTCCTTCCCTCTCTTATGTCCTTGACATAAGTATTCTAAGTTCTAGATTCCTTCTACACCTGGGTTAGTAGTATCATGTTGTGCTTATGATTGTGTTGATCATTTCAATCAACACCAATATAGATGTTCCAAGTCACACCACCTATTGGGCCTTTGTTGACCTCATTTTTGGATGAGTCTCAACCCTCCATCTTAGGCATAGGATTCCTCTTAGACTTTAAGAGTTCCTTAGTCTTAAGACACTTAGTGATTAGTGACACTTAACCTAGCTCTAGAGACTTAGAAGAGTTAGCCATAGGAATAGGTCATGCCTTTTGGGGTGTTAGGAAAATTTGCCCATAGCTTGAACCAACTTCTCAATTCCCTTCAAGTCAAATTCAAAATCCAAACTCTATCAACTCCAAATAAAACCTTGAATCAATTTCAATGGATTTTTTCAAATCATGAATCAATTCCAAATAATTGAAGCCCATGATTAAAGGTCCAAGTTCAAATCTTTCCTAAGTCCTTTAATCTCCTCTTAAGGACTTACCCTAAATCATGTTCAAATCAATTCAATTTCATGAAATTTTCTCACAACCCATTTATATTCTCATTTATATTCACATATATAAATGAAATATTAATTCAAATCAATCAAACTGAATCCACAAACTCAAATTCAAATTCAAATCTTTCCTAAGTCCTTTAATTCCCTCTTAAGGACTTAGCTTAAATCAAATCCAAATCAATTCAAATTCAAGAAATTTTCTCATAACCCATTTATATTCTTTTATATTCACAAATATAAATGAATATAAATATCAAAATCAATTCAAAATCAAATCAAATTCAATCAAAATCCAACCTAAGCCTTTCAAGACAAAATCTTGAACTTAGCCAAATCAAACTCAAATCAAGCTGAACTTGATTTTCTTCATGATTCAATCAATCCTATATCATGAATTAAATATAAATATAAACTTCAATCAAAACCAAAACTAAATTCAAAATCAAACCCAAGTTAAACTCATGTTCACCCTTTGACTTGAAATCATCAAATGAATCAAAACTCATTTGACTCCAAATCTCTTGCAAATGGATTTATATTTCAATCATAAATCCATATGTGAGTTCAACCAAACTTGAATCAAGCCTTGATCAACTAACTAAACCCAATTAGCTCACTTAACTCAAAGTGGCCAATTTGACCTACATGAATCAAATTTCAATTCAATCCAAATCAAAGTGAATTAAGCCAGTCTAAACTTCATGTCATATTTGTTGATCATCGTAGGTTAACTAATTGTCATGAATTGGGTCAAACCAAGTCAACCTAGTCTGTTGAGCAAGGCAACCCTTTAACCCACATGAACTCAAACTAGCCAAATTGCAACCTAAACCAAATTGATTAGAAAAAAAAGATACCAATCCATTTAAAATGATCAACCAAACCCAAACTAAGCCATGATTCAAGCCAATTTGGTCAATTGGGTCAAATCGATCAACTTAGCCCAAATTGACCTAAAAGATCAAATTGGCCAAAATATAAATTAAATCCAAATTAAACCAAATTAATTGAAACTATTTGAATCAATGTACTCCAAATAGTCATATGAACTTGACCCAAATCTTGGATTGACCTAATTTGACTAATTGGTCAACCTAACCCATTTTGACCTGATTTAACCCAAATGGGTCAAATTAACCCAAATTAAACCAAATGAACATCAAATGACATGAAATTTGTTACAAATTACTTTTCACTCATTTCAAATCTGTCCAAATCAAATTTAAAGCCAAATGACCACTTTGCCCTTGGGTCAAAGGCATTCCATGATAAAAGACACTTTCCCAAGTGGTCATTTCTCTTCCATGGCCACTTGGCACTCTTCCATTGGTCCAGATAGGTACCAAGGACACTGATTTTTTGACCCAAGGAGTGTTTGCGGCAACCATGACTCATGGGGTGGTGAAATCATCTCACCTCTTCCATTGGAACTTGCATGTGACCTCCCTCCTGACACCCACTTGTCCTTCATGGACCTTTCCATGCCAGCCAACCATGGGGTTAGGATGATTCCATTCCACCAATGACATGAGTTTTAAAGTGGAAAAGATTCATTTCACTTCACTTTTCATTCTAAGGCTTTTGGTCGAAAAATCATTCCTATTCTCTCCTCAAAGCTCCCAAGCCATTAGAAATCATCCACTTCATTTTGGAGAAATACTCAAAATCAGGGATTTGGTGAGAAGCACATAGGAAACCACATAGGCAGGATCCTCAGTTCAAGGCTTCTTCCCACATTGACGACAGACCATTAAAATTATTCCGGTGAGGTAACCTTCAAAAATCATAGCCGACCTTAGGATCTTTCATTTTGTGATGGATTTTCACAATTTTTAGGAATCTACCCTAGATAATCCTACATTTTTACTTTAAATCATCCTAATTAAAAAATATAAATTTTTTAGTGTGAATCAACGTGAAAATAAGTCTGTTTGGACAAGTTTTCACTTAGAAACTCTTATTTTCCATTTAAAAAGCCTAAAATCACTATTTACCTCGGCGAGCGTCATCTTGATCCATTTGATTGGACGGATCTCGTGATCATTGTTATCAGCAAAATAGCAATGCAATCTGGACCATCCGTCACATGGTTTAGGACGGCTATAGCATGCCGATCCCCGATCAGCCTCTAGATCGCAATCGATCCCATCCGGTTGATGATCGAGTCAAGACCTACGGGTTGCTCTCCATGGTTTGATCTTCCTCTCAGCATCGCGCGTCGCCATCCGCGAATGCGGCGTGATATGCGCCAATCCCTGTGCTAATCGCCCATTTTTTTTCTTATTTAAAATTGAAATTTTAAAACTTCAAAAATTCATAGAAAATAAAGTACTTAACCAAAAATTGTAAATAGTGCTCGTTGGATTCATCTTTCTGAGAGGAATCCAACAATGCAAAAATCCCAAAATTTCAATGAATATTTGGAGCTTAATTGGACTTTTAGTGAAAATCAAATTTTTTAAATTAAATCAAAAATACATGTTAGATTAAGTTGAAATTTTCAGATATTAAGATTAATGTTAAAATACACCAACTATAAAATTTTCAAGTAAAAAAGACGTCTGGATTAAAAGATATTAAGTTTTGAGTGTCAAATGATTTATTTTAATAAAAATAAATTACAAGAATTCCTAAAAATTACTTAAATCAATTGAAACTTCCTAAATTCATAACTAATAGTCAAAAATCAAAAAAAATTTAGGCTCATTTTAAAGATAGTTCAGAGGAGAATCCAATAAAATTATTTCTAATTTAATTTGAATAGTAGGTTTTCCTTAATTAGGCTTTATTTAAACTTAATAATTACTTTAAACTCAGAATTAATTCTAAACTTTTCAAGCATGTTTAGTGGGATGACTTCGCCTCCCCAATTTTCTTGAATTTATTAATTAGGAAATTAATTAATGAACCCTAATCTCTCTTAATGCAATCAATATTAATTAAGCATGTGAACGTGGTTTAACTATTGTTAATTAACTTTGTTTGATTAGGAGATTTATGGAATAATTTTGGGATATTTTTCTTAAGCTATTCCTGAAGCCCCCTTCCTTCATTAATCTAAACTTAATTAATGGCTAATCCACTAATGACTTACTTAATTAACTTGAAAAAATTTTCAAAACTTTCCAGAACTTAAGTAATCCTTCTTGGGTAGATGCTTAAGTATTAAAAAACCTAAGCAGCTTAAGAAAATCGTACCTAACTCACATGTGTGGGAAATGTTATGAAAGTACTTAAATTAAACCCTTTAGCTTAATTAATCATTAATTATGAGCCAATTACATTAGGTACCTTTCTTTCTTAGGATGCATTGCTGATTTAAATTCTTTATGGTTTTTTGTCATACATTGGCTCATAATTATTTGATTAAATATGTTAAAGTGGTATAGGTAAGGGGTAATTAATGAACTTATTCTACACCTTAACCTAACCAAAGCATAAAATTAATCTAATCACCTAAAAATTAAAGTAAAACCATACACACATTTGGGAATGGGTAAGACCAACAAACATTCTCACACTTTCAAAACTCAAATCAAACTCAAAAATAAAATGAAAGTCTCTTTAAACAACTTTTGATTCTAATTAAATGATCTTACTTTATAAGATTATCATTAAGAATTAATTAGAGTGAATGAAATTACATGCTTACATTACTTTATTTCTTTCCTAGCATGCTAAATGTGTATGTCATATGAAAATAATGCATTCATGCTTTTCTAAATTCAAATTCAAAATGAAATATTTTCTTTATGTCAAATTGCATATTTTGGCTAACCTAAAAATGTGAGTAGCTATTATCACTATTAAATTCAAAACTATTTTCAAAATCTATAAATAAAATACCTAAAAAAGTGCTACTTATAGTTTATTTATAAGCTTGCATGTATGTGTCTTATGTTTACTTTCTTTCTTTCCTCTTAATATGGATTTGAATAAGATTTAAAGTGTATAGTTCTTTTAAAAGAACAAACACTTGCTTAAATATTCTTATCCTTTTCCATATTACTTAAGAAAGATCCTACACTTACACATATAAATTTACATAACCAAGTCAAACATAAACAAATTTTTGCATCTTTCTTTTTCATTCATTTCTTTTGTACATATGCTTGTATTTAAGAAAAGTGATATATTAGTCTGGACAATCCCGATGTTGCAAGGCTTTAAGTAGCCCTAAGTAGTCTTGTACCTTACACCCTTGGGTAATAATGGGGCCATACTCACTTATGCCTTTCATACATACATGTGTGCATATGAAAAGTGGATAAGAAAATCTTAATGAAATCATGCATCATAAAACATTCAAATTTTCAACTCACTTAGCATTCTCTTTCCATGCATTTCTTTTGTACATGCATATGTATTTAAGAAAAGTGATACATTAGTCTAGACAACCCATTCGAGCCTTTAAGTAATAAGTAGGTCTTGTACCCATTGATTGACAATACGCCATGTTATCTTATACTTGTAAATGTGCATATGAAAATGGATAAAAGAATCACTATCTTCTACTTAACAAATTATGCATACATGATTCCAAGTTTATTTAAGCAATCTAATTATTATTAATGTGTAAATACTTGCATTGCATGTATCAATATGCTTAATTGATTCATGTGCATGATACACTAAGAAATAAAATGTTGTGTTTATTAGTAATTCACTTTACTTAATCTAAAAATGCCATTCTTTTGAATATTTGTTTAGAGAAAATATAAACTTAAGATTAATTAAAATTCTTATAAAATATTCACTAAACAAAAATCATTAATGAATCTATCTTAGAAATCACTTATGGTATAGAGGAAAGAGAAGTTCTCTTCTCTTTTCCTCTCTTTACAACCTTTAGTAATTAAGTAGGTTCATTAAAACCAGATCAAATCATCAAATAAAATTAACCCATGTCAACTAAACAACTTAAATGAGACCACTCTTCTAAGTTGAACCTTTTCTTACTTGGAAAATCCTAACCTTAAAACCTAGCTAAGCATACCAACCAACACATTAGGCTAAGTCACCACTTCTAGTCCTATGTTAGGGTGGTGCATGCTTTGATGTTTATTTTTGTTTTGTGATTTAATGTTTTAGTATAGATGTTAGGTTGTATGTGCATTGAATGAATGATAGGATGTTCTTAGTCTAAATTATTTTATAATTATGCTTAAATCTCATAAAAAATATAAATATTTTTGCTTAAGTGCTTTATACCCCTAAGCATAAAAAAATGGACTTGATTACCATATTGCCAAGTCCAATTTATTGATATACATGCTTGGAAATATGTGGTTTGTTTAGCTAATTTCTATTTTTTTTAGTTAGATTTACTTTTCCCTTGTAATTTTGCAATTAGGATTTTGGAATGATTGTTATGGGGATTATAATGGTTATAAGGCCATGCCTTATGTACCATGTGAAATTTCTTTACCATATAAAAGAAGGAACCAAAGAAGAAAGAAGAAAAGAAGAAGAAAGAATAAAGAAGAATGAAGAAATGAAGCTTGAAGACCCCAATGAATTCCTTGCTTAATGTACTTAATTAGTTTGTAATCATTTGTATAAGGGTAGAGCTCATTACCCAATTTATTTTGGTTTGTCAATTGTGCAAACACATTGCCTTTTATTCTTTTGCTTTAGCTTTATAAGATGTTTGATGTTTTGTTTATCTTGTGCTTTAGAAATGACATTCATTTCCTAGTTTCTTTTTTGCTTTGATATATGGTATGGATGAGGATTAGGCTCTTAGGAAAAAATAAATCTTCTACTTAATTAATCAACTCAAAATTAACAATAAATAACTCATAACCTCATTGAAACTTAAAATTAAATAAATTAGCAACCCCAGTTGGATGAGTATTTCTTTTACAACATCATGCACAACAACATATTACTTCACTCTTGATTTGGAGGCTTCCTGCAAAGAACTTAGCTTGACCTTTGAGCCATGGTGGAAACGCCTCCCATCTTGGATTTTAACATAATCTAATTTCTCATGCATTAGGAACAAATCTTATCACCAGTCAAATGATTGTCCAAAAAAAAATAACATGTATGATTTGCATTAGATTTAGGTCATTTTTAAAAGCCCCTACATGATCTAGTCTCTTTAAGGAGTGAGTTTAAGGATTTGATCTCTTTCTAAATACTTGACTAACTTTTGCATAAAGCATGACTTTCACATGAGTTTAAAATCATGAGTTAACCAATATGTAAGTCCAAAGCTTAGGTGATTTGTCCACTCTTGTGGAGGCAAATCAATACCCATAGATTTAAGTGCTTTTGGCCCTGCCAAAGCTCCATGAAGGTTGTTGCTTCTTCTCATGGGCCATAATCACAAATCTCACCTCTTAGGTATTTTCATGACCTTGCATCATGGAATTATAAGCGCTAACTTCTAATAAAAATTCAACTCAAATAAATAATTCCCCTCAATTTGAAAAATGTAAAGCCCAACCATAGGATAGTTTAGAAAGTTTACTAGGCTTCCTAATATCCTAAACGTCCTCTACTCATCTCCATTTGGCTTTGATAAAAACTCTCTCCTCTTGATCGATCTCACTTAATTTGCCAAAAATAAACTAATCGATTGATAGTCATGCTTATTGAAATCTTTGGAGACAATGATCATTTACCTTAATCAAGAGTATTTTGAGGAATCTCATTCCTTAAGATGTAATTAACTATGGGGCTTGTCCCTGTTAGAAACTTAACGAACCTGATTTAAAATAAACCCTACTTTACTTTTTCATGTAAAGTAAAAATATGCATGCATATAGTCCTTAGAGTCCTTATTTGAGGTGATTAAGTCATTGGGTGGTGATTTTTTGAGATAGTACAACTCATCAATGTCCCATCACCCAGAATATCTTCCCATGGTGTCTCAACAAACATATTTCTATTTTCATTTATCCTCTTCAGAAAGGATAGATGAAGGCAAGAATATTTTCACCACAAGTTCCCACAGCAAGGAAGGATCCAATTCAATCAAAGCTGAAGCTCAAGCAAGGAGGAGTTGGTCCATACATTGATCTACTTTATCTCAAGTGCTCATACTTTTAGTAAGGCTTCATCTCAACCAGATGAGGATTCTCCAAGAGAATCGAGCACCAGTGATCATCTCTGGTGAGGTATAGGATTTTTCGACCACTAAAGTCAATGTGGTGTGGAGCTTTGTGAATGAAATTTTTACCTCATCGAATTTTGATCGTTGGATTTGCTGCTTTCTATCTTTAGATGTGGGTTGGTTTGATTCCTAGATCTAGCTTGGATCTTCCCCTTGATCATGGATGATCTCACTCAGGGAAGAACTTCGTCTCGACCATCCATCGATGGACGAGATTATTGACATGCAGATATCTATTTATCTTTTAAAATCGAGGAGATCCTAGCCATCCGATCTTTGATCGGTAGAATTAAAGCACGCCCGCCACCCCGTTTGAGGTGGCAACTTAAGTTATCCCTCAATAAGCTAAAGCGCCCAACCGCGTGGAGAGTTATTGCTTAGGGTTAATTAAAAATGCTTAGTTAATTTTTAATTAATTCAAAAATCTTCTATAATTTATAACTCTTCATAGAAAATTCAAAAAAAATATGAAATAAAATTCTATGGATAGATAATGAAACCTAGAACATTTTAAAATTAAGTTTGATGAGTTTTGAATTATGCTTTTCTTTGAATTTGGGTTTAATTAGAAAGTGTATTTTGCTAATTACTCTTTAATTAGGATCCTAATTAATCCCAAATTTCTTAGGTAAGTTTTAGGGATGACTTCTGCCTCCCTTAATTTTCTTGGGATTTATTGAAGGCTTGATTTAATTGCTATTTTCCTATTACCCATTATGTAATTAAGTATAATTAGGGTATGATTAGTGGTTTTACCCTAAGATTAGGGTTGATTAAGGTTAGATCCAGCAAGTATGAGGTTTATGAAATAATTTTGGGGCATTTCCCTTAAGCTATTCCCTAAACCCCCTATTCTCTCCTTAATCTCCTCTTAATTAAGGGTTAATTTATTAATAATCCCCTTAATCAATTTTCTAAAAATTCTAAAAAGTTTCAAAACTTAATTAATATATCTTGGGTAGATGCTTAGGTGTTTAATAGCCTAAGTTCAATTAAGGAAATTAAAACCCCATTCATAAGTGTGAATGGGTGTTTTGAAATTACTTAAGCTAAACCCCTTAGCTTAATTAACTTTTAATTGTGAGCCAAATAGTATTAGGACTTTTCATTATTAGGTGAATTGTAAATTTCAATTCCTTGTGGGTTTTATGTAATCACATTGGCTCATAATTATCTAGTTGATTCTTCTAAGGTGGTGTAGGTAAGGTTAATTAAGTTACTTAATTACCTTAACCTAATCAACATAAAAATGGATTTAATTGTTTAAAAATTAAACAAAAATATCAAACACATGTGGGAATGGGTTAGGAATTGCAAACTCATCTCACCTTCTTAAAATTAAATCAAACTTCAAACTAAACAAAAATTACTTTGTATCCACTTTGATTTATTCTAAATTTTCTTAATCTATAAGAATGTCTTTAGGATTTAAGTGAAGTGAGTTTGTTCACATGCTTTCATTACTTTGAATCTTTCTCCAACATGTTAAGTTGTATGTATTGTGATATCATGCATTCATAATTTTGAAATTCAAATTTTAAAATGAAATTGCTCACTTTATGTCAAATTTGCATGTGTTGGCTAAAGTAGAAATATGAATGGCTATTATCACTACTAAATCCAAATTATTTTTAAAATACATAAATCAAATACCAAATGTAAAAGTGTGCTACTTATACTTTAATTATAAGCTTTCATGTGATAGATTATAAAGTCAAGCTTATTATAGGTTTCCGTTCTTTCTTATGTTAGCCTAATTTTGAATAGGAGTTGGTAAGATGTAGGGTTCATTTGAAAAGAACCCAACACGTACTTAATTTTATACCCTATTCATCCCTATGCTATCACTTATGAAGGGTTGCATATACTTGCATGTGTAAATTGCATAAACAAAAATGAATCCATCAAACAACATTTTTTTCTTTTCTATTTCATTTCTTTTATATATATGTTTGTATTTAAAGAAAGTGGTATATTAGTTTGGACAACCTCGAGGTTGTGAGGCTTTAAGTAGCCCCTAAGTAGGTCTTGTACCTTACACCTCAGTTAATAATGGTGTTTGTACTCACTTATGCCTTTCTTACTTTCATGTGTGTAAAATTTGGATAAGGAAAACTCTTTCTACTTAAGAAAAATCATGCATATTCAACTTCTAAATTTCTTAAATGGATTACTTAGCATGCATCATAAAGTGTGTTAAATAGTCTCATTTTTTCATGTATGCTTAGGGTCCATCCATATGCATGTTATATATGTTGGGAAAATAAAGTAATGTGTGTTATGTGAATTTTGATTCATTTTATTTAATCTTAAAATGACTTTCTTTTTGAATAGGTTTGTTTAGAGTTTATCTAAACTTAGGATTAATCAAAAGATGTAATCAAAATATTCACATAAATGAAACTAAAATGTGAATCCCCTTTAGCAATTACTTAGGCATAACCTAGTAATTAATTGTAGGATCAACTTAAACCAAATTAAAACA
Organism: Cymbidium sinense; assembly: GCA_021442155.1. Lineage (NCBI taxonomy): Eukaryota > Viridiplantae > Streptophyta > Magnoliopsida > Asparagales > Orchidaceae > Cymbidium > Cymbidium sinense. The sequence goes on along the minus strand of CM038221.1, from coordinate 83,165,093 downwards.
TGAAATAAAAGTAACCCAAAATGATTAAACAACTTAAATGAAGCCTTCCTCTAAGTTGAACATGTTCTTCACACTTAAAAAATTTAAACCTAAAGCCATAGCTAAGCATACCACACAAGCCTTCAAAGCACACACATTAGCCTAAGTCACCACTTCTAGCATTAGGTTAGGTCGGTGCATGGTTTGATATTTATTTTGTTTTGTGATATATGTTTTAGACTGAATGCTAGGGTTATGGTCATTGAATGAATGGCAGGATGTCTTAGCCTAACTATTCTTTTCTGCAGGGGATTGTGCTTAAGGGGTGCTCTTATAAATAAAAATATAAATGCTTTTACTTGCAAGTACTTTATATCCCTAAGAATGATCCATAGGCCAAGTGGACTTAGTCACCCTGTGTGGGGTGATAAGTCCAATATCCATGCTTGGGATTTGTGTGATTTATTTTAGCTAACCTTTATTTTGCAGGTGTTAGTTAGATTTTCTCTTTCCTTTTCATGTAATAATTTGTATAATTAGGATTTTGGAATAATTGTTATGGGAATTAAGATGAACGTCGGTCATAAGATCCTATCTTATGCACCATGTAAAGCCTTGGAGCATCTACCATCCAGCCATCCAAAGGAAAGAACCAAAATAAAGAAAGAAGAAAGGAAGAAGAAAGAAGAATAAAACTTGAAGACTCCCATAACAATGAATTCCTTGCTTAATTGTAATATTCATTTGTAATCCGAGTTGTATAATGGTAAAGCTCTGCTACCCACATTTGATATTTTCAAGTTTGTGCGGTGGTGCCCAACCACAATGACCGTTTATTCTTTTTTTGCGATTAGCTTTAAAAATTGGTTGATGATTTGTTTAGCTTTTTCATTAAGTGACAAGATTTTTCTAGTTTCATCCTTGCTTCATGTATGGCCTGGATGTGGATTAGGCTCTTTAGGAAAAAATAAATCTTTTACCCAGCTTAATAACTCAAACTAAAAATTAAAGAACTCATAACCTCACCTAAAGCTTAGGTTTAAAATCAAGATAAAAGAATTAGCAACCCCTTAGCTGGATGAGTATTTCTTTATAATATCATGCACAAATGCATCTTATTTCACTCTTGATTGGAGGGATTCAACCTTTCCCTTGAGAACTTGATTGAGGGAAACTCACCTCTCCCTTCTCAGATTTTGGCCAATAAACTTCTTTCTCATGCATTAGTCATAAAAAATCTATATTAGAGTCAAAATAATTGTCCAAATGAAATAAAATGAAATTTGAATTGATTTAGTCATTTGAAACATGTCCCTTTACATGATCTAGTCTCTTTAGGGAGTAAGTTTAAGGACTTAGTATCTTTCTAAATAATAACAGCCTAGCTCTCTTGCATAAGCATAAAAATTTGCCTACATGTATTTAAAATCGTAGGAAGAGTTAGTTGGTGGCCACCTCTAGGAGGTTGTAAGTCTAAGCTGTTAGGTGGTTTGTCCTCTGTTGTGGAGGAAAATGAATAACCCATTTTCATCTTAGATTTAGGTTGTGCTTTCGGCTCTCATCGAAGATCCCTAGATTTAGGTTCTAAGGCTGCTTCTCTCCTTTGCGGGCCATAAGCATAATTTCTCACCTCTTAGATATTTCTTTAATCTTGTGTTAAGGAATCTTAAGTCCTAAAATTCTAATAAAAAATGCAACTCAAATAATCTTAATCAATTTCTAAAATGTAAAGCTCAACTATAGGATAATTTGAGATGCTCTCTAGATTTCCTAGCATCGTGAAGCATCTCCTACTCATTTCCCATTTTGGCTTCAATAATAACTCCCTTTTTTGATCAATCCCATTTGATCCTTCAAACATAAACCAATCATTTGATAGTCCTTCCCTATTGAAATCTTCAAAGACAACGATCTTTTACCTTAATAGAGAGTTTTCCTAAGGGATCCCATCCCTTAGGATGTAATTAACTATGGGGGCTTGCCCCTATAGGGAACTTAACGAACTCGGTTTAAAATAAACCCTACTTTACTTTTTCATGTAAAATAGGGAAGAATCTCTGGTAGCATATGCAGACCCATTGTTCTTAGGAGTCCTTGTTGAGGTGATTAGGTGCATTAAAGGGCAGTGACTTCTATCTTTCGAGATGGTACACTATTCTTTGATGACGTACTTGATCACCTGAATAAGAACATCTATGGATCTGCGTGGCATCTTAATAAGATGAATTTTTATATAGGTGTTGCCTTTTTCATTTCTTCTCCGATTTGGCGACCCCAGATAGAATTTTTCTCCGATTTTTCGACTCGTTGGGATGGTTCCTCTCTTCATCTTTATAAATGATCATTTGTCTTTGAGTATCGATAGTGGGTTTGTACTTTGGTATGAATCCAAGACTATCCTTCTTTCCATTAGCACTTAGCTAATTTCATTCTTGAGTTGAGTTAGCCAACATCTTTAGGTTTTAGGATCGCATTCCTTGTTGGTCTTAAAATCTCCATTGGGTCCTTTAATGGGTAAAATGAAAAGATCTAAATAAAAAGGAAATATCTTTAACTCTTCCTCCTTATCATTTTTATGATAAGAAAAGGTTCATCTTAAAATTAATAAATCTTCCATAAAGAACTTGCTTTTGAAAAGCACCTTTTCAAAAATGCACTTAATATAATATTTTCCACAAAATTTTGTCACCCTCATTTAACAATTCCCATAATTGTTATATGTAGGGATTTTCAAAAATAGAATTAATAAAATTTTTCCAAAAGCATAAATGAATATCTTCTTTCAATTCACTTTGATGATAGATTTCATTTTCAAAGTAAAATGAACAATCATCTTTTCCAAAAATTACAATCATAATCATAAAACTTTTCAAAAAGCACACATAAATTTTCGATTCAATACACTAACACTTATTGAATGGGAAGTTCGTTTGTAAACAAAATTAAACTTTTCAAAAAGCATAAATGAATCTTTCTATTCAATGCACTCACACTTATTGAATGGAAAGTTCATTTTCAAACAAAATTAAACTTTTCAAAAAGCACATATGAATATCTTCATACTCAAATTTATTAAATGAAGATTTCATTCCCAACTAAAAATAAATATCATTTAGGAAATCCCAGTTAAATATATTTCACATATGTTTCAAGTTGGAATTTCTCTCTTTCAAAAAGCAACAATCATAGACAAAACAAAAATTTCATATTTTAAAAATAAGATTAATCTCCATTCTACATACTTAAATTTGTTGAATGAAAGTCCTCTTTTCAAAACATTAAAATTTCAACAATCATATTTCAAAAAATTTCAAATATACATTTGGAACTTCATGTAGCATAATCAAATTTGCTAAGTGAAGTTTGCAAATTCAAAATCAAAATCAATAATAATATTTCAAAATTTTTTAAACACATTTGGAAATTCATTTAACAAACCCAAAATTGTTAAGTGAAGTCTCCAAATCCCAAAATTCAAAATTTTCAAAACACATTTTGGAACTTCATTTAACATACCCAAATTTGTTAAGTGAAGACTCCAAATTCAAAATCCATCAAAATTTTTCAAACATAAATTTGAAACGTCATTTAGCATAAAAAAATTTCCTAAGTGAAGTTTCCAAATCTAAAATCAAAAATCAACAATCATACTTTGAAATTTTCAAAGAACATTTGGAACTTCATTTAACATACCCAATTTTGGTAAGTGAAGTCTCCAAATTTAAAATCCAAAAATTTTTCAAACAACTTTTTGGAACCTCACATAGTATACTCAAATTTGCTAAGTGAAGTTTCCAAAGTCAAATCAAAAATTTTTAAAACACCTTTGGAACTTCTTCCCTTAGCATACCAAATTTTCTAAGGAGAAGTTTCCATTTTTCAAAAAAAAAAAAAATGAAATCAAAATTTTAAACACACCATTTGGAATTTCATATTAGCATACTCAAATTTGCCAAGTCCCATTTCACAAAACCAAGTGGGATTTCATCTTTAGCAAACCAAATTTGCTAAAGATGAATCTCGACTTTCAGTCATCTCAAAAACAAAACAAAACACTTAGGATTCCCTTAGCATACCAAATTTGCTAAGGATCCTACCCTTTTCAAAAAAAAAAAAAAATAAAACATTTCCAAACAAATGAAACACTTAGGATTTTCTTAGCATACTGAAATTTGCTAAGAATTCTATTTTCAAAAATCAAACAAAACACACTTGAGTTCTTCAGTTAGCATACCTAAATTTGCTAAGTAAGAATTCCAAAATTATCCAAAAATCAAAACAAAAAAAAATTCACAAAAAAAAAAAACAAAAATCACTTTCACTTCACTTGGCATACCTAAATTTGCTAAGTGAAATTCTGAAACAATCAAGCAAAAATAAAACCATTTTACCCTTATTTTAACATACCCAAATTTGTTAAAGGAAAGGGTCCTCAAAATAAAAAAAATTCAAAATTCAAAAATAGCAATGAACCTATGGAAGCATCCTATCAAAAAAGTTTGAATCCATATTTCATTATACTATTCAATTTTCTTTCAAATCTTTCAATCAATTTTGAACTTAACACTTCCAAGTTGTTGGATGTGGGTTTTAAATTTTCAAAATTTAAAATTCAAAATCTATGGAGACAAAAAATTGGTACAAGTTCATTTCTCATTTGATTCTTTTTTAGTGCGTAGTTCAATGTCGGTTTTCTAGGAAATGGATCTCAAAAATTTGTCTTTACCTTCTCTCACAATATAGATCTAGCTTTAGATCAGGCTGACTTCCCCCATTTGTACTATGCCCACCTGGTCCACTTTGGCAAGGGATTTGAGGGGGCTAGGATCACTTGTTAGGGCAATCCCCTCACCATAATCAGCAGGACAAAGGTGGCCAAGAAAAAGCCGATCATCAAAGTAGACTTACCCTCTGATTCAGATGTATCCTCATTGAACATGAAAGGCGTGGCGGTACCACCGTTATAGTTCGCGTGCATATCGGTTCTAGTTGTAATTCATCCTAGAGTTGCCCATGTTGCCCCAGTGCGAGCTAGCACCCTACCATCTGTACCCTCCAAGGGTAAGGCTCTCCTGGTTTCAAGGCTTGCCTCCCCTACATTTGAGTATGGGTCTAGCTCGCACTCCTCTCATCCCTACCCTAGAGAACAAGAACCATGATGGTTCCACACTGATAGAGCTAGAGGTGGCCTCGATCCATGGATGAGTCTCCCATCATTACTTCACCACTAGTTATGAAAAATTAGTTCCACCCTCTCTCCAGATTAGACAAAGAGGATGCTAGGAGGATCCGTTCATCACCTCCTCCAATGGTGCACTTGCAGCTAGTAGTTTCTAGGAGTATGATGTCATATGCACCTCCATCTATTCTACACGTGGTGAGCATACATGCAGCTCGAGTCAGGACTTGACCTTCAATCTATCCCCCAGCGTAAAGAGAGAGGAGGAGAGGCCCATACATCACAAGTTACTAGTAGAGAGCGATGGATGTTCAACCATCATCGCTTACTTTGGTTAATTTTCCAGCTTCACTACCCGCAACCATCGATAGTATTCTTCTCACGGACCATCACGGAGGGGCAATGCATAGAGAGTGGTGTCTCCACCCCATTGCTCTACCCCTCGTCTGCCATCGCTAGTGCAGGTTTCAACATCTCCCATTCCATCTAAGGCCATGAAGGCCACATCCAGAGAAAAATATACCCCATTGGTGATCTGACTATGACCAAGGGATCCTACCCCTCCTACACCGCCCATTGTGGTAGGGCTGAGCTCTCCTGCTTAATCTTCTGCCCTAGTGGTGGTGCGGAAGGAGTGGTGACCCCGGAGCATCGTGGTCGTTCCTTCACCAACTCTTCCCATACAGCCGGATGTCGAGATGCTGATAGTCATCATAGATATTCCAGATGACAGTTTAGTTGCACCAGTGGTAGAGGATCATCTTAGGATTGTTACCCCTATTACAGCCAGTATCAGTCAAGAGTATCATTCATCTAGTGAGTACACAATCGCAGATTGACTCTCCAAAGGCAGTGAGGTTGGTGCCTCTCTGCATATAGTGATGATCACATGTTCTTAAACTGCTACGAGTTATATTGATCCTTAGATGAGATAGTTGCACACTATTTTATGGAGAAGAAGGAGATCTTGAGTACGCCTGGTCCAATGAAGAGAGAGTCAGCTTCGATCCCAATGAAGATGACTTGATGGGGGGATTCAGCTGGAGTATGCATGGTCGATACTAGAGGGTCTCTCCTTAGGGAACAACAGGCCATGGAAGGTGATGAGCTTGATCAAGGAGACACTGCAGAATCAACCCAACACCTCTGACAGTAGTTGAGGTAGAAGGACGAGTAGATTGATAGGATGGCACAACAATTATAGGACTTGTTAGCAACAGTGTCAGTACTTTAGAAGCAAGATCTTTTAGTTCATCCTATTACGGTTGATGTTAGTCAGCCTGAGCTAGTGCATGTTTTAGATCCAGTTAAGACTCTACCTCCTGTTGAGCAAAGTAGCACTAGCTTAGGTTACTATAGGTGATCTCGTTGTAGCACAACATCACCCCCGTGAGTCACTTGTTGATTATATTCTCTGATGGCTCAACATGAGTATGGAGTATGAACCACAACTATCTGAATAAAATGCCATTGAGATTCTCTTGAAGAATATCCATGGCCCAATCGCCTTCATGCTTAAGGGCTTCACTATCAAGGCATTTGAGAAGCTAATCAACAAGGTGGCTAGTCTACAAGAGGCCAAAAGTTTCTTTAGATGTTTGTAGAAATCCCAAAGGTATATGAGAGACCTAGAGTGGTAGAAGTGATAAGGGAGCGACATTTAGAGATCATCAGAGAGCACCTGGGCCTCACCTCCTTTGTACCAATAGGCATTGACTATTTGTGCCTGACAAACTTGCCATATCACACCAGACATGGATATCCACCTAGGTCCACCTACTCTTTTAGATAAGTTAAACAAACCTTATTATTTTAAGAGGTAATCAAGAAAATCTTTAAGAATCTCTTAAAACTTGATTTTTTAAACAGAAGGAGGCCAGGAGGAAGTGAAAAATCATGATCCAAACTTTTTCCTTATCAAGTATGTTGCCATGTTTTGGATTGCTTTACATTCAAGGATTAGCTTGAACAGTTCAAGATCGTCTTGTAGTTATCCCAAAGGAATATCTTGTGGAACAACCTTTTGGTTCCATTATAATCCGGGGATACATGTGATCTACCAAAACTAGAAGGTTGGGACATTTCTTTGTCAAACCTATAATAAAATAATTCAAAATCAAAGCTTTCTTTGCGGTGCTCTTAGACCTCCAACACCAAGGAAGGTTTGCAAGTTGCCAATACTCCAGAAAGTGGGAATTTGGCCCGGATCATTGTCAGCCTCGACCTTGGTTGACAGCTTCCCACAGTGACTTCCCTTTGATCTAACCTTCTATTTCTTCTACTAGTAGAACTCTTGTATCAGGATACATGCATCAAAATCTTCTCTCACTTTTGACTTCTCTTTGTACCTCCAAATAATTCCAAATTGAAGAATATAGTTTGAATTATCGTGTCTCTTACATGTCTTATCTTTTATATTCCTAATGATAACTCTTCAAGTCTAATAACTATAGCAATTTTGATCTTCCCTTTTTGATTGAGTTGGACTTCCATTCACTATGGTTCACCTCTTGAGATAGACTTAGAATCATCTTGAGTCCCATAGAAGAAGCTAATGAGCACAGTGTAGGTATAACCTTCCACCACCTTGCCTCAGAGATTATCGAGTCAACATTAGTGGGAGTTCTACCTCTAGGCGGCACCTCAGATAGAGGAAAAAAGTCATTGAACTGAAGATTGAAGCACTTCCATAAGATGCTCCACCCTTGGATATGCTTGGAAGCCTAGGAAAGTGGACTACATCCTTTCTCATCTAAGAAAGTTGCCATCTAAGCTAAGCATATATGACCAAAGATGATGGAATCACTAAAATCTCCTTGATCTGAAATATGCTTAGCATTGACCCTCTAGGTGAGGAAGCACATTGCAAAGAAGCCAAGGGATCACCTTCATAGATGAAGACCTTCTGGGGACTTGGAGCACAACCATCCCTATACATCATTGACATGGATATTTAGACTGCCAGGGTTCTCATGATTGGATTGGGAACATTATGAGTCTAAAGACCCTTATTTTAAGATGACATCTCTACACTCGAGGATATAGAATGATGTTGAGGATTCAATGATTAGGTGAGGGCTTTAGGTTCTATAGTATTATTGGAGATAGGTGATTGGAAAGGCGAAGCCAAGTTCTACATCATTGATTGAATATACTTCATTCTTTACTTTGCTTGGTAGGCCTTGGATACATCGATAAGATCATTCCATCCTCCCATCATTGCATCAAGTTGAAAAGATGGAATTGAATACCTGTCAGAGGATGAAAAACCATTTTTAGTAGAGGTTGAGATTTATGAGGATGACCTACTATCTTCCTCAAAACACCCTTTCTCATGAACTTGGACAAAATTCAAATGCAAATACAAAGAAAGAAAATGAAGAAAAGAAAAGATAAAAGAAAATGAAAAGAAAATGAAAGTCCAAGTACAAGAAAGGGAATTGAAGAAGAAATAGATCATATCACATTCCATACATTCATTCCATCATATGGACATGTGGGTAGGATGACTCAACCTGAGGCAGAGAAAGAGGCGGTTTAGAGGTGGGAGACCCCCAGTTGGCCTTCAACCAATAGAGGTTATGTTCAGTTCATGGGAGTACCTACTATTCACATAGACTTGGAATCCAGAGGAGAGTCTAATGTGATTAGTATACAACCCTGGGTTCCATTGGAGGACTTTTGATCAGAGATGAAGGCAGCCTCCAAGCAAAGTATTGAATTTGGTTTATGTGAAACTATTAGGTTAGCTCTCCTCACTTACATCTCAAAAGTTGAAGGTTTAGTAGTTAAGGAAGTCTAAGTCTTTCAATGTGAAGCGAAGAAGTTCTTTTTTGGGATCATCATCCTCAAGTCGAAGTTGATGTAGAGCTTGAGGAAGATACTTTTAAAGAATTAATGGAATTACCTTTTGACTTTTACTCCTTGTGTTCAAAATCTTATACTAAAGGTTTAGTTCCTCACACATGGTCAGAAAATATGAAAAAACTATGGAATATCTGAGCAGGAAGCACAATCAAGCGGGGTCCAATCGATGATGAAGATTATTGCCATGTTACCAACCATTTGGAATCGATAGGTTCTTCTCACACATCCCCAACTCTTATGAGAATGTGTGTTTAGAAACAGATGATCCAGATGATCTCCAAGTCAAAAAGGCACCGCCAAAATTTGAAGAGGAGATTCATTTAATAATAAAAAAACTTAAGGAAATCAACCTCGGGACAAAAGAAAATTCTAGCCCAACATACATTAGTTCGTTGCTGAATGAAGAAGAAACCAATGACTTAGGTAGGCTATTGACTGAGTTTAAAGACTACTTCACATGGAGTTATGAAGAAATGCCAGATTATCTCCACGTTATAGTCCACAAGCTAGATAGCCCTAACGTTACCACAATTAATAGGCATGCGATTAGAAATTGAACAAATAGGTCATTTGAGTCGATCGATCTTTGGTTTCATTAGGGAAGAAAAATATCTACACGGTTAGCTAGTGTGTCATCAGTTAAGAAGAATGGAAAAATTCGCATTTGCGTTGATTTTAGGGACTTAAACAAGGCATGTCCTAAGGGTGAGTTTCTTCTTCCTATATCAGAATTAATGGTGGACATTATCTCATATCATGTAGTCTTCTGTTTCATGATGGATCCTCTGGCTATAACCAAATCAAGATGTCTCCTAAAGATGAAAGAAACACTTTTTGAACCCGATCAAAATCTTCTATTATAGGGTCATGCCTTTGCCTTAAAATCTTGGTGCTACATACCAACGGGCCATGACTTAGATCTTCAACAAACTCATCCATCATTAGGTTGAGTGCTACGTTGATGATCTAGTAGTCAAAAAGAAAAGGAAGACCATCTCTTTGACTTGAGTAGTTTTCAAATGATTAAGATAATATAACCTCAAAATGAATCCCCGAAGTGTACATTGAGTAGCTTGAAATTCCTTGGGTTTATTGTTTGACATGAGGAATAAATAGATCTGAAAAGATCAAAGCTATCTTAGAAATGCCACCTCTAGAGTTTAACTCAGATCCTTTCAAGGGGTGGCATATCTAAGGCTTTATCTCAAACTATCGAAGATGCGCCATTCTTTCAGCACTTGTCAAAAGGATGCCAAGTTCAAGTGAGATGTTAAGTGGTAGCATGCTTTTAAAGATATCAAAGAGTACTTTGTGAAGCCGCCAGTTCTAGCAGCCCCTTTCTCGGGTAGGCCACTCATCCTTTACACTACTGCATTGGATGACTCTCTCGGCGCTCTATTGGCCCAAGCCGATGAAGGAAGGAGAGCACTCTCTTACCTCAGCCATCATCAATTTCTTTGAAACAAATGATCCACCTATCGAGAAATATTGTCTAGCTTTGATCTTTGCATTTCATAAGCTATGACACTATATGCTTTCTTATAAGGTGAACTTGATCTCCCGAACTAATCCACTGTAGTATCTCATGACACGGCTAATGCTTTCTGGATGGCTCATTGGTCCATGATTCTCTCATAGTTTGATATCATATTTATACCCCTCCGTGTGGTAAAAGGATAGACACTAGTGGATTTCTTAGCAACACCCACTTCCTGCTAATTCTCCGCTTATTGATGAACTCCCGATTAACAAATCATGAACTTAGGAGAGGTCGACAACCGCTGATAGGAGATTTATTTTGATGGTGCTGCCTCTTTTCTTAAAGGTGAAACACCATGATCTATTCTCCCAGGAAAGACAGAGGCAGGAATAGTTCTCCTAACTCCAAATCACTATGTGATGAGATTCTCATACTATCTTTCCAACCCGCACCAATGAAGTTGAGTATGAGGCTTTGATTCGGCAGAGTTAGCCATCACTATCGAGTCAAAGCATCAACATCTTTGGGGATTCTCATTGGTCATCAAAGATTATCGGGTCCTACAGATCCTCAAACCCAAGCATCATTACTATGAGTATACCATGAAGGCGTTGGCCCAAATTCACAGTCTCCATCTAAGGTTCCCAGAGAATCTGATTGCATGCCTTGGCCAAACTTGCCAAGAACATGTCAGAAGATGAGTCCATTTCAATAAGGGTCCAAAATAGATAAGTCTTATCCCTTATTGATCTGAACTCATCGAGACTTTCTCTTGAAGGGGAGGTTGTCATTGCCAAAATGGACAAAGGAGCTGGATTGGAGGCAACCATTCATAGATTACTTGAACACGAAACTACCTCAGAAAAGTCACAAGCCCATCGGGTGAAAGAGATCTCTATACTCTTGTTGATGGCACCACTGTAGTCCTTTGACCAAATGTGGTTACATTTTTTGGACAAATAAACGTGGCATTATAATCGAGGTACATTCAGTATATGTGGAGCTCATCAATCGGTCAAAGATGAAGAAGAAGATCAAAGACTTGGATACTTATTGGCCTTATGATCATAGATTGCATAGATGTAGCTAGAAGATGCCATTAGTGTTAGGTGCATGGTGTGGTCCTCCACCAACCACCCAACATTCTACACCCTATATTGGCTTCATGGACATTTGAGTGTTGGGATACTGACATTATAGGTTTGATCGATCTTCCTTCTTCCAAGGGGCACCAATTCATCTTAGTTGCCACTGACTACTTTTCCAACTAGGTGAAAGCCATCCCACTCGGAGAGGTCACAACTCACCA